>JAGIQG010000017.1:55653743-56309318 GCA_024679065.1 Sphyrna mokarran | reverse complement strand
TTAATAGTGTTGATGAACAGAGGGATCTTGGTGTATTTGTGCATAGATCCCTGAAAGTAGGCAGTCAAGTCGATAAGGTTGTTAAGAAGCCATATGGAGTCTTAGCTTTTATTGGTAGGGGGATTGAATTTCGGAGCCGCAACGTCATGTTGCAACTGTACAAAACTCTAGTGCGGCCACACTTGGAGTATTGGGTGCAGTTCTGGTCCCCGCATTATAAGAAAGATGTGGAGGCATTGGAGAGGGTACAGAGGAGGTTTACCAGGATGTTGCCTGGTATGGAGGGCAGGTCTTATGAGGAGAGGCTGAGGGATTTGAGGTTGTCTTCGTTAGAAAGAAGGCGGCTAAGAGGAGACCTTATCGAAACATATAAGATGATTAGAGGTTTAGATAGGGTGGACAGTGATAGCATTTTTCCTAGGATGGAGAAAGCTAGCACGAGGGGACATAGCTTTAAATTAAGAGGTGGTAGTTATAGGACGGATATCAGAGGTAGGCTCTTTACCCAGAGGGTGGTTTGGGTATGGAATGCCCTGCCTGCGGCAGTTGTAGATGCGCCAAGTTTGGTGGCGTTTAAGAGGTTAGCAGATAAGTTTATGGACGAAAAGGGAATGGTTTAGTTTGGAGGGTCATTGCTTTTCCCTAATTGGTCGGCGCAACATCAAAGGCCGAAGGGCCTGTTCTGTGCTGTAGTGTTCTATGTTCTATGAAATGTAAGTCTGTTCCTCTGATGACAGATCCTGCTATCACTATTGCTGTCCCACTCTCGTGTCTCTGTCCATTCACTGTGCTGATATAAAGATGCCTGCGTTGGACCGGGGGGTAGGCACAGTAAGTAATGTTACAACACCAAGTTAAAATCCAACAGGTTTATTTGGTAGCACAAGCTTTCAGAGCGTTGCCCCTTCATCAGGTGAGTGAAGAGCTCAGTTCACAAACAGGGCATTTTTCGACAGAAACTCAATTCCAAGATAATAAAACATTCATAGAATATAGAACACTACAGCACAAACAGGCCCTCACAATTTGCGCCTATCATACTAGGCCATAGGACTATTTGTAACTCCCAATCCCATTAAATCCCATATACTCATCCAGAAGTCTTTTAAAAGATCCCAGCAAGTTCGCCTCCACCACCACCGATGGCAGCCGATTCCATTCACTCACCATCCTCTGAGTGAAAAACTTACCCCTAACATCTCCTCTGTACTTGCCCCCCAGCACCTTAAACCTGTGTCCTCTCGTAGCGACCATTTCAGCCCTGGGAAATAGCCTCCAAGAATCTACCTTATCTATTCCTCTCAACATCCCTGAAAGTAGGCAGTCAAGTCGATAAGGTTGTTAGGAAGGCATATGGAGTCTTGGCTTTTATTGGTAGGGGGATTGAATTTCGGAGCCGCAACGTCATGTTGCAACTGTACAAAACTCTAGTGCGGCCGCACTTGGAGTATTGTGGGCAGTTCTGGTCCCCACATTATAAGAAAGATGTGGAGGCATTGGAGAGGGTACAGAGGAGTTTACCAGGATGTTGCCTGGTATGGAGGGCAGGTCTTATGAAGAGAGGCTGAGGGATTTGAGGTTGTTTTCGTTAGAAAGAAGGCGGCTAAGAGGAGACCTTATTGAAACATATAAGATCATTAGAGGTTTAGATAGGGTGGACAGTGATAGCCTTTTTCCTAGGATGGAGAAAGCTAGCACGAGGGGAAACAGCTTTAAATTAAGGGGTGATAGTTATAGGACGGATATCAGAGGTAGGTTCTTTACCCAAAGGGTGGTTCGGGAGTGGAATGCCCTGCCTGCAGCAGTTGTAGATGCGCCAAGTTTGTTGGCGTTTAAGAGGTTAGTTGATAAGTATATGGAAGAGAAGGGAATGGTTTAGTTTGGAGGGGCATTGCTTTTTATATTAGTCGGCGCAACATCGAAGGCCAAAGGGCCTGTTCTGTGCTGTAATGTTCTATGTTCTATCTTATAAACCTCTATCAGGTCGCCTCTCAACCTTTGTCTCTCCAGGGAGAAGAGACCAACTCCCTCAACCTATCCTCATAAGGAATGCCCCCCAATCCAGGCAACATCCTTGTAAATCTCCTCTGAACCCTCTCAATACATTCCACATCCTTCCTATAGTGAGGCGCACAGTACTCCAAGTGGGATTGGAATTTGAGTCTTAAGAGGTAATCAACTATTTACAGATGTAGACAGTGTGAGTGGAGAGAGGGTTAAGCACAGGTTAAGGAGATGTGTATTGTCTCCAGCCAGGACAGTTAGTGAGATGTTGCAAACCCAGCCAAGTCATGACGGTTACATATAGTGTGGATTTTGCTACCAAATAAAGCTGTTGGACATTAGCCTGGTGTTGTGAGACTTTTTACTGGGTAGTCATCATGGCAAGGTTGTTCGCATCGGGAACATTTGAACGTAGGTGGAAGAGTTCTCACTATCCTTCAACGGTAGGCTTTTCTGTTGGCTTTTTGGTGGACAAGGCTTCATATTGGACTGACCCCTTCCGTGCCTCAACGTCACCTCAGTTACATCCCGATCTCGGTGTCAAACTTCGGCCTGCCTGGCAATCTGTTTGGTCTTCTCTCGGGTCAGATCCTCTAAGGATTGTAACAAATCAGACAGCGCGTTGTCAAGGATGCCAAATACAATTTGGTCTCGAATTAATTTGTGTTTCGAGGTTCTGTAGCCCCAACTGACAAAAATTATTATTGAAGGAATCAATGGATTCCTGCAGCCTTTGGTTCTCTGAATTGCAATTTACTCTTTCAATAACCATGTTTTTCTTGGGGACAAAATGTTTCTCAAAGGCTGCCATAACTTTGTTGTGACGATGCCAAGTGCCTGAAGTCCTGAAGTGCCTGAAGTCCATGTTCTGCTGCAGGAGACTTTATCAACTATGGTTCCCACCACACATAAAAATCTGGTGTTTCTCTTGTAAAGCCAAAACTGTTTGAACTGTCTCTTTCAGAACCTCCCTGTACATGGATGACGTGGCTATCTACTGCTCAGACCCCTAGTCTGTTTGCAGTCTCCTCCAGGTTTGCGAGCAATTCGAGCTGGCCTCGGGAGCCAAAGTCAACCAGGGAAAGAGCGAGGCCATGTTCTTTGGGAACTGGGCAGATAAATCCTTTGTCCCCTTTGCCATCAGGGCAGAAGGTGCTGGGGATATGGTTTGGAGCGGCAGAGGGCATGTGCCAAAAACTGGGACGAAAGCATCGCAAAAGCCAGGCAGAAACTGGACTTGTGTGAACTGCGCTCCCTCTCTATCACTGGAAAAAAAACCAGGTGATCCGGTGCGAGGTGCTGTCCGCATTGTTGTACGTGGCGCAGGTGTGGCCTATCCCCAAATCCTGCAATGCAGCAGTGACCCCTCCCTAGAGATCAAAGATGGATTGCGTCCGGAGGGAGGCGATGCACAGATCTCCAGAGAACGGAGGGAAAAACGTTCCCAACGCCACCCTCATCCTGATGGCCACCTTTGTGTGCAGCTGCATCAAGCTGTGCGTAGATCCTCGGTACACCAACAGCAAGTGCCAGTACTTTTTGAGCTTCTACCTGTCCTGAGTGTTGTGGAGGATGGGTCTGGTCACTCTACCGTGGAACACTCCAAGTAGTTGGATTGTACAGCAGCACCTGTCCTTTGTGGAGAAATTTTTCCAATATCTCTGAAGATAATTTCTCTCACTACCCTTGCTGCAATTTGTCTGACCTGGTGATCTACAAAGCTGAAGTACATCCAGGCTATCTAATAGCTCCTTTAATGAAATTGAATCATTCTCTTTCAGCAATGTATGCACAGCAATCAGGTATTACCTTTCAGCAATCAGGTATCCTCGCACACTGTGTCTGAATCCTGGGCAAGAGTTTGGGTCGTAACCCCACGTTGATGTTGTTGGCTGCTGCGTTTGAGAGGCGCCTGCGGCCGGGCCCCGAACAGCGCGCGGCGCCTTTAAGAGGCGGGTCATGTGACCCGGGCCGGTCCCTTTAACCGGGTCACGTGAGCGCCAAAGGCCGCGAGAGAGAAACGGAGAAATGGTGAGTGTGAAAATGGAGAGAGAGAGAAATAAAAAGATCCCGGGGAGAGAGGGAGATTTACCGGGAGAGCGGGGAGGGGGACCGCTCCCCCTCACAGACCCGGCACCGGGGGCACCGGGGGGGGGGAGGGGACTCGGGGGGTGGTGGGATGGAGGGGGGGGGGTGGGATGGAGTGGGGGGGGGGGGTTTGTGGGGGAATGGAGGGTTTGTGGGGGGGTGGGTGGAGGGGGTGGTGGGGGGTTTGTGGGGGAATGGAGGGGGGGTGGGGGGTTTGTGGGGGGAATGGAGGGTTTGTGGGGGGGGGGGTGGAGGGTTTGTGGGGGGGGGTGGGGGGTGGGGGATGGTGGGGGGTGGGATGGATGGGGGTTTGGTGGGGTGGTGGGTTTGTGGGGGGGGTGGGGGGATGGAGGGGGTTGGTGGGGGGGGGGTTTTTGTGGGGGGAATGGAGGGTTTGTGGGGGGGGGTGGAGGGTTTGTGGGGGGGGGGTGGGGGGTTTGTGGGGGGGGGTGGGGGATGGAGGGGTGGTGGGGGGTGGGGTGTGGGGTTTGGTTGGGGGAATGGAGGGTTTGTGGGGGGGGGTGGAGGTTTGTGGGGGGGGGTGGGGGGGATGAGGGTTTGGGGGGGGGAACCTGGGGTTGGGAGGATGGGTATGGTGGGGACCCCTGGGGTGGGGGGGGTGGAATGGGGATGCCTGGGCAGGGGGGGATGGGGATTGGGAGGATACCCGGGGTGGGGGTATGTGCTACTGAGGGATTGTGTGCAGATGGAGGATAAACACCAAGCTGCAAGTGAGATAGATCCTCAGGCATCGTTGTATTAAACTCACCCTGTGAGAGTCTGCCTGACGTTCACTTTACATCCCCTCCCCCTCTGCATCCAAGCCTTCAACTGCTGCAAGTTACTTTGATTTTAAACCAACTGTTTTACCTTGCTAAAGTTACAAAAAAAAGTGCTCAGGGTGGACCCGGCAACACCAAATCTTTGACAGAAGCCCATCTGGATTTGAAATGTTAGTTGTTTTCTCTCCTTTACAGATGCTGCCTGATGTGCTGAGATTTTCTCTTTTGATTTCAGCACCCGCAGTAATTTGCTTTTAAACCCAAACTGATTCCTTGCTCCAAAAATCAAATTCAAATTCCAACTGAATCCAATTGAAGATACTCACAACATAGGCTGGCAAGATAAGCCATTGCACCCTATCTTGGGCTTGATCTTAGTGAATGGGTAGACCTGTTCAAAACAGACTGAGAAGGGAAACCTCACAAGGTTGTAGGTTCTAACTGTGTTGTTGTTAAGGATTCTGGAAAAGACTCACAAGCCAAAAATGTCATTGACAACTATTTCCGAGGGAAGTGATATAGAACATAGAACAATACAGCACAGAACAGGCCCTTCAGCCTTCGATGTTGTGCCGACCAAAATAAAAAGCAATGCCCCTCCAAACTAAACCATTCCCTTCTCTTCCATATACTTATCAATTAACCTCTTAAACGCCACCAAACTTGGCGCATCTACAACAGCTGCAGGCAGGGCATTCCACTCCCTAATCACTCTTTGAGTAAAGAACCTACCTCTGATATCCGTCCTATAACTCATACCCCTTAATTTAAAGCTGTGTCCCCTCGTGCTAGCTTTCTCCATCCTAGGAAAAAGGCTATCACTGTCCACCCTATCTAAACCTCTAATCATCTTATATGCTTCAATAAGATCCCCTCTTAGCCGCCTCCTTTCTAACGAAAACAACCTCAAATCCTTCAACCTCTCTTCATAGGACCTGCCCTCCATACCAGGCAACATCCTGGTAAACCTCCTCTGTACCCTCTCCAATGCCTCCACATCTTTCTTATAATGTGGCGACCAGAACTGCACACAATACTCCAAGTGCGGCCGCACTAGAGTTTTGTACAGTTGCAACATGATGCTGCGGCTCCTAAATTCAATCCCCCTACCAATAAAAGCTAAGACTCCATATGCCTTCTTAACAACTTTATCCACTTGACTGCCTACTTTCAGGGATCTATTGACACATACACCAAGATCCTTCTGTTCCTCAACACTATTAAGAGCCCTACCATTAGCCCTATACTCTACACATTTATTGTACCTGCCAAAGTGCATTACCTCACACTTTTCCACATTAAACTCCATTTGCCACCTCTCGGCCCAGCTCTGCAACTTGTCCAAGTCACTCTGTAAACTATAACACCCCTCTTCACTATCTACCACTCCACCGACTTTAGTGTCATCTGCAAATTTACTGATCTATCCCTCAATACCCTCATCCAGATCATTTATAAAAATTACAAACAGCAGGGGCCCCAAAACAGACCCCTGAGGCACACCACTCGTCACCGAACTCCACGATGAATATCTCCCATCAACCACCACCCTCTGTCTTCTATCTGCCAGCCAATTCCTAATCCAATTAGCTAAATCACCCTCTATTCCACACATCTGCATTTTCTGTAGAAGTCTTCCATGGGCCACCTTATCAAACGCCTTACTAAAGTCCATATATACTACATCAACCGCCTTACCCCCATCCACCTCTCTGGTCACTTTCTCAAAAAACTCAATGAGGTTAGTAAGGCATGACCTACCCTTCACGAAACCATGCTGACTATCCCCAATCAATTCATTTCTCTCTAAATAACTATAAATCCTATCCCTAATAATTCTCTCCAATACTTTGCCCACAACAGAAGTAAGACTCACTGGCCTATAATTCCCTGGAAGGTCTCTCTTCCCCTTCTTAAACAATGGGACCACATTCGCTATCCTCCAGTCCTCCGGAACCACACCCGTAACCAACGAGGACCTGAAGATCAGAGCCAGAGGCTCTGCAATCTCCTCTCTTGCCTCCCAGAGAATCCTAGGGTAAATCCCGTCCGGCCCAGGGGACTTATCCAACTTCAAACCCTCGAGAATTTCTAGCACATCCTCCCTATCTACTACAATACTTCCCAATTTGCAACCCTGTACCTCAGTGTTCTCCATAGCTACATTTCCAGCACTCTGCGTGAATACCGAAGAGAAATATTTATTCAGTGCCTCACCAATCTCTTCAGGCTCCACGCACAACTTCCCACTGCTGTCTATGACTGGCCCTAATCTTGCCCTAACCAATCTTCTATTCTTAACATATCGAAAGAAAGGATTAAGGAGAATCCTAAAGCTATCAGCCAACATCTTCTCGTGTCCCCTCTTAGCTCTCCTCAATTCACTTTTTACCTCCTTCCTGGCTAATCTATAGCTATCCATTGCACTATCTGAGCCTTCAAGCCTCATCCTGACATAAGCCTCCTTTTTCTTCTTAACCAGCAAATCAACTTTTTTCGTACACCAAGGCTCTCTTACTCGTCCATTTCCTCCCTGCCTGACAGGGACATACTTATCAAGGACTCGCAGCAGCTGCTCCTTGAATAAGCACCACATTCCAGATGTTCCCAGTCCCTGTAGTTTCCTAGTCCAATCTATGCACCCTAATTCTCTCCTGATGGCCTCATAATTACCCTTCCCCCAGCTATAACTACTGCCCCCAGCTTCATGCCTATCCCTATCCATCACTAAGGTGAACGTAACCGAATTGTGGTCACTATCACCAAAATGTTCACTAACTTCCAAGCCTAACACCTGGTCTGGCTCATTGCCCAGCACCAAATCCAATGTAGCCTCACCTCTAGTTGGCCTATCTACATACTGAGTCAAAAAACCTTCCTGCACACTCTGTACGAAAACTGACCCCTCTAACGAGCTAGAGCTATAGCTATTCCAATCAATATTAGCAAAGTTAAAGTCCCCCATCACAATTACCCTACTACTTTCACTCCTAATCAGAATTGACTTCGCAATCCTTTCCTCAACCTCTCTAGAACTATTAGGAGGTCTGTAAAAGACTCCCAACAGGGTGACCTCTCCTCTCCTGTTTCTAATCTCAGCCCATACTACCTCAACAGACAAGTCCTCATCAAACTTCTTTTCTATCACCGTGATACAGTCTTTGACCAATAACGCCACTCCTCCCCCCCTTCTACCTCCTTCTCTACTCCGACTAAAGCATTTGTACCCCGGAACCTGCAACATCCATTCCTGTCCCTGCTCTACCCAAGTCTCCGAAATGGCCACAACATCGAAGTTCCAGGTACTGGTCCAAGCTGCAAGTTCCTCCCCCTTATTGCGAATACTCCTTGCATTAAAGTATACGCATCTCAAACCATGCCCCACCCCACCCGTACGCCGCTGTGTTTTACAACTCTCTTCTATAACCCCCTTACTCTCATCCCTCTCAGCACCCCAACTACTTAGGATCCCACCCCCCCCCGAATCAGTTTAAAGCCCCCATCATAGCCTTAGCAAATTTTCCCCCCAAGATATTAGTCCCCCTCTGGTTCAGGTGTAGACCATCTCTCTTGAAGAGGTCCCACCTATCCCAGAATGAGTCCCAATTGTTAAGGAACCTGAACCCCTCCCTCCTGCACCATCCACGCAGCCATGAGTTCAAACTATCCCTTTCTCTGTTCATCTCTAAACTATCTCTTGGCACAGGCAAGAGTCCAGAGATAACCACTCTGCCTGTTATGTTTCAAAACTTTAAATAAAAGCCAACGGGCTGTTTAGATACTATTAAAGAAACAGCTATACAAATTAGGAAACAGTTATAAAGACTTGCATTCTAAAAAATATTCTATAAACTGATTGTGTGCCTTTATGTGCCCTGTTTGTGATCAGGACTCCCTACTTACCTAACAAAGGAGCAGCGCAAATAAACAAAGAACAGTACAGCTCGAGAAACAGGCCCTTTGGCCCTCTAAGCCTATGCCGCTCATTGGTATTCATTTGTATCCCTCCATTCCCAGTCTGTTCATATGGCTATCCAGATAAATCTTAAACGATCCTTGTGTATCTACCTCCACCACCCTACTTGGTAGTGCGTTCCAGGCCCCCACCACCCTCTGTGTAAAATATGTCCCTCTGATATGAGTTAAACCTCACCTTTTTCACCTTGAGCCTGTGGCCCCTTGTGTTCGTCACCTCCGACCTGGGAAAAAGCTTCCCATTGTTCACCCTATCAATACCCTTTATAATTTTATACACCTCTATTAGGTCACCCCTCATTCTCTGTCTTTCTGGAGAGTTTACCCAATCTCTCCTCCTAAACTTGTTGGACTTTAACCTGGTGTTGTGAGACTTCTGACTGTGTTTACCCCAGTCCAATGCCAGCATTTCCACATCATAACTATGGGGGAGGTGCCAGAAGAATGGATCACAGCTATTTAAGAAGGGTTGTAGAGATGAGGCAGGGAATTATAGACCAGTGAGTCTCACTCAGTGGTAGGGAAACTATTGGAAATAATTCTGAAGGAAAGCATCTATCTAATTTCTGCCTGAATTCACACAACGTTTTGGCCTAAACTACTTTCTGTGGTAGTGAATTTCACAGATTCACCACTCTCTGGCTGTACCTGGAAAGAAGACATTTGAATTGAGTGATGTGGATACTCAGTAAGATTTTGGTGTCCTTGTGCATCAGTCACTGAAAGTAAGTGCACAGGTACAGCAGGTAAAGAAGGCAAATGGTATGTTTGCCTTCATAGCAAGAGGATTTGAGTATAAGGATGGTTTACTTAATTACATAGGGCATTGGTGATGCCATGCATGGAATATTGTGTGCAGTTTTTCCTCAGCTGAGGAAGGATGTCTGCTGTAAAGGGAGTACAACAAAGATTTACCAGGCTGATTCCTGGGATGGCAGGTCTGTCATATGAGGAAAGATTAAGTCGTTTAGGATGATATTCACTGGAGTTTATTTAAAGATGGTAGCCATATATTCTTCATCAGTAAGGGAATCGAGGGGAAAGGGCAGGAAAGTGGAAGTGCGAAAGATCGGATTAGCCATGATCCTATTGATTGGCAGAGCAGGCTTGAGGGGCTGAGTGGCTTATTCCTGTTCCTATTTCTCATGGTCTTAAGAAGAGGTAAGATGACGGAATCGTAGTCCGAGTAAGACTAGGGATTATTGGAAATCTACTTGGAGTCATACCTGACACAAAGGAAGGTGGTTGAGGGTCAGTCATCTCAGTACTGGAACATCACTGCAGGAGTTTTTTGGGATGATGTCCTAGACTAAACCATCTTCAGCTGATTCACCAATGACCTTTTCATCATAAGGTCAGAGGTGGGGATGTTCGCTGAATATTGCAACTCCTGCTGCAAATGGGCACACACTGATTCAATAAGACCCAGGCAACATATTGGGCCTTGGACTGAGAAGATACAAGTAATGCTTATGTTATACATGTGCCAGTAAATGCTATCTGCAGCAAGACATCTTGATGGACTGAATGGCCTCCTGCACTATAGGATTCTATGATTCAACCATGTCTTGACATTGTTGGAAAACAGATAATGAACTAAGCTGTATTTGTGCTCTGGGTATTGTGCATACCTTTGATTTTTTTTTAGTTTCAATTTTTTAAAATTGCCAGCTAGCCTGTTGGTTTGTTTAGATGCTTGCATTTAATGAGGTTTTATTGAAATTTTAGTTTGGGACTTGCTTTGTAATTTGTATCTGGCTTCATGTCATGGAGTCATCTAAATATCTTGTTCAGATTTTAAGATTGGTTTTATTTTATTCCTGGGTTACTATGAAAGAACCAGATGCTATTGATTACAGCGCTCAGCTACACAGTATACAAAAGGCTTTTGCTCATTGAGTCTGCATTGACAAAGCTACATTAATCTCACTTTTTAATACTTGGCTTCAAATGTTATGATGTGCCAAGTGCTCAGCCAGATACTTTTTAGAGGGCACTCACCTCTACCACCTTCCTGGGCAACACATTGCAGACTTCCACCATCTTCTGGGTGGGAAGAAAACTCAAATCCCCTCCAAACCTGCCTCTCACCTTAAAATTATGTTCCCTTGTTATTGAAAGGGAATAGCTGCTTGCTATTTCACCCTATCCATACTCTTCATAATCTGAAACACCTCAATCAGTTCCCTCCTCAAACTTCTCTGCTTTAAAGAAAGCAACATGAGCCTATGCAGCCTCTCATCGTACTTCAAATTCTCCATCCCAGGCAGCATCCTGGTGAATTCCTCTGTACCCCCTCAAGTGCTATCACATCCTTCCTATAGTGAGGTGACTAAAACTGCACACAGTATTCAGTCCTGTGGTCTGACCGAGGTCCAATGTAACCCACCTTGCTCTTACAATCTGTGCTGTGACCAATAAAAAGAAATTTGGTTAAAGCAAGTATGTGCTTTGGAAAAGTTCTGTGATGATGTCAATCAGCCAGATGGTTAAAAAGTTTTGGGCCTGTAAAACGTTGTGGCTTGAATCCCAGCAGAGCTATGGTGCTGTCTTAACCAGCCTATTAACCCTGTCCTGCCATCTTCAGGGAACTTAAGAAGTATGAGGTCCCATCATGGCAATGAACGTCAGAGTCTGCTATCAGAGTGACCAAGTGTTGCTGAACCTAGGAAGGTATCTACAGCAGACTCGAATAGTGATATAACCAAGTTCTTACTTTCAATTTTAAACTGGGTTAACGTGTGTTTATTATTAACATTAGCGCAAAAAAAAGCTTACATAGAAGCATATTTCTAATTACAGTGTACAAGTTTGATAATTAGACATAAAGAGTAAACCTAGAACATTTTCAGCCAGATGTTGAGATTTGTGGGATGTTACCAGGTAAGAATATTGAGATGGATTGTGTCAACGGGTTTAAGAGATGATTTCTGATATATTTGAGATTGGTTTGACATGCAAGAGGAAATGCTTTTGATGGACTTGTGTAGTAATGTATTGCTAACTGGGAATCCTGAATAAAGAATTTCCTGCCACATTGTGTGCTTCAGAAAAGAAAAACTCCCAATTTGTGCAAAACCTTTGGTTTTTAATCCATAGATCTATAAACATAGACAGGGACCATGGGTAGAGGTGGGAACATCGGGGTGGCGGCGCTGGCTCGTTGGGCTGAAGGGCCTGTTTCCCGTGCTGTTTTGTTCTTTGTTCAAGTGAGCCATCTGAACATATTAACACCTAAACTAGGAAGTTACTCTATTCCTGAGAACAGAGTCCTCTTTTGACATGAGTACAAATGCTGAACTTGCTCTTCAGTTTGCAGAAGAGTGAAAAGTAGCTAATGTAACACTGCTGTTTAAGAAGTGAGGGAGACAGCAGATGGGAAATTGTAGGCCGGTTAGCCTGACTTCGATCATTGGCAAGATTTTAGAGATGAGATCGCGGAGTACATGATAAAATAGGACTGAGACAGCATGACTTAGTCAAGGGGAGATCGTATTTGATAAATTTGTTAGAGTTCTTTGAGGATGTAACAAGGAAGTTAGGTAAAGGAGAACCAGTGGATGTGATTTATTTAGATTGTGATAAGGTGCCACATAGCAGACTGTTAAATTAAAATCCCATGGTGCTAAGGGTAAGATCCTGGCATGGATAGCGAATTGGTGAACTAGCAGAAGGCAGAGAGTGAGGATAAAGGGGTCTTTTTCAGAATGGCAGCTGGTGATTACTGGAGTGTCTCAAAGTCATGCTGGGACCACAATTTTTCACCACATACATTAATGATTTGGAAGAAGGAACTGAAGGCATTGTTGCTAAGTTTGCAGATGATACAAAGATATGTAGAGTGATAGGTAGTATTGAAGAAGCGTGGAGACTGGGGGGGCTTGAACAGGCTAGGAAAATGGGCAAAAAAGTGACAGATGGAATATAATGTGGAAAAGTGTGAGGTTATACACTTTGGAAGGAGGAATGGAACATAGAACATAGAACATAGAACATTACAGCACAGAACAGGCCCTTCGGCCTTCGATGTTGCGCCGACCAATATAAAAAGCAATGCCCCTCCAAACTAAACCATTCCCTTCTCTTCCATATACTTATCAACTAACCTCTTAAACGCCACCAAACTTGGCGCATCTACAACTGCTGCAGGCAGGGCATTCCACTCCCGAACCACCCTTTGGGTAAAGAACCTACCTCTGATATCCGTCCTATAACTATCACCCCTTAATTTAAAGCTGTGTCCCCTCGTGCTAGCTTTCTCCATCCTAGGAAAAAGGCTATCACTGTCCACCCTATCTAAACCTCTAATCATCTTATATGTTTCGATCAGGTCCCCTCTTAGCCGCCTCCTTTCTAACGAAAACAACCTCAAATCCCTCAGCCTCTCCTCATAAGACCTGCCCTCCATACCAGGCAACATCCTGGTAAACCTCCTCTGTACCCTCTCCAATGCCTCCACATCTTTCTTATAATGTGGGGACCAGAACTGCACACAATACTCCAAGTGCGGCCGCACTAGAGTTTTGTACAGTTGCAACATGACGTTGCGGCTCCGAAATTCAATCCCTCTACCAATAAAAGCCAAGACTCCATATGCCTTCCTAACAACCTTCTCGACCTGACTGCCTACTTTCAGGGATCTATGCACGTACACACCAAGATCCCTCTGTTCATCTAGACTACTAAGAATCCTACCATTAGCCCTATACTCTACACATTTATTATTTCTGCCATAGTGCATTACCTCACACTTTTCCACATTAAACTCCATTTGCCACCTCTCGGCCCAGCTCTGCAACTTGTCCAAGTTGCAGACATAGTTGCAGACAAGTTGCAACTTGTCCAAGTTGGAGGCATAGACTATTTTCTAAATGTAGAAATACTTAGGAAATCAGCAGAAAGTGTCTTGGGAGTCTTTATTCAAGATTCCATTAAGGTTAACGTGCAGGTTCAGTTAGTGGTTAGGAAGGCATGTGTAATAGTAGCATTTATATCGAGAGAGCAAGAATGCAAGAGGCCTGGTCAAACCCCATTTGGAGTATTGTGAACAGTTTTGTGTCCTCTAACTAAGGAAGGATGTGCTGGCCTTGGAAAGGGTTCAGAGGAGGTTCATAAGAATGATCCATGGAATGAAGAGCTTGTTGTATGAGGAACAGTTGAGGACTCTGGGTCTGTAATTGTTGGAGTTTAGAAGGATGAGGAGGGATCTTATTGAAAGTTGCGAGGCCTGAATAAAATGGATGTGGAGAAGATGTTTCCAGTAGTAGAAAAAACTAGAACCAGAGGACACAACATCAGGTTAAAGGGAAGATCCTTTACAACAGAAATGAGGAGGAATTTCTTCAGCCAGAGAGTGGTGAATCTGTGGAGGCCAGGTCATTTTATGTCCTTGGATAGAGATAGATAGGCTCTTGATTAATAAGAGGATCAAGGGTTATGGGGAAAAGGAGGACAATGGAGATGAGAAAAATATCAGCCACAATTGAATGGTGGAGCAGACTCAATGGGCCAAGTGGCCTGATTCTGCTTTTATGTTGTATTTATTTAAACATCAAAGACAACGGCAATACCCAAGTCGAAATTACACCATGGCAGTTCATTTTAAATAGGCATGTCTAGTTTCAATAATAAAAGTCAATGTAGTCCCTTCAAGTATTTCTTTATGAAAGCTAACGTTTAGGCTGCTGAACAGCCACTCCTCTTAGCAGGAATATTTGTGAACATGTGCTGTAAACTCACTTGGTTCACTGATGCCCTTCAGGGAAAAAGTCTTCAATCTTCCCCAGTCTGAGCTCCAAGCGACTCCAGACCCAGACAGTCGATTGACTCTAACTGCCCTCTAATCCTAGTAAGTCACTCATTTGTATCAAATCGCCAGGAGAAAGGGATAATCCACATCGGCTGCAACAATTCCAGGAAGCAGCTCAGATGCCTTCGGTTGGTCAGTTTGGGATTGTCATTATACCGCTGATTTTGTACATTCTACAAATGAATAAAACACGAATGCATGTATTTGAATTAATGGCAGCGTATGCGTTCTTTGTGTAATTATTGATGATAGTTTTGTCTCTTCTGCCTTCTCCTCCAGAGTTTCTTAGGTGGTTTATTTACTCCAGTGTGTGACATCAATATCGTTCTCAATGACGCAGACACCAGGAAAACAGCAGAGATTAAAAGTGAAGATGGCAAAATAGAGAAACATTATCTGTTTTATGATGGTGAATCTGTAACAGGGAAGGTAAGTATTTAAGATGTATATTTATTCTGGTTGTTTCTCCCACCTACACTGTTTTGAGGAATTCAAACACTGAGAATTATTATTGGAAGTGCTCACTATTTTTCCCTAGTATGTGGGTGACACTGCATTCCATCCATTCTTAGATACAGGGAGATGGTGGTGAAACTTGACCCTGAGCCTCTACATTCTGGGCAGCTATGATGTTCTCTCAGTATAGTTTGGAAGCAATTTACTGATGATTGTGAAGTGCAGTAAGAACAAATAATGTAGAAGGGGATTGAGGTTGTTAATATAGGTAGGCAGATGAAACTGTCCGTTCTCACCAATGAGAGATCATGATACTGCTCAATAATCCAAGACAATCAGTGAATCAAACCAGTCAATGATTCTCTATAAAGGAATTGAGTTGGGTTGCTTTTAAAATGGGTCAGTTTGCAAGTGACGATAGGGATTTGGTGAAATTTCTAAATGAATATTTTGCTTCCTTTCCCCAACAAAGAAGTGATATTTACAATGGGTAGAGACACAGTGAATTGGGAATAGACAAAAAAAATGACATTGAAATCAGAAAGGCAGTTTCTACCTAAAGGAAAAAGCAAGGAAATTGTAATACATTAATTATCTTTGGCTTGATGAATTTAGCAATCTTACCAGTTGATCAAAGAAAATAAATGATATTGCTGAAAAAAGACACACACCAAAACCTTTTGCTTTGCACTCATCAGGACACTTAGCAAGAGAATGCTAATATAAGGAGAAAGCAACCATTTATATTGTATGAAAATAGACTGCTGATTGGTTGGTAAGTTGCCATGGAGAATGCACCCAGGTGATAGTGCACTATTACAAGCATTGTTTGAAATTTAATTCATCTTGACCCTCACTGTTCATGGCATTGTCTGTTGGATTTTAACCTGGTATTGTGAAACTTTTTACTGTATTTACCCCAGTCCCAACGCCGGCATCTCCACATCATAGGTACGATCTGTACGTTGTAGCTGGGACTTGCCATTTGATACAAACTTGACAGTCTTTGCATTGTATGGGAGCATGGTGGCACAGTGGTTAGCAGTGCAGCCTCACCGCCAGGGTTCCAGGTTCGATTCCTGGCTTGGGTCACTGTCTATGTGGAAGCACGTTCTCCCTGTGTCTGTGTGGGTTTTCTCCGGGTGCGTCGGTTTCTTCCCACAGTCCAAAAGTCATGCTGGTTAGGTGGATTGTCTGTGCTAATAGTGTATAGCAACAGGTGCTGGAGTGTGGCAACAAAGGGATTTTCATAGTAATTTCATTGCAGTGTTAATGTAAGCCCACTTTTAACTTATAAATAAACTTATAAAACTTAGAAACTGGTAACTCACATCATGCTGGCTGTAAAATTCACGTCCCACATTACTCATTTGCATGGTGGGCAGTGTCTCCTTTTGGCGCGAAGGTAAATACCATTTCTGATGCTACTGTACAGTAGCAGTGTCAAATAACTAGCTTCACTTGTTGCTCAGATTCTTGAGATACTTTGCCCTTCCAGGATAATTAATGGTAAATTAGGGATTTTTCAGAGCCGAGAGCAAGGGTCTTGAGCCTGTTTGTGAGTTTGTGTGATATTCAGCATAAAATAATCTGGGTAGCTATCATCCTTCAGGATTTAAAGCTTGGCCACATGTGCCTATTCAGTAATTTGCAGGTTCTGTGCTATCAATCATAGAATCCCTACAGTGCAGAAGGACGCTATTCAGCCTATCGAATCTGTACTGACCACAATCCCATCCAGGCCCTATTCCCGTAATCCCATGTATTTACTCTGCTAAATCCCCTGACACTAAGAGCAATTTAGCATGGCCAAAATCTAATCCACGCATGGAGTGTGGGAGAAAACACAATATATTCCACAATTTATTAGTCACAAGTAGGCTTAACACCGCAATGTTAGCACTCCTTTTAATTGACTACAGTTCAGCCTTCAACAGTATTATTCCTATGAAACTCATCTCCAAACTCTGTGGCCCAGGCCTTGGCTCCTCTTTCTGTGACTCGATCCTGAACTTCCCAACCCACAGACCACAATCAGTGAGGATAGGCAACAACACCTCCTCCGCAATCATCCTCAACACCGGTGCCCCACAAGGCTGTGTTCTCAGCCCCCTGCTATATTCGTTATACACCTATGACTGTGTGGCCAAATTCCAACTCAATTTTCAAGTTTGCTGACAACACTACTGCAGTGGATCAGATCTCAAACAATGACAAGACAGAGTGCAGGAATGAGATGGAGAATCTGGTGAACTGGTGCGATGATAATAATCTCTCCCTGAATGTCAACAAAATGAAGGATATTGTCGTTGACTTCAGGAAGCGTAATGGAGAACATACACCGTCCACATCACCGGGACGAAATAGAAATGGTTGAGAGCTCCAGGTTTTTAGGTATCCAGGTGATCTGCAACCTGGTCCCCCTATGCCGACATTATAGTTAAGAAATACCTCTACTTTCTCAGAAGGTTAAGGAAATTTGGCATGTCAGCTACGACTCTCACCAACTTTTGCAGATGCATCATAGGAAGCATTCTTTCTGGTTGTATCAGAGCTTCGTATGGCTGCTGTTCTGATCAAAACTGCAAAAAAACCCAAAATGTTGTGAGTGTAGCGCAATCCATCATGCACGCTAGCTTCCTATTCATTGACTCTGCCTATACTTCTCTTTGCCTTGACAAAGCAGCCAGCATAATTAAGGACCCCATGCACCTTGGACCTTCTCTCTTCTGCCTTCTTCCGTCAGGAAAAAGATACAAAAGTTTGAAATCACATACCGACTGACTCAAGAACAGCTTCTTCTCTGCTGCCATCAGACATTTGAATTGACTTCACATTAAGTTGATCTTTCTTTACAGTCTAGCTATCTCTGTAACACTACATTCTGCACTCACTTTTCTTTTTCTATGAATGGTATGCTTTGTCCGCATGGTGCGCAAGAAACAATACTTTTTACTATATATTAACACGTGACAATAATAGACCCTCGCCACCTTTGGAAAAATATATTCACTATCTACCTTGTCTATGTCCCTCGTTATTTTCTAGATCTTTATAAGATCACCCCTCAACCACCTATGCTCCAGAGGAAAAAGTCCCAGTCTATTCATTCTCCTTAAAATCTCTAGGCTTTCTAGTTTATCCTTTAATAGGTGACCAGAATTACACACAGTATTCCAAGTGTGGTCTTACCAATGTCTTGTACAGCTTCAACAAGATGTCTCAACTCCTGTATTCAATAAAGCCAAATGCCGCCTTCACCACTCTGTTCACCTGTGACTCCACTTTCAAGGAGCTATGAACATGTCTCCCTAGATCTCCTTGTTCTGTGACTCACCCCAATGCCCTACCATTAACTGAGTGAGTCCTGCCTGGTTCAATCTACCAAAAAGTATCACCTTGCATTTGTCTTAAACTCCATTCGTCAGCCCACTGGCCCAATTGATCAAGATTTTGTGAAGGGTAGGTCGTGCCTTGCCTTTTGTCAAGGTTTTGTGAAGGGTAGGTCGTGCCTTACTAACCTCATTGAGTTTTTTGAAAAAGTGACCAAAGAGGTGGATGGGGGTAAGGCGGTTGATGTGGTATATATGGACTTTAGTAAGATGTTTGATAAGGTGGCCCATGGAAGACTTCTGCAGAAAATGCAGATGTATGGGATAGAGTGTGATTTAGCTAATTGGATTAGGAATTGGCTAGCAGATAGAAGGCAGAGGGTGGTGGTTGATGGGAGATATTCATCGTGGAGTTCGGTGACAAGTGGTGTACCTCGGGTCTGTTTTGGGGCCCCTGCTGTTTGTAATTTTTATAAATGATCTGGATGAGGGTATTGAAGGATGGATTAGTAAATTTGCAGATGACACTAAAGTCGGTGGAGTGGTAGATAGTGAAGAGGGGTGTTATAGTTTGCAGAGTGACTTGGACAAGTTGCAGAGCTGGGCCAAGAGGTGGCAAATGGAGTTTAATGTGGAAAAGTGTGAGGTAATGCACTTTGGCAGGAATAATAAATATGTAGAGTATAGGGCTAATGGTAGGATTCTTAGTAGTCAAGATGAACAGAGGGATCTTGGTGTATTTGTGCTTAGATCCCTGAAAGTAGGCAGTCAAGTCGATAAGGTTGTTAAGAAGGCATATGGAGTCTTATCTTTTATTGGTAGGGGGATTGAATTTCGGAGCCGCAACGTCATGTTGCAACTGTACAAAACTCTAGTGCGGCCGCACTTGGAGTATTGTGTGTAGTTCTGGTCCCCACATTATAAGAAAGATGTGGAGGCATTGGAGAGGGTACAGAGGAGGTTTACCAGGATGTTGCCTGGTATGGAGGGCAGGTCCTATGAAGAGAGGTTGAAGGATTTGAGGTTGTTTTCGTTAGAAAGGAGGCGGCTAAGAGGGGATCTTATTGAAGCATATAAGATGATTAGAGGTTTAGATAGGGTGGACAGTGATAGCCTTTTTCTTAGGATGGAGAAAGCTAGCACGAGGGGACACAGCTTTAAATTAAGGGGTATGAGTTATAGGACGGATATCAGAGGTAGGTTCTTTACCCAAAGGGTGGTTCGGGAGTGGAATGCCTTGCCTGCAGCAGTTGTAAATGCGCCAAGTTTGGTGGCGTTTAAGAGGTCAGTTGATAAGTATATGGAAGAGAAGGGAATGGTTTAGTTTGGAGGGTCATTGCTTTTTATATTGGTTGGCACAACGTCGAAGGCCGAAGGGCCTGTTCTGTGCTGTAATGTTCTAGATCCTGCTGCAATTGAAGATAATTTTCTTCAATATCCACTATGCCACCAATCTTGGTGTCATCTGCAAACTTAGTAACCATGCCTCCTATATTCTCATTCAGATCATTAATATAAATGACAAATAACATTGGACCCAGCACTCTGAGACACATCGCTGGTCACAGGCTTCCAGTTTGAAAAATAACTCTCTACAACCTTTTCTATCAAGAAGCCAATTATGTATCCATTTAGACATCTCACCCTAGATCCCAGGAGATTTAACTTTATGCAAGATCCTACCATGCGGTACCTTGCTCAAGTCAATGTAGACAATATCAACTGCACTGCCCTCATCTAACTTTTTGGTTACCCTTTCAAAAAACTAAGCACTTTTCCAGTGAATGACATTTGATATGTAACCATTGCTGTAATATAGGAGCCATGGGAGCCAGTTACTGAGTCCACGAGAAACAATGTAGTAACAATTACAACTGTTTTTATGGGTTTTGGTGGCAGGATAAATGTTATAAAAATTGGCCAGGACACCAGGATAGTTCCCCTGCTCTTTGAAATAGTATAATAGGATCTACCTGAATGGATGGACTCTCTCTAATGCCGCTTTGGAAAGACTGTTAGTGCAGAACTTGCCCTGTTTGTCCTTAATTCACTCTATCCTGTTGTCTGTTTATCATTGATCATCGTGTGTGAATTTGTTAACTTGCCCATGAACTAAACTTCAGGAAGTCAAACTTTCAAACAGCTTATCGCATGACTACATCTCGCAGTAACCTTGGACTCATCCCAAGCTGTGGATTGCGCAGTGTCCATTTCCCTTTTTTGTAATCTGTCAGGATAACCTGAATCACACATTATGTAAAAACAATAAGGCCAACTGGGGAAGGTCCATTAATCACTAACAACCCTTTTGTATATTTTCTAGCCTTTTGTTTTTTCTGTCTTCTGTATTAACTAATTTTTTACCTTCCATTTGTTTCTCTCACTTGAATCAGCATCAGGTTTCCATTCTGCCAGCCAAACTGGTTTAAATCCTCCCTCGTGGCCCTAGTAAATTGCCCTGCCAGAATGTTGCTTCTGGCACTGTTGAAGTGCAACCCATCCAACTTGTACACCCATAGAACTAGTGCTATTGCTCCAGCAATCGAAAACATTCTCTCCTACACATTCTTGCCAGCCATGCACTTGTATGGTGTATCCTTGTATTTCTGTGCTCCTTGGGAGTATTCATGGAGATGTTTAGCTTTGAGGTCCTGCTTATTCATTTTTCTTACATCCCTAAGATTATCCTGGTGTGCTGGATCTTGTGCTCCTTTCTACCTATTAGTTGAAGTGGGTCACACCTTGTGCCTGATGTCCTTCCTTCCTCTGTGCAGCTGCTTAATAATAAGGGGAGTGAAGTAAAAGAAATTTACAAAAATGGAATGGTGACGATTTTTAAAAAATATTTTTGCCTTTTTAAAATTTTTTGCTAGGTGAATCTTACCTTTAAACAACCGGGCAAGCGTTTGGAGCACAAAGGAATTCGCATTGAGTTTGTTGGACAGATTGGTAAGTTGTTGATCTGCCCTATCTAAACTTGTATTTTCCGCAATTGGGCTTGAGTGGAGAATGATAACTACAGAGACATCAGTGTAGCTGACAGTGATATAGCTGTGTCCATAGTCTCTTTAATAAGCACCACATTGCCAGGTAGTCTCAGCTGTACTGAAGAACGAGTTTCTCTTTCCAGTTTGAGTATAGACCCAACAAGAATGTGTCACTCTGCTGTTGACCCAGAATAAACCTGTGAATAAGGCATCACACCAGCATTTACTGCCCATCCCCAGTTGCCTTTTTGAAGGTAGTGATGAGATGCCACCTTGATTTGCTGCAGTCCTTATCATGTAGGTTTACCCACAGTGCTGTTAGGGAGTTCCAGGATTTTATCCCAGCGACAATACATGAAAGGTGACAAGTTGAAATGGTGAGTGACTTGGAGGGGAATTTCCAAGTGACCAGGTATCTAGTCCTTCTAGATGGTAGAGGTTTGGAGGTGCTGTTGAAGGGGCCTTGGTGAGTTGCTGTAGTGCATCTTGTGGATGATGCACCCTGTTGCTACTGTGTGTTAGTAGTGGAGGGAGTGGATGTGGTGGCTGGAGTGCAAATCAGCTTTGTCCTGGATGGTGTTGAATGCCATGGCGATAAACATTAAGATTTACAGCATGAAACCAGGCCCAACCTGTCTGTGCCAGTCAGTTTTTACTATTAAGCTAGTCCCAATTGCATCCTTCTGGCCCACATCCCTCTAAACCCATCTTATCCATGTAACTATCTAATGCTTTTTATAAGACCAAATTATACCTGCTACTGCCTCTGGTAGCTCATTACAGACACTCACCACCCTCTGAGTGAAAGATTTGCCCTTCTGGGCTGTTTGTATCTCTCCCCTCACACATTAAACCTATGCCGTCTAGTTTTAGACAGCCCTAATGTTGGGAAAAGATGCTAAGTAGCTACCTTATCTATGGCCCTTGTTATTTTATAGACCTCTTTAAATATCACCCTCAAGTCTCCTATTCTCCAGGTAAAAAAGCCCCACTCTATCCAACCTGTCCTTATAACTCAATCCATCATGTCCTGGTAGTATCCTAGTCAATCTTTTCTGCACTCTTTCTAGTTTAGTAATATCCTTTCTATAATAAGGTGACCAGAACTATACACAATATTCCAAATATGGCCTTACCAATGTCTTATACAACTTCCACAAGATATCCCAACCCCTGTATTCAATGTTCTGTCCAATGAAACCAAGCATGCCGAATGGCTTGATGATTAGATTATTTCACGTTGTAGATTAAATCATGGATAGTTTCACCACAGTAGGAATCTTTTGGTCAGTCGTATCCATGCCAGCTACCTGCATGCCAAACACCACTAGTCCCACTCACTTTACTCATCATCGTGCAAATTCCTTACACTCAAATACTTACTCAACTTTCTTTTGAAAGCCATGATTAAATCTGTCTGACTTTCAGGCTGTGCAATTAATCGTAATCACTTGCTGCACAAAAATCGTTTTTCTCATCCAAAGATGTACAGGTTAGGTGGATTGACCATGCTAAATTGCACCTTGTTATCCCAAGAATTGTAGGTTCGATGGATAAGCCACAATGAATCTATGTGGTTACGGGGATAGGGAAGGCGAAGGGCCTGTGTAAGATGCTCTGTCAGAGAGTCAGTGTAGACACAGTGGGCTGAATGCCTTCCTTCTGCACTATTGGGATTCTAAGATTCTATATTGCCTCTGGTTCTTTTGCCAATTACCATAAATTGGTGACCTCTGGTCTTGATACTTCCACCAATGGGAACAATTTCCCTCAATCCGAGGTTGAGAGAGGTCGGTCATGTCAGTTGAGGGATATCTCTGCGGGAGTTCCTCAAGGTAGTGTCCTTGGCCCAACCATCTTCATCAATGACCTTCCTTCCAACATAAAGTCAGAATGGGGGCGGAGGGAGGTGGGAAGGAGAGGGAATAATGGAGGAGAGGGGGCATAGGGAGAGTACAGCAGAGAGGGGGAATGGGGATAGGGAGTATGTGGGGTGGAAAGGCTGGATAGGGAGGGTGGAAGGCTCGACAGAGAGGGGGGACTGGGGATAGAGAGTGTGTGGGGGAAGGGCTGGATAGGAAGGGAGAAGGATGGTAGGGATGGGGATAGATGGGGCGTGGCTAGTGTAGACGAGGGTTTCCTTTCGAGGCTATGTATAGTTACTAAAGCTAATTGCAAAGACTCAAAAATACAGTACATTGATGTTGAAGGTGTGACTTCATTTAACCAAACAATCGAATGGGAGAAGGAAATGAGAAAACCCTGCACTTGAGGTACAGAATATGGACAGCTGGATAGCAGCCTGAAGAACAATGCTCCTGTGAGGTCAATTATATATTCCCAAAATCATATTATCCAATAAACATTCAGACAAATGAGTCAATAATCACCCTGTCATTAACTCCAGCCAATAAAAATACATATTGGATTATGAGGAGAGACTTAATAGGCTAGGTTTGTACTCTTTGGAGTTTAGAAGGCTGAGAGGGGATCTTATGGAGATGTATAAGATAATGAAGGGTTTGGATGGGGTAGAGGTTCAGAGACTCTTCCCGCTTTGCAAAGATAGCAGGACTAGAGGGCACAGCCTCAAGATTAGTGGGGGGGGTGGGGGGGTTCAGATCGGAGTTTCGGAGGAGTTTCTTCAAGCAAACGGTGGTGAATCTTTGGAATTCTCTGCCCAATGAGGTGGTGGAGGCTTCCTCACTGAATATGTTCAAGTCAAGAGTGGATAGGTTTTTAATTTACAAGGGAATTAAGGATTATGGGGAGAAAGTGGGAAAGTGGAACTGATCCATTTCAGATCAGCCATGATCTTATTGAATGGTGGGGCAGGCTCGAGGGGCTGGATGGCTGACTCCTGCTCCTATTTCTTATGTTCTTATGTCCTGACCTCATAGGATTTCATTTGTTAAATTTTGGACGTTACCTCCCTCCTGTTGCCCAACAATATAGAACATAGAACATTACAGCACAGAACAGGCCCTTCGGCCTTCGATGTTGCGCCGACCAATATAAAAAGCAATGCCCCTCCAAACTAACCATTCCCTTCTCTTCCATATACTTATCAACTAACCTCTTAAACGCCACCAAACTTGGCGCATCTACAACTGCTGCAGGCAGGGCATTCCACTCCCGAACCACCCTTTGGGTAAAAGAACCTACCTCTGATATCCGTCCTATAACTATCACCCCTTAATTTAAAGCTGTGTCCCCTCGTGCTAGCTTTCTCCATCCTAGGAAAAAGGCTATCACTGTCCACGCTATCTAAACCTCTAATCATCTTATATGTTTCGATTAGGTCCCCTCTTAGCCTCCTCCTTTCTAACGAAAACAACCTCAAATCCCGCAGCCTCTCTTCATAAGACCTGCCCTCCATACCAGGCAACATCCTGGTAAACCTCCTCTGTACCCTCTCCAATGCCTCCACATCTTTCTTATAACGTGGGGACCAGAACTGCACACAATACTCCAAGTGCGGCCGCACTAGAGTTTTGCACAGTTGCAACATGACGTTGCGGCTCCGAAATTCAATCCCCCTACCAATAAAAGCTAAGACTCCATATGCGTTCTTAACAACCTTATCGACTTGATTGCCAACTTTCAGGGATCTATGCACATACACACCAAGATCCCTTTGTTCATCAACACTATTAAGAATCCTACCATTAGCCCTATACTCTACACATTTATTATTCCTGCCAAAGTGCATTACCTCACACTTTTCTACATTAAACTCCATTTGCCACCTCTCGGCCCAGCTCTGCAACTTGTCCAAGTCCCTCTGCAAACTATAATACCCCTCTTCACTATCTACCACTCCACCGACTTTAGTGTCATCTGCAAATTTACTAATCCAAATTAGTAAATTTGGATTAGTAAATATAGGACACTGGACAGTGAAAAGGGAAAATGATTACCACCAAATTGAACCCACGTGACTCTCGCCTAACTCTGAGAAACTCTTCATGTCTGCTGGCCGCCTGTATTATCTCTCGGGAGACCCTACTCATCAAGCTAGGTAGCCAGCTTGTTCCTACTGCTGATCACACTACTACTTTCAGTGAATCTGTTGATCCTTTCCTGTCCCTGTGTTTTGTCACTGACTGAAGTTTCACAAAATGTAACCAAAAGCACATCCATCTTGTAAATTTAAAATACAGGTTTTAAATGAGAAATATTTGTTCGTTGTGCAGAGCTGTCCTTCTATGGCAACAGCCCTGGCTGGTTTTTGTTCCCATAGTCCACAATTATTCATTCTGAAGTTAGTGTCATGTTACTGTTCCTAAATCAATGGTTATGAGCTTATTAGCCTAATTCCCACCCCCTGCCAGCTTTCTGGAATTCAGAACAATATGCACGGATCTTATAGCAACCTATAAGATTATGAAGGGAACAGATAAGATGGAAGCAGGAAAGTTGTTTCCACTGGCGGATGAAACTAGAACTAGGGGGGATGGCCTCAAAATAAGGGGGAGTAGATTTAGGACTGAGTTGGGGAGGAACTTCTTCACACATATCTGTGTGGAATTCCCTGCCCAGTGAAGCAATTGAGCCTGCCTCATTGAATGTTTTTAAGGCAACGATAGATAAATTTTTGAACAGTAAAGGAATTAAGGATTGGGGTGAGCGGGTGGGCAAGTGGAGCTGAGTCCATGAAAAGATCAGCCATGATCTTATTGAATGGTGGAGCAGGCTCGGGGGAGGTGGGGGGGGGCACAGATGGCCAACTCCTGCTCTTAGCTCTTATGTTATTTACTTATAAAATGTGACCAATGTGGTGTTAAATCTCAGTAAATGTGATGTTACAGCAAATAGGAATTACTTCGGTATAATATCAAAATGTGAAACATTGAAAAGCCTTCATACGGATTGTCATGATGTACATCATCAATATTAAATCCCAGTTTGTTTGATTGAATCCCCTTCCATTTCCAAGCTCCTGCGATCCAGCAGCTTTTTTTTATTAAATTAGGAAAAGTGAATTTCTATTGTTTGCTGATGCCAGATGGTTGCTGTTGATAGTGAGCTTGACTTTCTGCTTATTGCTCACCATGCGATGTCTGTTCTTAGAGCTTGGGGAAAGGGTATGGGTTGATCAGATATTATAAAATGCAAACCTGCTTTTCATTTTTTTCTATTCTGTTCCAGAGCTGTTTAGTGATAAGAGTAACACACATGAGTTTGTGAACCTGGTGAAGGAACTGGCCTTGCCTGGGGAGCTGACACAGAGCAGAACCTATGAGTTTGAATTCATGCAGGTGGAAAAGCCTTATGAGTCGTACATAGGGGCCAATGTCAGACTGAGGTAATTATTTTCAGCGCAGAACTGTTTTTTGATCCCAGTGATTTGCAATTCTCTGCAGCCATCCTCACTCCAGAAAATCCCATAGATTGCATTGGCCATTCTGTGATAAGCAGCTTGCACTATGTTTTACCGGATTATCTAGATGTTTTTGCCATTTGTTTCTGACCTGTCTTTCTCCAATCTCCCTGGTTTTCATTGCGTCAATGCCTGGGTCACAATTAGAACATAGAACATAGAACAATACAGCACAAACAGGCCCTTCGGCCCACAAGTTGCGCCGATCACATCTACCAATCCACAGACCTATCTATAACCCCCTATCCTATTCTTTTCCATATACTCATCCAGAAGTCTCTTAAAAGACCCCAGTGAGTTTGCCTCAACAACCTCCGACGGCAGTCGGTTCCATTCACTCACCACCCTCTGAGTGAAAAACCTACCCCTGACATCTCCTTTGTATTTGCTTCCCTGCACCTTAAATCTGTGTCCTCTCGTAGTGACCATTTCAGCTCGGGGAAATAGTCTCTGAGAGTCCACCCTATCTATTCCTCTCAACCTTTTATAAACCTCTATCAGGTCACCTCTCAACCTACGTCTCTCCAGTGAGAAGAGTCCCAGCTCCCTCAACCTATCTTCATAAGGCCTGCCTCCCAATCCAGGCAGCATCCTTGTAAAACTCATCTGCACTCTCTCAATAGCCTCTACATCCTTCCTATAATGAGGCAACCAGAACTGCGCACAATACTCCAACTGGGGTCTGACGAGAGTCTTATAGAGCTGCATCATTACCTCCTGACTCCTAAACTCTATTCCTTGATTAATGAAGGCCAGTACACCGTACGCCTTCTTGACCACTTCCTCCACCTGCGAGGCCGATTTAAGAGTCCTATGGACCCGGACCCCGAGACCCTTTTGCTCTACAACACAACTAAGACTCCTACCCCTTATATTGTACTTCTTCATCCCATTATTCCTGCCAAAATGGACCACTACACATTTATCTGCGTTGAAGTCCATCTGCCACTTCTCCACCCAGTCTTGCATCCTGTCTGTGTCCTGCTGCAACTTTTAGGATCTCTCCAGACCATCCACAACACCACCGATCTTTGTATCATCGGCGAACTTGCTAACCCATCCCTCCACTTCCTCATCCAGGTCATTTATGAAAATGACAAACAGCAGGGGTCCCAGAACAGGTCTCTGGGGCACTCCACTGGTTACCAACCTCCATGCAGAACAAGACCCATCCACAACCACTCTCTGCCTTCTGCCGGCAAGCCAGTTCTGGATCCATGAGGCCAAAGCCCCTTGGATTCCATACCCTCTCACCTTCTCCAGAAGCCTTGCATGTGGGACCTTATCAAACGCCTTACTAAAGTCCATGTACACTACGTCCATCGCCCTTCCTTCGTCAATGTGTTCAGTCTTCAATGTTCAATGTGTTCAATGTTAGCTGTGATTAGCTAACATCACAGACCAGGAACCATGCGAGATTCATTGCTGGAATGAATCTCTCCCTGGAGATGATGTACCTTGGGGTGAGGGAAAAGTTTGTGCACAGTTGGGTTGATAGAGTGAGATTTGTTTGCCCTTATCATCAAATCTTCCTAAACCAGATATGACAGCCTTAGTGAACTTAAAACATTGCTTGAAATTCATGTTTGGTGTACAAGTGTGAATTACAATATACAATTGGGCTGCTCATCAGCTTCTCCAAGACTGGAGAAATCCCCATTGAGGTGTTGAGCATTGAAACGTATTACTCATCAGCCTAACTATTACAAACTGCTCCCTGTAGATAGATTTATATAAAACTCCTATAATAACCATCTGTGTTTACACATTGCCTTTAACGCAGGATAATGTCCAAAACACTTTGCAGTAGCTTCATTAAATACATTTTAACGTTGCGTACTTAAGGAGATTGGAGATGATGTAAAGAGAGGAAGAGAGGTTTTGGAAGGAAATTCTAAAGGTTGGGTCTCAGCAAAAAAGTACACACTGACAGTGGTGGAATGATTTAAGTGGGGAGAGTTTGAGATGAGAATTGTCAGAGGATTCAGGGCCAAGAGGACATTAGAGGGAAGGAGGAATGATGTCAAGGAATGATTTGAAAACAAGGATAAGAATTTTGCAATTGAGTTGCGCTCCAAAAAACCAGTACAGACCCTGAAAGCTTCCAGTTGTGTAACCATCCAGAGAGTTGCTGTTTAACCAGAAGCCAATGACAATCAGAGAGCATAGAGGTGATGCTTAACTGAGACTTGGTGCGAGCAAGAACATGGACTATAGAATTTTAGATGACATGTAGAATGAGAGGCCAAGAATGTGTCGGAATAGTCATCTCTTACAGAAACCAAAGGCATTTATTTCAGCAACAGGTAAGTTTCAGCGAGAGGAATTGAGTAATGTAATGGATGTAAAAACAGATGATCCTAGTCATGTGCATATGATTGAAAGCTCATCCCCAGGGTCATAAATAACACAATTTTTGCAAGTAGGTTGATATAGCCTCAGACACTTGCTACAGATAGTGATTGAGTTGGTGGCTAGGGAAGAATTGAAGACAGTGATTTCAGTTTGTCCTTGAACTGAATGGCTTGTCTCACCATTTCTGAGGAGAGTTAAGGGTCAATCACATTGCTGAGAGTCTGGAGTCACTTGTAGGCCAGAGCAGGTAAAGACAGCAGATTTCCTTCTCTGAAGGACATTAGTGAGCCCAGATGCGTTTTTCTGACAATTATAGAACATTGAACATTACAGCGCAGTACAGGCCCTTTAGCCCTTGATGTTGTGCTGATCTGTGAAACCAAGGACCATTTGAATGTCCTTAATGTTGGCGAATTGGCAGGTAGGGCATTCCACACTCTTACTGCTCTGAGTAAAAAACCTAGTTCTGACATCTGCCCTCTATCTATTACCCCTCAATTTAAAGCTATATCCCCTCATGCTTGCCATCTCTGTCCAAGGAAAAAGATTCACACTGTCCACCCTATCTAAGCCTCTGATCATCTCATATTTCTCTGTTGTTACCTCTTAACCACCTTTTCTAACAAAAACAACCTCAAGTCCCTCGGCCTTTCCTTATAAGGCCATCTCACCATACCAGGTAACATCCTGATAAATCTCCTCTGCACCCTTTCCAATGCTTCCACATCCTTCCTATAATGCGGCGACCAGAACTGTACACAATACTCCCAAGTGCGGCCGCAGCAGAGTTTTGTACAGCTACGATATGACCTCATGGCTCCTAAATTAAATCCCTCTACCAATAAAAGCTAACACACTGTCCGCCTTCTTAACAACCTTATCAACCTGGGTGCTAACTTTCAGGGATCTATGCACATGGACACTGAGATGTCTCTGCGCAACCACCCTATCAAGTAACTTATTCTGTATTCCTGTTATTCCTTCCAAAGTGAATCACTTCACACTTTTCTTCATTAAACTCAATTTGCCCCCTCCCAGCCCAGCTCTGCAGCTTATTTATGTCCCTCTGTAACCTGCAACATCCTTCCGCACTGTCCACAACTCCCCCACACCGACCTTAGTGTCATCCGCAAATTTACTAGCCCGTCCTTCTATGCCCTCGTCCAGGTCATTTATAAAAATGACAAACAGCTGTGGCCCCAGAACAGATCCTTATCGTACAGTAACCAAACTCCAGGATGAACATTTCCCATCAACCACCACTCTGTCCCTTTGCAGCTAGCCAATTTCTGATCCAAACTGCTAAATCACTCTCAATCCCGTGCCTTCATATCTTCTGCAATAGTTTTCCGTGGGGAACTTTATCAAACATTTTACTGAAATCCATGTACACCACGTCAACTGCTTTACCCTCATCCACCTCTTTGGTCACCTTCTCAAAGAACTTGAAGGTTTGTGAGGCACGACCTTCCCTTCACAAAACCGTGTTGCCTATCCCTAATCAAATTATTCCTTTCTAGATGATTATAAATCCTATTTATTATAATCCTTTCCAAAACTTTGCCCACAAACAGAAGTAAGGCTCACTGGTCTATAATTCCCAGGATGGTCTCTACTCCCCTTCTTGGTCAAGGGGACAATATTTGCTATTCTCCAGTCTTCCGGCACTACACCTGTAGACAATGACGACCTCAAGATCAAAGCCAAGGCTCTGCCATCTCCTCCCCAGCCTCCCAGAGAATCCTAGGATAAATCCCATCCAGCTCAGGGGACTTATTTATTTTCATACTTTCCAGAATTGCTAACACCTCCTCCTTATGAACCTCAATCCCATCTAGTCTAATAGCCTGTATTTCAGTATTCTCCTCGGCAACATTGTCTTTTTTCTGTGTGAATACTGATGGAAAATATTCATTTGGCGCCTCTTCCATCTCTTCAGGCTCAGTACACAACTTCTCACTATTGTCCTTGATTGGTCCTAATCTTACCCTAACCAATCTTTTATTCCTGACGTACCTACAGAAAGCTTTAGGGTTTCCTTGACCTATCTGCCAAAGACTTCTCATATCCCCTACTGGCTCTTCTTAGCTCTCTCTTTAGGTCCCTCCTGACTTGTAACTCTGAAGCGCCCTAACTGAGCCTTCATGTCTCATCTTGACATAAGTCTCCTTCTTCCTATTCGCAAGTGATTCAACTTTAGTAAACCACAGTTCCATCACTTGACCACTTCCTCGCTGCCTGACAGGCAAATACTTATCAAAGACAAGCAGTAGCTGTTCCTTGAATAAGCCCCACATTTCAATTGTGCCCATCCCCTGCAATTTCTTTCCACATCCTAATCATCCTAAATCTTACTTAATCACATCATAACTTCCTTTCCTCAGCTATAACTCTTGTCCTGCGGTATACACCTCTCCCTTTCCTTCGCTGATGTAAACGTAATGGAATTGTGGTCACTATCACCAAAGTGCTCACCTACCTCCAAGTCTAACATCTGGTCTGATTCATTACCCAGTATCAAATCCAATACAGCCTCACCTCTTGTTGGCCTATCTACATAATGTGTCAGGAAACTCTCCCTGCACACATTGGACAAAAACTGACCCTTCTAAAGTACTCAAGCTATAGCTTTTCCAGTCAATATTTCTAAAGTTAAAATCCCCCATAACAACTACTCTGTTACTTTTGCTCCTATCCAGGATCATCTTTGCAATCCTTTCCTCTACATCTCTGGAGCTTTTCGGAGGCCTATAGAAAACTCGCAGCAGGGTGACCTCTCTTTTCCTGTTTCTAATCTCAGCCAATACTACTTCAGTAGACATGTCCTCATCGAATGTCCTTTCTGCCACCGTTAGTCATGTAGCACTGTGATTAACAATGCCACATCTGCCCCTCTTTTACCATCTTCTCTGATCTTACTCATTTAAACCCTGGAAGCTGCAACAACCATTCCTGTCCCTGCCTAAATCGTCAATGGTTTCATGGTCATCCCATTACTGAGACTAGACTGGTTACTACAGCCCAGACAAGGAGTCCCAAATCTGTTATTCAACGTGAAATCCCTCAAGTTGTTAAATTCTCCAAACAGTAAAGGTCCCAGCACTGATCCCTGAGGAACACCACTTGTCACACCCTTCCGCTGCTACCCTCTGTCTTCTTTGACTGAGCCAGTTTTGTATTCTTACCAGCTCACTTCTGATCCCATGCAGCTTCACCTTCTGCACCAGTCTGCCATGAGGGACCTTGTCAAAGGCTTTGCTGAAGTCCATGTAGACAACATCCACTGCTCTACCCTTGTCACTTCCTCGAAAAACTTGATCAAGTTCTTGAGACATGACCTCCTCTTCACAAAACCATGTTGCCTCTCACTAACAAGTCCACTTATTTCCAACTGGGAATAAATTCTGTCTTGAAGAGCCCTTTCCAATAATTTCCCTACCACTGATGTAAGACTCACCAGCCTGGAATTACCTGGAATTTCTTGGCTACTCTTCTTAAACAGAGGAACAACATTGGCTGTTCTCCAATCCTCTGCGACCCCCCTATAGCGAGTGAGGATACAAAGATTTTCTCTTAAGGCCCCAGTAGTTTCCTCCCCTGCGTCTCTGTGTTCTGGGGTATATAGCATTAGGCCCTAGGACTTGTCTACCTTAATGTTTCTAGAGAACTTCAATAACACCTTTTTTGATCTTAAGATGACTCAAACTATCTACACATTCTTTCCCAGATTCATCATCCACCAAGTCCTTCTCTTTGGTGAATACAGATGCAAAGTACTCATTTAATATCTCGGCCATTTCCTCTGGCTCCACGCATAGATTGCCCTTGAGTGGGCCAACACTCTCCCTGGCTTCCCTCTTGCCCTTTATATATGTATAAAAAGCCTTCCTTAATCCTGCTGGCCAGTGATTTTTCATGACCCCTTTTAGCCCTTCTTACTTAAGTTTCTTTCTACTTTCCTTGTATTCCACACTTGCTTTGTGTGTTCCCAGCCTTCTAATGCTTCCTTTCTCTCTTTGACCAGTCTATCAATATCTCTCGTTGTCCAAGGTTCCCAAAACTTGCCATAATTATCCTTCATCCTTACAAGAACGTGCCAGTCCTCAATCCCTATCAACATACACATGGAAGCGTCCCACATGCCAGATATTGATTTGCTCTCAAACATTTGCCCCCAATCTACATTCTTCGGTTATTGCCTAATATTGTTGTAATTAGCCTTCCCCCAATTCAGTACCTTAACTTGAGGACTAACTTAACTTGAAGGTATTGATAGAACATAGAACATTACAGCACAGAACAGGCCCTTCGGCCCTCGATGTTGCACCAACCAATTAAGAAAAAGCAATGACCCTCTAACCTAAACCATTCCCTTTTCATCCATAAACTTATCTACTGACCTCTTAAACGCAACCAAACTTGGCGCATCTACAACTGCAGCAGGCAGGGCATTCCATACCCTAACCACCCGCTGGGTAAAGAACCTATCTCTGACATCCATCCTATAACTACCACCCCTTAATTTAAAGCTATGTCCCCTCGTGCTAGCTTTCTCCATCCTAGGAAAAAGGCTATCACTGTCCACCCTATCTAAACCTCTCATCATCTTATATGCTTCAATAAGGTCTCCTCTTAGCCACCTTCTTTCTAATGAAAACAACCTCAAATCCCTCAGCCTCTCCTCATAAGACCTGATGGATAAAGCTTACTGAATTGTGGTCACTCTTCCCGAACTGCTCCCCTACTGAAACATCGACCACCTGACTGATGTTCCCCAATAACAGATCCGGTATGGCCCCTTCCTTAGTTTGACTATCTATATACTGTTTCAGGAAGCCTTCCTGGATGCAACTTACAAACTCTGCCCATCCATGCCTGTAATACAGTCAATACAGGGGAAATTAAAATCTCCCACCGCAACAACTTTGTTACTTTTACACCTGATGAATTCTGAGACCACTTAGGGGCTGTGGATGGGACTGAATTCATTCATTTCACACCAGGAGTGGGAAATCTGAAGTGGTCTGGGATTTCCAGCCATTAAAAAGCGTTGGCTTTGATTTTTCCATTGTGTGTAACTGGCTCTGTAGGTGTCTGGAAAGTCCCATCCTGAGATTGAAAAGTCCTTATTGAAATTGTTGGGCCTTCAACTCTATTTTGAGATGATTTCTGGGATTCCCCTTCATTTGTAAAGCGGTGGTCTCATTTCTTGTATTAATTTCCCTCCAGATATTTCCTGAAAGTGACAATAGTGCGAAGCTTGAGTGATCTGGTGAAGGAATATGATCTGATTGTGCATCAGCTGGCTACATACCCAGATGTCAACAACTCCATCAAAATGGAAGTGGGGATTGAAGATTGCTTACACATAGAATTTGAATACAACAAGTCAAAGTGAGTCTGCTCTGGGGCACTTTTACATGACAGCTATTTGATTTAATTCTTGCTCTGCTTGTCAAGAGCATCAACCATTGCTCAGTGGGTTCCACTCTTATCTCTGAGTCACAGGGTTCTGGGTTCAAGTCCCATACTAGAGCTTAAGCACAAAAATCTAGACTGACAATCCAGTGCAGGACTGGGGATGTGCTGCGTTGTCAGAGGTACAAACATATCCAAACAGGCCTTTTATGCTCTTGAATCTGCTCTGCCATTTAATAAGATCACAGCTAATCTGTTTTGTGTTTTGAGTTGCCCCCTTCCATCTACCAGCGATAGTCTTTGAATCGCCTGCCTAACAAGAATCTATCTACATCCAGCTAAAAAAAAACTCAACCAAAAGGTGTCATCTTTCAGATGAAATGTTAACTGGAAGCTCTGTCTGCCCCCTCAGGTAAAATCCCGGGACACTGGTTTGAAGAAGAACAGGGGAGTTATGTCCAATCCCAGCAAATATTTATTTAATCTCTCAAAAACAGATGACCTGGTCCTTGCTGTTTGTGAGAATTTGCTGAGCACACATTGGCTGTAAAGAGCTTTCAAATGCTTTGTGGTTGTGGAAAGTATTTCGTCAATGCTTGTGAAAGTGCTATGAAAGTGAGCACTGTGGCACAGTGGTTAGCACTTGTGCCTCATGGCATCAGGGACCTGGATTTGATACTTGGCTTAGGTCGCATCTGAGGGCGTTTTGCACTTTCTCCCTGTCTGTGTGGGTTTCTTTGGGTGCTCCAGTTTCCCCCCTCAGTCCAAAGATGTGCAGGTTAGGTGGATTGGCCGTGATAAAGTGGCCCTTAGTGTCAGGGGGACTAGTGGGGTAAATGCATGGCGTTGTTAGGATGGGGCCTTAGTGGGATTGTTTGGCTAATGGCAGCAAAATGAGGTTTTGATGAATGGCATTGTGTGCAAAGTGTCAGGAGTTTTAAGTTTATTTTCCGGCATATATCCTTGTATTTTTCTGTAATGACTGCGGAGCACGCGAGCTTGCAGCATAATTAATCAAGCAATGTTAGTAATATCTGTTATTTCCAATTTACTTCAGAACATTGTAATAAACATGGCAATAGATCCTGACTGTATTTTTGGGACTGCCTTCGTTCAGGTTGGTTATATACATCCATTTTCTGGAAGCATATAACCAGAATCTTCTAGATGTCTTTCCTAAGTCAGTCATATACTTTCGCTTGTGGGGAGTAATGCTTTTCCTGATTTTATTAATTGTATTTCAGAGAATGTCATCATTCCTGGCTAGGCCACTATTTATTGCCCATCCCTAATTGCCCTTGTGAAGGTGGTGGTGAACTGTCGTTTTGAACTGCTATAACCCGTGGTGAAGGGAATGAATGTTGAATGTGATGGATAAGTTATCTATTAAGTGGGCTGCTTTGTCCTGGTGATGCCAAGCTCCTAGAATGTTGGACTTTTAGTTTTGGATCAAAGGTGATCGAACCAGGGTAAAATGGAAGACAAAGGAAATAGAGAACAGAATGAAATAATAAAAAGCATGTATTGCACGTGCCAGTTCGATGCTTAAAGAGAAAGGCAGATCAAATGAAATAGGTTGAGAGGAGAAGAGGGAAATTAGATTGGAATGTGAGAATATGACAGTTAACATGAATGGGAACCCAAAAATATTTCATTGGTATTTAAATAATAAGTTAGCATTAAGAAGTGGAGTTGCTGGAGGGTGATGTCTGCTTAGAGGGACAGGATAAGGCTAGAATATAGAATGAGTGCTTTGTATAGGAAGCACTTTGTATGGAGGAAGCTGCTGATTCCTGTGTGAACACAGTAAGAAGTCTGACAACACCAGGTTTAAATCCAACTGATTTATTTGATAGTAAACTCACTAGCTTTCGACTTATGGCCTTCATCACCTGAGGAAAGCCATAGAGTCGAAAGCTAGTGAGTTTACTATCAAATAAATCGGTTGGATTTAAACCTGGTGTTGTCAGACTTCTTACTGTGTTTACCCCAGTCCAACACCGGCACCTGTATATCATGATTCTTGTGTGAGTCAGACAATATGGCTCCTCCTTCTGGAACATTGACATCTCTGTAAACGGCTATCTGACCAATTTCTGATGTCAAAGCAACATTCTTTGCGAATGAAGAACATGGGGCATTGCTTTTTATATTGGTTGGCGCAACATCGAAGGCCGAAGGGCCTGTTCTGTGCTGTAATGTTCTATGATTCCAAGGCTGGTTGGTCTAAACCACAGACACCCCACTCTACAGTGCAGTGGGGGGGAGTCCACTTCCAGTCACTGGAATGATTCAGAGCTGTTAACTTATGGCGATAGATAGAACATAGAACATTACAGTGCAGAACAGGCCCTTTGGCCTTCGATGTTGCGCCGACCATTATAAAAAGCAATGACCCTCCAAACTAAACCATTCCCTTCTCTTCCATAAACTTATCAACTAACCTCTTAAACGCCACCAAACTTGGCGCATCTACAACTGCCGCAGGTAGGGCATTCCACTCCCTAACCACCCTCTGGGTAAAGAACCTACCTCTGATATCCGTCCTATAACTATCACCCCTTAATTTAAAGCTGTGTCACCTCGTGCTAGCTTTCTCCATCCTAGGAAAAAGGCTATCACTGTCCACCCTATCTAACCTCTAATCATCTTATATGCTTCAATAAGATCCCCTCTTAGCCGCCTCCTTTCTAACGAAAACAACCTCAAATCCTTCAACCTCTCTTCATAGGACCTGCCCTCCATACCAGGCAACATCCTGGTACACCTCCTCTGTACCCTCTCCAATGCCTCCACATCTTTCTTATAATGTGGGGACCAGAACTGCACACACTACTCCAAGTGCGGCCGCACTAGAGTTTTGTACAGTTGCAACATGACGTTGCGGCTCCGAAATTCAATCCCCCTACCAATAAAATCTAAGACTCCATATGCCTTCTTAACAACCTTATCGACTTGATTGCCAACTTTCAGGGATCTATGCACATATACACCAAGATCCCTCTGTTCATCAACACTATTAAGAATCCTACCATTAGCCCTATACTCACAGAAGTGATGTACATTGAATATTATCAGCACTTAACACTTCTGAGAAGAGAAGCCTGTAAGCAGCAGAAATGTGAAGACAACCACGGACCCTGTACAGCCAGAAATACATCCTCTGGAAAGCCCACCTACAGTGCAGCAACCCATTAATGATTTTATTAATAACCACTCCTCCCTGTTTGCAGAGTCATTCTGCTCTCCTTTTCCCATCCCCAAAACCGAGTCAAGAGCCAGTTAAACCCATAGTGCAAGGAGTGACCACACCCCTTCCTGTTGACATGACGGGGGTTGGGGGGGTGGAGGGGTGGCGGTGATGAGCACAGCCACTTGCGTGAGGTGCGGAGGGAGGAGTGATCAGAGTCACTCCTGTTGGGGGTGGGGGTGACCACAGCCTCTCCAGTGGGAGAGTGTAGGGGATGATGCCAAACCAAACCAACCTCTAACAAGGCCACTTTCTCCAGCAGTAAGCATGGTGCATTCAGTTGAGATGATGATCTACCCACAGCTCCAGTAACTACCAGCCAGTGTGATGGAACCAAGAACCGAAATCACCACTCAACAAAGGTGAGTTCCCTTTCAGAGGGAAGCTCCCACTCGACTCCCAAAAGCTTCTGGACACTGGAAAGGTGGATAAAGAAGGAGGGATGCAATTGAGAGCCAGGCAGATGTGACTCCACCCTCCAGAAAGAAATCAGTATATTAAATGACTGCTCCAGCAACCAGATTGAGCAGGCCACCTCATCAATAAAACAGCACGTGAAGCCATACCTGCACCCGATTCCAATCAACAATCCACCATCCAGAATCCCTTCAGTGCAGCCTATCGAATCTGCATTGACACTCCGAAAGGGCATCTTTACTTAAACCCACCACTGCCCTGCCCTATAGCTGTAACCCCACTAATCTCCCCTCACCCCCCTCCCAACTTGTTGACACACTTTGGGACAGTAAGGGGAAATTTAGCATGGCCAATCCTCCTAACCTGCACATCTTTGGAGTGTGGGAGAAAACCAGAGCACCTGGAGGAAACCCACGCAGATATGGAGAACGTGCAAATTCCACAGTCACCCGAGGCCGGAATTAATGTTAATCACAAAGTGGCTTCAAGTTAGAATAATTGTAATGCTGCAATTAAATACACAACTTAAATCCAACTGTAAGTATTGTCAGTCTATATCCAAGGGATAAAGACTTCACAGTGGAGGTTGAGGATGTGGTGGTGAAGTGTATGAGGAGGATCTGGTGCATTAAGGGTTTGCTGGAGTACAGTACTACTCATCAGTGTTGAGTGAGGTCCAATGTGAAAGGAGCTGCCATGGATTCCTCTCTATCCCTGTACTCTCAATTGTAAATATATACATGTTGTATATTGTTAATAAAAGGCTAATTGGTAACTTCTGCAAGAATGCATAATGGTATCTCTCACACACTGTGGGTAGCTACAACCTATCATTACTTTGTGCTCACAGAAAAAGACAGATGTTTATAATCTGAGATTTGTGATTTAGTGTGTCTGTATGTGTTTGGAACTATTGTGTTTGCCACGTGTGTCAAGCAGTGTTTTGGCTCGCGCTCGCTCTCTCTCTCTCTCTGTCTGTCTCTTTCCCCCCCCCCTTCATCTCAAAATGTAGAAAATACAAACTTCCAATTTTGTTCATGTTTACAACAAGTGAAATTGTATCAATTAAATATAAGTAGAAATTCTTACAACAACGTTGGTGTGAACTATGATAAAAGCAAATAGCTGTGGATGAAGAAAGGTCATTATGACTCAAAACTTTGGCTGTATTCTCTCCCAACAGGAGAGAATGTGCTATTAGACCTGCTAATGTTTTCCAGCATTTTCTGTTTTTGCTCTTAACTATAAACTGGTCTGTGTGTGTCTATATAATATATAAAACTGCTCATCCCAGCCTTGAGACTTGTGATCTACTTTTGATGCTTTAACAGATATCACTTGAAGGATGTAATTGTTGGTAAGATCTACTTCTTGTTGGTGAGAATCAAAATCCAGCATATGGAACTTCAGCTGATCAAAAAAGAGATCACTGGTATTGGTAAGGAAAGCAGTATTGACTTGTTGCAGGATTCTGAGTTCTCTGTTTGAGTCAGAACACTTTGCCTAATGAATGTTTCCTTTTTTTTAAATTAGGGCCCAGTACAACCACGGAGACGGAAACTATTGCCAAGTATGAAATAATGGATGGTGCTCCTGTGAAAGGTGAGGTGTTTAACTCGGCTAAAAATATCTGGAAAACACACGCATTGCACTAAGGTTGGTCAGAACAAGATGGAGTGAGTCAGTCTCATTGGGGAAATGCTTCAGAAAGACTGGCCACTTGTAGGACTGAGCAAAGCAAACGAGTGGAACTTTTTCAATTTGTCCTTCCTAAACTTGACATCCTTTGGACTCCTCTTCCTGCCTCTATTCAATTCCTTTAGGATGTCTCAGTTGCAAAGTAGTTGCTCCAAAGTGATAACTATTTTCAAACCAATTAGTTACATAATATTAAAAATAAGAATATAATGGAAGGTCAGTGAAATCACACCAGCAGTAACAAAGACTTCCAAAGAATTCTCACTGGGTTATGGTGCTGGGCTGATCCCTGCCAAATGCTACATGATGGAAGCAAGAGCCAGGCAGGTGGGGGAGAACTGGTCAAGGACACCAGGATGTTCATTGAATGCTCTGTGCAAAGTGGGATGGAGTAAATTATCAATGAGATACTGAGTTATGTTCAGATTCCACATGAACCATGTTGTGGAGCTCAGGTTAGGATTGTGCCTGGCTGCCGATTTTGTTAGAAGGCAGATTCAGTTGCAGATTTAATAAACCTGTAAACTCAGTTTGCAAATCTGCTCCTGCCATGCATTTCCAGCGCCGCGCCCCGCCCCGCACACTCGCTTCTGCCTCAGACTCTTCCTCCCCCCAAACACACTCACTCTCCCTCACCCACAAACAGCAGCTCCCTCTAGAGAAGCAGATGTCTGTTTACTGGCCCTCAGTCTCGGCTTCTGTGAAGATCCACTGCTTCTAAGAAATTGTACTCAAACAAACAATATTTGGGAGAGAAGGAAGGATCGTCAGAAGTATTGTCTAAAGTTGACTTGTTCATTTAAAAGCAATCTTTCTGTTTGTGTGTGAAGGTGAATCCATTCCAATTAGACTCTTCCTGGCTGGATATGATCTAACCCCAACAATGAGAGACGTTAACAAGAAATTCTCTGTGCGTTACTTCTTAAACCTGGTTCTAGTTGATGAAGAAGATAGGCGCTATTTCAAACAGCAGGTATGTCATTTAGCTGTATTTGGGTGTGCAGTGTGTTGCTGAGGAGATTGGGTTCATTCTCCAGTCTGTGTGCATTGATAATGGGATAGTCAACCAGCCAACAACAACAACAGCAGAGTCAAGCATTGTGAGCTAGGTCTCCTTACATTGATATAATTTGACTTATTATTGTCTCATGTATTGGGATACAATGAAAAATGTTATTTCCTACATGCTATACAGACAAAGTATAATATTGAGTACACAGTGGATAAGGAAAGAAGAGAGTGAAGAATATAGTGTTACAGGATAGGGTGTAGAGAAAGATGAACTTAATATAAAGTAGGGCCATTCAAAAATCAGATGGCAATAGGGAAGAAGCTGTTCTTGAGTCAGTTGGTATGTGTTCTCAGACTTGTGTATCTTTTTCCCGATGGAAGAAAGTAGATGATTGTGTGTCCAGGATGCAGGTCGTCCTTTATTTTGCTGCTTGCTTTTCCAAGGTAGTGGGAAGTGTAGATGGAGTCAGTGGATGGGAGGCTGGTTTGTGGAATGGACTTGACTACATTCACAACCGTTTGCAGTTTCTTGTGGTCTTCAGAGCAGAAGCCATACCAAGTTGTAATACATCTGTCTTCTATGGTGTCTTTGTTAAAAATTGATGAGAGACATAGCAGATAAACCAAATTTCCTTAACCTTCTGAGAAAATAGAGGTATTGGTGGGTCCCTATAGATTCAGTGAGGAGTAATCAGGACAGGTTGCTGATTTGAATACCTTAAAAACTTGAAGCTTTGGACCATTTCCACTTCGTCTCCATTAATGTAGACAGGGGTGTATCTTCCGCTATGTTTCCTGAAGTTGATGACTATCTCCTTTGTTTTGTTGATATTGAGAGAGAAGTTATTGTTGTCACACCAGTTCACCAGATTCTCTATCTCATTCAAAGAACAATATAGCACGGGAAACAGGCCGTTCAGCCCAACGAGCGCGCGCTGCCATTTAACGTGGAGTGCCCTCCTCTATCTATGACCTTTGTCTACACCTATTGGGGAAGATTGAGGGAAGACTAATTTAGGGACAGTTTGTTACACCAATCAGTCTAAGACAAGTTTCCTGTATTCTGTCTTGTTATTGTTTGAGATTCGACCGATTTGAGGTAGTGTTACGAGCAAACTGAAAATAGTGTTGGAGGGGAATTTGGTCACACAATCATGGGTGTATAAGGAGTATAGTACAGGGCTGAGGACACAGCCTTGTGGGACGCCAGTATTGAAGATAGTCATGATGGAGGTGTCATATCAGGGGATTTTCACAATGACTTCATTGCAGTGTTAATGTATACCTACTTGTGACAATGAGTAAACTTTAAAAACTTTAAGGCATCACCACTGATTGTGGTCTTTGGGATAAGAAATCGAGGATCCAGTCGCAGAGGGAGGATCCAAGCCCTCGGCAACGGAGTTTGGAGATGGGTTTCTGAGTTTGAGTAGGGGAGCGTTGGAGACAGAAGACAGATTATTTCATGGAAAGACATTGGTCAAGAAAACCTCAACTTATTAACTATTTAAGCTGATTTCTTCTGATAATAAACTAAATTTCATTTGATACATCAGGTTTTAGATTTCTGTCTTGTTCACCATTACTCCATCCTACACAAAATCCTGACACTCCAGCTAAAACATTGTTTTCCATTTCTTATTCCATAATGAAGCTCTGCACGTTTTCCTGCGTTAAGCTCCATTTGCCCTTCCAGTTAGTATCTCTCTCTCTCTCCCTGCCACCACCCACTCTCCCCCAACCACCTTCATCTCAAAGAATTTTATCTTGGCTAAGTTAGTGTGGAAATGTGCTGACAGACCTGTTATTGAGTGTTATTTTGTATTGTAAAGAACATAGAACATTACAGTGCAGAACAGGCCCTTCGGCCTTCGATGTTGCGCCGACCAATTATGAAAAAAGCAATGACCCTCCAAACTAAACCATTCCTTCTCTTCCATAAACTTATCAACTAACCTCTTAAACGCCACCAAACTTGGCGCATCTACAACTGCCGCAGGCAGGGCATTCCACTCCCTAACCACCCTCTGTGGTAAAGAACCTACCTCTGATATCCGTCCTATAACTATCACCCTTAATTTAAAGCTGTGTCCCCTCGTGCTAGCTTTCTCCATCCTAGGAAAAAGGCTATGACTGTCCACCCTATCTAAACCTCTAATCATCTTATACGCTTCGATAAGGTCTCCTCTTAGCCGCCTCCTCTCCAACAAACAACCTCAAATCCCTCAGCCTCTCTTCATAAGACCTGCCCTCCATACCAGGCAACATCCTGGTAAACCTCCTCTGTACCCTCTCCAATGCCTCCACATCTTTCTTATAATGTGGGGACCAGAACTGCACACAATACTCCAAGTGCGGCCGCACTAGAGTTTTGTACAGTTGCAACATGACGTTGCGGCTCCGAAATTCAATCCCCCTACCAATAAAAGCTAAGACTCCATATGCCTTCTTAACAACCTTCTCGACTTGACTGCCTACTTTCAGGGATCTATGCACATACACACCAAGATCCCTCTGTTCATCAAGACTACTAAGAATCCTACCATTAGCCCTATACTCTACACATTTATTATTCCTGCCATAGTGCATTACCTCACACTTTTCCACATTAAACTCCATTTGCCACCTCTCGGCCCAGCTCTGCAACTTGTCCAAGTCTCTCTGCAAACTATAACACCCCTCTTCACTATCTACCACTCCACCGACTTTAGTGTCATCTGCAAATTTACTAATCCATCCTTCAATACCCTCATCCAGATCATTTATAAAAATTACAAACAGCAGGGGCCCCAAAACAGACCCCTGAGGTACACCACTTGTAACCGAACTCCACGATGAATATCTCCCATCAACCACCACCCTCTGTCTTCTATCCGCTAGCCAATTCCTAATCCAATTAGCTAAATCACCCTCTATCCCATACATCTGCATTTTCTGCAGAAGCCTTCCATGGGACACCTTATCGAATGCCTTACTAAAGTCCATATATACCACATCAACTGCCTTACCCCCATCCACCTCTTTGGTCACTTTCAAAAAACTCAATAAGGTTAGTAAGGCACGACCTACCCTTCACAAAACCATGCTGACTATCCCCAATCAATTCATTTCTCTCTAAATAACTATAAATCCTATCCCTAATAATTCTCTCCAATACTTTGCCCACAACAGAAGTAAGACTCCCCTATAATTCCCTGGAAAGTCTCTCTTCCCCTTCTTGAACAATGGGACCACATTCGCTATCCTCCAGTCCTCCGGAACCACACCCGTAACCAACGACGACCTGAAGATCAGAGCCAGAGGCTCTGCAATCGCCTCTCTTGCCTCCCAGAGAATCCTAGGGTAAATCCCATCCGGCCCAGGGGACTTATCTAACTTCAAACCCTCAAGAATATCTAGCACATCCTCCTTATCTACTTCAATACTTTCCAGTTTGCAACCCTGTATCCCAGTGTTCTCCACAACTACATTTACATCTCCCTGCGTGAATACCGAAGAGAAATATTTGTTCAGTGCCTCTCCAATCTCTTCAGGCTCCACGCACAACTTCCCACTGCTGTCTATGACTGGCCCTAATCTTGCCCTAACCAATCTTCTATTCTTAACATATCTAAAGAAAGCTTTAGGATTCTCCTTGATCCTATCAGCCAAAGTCTTCTCGTGTCTCCTCTTAGCTCTCCTCAACTCACTCTTTAGCTCCCTCCTGGCTAATCTATAGCTATCCATTGCACTAACCGAGCCTTCAAGCCTCATCCTGATATAAGCCTCTTTTTCCCTTTTAACCAGCGAATTAACTTTATTCGTACACCACGGTTCCCTTACTCGACCATTTCCTCCTTGCCTGACAGGGACATACTTATCAAGGACTTGCAGCAGCTGCTCCTTGAATAAGCTCCATATTTCAGATGTTCCTAGTCCCTGTAGTTTCCTAGTCCAACCTATGCACCCTAATTCTCTCCTTATGGCCTCATAATTACCCTTCCCCCAGCTATAACTACTGCCCCCAGGTTCATGCCTATCCCTATCCATCACTAAGGTGAACGTAACCGAATTGTGGTCACTATCACCAAAATGTTCACCAACTTCCAAGCCTAACACCTGGTCTGGCTCATTGCCCAGCACCAAATCCAATGTAGCCTCACCTCTAGTTGGCCTATCTACATACTGAGTCAAAAAACCTTCCTGCACACTTTGTACAAAAACTGACCCCTCTAACGAGCTAGAGCTATAGCTATTCCAATCAATATTAGTAAAGTTAAAGTCCTCAAAGTAAAGTTAAAGAACTCAAATAGTTCTCCTGTTAAATGGCCTGACCAGGAGAATTATATTTCCCACCTGCAGGTCCTTTGGTAGAATTTTGTGATCTGTGACATTTTGGGAAAGTATATTTTGGGCCAGTTTTTTATCCAGCTTTACTCGGGATCCTCTGATAATAGAACCCTCCTGTGGCCATTCACTCAGAATCTTGAGTAGGAAGGAAGACATCCATTTACTTAGTGCCTTTTATATCCACAGCACTTTACAACCAATGAGATACTTGTGAAAGGTAGTCACTGTGGGAAATGCAATAACCAATATGCACACACACAACTCCAACAAACTGGAAATGATGAAGACCAGATAATCCTGAGATCCTGAATGAATACTTTGTGTCGGTATTCACGAAGGAGAGGGGCTTGTTGACAGCTCCTGTCTCTGAAGGAGCTGTGGACCAGTTGAGGGAAATATCCATACCGAGGGAGGAAGTGTTAGAGCTTCTAGGTAGCATTAAAACTGATAAATCTCTGGGGCCTGATGGCATTTATCCCAGGCTGCTTAGGGAGGTGCAAGGTGAAATTGCTGGGCCTTTGATGCAAATCTTTGTCTCTTCTTTGGACACAGGTGAGATCCCAGAGGACTGGTGAATAGCTAATGTTGTACTGTTGTTTAAAAAGGGTACTGGGGATAATCCTGGAAATTATAGGCCGATGAGTTTGACGTCAGTGGTAGGGAAGCTGTTGGAGGGGATTCTTAGAGATAGGATGTATAGGCACTTAGAGCATTGCGATCTGATTAGGGATACGCAGCATGGCTTTGTTAAGGGGAAGTCGTGCCTTACAAATCTGGTAGAACTTTTTGAGGTGGTGATGAAAACGGTGGACGAAGGGCGAGCCGTTGATGTCGTCTATATGGATTTTAGTAAGGCGTTTGACAAAGTCCCTCATGGAGGTTAGTTGAGAAGGTCAAGGCTCATGGGATACAAGGACAGGTAGCTAGATGGATAAGTAACTGGCTTGGTAATAGGAGAAAGAGAGTAATAGTGGAAGGGTGTTTTTCTAGCTGGAGGTCGGTCACTAGTGGTGTGCCGCAGGGCTCGGTACTGGGACCTCTTCTATTTGTAATATATATAAAATGACTTGGAAGAGGGAGTAAGTGGAGTGATCAGCAAGTTTGCAGACGATACTAAGATGACTGGACTTGTGAATAGTGAGGAACATTGTCAGGTGATGCAGCAGGGCATAGATAGGCTGGTAGCTTGGGCAGACAGATGGCAGATGGAAGTCAATCCTGATAAATGTGAGGTGATGCATTTCAGGAGAAAGAATGTAGGGGGGAGGTATATGATAAAGGGTAGACCTATTAAGAGTATAGAAACGCAGAGGGACATGGGGGTGCAGGTGAACAAGTCTCTGAAGGTGGCAGAGCAAGTGGAGAAGGTTGTGAAGGAAGCATATAGTATGTTAGCCTTTATAGGAAGGGGTATAGAGTACAAGAGCTGGCCTTTAATGTTGCAGTTATATAAAATGTTGGTTAGACCTCATTTGGAATACTGCGTCCAGTTCTGGTCGCCTTACTACCGGAAGGACGTGGAGAGTCTGGAGAGAGTGCAGAGGAGGTTTACCAGGATGCTGCCTGGTATGGAAGATCTGAGTTACGAGGAGAGATTAGGCAAATTGGGACTGTTTTCCTTAGAAAGACATAGACTTAGAGGAGATCTGATAGAGGTGTACGAGATTTTGAAGGGGATAGATAGAGTAAACAGGGTTAAGCTTTTTCCTAGGATGGACTCAAATAGCACGAGGGATCACGGGCTTAGGGTGAGGGGGGGTAAGGTATAATTTGGATGCTAGAGGGAGTTTTTTTCACACAGAGGGTGGTGGGGGTATGGAATGCGCTGCCAAGTAAAGTGGTGGAGGCAGGTACTCTGGAGTTATTTAAGAAATACTTTAGATGGGCACATGAACAGAATGGGAATGGAGGGGTATAGAAAACTGATTTAAAATAGGGATCATGAGCCTTGGGAGTCCCTGGGAAGTGTGAAATAGATGATGATATTGATGTACTTGTTTTTATCCTACAGGTGCTTTGGTCCACCTTGTTGTCTAACGAGGGGAATACACACGATGGGTTGTGAGAGGGCTGCTCTTGGATTTTTTTTTTTGAAAGTATCCTAGTGCTTCACGTTGTTAGTGTACGCTTGACCTGGACCATTTGATGGGCAACACAACAGCTCAGTGACTATCGCTGTGCTGTGCAGATACATGGATTTGGGCCTGTGTCTGTGGAGTTTGCGCATTCTCCCCGTGCTTGCGTGGGTTTTCTCCGGGAGCTCCGGTTTCCTCCCACATCCCAAAGATGTGCTCTTAGGCTAATTCGCAAAACAGATTCTCTCAAATTTGGTTTCAATCCATAGATCTATAAACATGGACAGGGATCACAGGTAGAGGTGGGAACATCGGGATGGCGGCGCGGGCTCGTTGGGCCGAAGGGCTTGTTTCCCGTGCTGGTTTGTTCTTCTTTTTGTTCTAATCTATTTGTGACACTGAGGGATGAATGTTGGCTTCAGACTGTGGCACCTATGATTCAGTCATTTGCCACTGTGCTTGGGTTCATTCTGGCTTGGCTGGATGATAGTGTAATGTTGCCAGCTGGCTATGTTCCAGCGCGAGTCAATCTTTTCAACTGCCTGTTTTCATTTCCCGACAGGAGATTGTATTATGGAGGAAAGCTCCAGAGAAGTTGAGGAAACGAACCAATTTCCATCAGCGCCTGGAATCACCAGAGCCACAGGCCTCGGCTCAGCAGCCTGAAATATGAGGAAAGTGTGAGCGAGATCTCGGTCCCTTTAAGAGTTGCCACAGATGTGGTCGCTGTGCAAACCCGTGGTTTCTTTGTGATATTAAACTTTCCGCAGGTCACTAATGGTTTTTGAAACACTGGAACTCTAAAGCTGGCTTTTTATACTGCACATTTTGCAATTTTTTGTTTGAACTTGTGCACTAAAAATCTACACTGTGCAGGCTGCTGGTTTGATGGTTCTGTATGTACGGTGCATGGTGATGGATTTATTTAAGCCTGAGAATTACTGTTATACAGATGCTTAATCGGCTCTGAGCAGATTTCACCTCGAGCACTTCAAACATACAAACTAATGCTTGATGAGAACGGATGTTAAGAGTGTGTTTATTGTTTGTATATTTTCAGCCTGTTGCATATTGAAGTTTGGTGATGGTCCTGTTTCTACTAATTTTAGCTTTTTGCTTGGTGTAAAGTGGCACATTCCAACTCCCAGCAGTGCTCTAAGTAGCAATACAAGTACCATAACCTCTCCCTGACTGCACTACAGACACAGCACTGAAGTTAATCTTTATCTCCTATCTCCATGCACCCTTTTGCCCTCCCATCTCTCTCTCTTTCTCTCTCTCCCCCCCCCCCCCCCCCAACACACTGGGGGCCACAAGGAGTACGCACTGTGCTGGGCAGCAATGCAGGGACGACGTAGGAGTAAATTTTCCTGTCACCCAAGTTTTCCTGTAAAGTGCCTGAGAACAGTTTAAAGCCAGTTAATGCCAAATATTCTCCTGCATGTCTGTATCTGATATCAAGAATAAATGGAAATATTTTAAATACTGTTATTTCAAATATATTATACCATCCAGAAAAATGTATCTCCTCTATATTCAATAAAGTCTTTGCCAGTGTATCCAATTCAATCCTTTCACATCTCTCTGTAACGTACACTGTGACTGGTGTCACTGATATTGACCTGGGTAGTCAGGTACAAGCAGCTCACTCTGCTTCAGCCCAGTTGGTGAAGCTCAACAGGATCATCGGAGACATCAACATTCATGTCACTGGGTAACAAACCGTAGACTCGTTTTCTCTTTGCTTAAAACAGATTTATGACATTGCTGTTGATGTGTTGAATCAATGTTGATTTGTGCCAGTTGGAGGATGTGTGGATGCTGGGAGTGGAGTGGGGATTGATCATTGGGGGTGGAGAGGGGTGTTTGGTTTGGGGATTCAGGTTTTGGAGAATGTTTAGGAAGTTGGACTTCATCCTAAGATCTTGGATGCGTTTGTTTCAATTTTTCCAAAGTTCCCTAGATTCTGGTGTGGTCTCATCAGATGGCAAACAGTGCATGTAACAGCCCTATTCAAGAAAGGAGGGAGATGGCAGGAAACTTCAGTTCGCCTAACTTCTATCATTGGGAAAAGGCTGGAATCTTATTCAGGAGGTTATAGCAAGGCTCTGACAGTGCAACGAAGCAGAGTCAACATGGTTTTGTGGGAAGGAAATCATGTTTGATTCTCCTGAGTGAGTAACAAGCAACGTGGATAAAGGTGAATGTGTGGATGTGCTCCTCTTAGAGGGCATTTGACAACATGACGTCAGAAATTAGGTTTATTTAGGATTTGGGTTTATTTGGGATTGGGTATATAGGGTTTATATTAGGGTATTTTCAGAGTTTATATTTTGAGGGGTTTATATTAGGAATTTCAAATTGGGACATTGACTAGTGGGGTGCTGGGACCCCAGCTATTCACAATATATATTATTAATTTGGATGCAGGAACAAAATTAACATCTCAAAGTTTGCAGATGATACCAAGTTGGGTGGGAGGATGAACTGTGATGAGGGTGAGAGATTCTTCAGCATGATGTGGATGGGTTGGGTGAATGGGCAAATCAATGCAAGATGCCTTTATAATTTGGAAAAATTAGGGGTGGCACACTGGTTAGCACTGCTGTGTCTCAGTGCTGGGGACCAGGGTTCGATTCCTGACTTGGGTCACTGTCTGTGTGGAGTTTGCATGTTCTCCCATTGTCTGCGTGTGTTTTCTCCAGGTGCTCTGGTTTCTTCCTGAAGTCCAAAGATGTGTGGGTTTGGAGGATTGAGTGTGTTAAATTACCCCTTCATATCAGGGGACTAGGTGGAATTATGGTCGATGCAGACTCGATGGGCCAAATAGCCGCCTTCACTCTAGGATTCTATCATTCTATAATTAGGGTATTTTGGGGGTTATATTAGGGTATTTTGCAGGTTTATAGTTGAGGGGTTTAATTGAGGGTAATTTTGGGGTTTATATTTTAGGACTTTATATTAGGGTTTTTGGGAGGCTTATTTTAGGGTGTTTATATTAGGAAGCTTTTGGAGTTTATATATTACAGTGCTTTATATTACGGTATTTTTGGCAGTTGCGGGTTGGCATGGTGGCACATTGCTGTTTCTCAGTGCCAGGGAGCCAGGTTCGATTCCCAACTTGGGTCAATGTCTGTGTGGAGTTTGCATGTTTTCCACTATCTGTGTAGATTTCCTCCCATTGTCCAAAGATGTGCAGGCTAGGTTGATTGGCTATACTAAATTGACATTTAATGTTATAGGAACGTGGCCAGGGTAGATGCATAAATTATTGGGGTGGGGGGATGGCGTTGGGCCTGGGTGGGATTGTGGCCGGTGCCGACTCAAATGGCCAAATAGCCTCTTGCACTGATGGATTCTAGGATTCTAAGGGGTTTATATTAAGGTATTCTTGGGGTTTATTTCTGGGCATTTATATTAGCGTATTTTTGGGGTTTATATTAAGATATTTTTGGGATTTAGGGTGTTTTTGGAGGTTTATTTTTTGGGGAGGTTATATTTGGGGGGTTTATTTTTAGGATATTTTGGTGAGTTTGTTTTAGGGTATTTTTGGGGTTTATTGTTGAGTTTATATTAGGATATTTTTGGTTTATTTTTAGGGGTTTATATTAGGGTATTTTGGGGGTTTACTTTTGGGGGGGTTTGTTTAAGGTATTTTTGGGGGGTTTAGATGAGGACCTCTTCTATTTGTAATATATATAAATGACTTGGAGGAGGGAGTAAGTGGAGTGATTGGCAAGTTTGCAGACGATACAAAGATGGCTGGACTTGCGGATAGTGAGGAGCATTGTCAGGTGATGCAGCAGGACATAGGCTGGTAGCTTCAGATGGATGGCAGATGGAATTCAATCCTGATAAATGCGAGGTGATGCACTTCGGGAGAAAGAAAGTGGGGGGGGGGGAAAGAGGTATATGATAAAAGGGTAGACCTATTAAGAGTATAGAAACGCAGAGGGACCTGGGGGTGCAGGTGAACAAGTCTCTGAAGGTGGCAGAGTAAGTGGAGAAGGTTGTGAAGAAAGCATATCGTATGCTAGCCTTTATAGGAAGGGGTGTAGAGTACAAGAGCTGGCCTTTAATATTGCAGTTGTATAAAACGTTGGTTAGACCTCATTTGGAATACTGCGTCCAGTTCTGGTCGCCTTACTACCGGAAGGACGTGGAGACTCTGGAGAGAGAGTGTGGAGGAGGTTGATCAAGATGCTGCCTTATATGGAAGGTCTGAGTTATGAAGAGAGGTTAGGCAAATTGGGGCTGTTTTCCTTAGAAAGACGTAGACTTAGAGGAGATCTAATAGAGGTGTATAAGATTATGAGGGGTATAGATAGAATAAACAATGGTAAGCTTTTTCCTAGGTTGGAATCAAATATCATGAAAGGTCACGGGCTTAGGGTGAGGGGGTTAAGGTATAATTTGGATGCTAGAGGGAATTTTTTCACACAGAGGGTGGTGGGGGTATGGAATGCGCTGCCAAGTAAAGTGGTGGAGGCAGGCACTCTGGAGTTATTTAAGAAATATTTAGATGGGCACATGAACAGAATGGGAATGGAGGGGTATAGAAAACTGATTTAAAATAGGCATCATGAGCCTTGGGAGTCCCTGGGAAGTGTGTAATTTGTCAATGATATTGATGTATTTCTGTTTTAACCTACAGGTGCTTTGGTCCACCTTGTTGTCTAACGAGGGGCATACACGTGATGGGTTGTGAGAGGGCTGCTCTTGGATTTTTCAAGAGTATCCTAGTGCTTCACATTGTTAGTGTATGGTTGACCTGGACCAGTTGATGGGTAACACGACAGCTCAGTGACTATCGCTGTGCTGTGCAGATACATGGATTTGGGCCTGTGTCTGTGGGAGTTTGCGCATTCTCCCTGTGCTTGCGTGGGTTTTCTCCGGGTGCTCCGGTTTCCTCCCACACACCAAAGATGTGCTCCTAGGCTGATTGGCAAAAGAAATTCTCCCTAAATTGTCTCGCAAATTTGGTTCCAATGCAGATTTCTATAAACAGACGGGGATCATGGGTAGAAGTGGGAACATCGAGATGGGCTGAAAGGCCTGTTTCCCATTCTGTTTTGTTTTTTGTTCTTTGATTTTATTGCGGGGTTTATATTAGGGTATTTTTGGGGTTTAGTTTTGGGAATTTTATATTAGGGTATTTTGGGGGTTTGTTTTAGAGTATTTTGGAGGTTTATTGTTGGGGTTTATATTAAGATATTTTTGATTTTTTGGTGGGTTATATTAGGATATTTCTGGGGTTTATTATGGGGGTTTGTTTTAGGGTATTTTTGGGGTTTGTTTTTGGGGGGTTTATATTAAGATATTTTTGGTTTTGGGGGAAATTATATTAGGGTATTTTGGGGGTTTATTATGGGGGTTTGTTTTAGGGTATTTTTGGGGGTTTTATATTAGGTTATTTCTGGGGGGGTTTAGAGTATTTTGGAGGTTTATTATGGGGTGTTATATTAGGGTATTTGGGGGTTTATATTAGGGTACTTTTGGGGTTTATTTTTGAGGGGTTTATATTAGGGTATTTGAGGGGGCATTTATTATGGGAGTTTGTGTTAGGATATTTTAGTTGGGGGGGTTATGTTAGGGTATTTTGGGGTTTATTATTGAGGATTTTAGGGTATTTTGGAAATTTATTTTTGGTGGGTTTATATTAAGATATTTTTTGGTATTTTGGGGGTTTATTATTGGGGTTTTGTTTTAGGTTATTTTTGGGGAGTTTGTTACGTATTTTGAGGGGTTTATGTTAGGGTATTTTTGGGGTTTGTTATTGAGGGGTTTATATTAGGATATTTTTGGGGGATTTATATTGGGTATTTTGGGGGTTTATTACTGGGGTTTTGTTTTAGGGTATTTTTGGGGGGGTTATATTACGGTATTTTGGAGGGTTTATATTAAGGTATTTTTGGGGGATTGTATTCGGGTATTTCTGGGGGTTTTGTTTTAGGATATTTTTGGGGTTTATGGGGGTTTATATTACGGTATTTTGGGGGGTTTATATTAGGGTATTTTGGGGGTTTATTTTTTTAGAGGGTTTTGTTTTGGGGTATTTCTGGGGTGTTATTTGGGGAGGAATTTGTACAGTGTGTTTTGGAAGGGTCCTTGGAGCAGTATGTGGATAGCCCGACTAGAGAGGGGGCTATACTGGACTTGGTTCTGGGGAATGAGCCAGGGCAGGTGGTTGACGTTGACGTTGTCGTAGGAGAGCACGTGTCTAATAGTGACCACAACTCTGTCTGCTTTAGGATATTAATGGAAAAAGATGAAGCCTGCCCTAAGGGGAGGATGTTAAACTGGGGGAGGGCTAGATATAGCCAGATTAGGCAGGATCTTAAGGATACCGACTGGGATAAGCTGTTCGAGGGTAGGTCGACGCAGTACATGTGGGAGTCTTTCAAGGGAAAACTAAAATCTTTGCGGGAAAGACACGTGCCAGTAAGGAGGAAGGATGGGAAAGGTAGGATTAGAGAACCATGGGTTACTAGGGATATTGAGGACTTGGTCAGGAAGAAGCGGGAGGCGTACATTAGATCTAGGCAACTGGGGACAGAGACAGCGCTGGAAGAATATAGAGAGTGTAGACGGGATCTTAAAAGGGGTGTCAGAAAGGCAAAAAGGGGCCACGAGATGGCTTTGGCAGGTAGGATTAAGGAAAATCCGAAGGCATTTTACTCCTATGTAAGGAGCAATAGGATGGTTAGAGGGAAGATTGGACCTCTCAGGGACAGAGGAGGGGAACTATGCTTAGAGCCTGAGGGAATGGGGGAGATCTTGAATGAATACTTTGCGTCGGTATTCACGCAGGAGAGGGGCCTGATGTCTGATGCTTTGAGGAATTTGAGGACCCGTTAAAGGAAATATCCATTACGAGGGAAGAGGTGTTGGTGCTTTTAGGCAGCATAAAGCCTTATAAAGCTCCGGGGCCTGATGGCATTTACCCCAGACTGCTAAGGGAGGTGAGAGATGACATTGCTGATCCTCTGACGCAAATCTTTGTCTCCTCTTTGGACACAGGTGAGGTCCCAGAGGATTGGAGGATAGCAATTGTAGTACCGTTGTTTAAAAAGAGTCAGGGGGATAACCCAGGGAACTATAGGCCGGTGAGCTTGACTTCAGTTATAGGTAAGCTAATGGAGAGGATCCTCAGGGACAGGATGTATGAACATCTGGAGTGCTGCGATCTGATCAGGGATACGCAGCATAGCTTCGTTAAGGGGAGGTTGTGCCTTACGAATCTAGTGGAATTTTTTGAAGAGGTGACAAAAATGGTTGATGAAGGACAAGCCGTTGATGTCGTCTACATGGATTTCAGTAAGGTATTTGACAAGGTTCCTCATGGTAGGCTGATAGAAAAGGTGAAGGCGCATGGGATACAGGGCCAGGTATGTAGATGGGTTGAGAACTGGCTTGGGAGGAGGAGACAGCGGATAGTAGTGGAAGAAAGCGTATGGTATGTTAGCCTTCATAGGAAGGGGTATAGAATACAAGAGTAGGAATTTGATGTTGCAAGTGTATAGAACATTGGTTAGGCCTCACTTGGAGTACTGCGTCCAGTTCTGGTCGCCATACTACCGGAAGGATGTGGAGTCCCTGGAGAGAGTGCAGAGGAGATTTACCAGGATGCTGCCTGGTATGGAAAGGCTGTCTTACGAGGAAAGAAAACAACTGGGGTTGTTTTCCCTTGAAAGACGTCAGCTGAGAGGGGATCTATTAGAGGTATATAAGATTATGAGGGGTATAGATAGAGTAAATGGTGGTAAGCTTTTTCCACCATTAGAATCGGATAGAACAAGGGGTCACGGGCTCAGGGTGAGGGGGGCTATGTATAAGACGAATATTAGAGGGCATTTTTTCACACAAAGGGTAGTGGGGGTGTGGAATGCACTACTGAGTAAGGTGGTGGGAGCAGGCACGCTAGGGTTGTTTAAGGGTCTCTTGGACAGCCACATGAGCGGTCTGCAGATAGAGAGATATAGTAGGACTGTTTTAATATCCTATTTGTTTCCACAGGATGTTCGGTCCACCTTGTTGACCAATGAGGGGCATGCATGCGGCAGGTCGTGCGAGGGCTGCTTTTGGATGTTGCTTCAGGAGTGGCCTAGTGCTCCACGTCGTTAGTGTATGCTTAAACTGGACCATCTGATGGGCACCATGACAGCTCAGAGACTATCGCTGTTGCTGTGCAGACACATGGATTTGGGCCTGTGTCTGCGGGAGTTTGCGCGTTCTCCCCGTGGTTGCATGGGTTTTCTCCGGGTGCTCCGGTTTCCTCCCACATCCCAAAAATGTGCTCTTAGGCTGATTGGGTAACAAATTGGTCCCTATATGTCATTAAGACGTTAGGACGGTGGCGCGGGCTCGTTGGGCCGAAGGGCCTGTTTCCCGTGCTGTGTTGTTCTTTGTTCTTTGTTGTTGTTTGTTATGTTAGGGTATTTTTAGGGGGTTTTGTTTTAGGGTATTTCTGGGGGTTTATATTAGGGTATTTTTGGTGTTTATTTTTAGGGGTTTGTTTTACAGTATTTTTTGGGGGGTTTATTTTAGGGTATTTTGGGGGGTTTATGGGGGTTTATATTAAGGGTATTTTGGGGTTTATTATTGGGGGTTTATTTAAGGGTATTTTGGGGTTTATTATTGGGGGTTTATATTAAGGATATTTTGGGGTTTATTATTGGGGGTTTATATTAAGGGTATTTTGGGGTTTATTATTGGGGGTTTATATTAGGGTATTTTGGGGGTTTATGGGATACAGGACCAGGTATGTAGATGGGTTGAGAACTGGCTTGGGAGGAGGAGACAGCGGGTAGTAGTGGAAGGCTCTTTTTCCAACTGGAGGTCAGTCACTAGTGGTGTGCCACAGGGCTCAGTACTAGGACCTCTTCTATTTGTGATTTATATAAATGACTTGGAAGAGGGGGTAGGTGGTGAGATCAGCAAATTTGCTGATGACACTAAGATGCTTGGATTGGCGGGGACTGAGGAGCAGTGCCAGGCAATACAACAGGACATAGATAGGCTGGTAGATTGGGCAGATAGATGGCAAATGGAAGTTAATCCGGATAAATGCGAGGTGATGCATTTTGGCCGGAATAATGTAGAGGGAGTTACAGGATAAAAGGTAAAACTATCCGGAGTATAGAGATGCAGAGAGACCTGGGGGTGCAGGTTCACAAGTCTCTAAAGGTGTCAGTACAGGTGGAGAATGTGATAAAGAAAGCGTATGGTATGTTAGCCTTCATAGGAAGGGGTATAGAATACAAGAGTAGGAGTCTGATGTTGCAAGTGTATAGAACGTTGGTTAGGCCTCACTTGGAGTACTGTGTCCAGTTCTGGTCGCCGTACTACCGGAAGGATGTGGAGGCCTTGGAGAGAGTGCAGAGGAGATTTACCAGGATGCTGACTGGTATGGAAGGGCTGTCTTACGAGGAAAGGTTGAACGTACTGGGGTTGTTTTCCCTTGAAAGACGTCGGCTGAGAGGGGATCTATTAGAGGTATATAAGATTATGAGGGGTATAGATAGAGTAAATGGTGGTAAGCTTTTTCCACCATTAGATTCGGATAGAACGAGGGGTCACGGCCTTAGGGTGAGGGGGGCTATGTATAAGACGAATATTAGAGGGCATTTTTTCACACAAAGGGTAGTGGGGGTGTGGAATGCACTACCGAGTAAGGTGGTGGGAGCAGGCACGCTAGGGTTGTTTAAGGGTCTCTTGGACAGCCACATGAGCGGTCTGCAGATAGAGGGATATTTGAGGACTGTTTTAATATCCTATTTGTTTCCACAGGATGTTCGGTCCACCTTGTTGACCAACAAGGTGCATGCATTCGGCAGGTTGTGCGAGGGCTGCTCTTGGATGTTACTTCAGGAGTGGCCTAGTGCTTCATGTCGTTAGTGTATGCTTAAACTGGACCATCAGATGGGCAACATGACAGCTCAGAGACTATCGCTGTTGCTGTGCAGACACATGGATTTGGGCCTGTGTCTGCGGGAGTTTGCGCATTCTCCCCGTGGTTGTGTGGGTTTTCTCCGGGTGCTCCGGTTTCCTCCCACATCCCAAAAATGTGCTCTTAGGCTGATTGGGTAACAAATTGGTCCCTATATTGGTCTCTATATGTCATTAGGACATTAGGACGGCGGCGCGGGCTCGTTGGGCCGAAGGGCCTGTTTCCCGTTCTGTGTTGTTCTTTGTTCTATTAGGGTATTTTGGGGTGGGGGTTTATATTAGGATATTTTTGGTGTTTATTTTGGGGGGCTTATATTAGGGTATTTTTGGTGTTTATTTTTTTGGGGTCTATATTAGGGTATTTTTGGTGTTTATTTTGAGGGGGCTTATATTAGGGTATTTTTGGTGTTTATTTTTAGGGGGTTTATATTAGGATATTTTTGGTGTTTATTTTTAGGGGGTTTATATTAGGGTATTTTTGGTGTTTATTTTTAGGGGGTTTATATTAGGGTATTTTTGGTGTTTATTTTTAGGGGTTTATATTAGGGTATTTTTGGTGTTTATTTGTAGGGGGTTTATATTAGGGTATTTTTGGTGTTTATTTTTAGGGGTTTATATTAGGGTATTTTTGGGGGTGGGTGTGTACTGTCTCCATGGTAACCGAGGGTCCTCTGGCAGGTTGAGTTGCCCTCCGCGCCTGTTAAGGTCCCCGGGCCGCGCTGTGTCAGTGCTCCCGCCGCTCGGACCGTCTCTGCACTCGGCTCCGTCAATGTGGCTGAGCCGCGGCCTCCGGCTGCTGGGCCCGGCCTCGGCCCCGGCCTCGCTCCGAGCCGCCCGTCACATCCTCTGTCCTGGCCGCTTGGTCGGCAGCAGCGCCAAACCCCCCGACACATCCCTGTTTGTACCGATTGTGCCCAAAGTGAGGGCCGGGCCCGGGGACAATGTGGGAGCAGAACTGAGCCAGGAGCTCAATAAGGGTGAGGTGGGGGAGTGGAGGTGGAGGGGAGGAGGGTGGGGTGGAGGGGAGGAGGGTGGGGTGGAGGTGGAGAGAGGGGGGATGGGATGTGGAGGGTGGGGTGGGGGTGGAGGAGGTGGGGTGGGGGTGGGTGGAGGTGGAGAGGGGGGATGGGGTGGAGGGGAGGGGAGGGAGGTGGAGAGGGGGATGGGTGGAGGGGAGGGGGGAGGTGAGGGGGGGGATGGGTGGGGGGGTGGAGCGGGGGATGGGGTGGGGGGGTGGAGAGGGGGGAGGGTTGGGGGGTGGAGTGGGGTGGGGGGGGGGTGGGTGGGGGGGTGGGGTGGGGGGGTGGAGAGGGGGGGATGGGGTGGGGGGGTGGAGAGGGGGGATGGGGTTGGGGGGGGGGTGGAGGGGGGGATTGGGTGGGGGGGGGGGAGGGGAGGAGTGGTGGAGGAGGAGAGTAGGGTGGAGAGGGGTGGTGGGTGTGGGGGTGGAGGGGGGTGGGGGTGGAGGAGGGTGGGGTGTGGGAGGGGTGGGGTGGAGAGGAGGGGGTGAGGAGAAGCAGAAGGGGGAGGGTGGATTGCCGAGGGGAGGGTTAAAGGGGAAATTGGAGGGTTGAAAGTGGGGGGAGGGGAGGCTTGAAAGGGGAAGGGGGGAATTGGTAGGGTAATGAGAGAGAGGAGGAATGGAGGGAAGAAGTGGGAATTGGCAGTAGAGAAGGGAGGGGGAATGAAGAGATGGGAGAATATGAAGGGGTTTAGATGAGGCATTGATAGGATTTGAGGGAATGTCAATGTGGGGAGGGTTGGGCAGTGGTTGAAGTATTGGATAGTGGGAAACGAGGTACAAGGAATTGGTGTGATGATGGCCATGATACCAGTGTTGGACTTGAGTAAACACAGTAAGAAGTTTCACAAATCAGGTTGAAGTCTAGCAGGTTTATTTGGTAGTAAGCATCCCTAGCTTTCAGGGTTTGCCCCTTCATCAGGTGAGTAGGGAGTTCTGTTCACAAAAAGGGCATTTCACAAAAAGGCACACAGTTTATAGAATACTAATTAGAAAGTGAGCCTTTACATCTAACCTGCAATTCAAGTCTTAAACATGCAGACCAGTGGAGATAGCATTAAGCATAGGTTAAAACGATGTGTATTGTCATCAGACAAGACAGTAACTAAGATGTTGCCAGCCCAAGCAAGTCATAGTGGTTACAGATAGTGTGACATGAACCCAAGATCCCGTTTGTCATAGCGTCTGCATGGTTTCCTCATTGATGAAGACAAATATCTCGCCAAGGCCATTCCCACGTCTTCATTTCTTGCCTTTGAACAACTGCACAACTTCAACCAAGACCATTGTCCGCAGCAAGCTATCCAGCCTTCAGGAAAACAGTGACCACAACCCTGCAACACATACCTTTGCAAGACATGCTGGATCATTGACATGGATGCCATCATCTCACGTGAGAACGCCATCCACCAGGTACATGGTACATACTCTTGCAACTTTGCCAACGTTGTCTGTTGATGCGCTGCAGGAAAGGATGTCCTGAAGCGAGATACATTGGTTAGACCTTGCAGATGCTACGACAATGGATGAATGAACACTGCTTGACAATCATGAGGTAAGACTGTTTGGTGAACACTTCAGCAGTCATGGGTCTCTGATCTTCGGGTAAACGTTCTCCAAGAGCAGTCTTGGAGATATAATAATGCAGAGTCGCTGAGTAGAAACTGATAGCGAAATTCCCCACACATGAGGACGGCCTTAACAGGGATCTTGGGTTCATGTGACATTATCTATAACCCCCATGACTTGCCTGGGCTTGCAACATCTCAGTTACTGTCTTGTCTGGTGATAATGCACATTGTTTTAACCTGTGCTTAATGCTATCTCCACTCACATTATCTACACCTCTAAGACTTAATTAGCTGTAAAGACTTGCATTCTAATCAGTATTCTGTAAACTGTGTGCGCCTTTATATGCCCTGTTTGTGATCAGAACTCACACTCACTTCACGAAGGAGCAAACCCCAAAAGCTAGTGGCACTTACTATCAAATAAACCTGTTGGACTTTAACCTGGGGTGTTGTGAGATTTCTAACTGTGATGATGACCACAGCCTTGTGCAGATGGAAAGTGCTTCCAGCAGATTGTATCAAACCCAGGCTATGGGTGAGTGCAAACTCTCTAATACCTTCAACCATTCCATCTTTTACAGCCGAAGTTCTGAGAATACTGAACAAATTCTATAAACGTAAAGAAATGCAAAGATTGGGGAGTGAGAATGGTCTAGATGGTAAGTGAGCACGTGTATTATCTAACCATTTGTGGGTGCTGCAGAACCCCAAAGGATACAGCCACTATTATTCACCAGTTCAGTCTGTTCACAGTGTGATGGTCGGTTTATAGTTACTATAATAACTCTCCCTTTACAGGCAGCGTTTAAGAATTTCTACGAAACAAGGTCCTAGATTTCTCCTGACTAATCTAACAGTGCCAGTCTATGATCCTTATTTTGTAACAGGGGGAGGGCATACAGATTCTCCACAGATGGTGACCCAAGCCATTGAACCCGGCTCCCTGGCACTATGAAGCAGCAGTGCTAACCACTATTCCACTATATAACCTTAATCTGCTCCACAACAGTGAATTCTAGTCATGAGAAAGAAACGGAGGCCTACGGGAAAGTTGGACAAAGGTTTTTCCGTGTGTCCTTATCATCAGAGTGAAAGCTGTAGAAGCGGTGCAGTGTAATTCTAACGCGGGTGATTTAGATGGGGAAACAATGAACCCTTTAGTCTTAGAACATAGAACATTACAGCACAGAACAGGCCCTTCGGCCTTCGATGTTGCGCCGACCAATATAAAAAGCAATGCCCCTCCAAACTAAACCATTCCCTTCTCTTCCATATACTTATCAACTAACCTCTTAAACGCCACCAAACTTGGCGCATCTACAACAGCTGCAGGCAGGGCATTCCACTCCCTAACCACCCTTTGAGTAAAGAACCTACCTCTGATATCCGTCCTATAACTCATACCCCTTAATTTAAAGCTGTGTCCCCTCGTGCTAGCTTTCTCCATCCTAGGAAAAAGGCTATCACTGTCCACCCTATCTAAACCTCTAATCATCTTATATGTTTCGATTAGGTCCCCTCTTAGCCGCCTCCTTTCTAACGAAAACAACCTCAAATCCCTCAGCCTCTCTTCATAAGACCTGCCCTCCATACCAGGCAACATCCTGGTAAACCTCCTCTGTACCCTCTCCAATGCCTCCACATCTTTCTTATAATGTGGGGACCAGAACTGCACACAATACTCCAAGTGCGGCCGCACTAGAGTTTTGTACAGTTGCAACATGACGTTGCGGCTCCGAAATTCAATCCCTCTACCAATAAAAGCCAAGACTCCATATGCCTTCCTAACAACCTTCTTGACCTGACTGCCTACTTTCAGGGATCTATGCACATACACACCAAGATCCCTCTGTTCATCTAGACTACTAAGAATCCTACCATTTGCCCTATACTCTACACATTTATTATTTCTGCCATAGTGCATTACCTCACACTTTTCCACATTAAACTCCATTTGCCACCTCTCGGCCCAGCTCTGCAACTTGTCCAAGTCCCTCTGCAAACTATAACACCCCTCTTCACTATCTACCACTCCACCGACTTTAGTGTCATCTGCAAATTTACTAATCCATCCTTCAATACCCTCATCCAGATCATTTATAAAAATTACAAACAGCAGGGGCCCCAAAACAGACCCCTGAGGTACACCACTTGTCACCGAACTCCACGATGAATATCTCCCATCAACCACCACCCTCTGTCTTCTATCTGCTAGCCAATTCCTAACCCAATTAGCTAAATCACCCTCTATCCCATACATCTGCATTTTCTGCAGAAGTCTTCCATGGGCCACCTTATCAAACGCCTTACTAAAGTCCATATATACCACATCAACCGCCTTACCCCCATCCACCTCTTTAGTCACTTTTTCAAAAAACTCAATGAGGTTAGTAAGGCACGACCTACCCTTCACAAAACCATGCTGACTATCTCCAATCAATTCATTACTCTCTAAATAACTATAAATCCTATCCCTAATTATTCTCTCCAATACTTTGCCCACCACAGAAGTAAGACTCACTGGCCTATAATTCCCTGGAAGGTCTCTCTTCCCCTTCTTGAACAACGGGACCACATTCGCTATCCTCCAGTCCTCCGGAACCACACCCGTAACCAACGAGGACCTGAAGATCAGAGCCAGAGGCTCTGCAATCTCCTCTCTTGCCTCCCAGAGAATCCTAGGGTAAATCCCGTCCGGCCCAGGGGACTTATCCAACTTCAAACCCTCGAGAATATCTAGCGCATCCTCCCTATCTACTTCGATACCTTCCAGTTTGCTACCCTGTACCTCAGTGTTCTCCATAACTACATTTACATCACCCTGCGTGAATACCGAAGAGAAATATTTATTCAGTACCTCTCCAATCTCCTCAGGCTCCACGCACAACTTCCCACTGCTGTCTATGACTGGCCCTAATCTTGCCCTAACCAATCTTCTATTCTTAACATATCTAAAGAAAGCTTTAGGATTCTCCCTAATCCTATCAGCCAAAGTCTTCTCGTGTCCTCTCTTTGCTCTCCTCAATTCCCTCTTTAGCTCCCTCCTGGCTAATCTATAGCTATCCATTGCACTAACCGAGCCTTCAATCTTCATCCTGACATAAGCCTCCTTTTTCCTTTTAACCAGCAAATCTCTTCATGTTGACTGTGGGTTTTGTACAATTTTCTGTAATCCTTTCGTGTTCTCTACAGCTCGTCTTTTTCACCAGGCGTTCATTAGTTTTCGGAAATATGTGATGGAAGTTGAATCTCTGAATGTCGATTTGCACATCGTCCTCAATGATATTTGCTGTGGTGCGGGTAAGTACAGTAGTAACTGTGTGTGCCCTGAGTACGTTTTCTTGCCATAGAGCCAGTCATTGCTCACGCTTGATGTTGTAGGTTCTGTAATTAGTGTTCTGTGTTTACTGTGCCTAAACTCTGACCACCATTTAACCCACCCCAGAGACACTATTCTAGCAGTCTTGAACCCCCTTCCTCTCACTCTCCCCGGCCCCATCTCTCCCCTCTCCACGTATGGGGCATATGTCTTGTGTCCTCAGAAATGTGTGCAGTGATGATGTAACCTGGAAACTGAAACCTTTAACATTCACATTTTGACTTGAACTGAAGTGGATTAAAATAAAACGTGCTGTACGAGTGGAGATTTCAAGAGCCTAGATTAACATACTTGGACAAGCTTTGTGTGCTGTTGATGGGACTGATGTGGAGGGAGGCTAGGTTTCTTTTCCACTATTAAATACATTTGGTGCAAATTTGTTCACAGGTCACGTTGATGATCTCTTTCCTTATTTCCTGAGGCATGCCAAGGAAGTGTTCCCCATGTTGGACTGTATGGAGGATCTGCGCAAAATCAGTGATCTGAGGTTACCAGCTAACTGGTAATGTTCATGTGACGTTAACCTTTGTCTTTAATGTTCTGTTCCCCTTCAGACACCCTCATAAATAACAAAGAAAATTACAGCACAGGAACAGGCTCGTCGGCCCTCCAAGCCTACACCGACCAAACTGCCTGACTTAACTAAAATCCCCTACTCTTCCGGGGACCATATCCCTCTATTCCCAACTCATTCGTTAAGACGCCCCTTAAAAGTCACTACGATATCTGCTTCCGTTGTCTCCTCTGGCAAATATTCCAGGCACCCACCACTTTTTGTATAAAAAATCTGCCTTGTACATCTCTCTTAAAACTTGCCCTTCTCACGTTAAACCTCTGCCCCCTAGTAATTGACTCTTCCAGCCTGGGAAAAAGCTTGACATCCATTCTGTCCATGCCTCTCATAATTTGTAGATTTCTATCAGATCTCCTCTCAACCTCTGCTCCAGTGAGTCATAGCTAATGTCCTCCATACCAGGCAAAATCCTGGTAAACCTTTTCTGTACCCTCTCCACATCCTTCTGCTAGTGTGGCGACCAAAATTGAACACTATATTCCAAGTGTGCCTAACTAAGGTTATGTAAAGCTGCAACATGACTTGCCAATTTTTAAACTCGGTATCCTGGCTGATGAAGGTAAGCATGCCGTATGCCTTTTTGATTACCTTCTCCAGCTGCACGGTCACTTTTAGTGACCTATGTACCTATACACCCAGATCCCTTTCCTATCAATACTCCTAAGGGTTCTACCATTTACTATATATTTCCTATATGTATTAGACTTTCCAAAATGCATTACCTCACATTTGTCTGGATGTCTCTCTCTGCCATCTCTCCACCCAAGTCTCCAACTGATCTATATCCTGCTGTATCCTCTGATGGTCCTCATCGCTATCCGCAAATCCACCAACCTTTGTGTTGTCTGCAAACTTGCTAATCAGTCCAGTTACATTTTCCTCCAAATTGTTTATATATATATATTACAAACAGCAAAGCCTCCAGCACTGATCTCTGAGGAAAACCACTTGTCACAGCCCTCCATTCAGAAACTCACCCTTCCGCTGCTACCCTCTGTCTTCTATGACCAAGCCAGTCCTGTATCCACTTTGCCAGCTCAACTCTGATCCCTTGCGATTTCACCTTCTGCGCCAGTCTGCCATGAGGGACCTTGTTAAAGACCTTACTGAAATCCACGTAGACAATATCCACTGCCTACCTTCATCACTTCCTCGAAAAACTCAATCAAGTTCATGAAACACTACCTCCCTTCACAAAGCCATGTTGCCTCTCACTAATACATCCACTTATTTCCAAGCAGGAATAAGTCCTCTCTCGAAGAATCCTCTCCAATAATTTCCCAAATACTGACATAAGGCTGACTGGCCTGTGATTACCTTGGATTATTCTTGCTATCCTTCTTAAACAAAGGAACAACATTAGCTATTCTGCAATCCTCTGGGACCACTTCTGTAGCCAGTGAGGATGCAAAGATTTCTCTTGAGGTGCCAGCAATTTCCTCTCTTGCCATGTTTCTTGCCAATTTCCCTGATGTTTAGAGACATGAACTAACATTAGTTACACTTCAATCAGTAAGGTCAGAAGCAGTGCTGTCTCTAAGCTGTGAGAGTATGTGCCATCCTGGGATGTTCCTTGCAGTCATTATGTAGCTATTATTCCCTATAGGATGTGTCACTATCAGTGGCAGTGTTAACTTCTTTGATCTGTCATTATAACTGCAGTTCCTCATCCTGGAACCATATTCATGAATCTTTTCTGCACTCTCTCCAGTGCATCCTTTCAAATGTGTAGCACCCAAAACTAGACACAGTCCTGTAGCTGAGGCTGAACTAGTGACTAGTACAAGCTCAACAAAAACTTGCTCTGGTATTCTATGCCTCTATCAATAAAACGTCAGATTCTGTTTGCTTTATTAACCATTTTCTCCACCTGTCCTAATACTGTAATGGTATGAAAATATCTCATTACAGCTCCTGCACATGCGCTATAGTAGTACTCCTTTTTTATATTGTGTCTCCATGTTTCTTTACCAAAAGGAATCACTTCATATTTCCCCACACTGAACTTCATCTCCCATTTGTCCATCCGTTCCACATCCATTCCATAGTCTTGTCTGTTTTTGTCAATCTGTTTCTCATCTTGTCTATGTCCTCCCCATAGTTCATAATGATTCCACATTCCGTATATTTTGAAATTGTGTCTTTTATGCCAAGAATTAAGTCATTATTATATGTCAGGAAAAGCAAGGACCCCAAGAGTGACCCTGGGGAACCCTACAACAAATCTCCTTCAGCCCAAAAAGCATCACCTGTTTCCTGGCACTCAGCCAATTCTGAATTCAGGTTGCTAGTGTTCCTTCTATTTTGTGAACACAACTTTGATAAGTGTGGCACTTTACTGAATGTCTTTTGGGAATCCATGTACACCACATCAACAGCATTATCCTCACCAGTCCCCCCTGTCATCTCTTCAAAAAAACTTCAGAAAGTTTTTCCCTTAATAATTCCATGCTGGTTTTCCTTAATTGATCCACATTTGTCTCAACATTTTGTTTTCCTACCACCAAAGTTAAGCTGGCTGGTTAGTAGTTGCTGGGTTTGTTTTTGCATCCTTTTTGGATCAAGGATGAAACATTTGTAATTCTCCAGTCCTTTCATATCACTGCTGATCCTAAAGGAGACTGGAGGATTATGGCCAGTCTTCTGCAATTTCTACTGTCACTTGCCTCCCTATTCTTGGATAGATCTCCTCCAGACCCAGTGCTTTATCAACCTTAACTGTAGACAGCCAATCTAATACCAATTCAAGTTTAAATCCTTCTAATGTATTAATTACTTCCCTTTTCACCACAGCTGGTAGCATCTTCTCCCTCAATAAAAGACAGACGCAAAGTATACATTTAATATCTCAGCCACACCCCTTGCCTCCATGAATAATCCCCTTTTTGTTCACTAATTTGCCCCAGTCCTCCTCATCCCACCCTTTCGTCATTTATATACGTTTAGAAGGCTTTACGATTCCATTTTAGCTGTTAGTCACTTTTCATACTTTCTCTTTGTTTCTCATTTGACTTTTTTCCAATCTTCCTCTGAACCTTTTCCACTGGGTCTGGTTAAAAGCAAAATACTGTAGATGCTGGGATCTGAAACTAAAACAGAAAATGCTGGAAAATCACAGCAGCTCTGACAGCGCCTGGGGCGAGAGAATAGAGCCAATGTTTTGAATCTGGATGACTCTTCATCAGAGTTCTGCATTTTCTGTTTTTGCTGCCACTGAGCCTGGTATTATTTTCCTGACATTTGTCATAAGCACACTTTTTTCTTAATCTATACACTTTTGTCATCCAGCAAACTTTAGATTTGTTGTCCTATCTTTCCCCTTTGAGGGACTATACTGAGCCAGAACTATTGCCTCTTTGAAGGTAACATTATTCAGCTATTGTTTTCCTGGCAATCTTTGATTTCAATTTATTTGTCCATGATAACATTTATACCCCCTTCAAGTTGGCTTTACCCATTTAATTATGGGTAAAGCCAACTTTAAAACTTGGGATTGTTTTTGTCCTTTTCTGTTATCAGCCTAAATCATATGATGCTGTGGTCACTGTCCCTGAAATTTTCCCCCAATGACACCTGACCTGCTTGGCTCACCTTGTTCCCAAGAGCCTGTTTCACTTGTGCCTCCTTTCTCATTCGACTGGAAATTTGCTGCTGAGGAAAATTCTCTTGAATGTGTTGTAGAGTTCTTGCCTTTCCCTTTGCAATAATACTATCCCAGTCTATATTCAGATAATCAAAGTGACCCGTTATAAGTGTTTCCCCTTTCTGTAATTTCCTTTGTTCCTCTACATATTTCGCACTGGTTGGTGGCCTATAGACTACACTGAGCAATTAATTGCTGAGTTATGGAAGATGCTGTCCAATTAAACTGGATTTGTCCCTACTTCTAACTGCTGCCAATTAAGATGAGCAAAAGTAATGTTTTTGCCCCTGTTTGTCGGTCTTTGTCTGTAAACAATATATCTCAGAAACTAACAATTTCAATAAAACTTGGTATGTGGCTCAGGTATGACTCCAGGAAAAAATGATCAATTTTTAGCAAAGATCCAGTGGAATCTTTTAAAGGATCCATTAGGGCAATTTAACTTCATGGAATATTCTGGGTAGTTTTATCTAGAATGTTGCTGTGGTGGAATTTGACATGACTATCAAAATGTGCACAGAGTTTTTTGAGCAGGTTGTTGGAAGTGGATTGGCCTGACGCCGCCTCAGTTAGTTGGGAACTCTTAATTAAAAGATTTTTGTTCCACATTGTAGCTACAGACCTTCAACCAGGTGTGGGCAGCATGGTGTCACAGTGGTTAGCACTCTGCCTCACAGCGCCAGGAACCCAGGTTCTGGGTCACTGTCAGAGTGGAATTTACATGGTTTCCTCCGGGTACTCCGGTTTCCTCCCATAGTCTGAAAGATTGTGAAGCCACAAGGAGGTGCTGTGTATTTGTAATGTAGCGTGGCAGATGTACTGAATACCCTCTTGTTGCTTTTCCTGTTTTCCTTCTGTTGGAACTGACCTGGAGCCAGAACCGGACATTAAGTTGTGGCCTTCCACCTGCATAAAATCATAGAAACCCTAAAGAGTAGAAGGAGGCCATTTGGCCCATCTCATCTGCACCGACCACATTCCCACTCAGGTCACATACCTGTAACTTCTCATATTTGCCCTGCTAATCCCCCTGACACTACAGTCAATTTAGCATGGTCAATCAACATAACCTGTGCATCCTTGGACTTGGGAGGAATCCAGAGCACCCAGAGGAAATCCATGCAGACACGGGAAGAATGTACAAACTCCACACACACACTGACCCAAGCCGAGAATTGAATCCAGGTCCCTGGCACTAACCCCTAGCCCTACACTCTAAGGTGGATGCAAAAATCTCTTAACGTCTTCAAAGAAAAGTAGGAAGTTTATTTTTAAAGCCTGAGTCAATATTTATTCTTAACCAACAGAGAGTAATAGTGGAAGGATGTTTTTCTAGCTGGTCACTAGTGGTGTGCCGCAGGGCTCGGTACTGGGACCTCTTCTATTTGTAATATATATAAATGACTTGGAAGAGGGAGTAAGTGGATTGATCAGCAAGTTTGCAGATGATACAAAGATGGCTGGACTTGCGGATAGTGAGGAGCATTGTCAGGCGATACAGCAGGACATAGATAGGCTGGTAGCGTGGGCAGACAGATGGCAGATGGAATTCAATCCTGATAAATGTGAGGTGATGCATTTTGGGAGAAAGAATGTAGGGGGGAGGTATATGATAAAGGGTAGACCTATTAAGAGTATAGAAACGCAGAGGGACCTGGGAGTGCAGGTGAACAAGTCTCTGAAGGTGGCAGAGCAGGTGGAGAAGGTTGTGAAGAAAGCATATGGTAAGCCAGCCTTTATAGGAAGGGGTATGGAGTACAAGAGCTGGCCTTTAATGTTGCAGTTGTATAAAACGTTGGTTAGACCTCATTTGGAATACTGCGTCCAGTTCTGGTCGCCTTACTACCGGAAGGACGTGGAGACTCTGGAGAGAGTGCAGGGGAGGTTTACCAGGGTGCTGCCTGGTATGGAAGGTCTGAGTTATGAGGAGAGGTTAGGCAAATTGGGACTGTTTTCCTTAGAAAGACGTAGACTTAGAGGAGACCTAATAGAGGTGTACAAGATTATGAGGGGTATAGATAGAGTAAACAGGGTTAAGCTTTTTCCTAGGATGGACTCGAATAGCACAAAGGGTCACGGGCTTAGGGTGAGGGGGGTAAGGTATAATTTGGATGCTAGAGGGAGTTTTTTCACACAGAGGGTGGTGGAGGTATGGAATGCGCTGCCAAGTAAAGTGGTGGAGGCAGGTACTCTGGAGATATTTAAGAAATACTTAGATGGGCACATGAACAGAATGGGAATGGAGGGGTAAAGAAAACTGATTTAAAATAGGGATCATGAGCCTTGGGAGTCCCTGGGAAATGTGTAAATAGATGATGATATTGATGTACTTGTTTTTATCCTACAGATGCTTTGGTTGGGTCCACCTTGTTGTCTAACGAGGGGCGTACACGTGATGGGCCGTGAGAGGGCTGCTCTTGGATCTTTTTTTCGAGAGTATCCTAGTGCTTCACTTCGTTAGTGTACGCTTGACCTGGACCATCTGATGGGTGTACGCTTGACCTGGATCAGAACTGCATGATGACTGTTCGGAGACTCCCCAATATCACAACACATCACGGTTTCCAACTATTGCTCACTTCCATAATACTGAACTCAATGGTTTCTCTTTAACAGCTTGATAAAATAAAACATATCAAGGGACTGATTGTTAAGAGTTAAAGTTTATTTATTAGTCACAAATAAGGCTTACATTAACACTGCAAAGAAGTTACTGTGAAATTTCCCTAGTGACTGCCCATTCTCCCATTGACTGCTTTTCAGTTTCTTTGACTGTTATCACTGCCAGAGTATACATTTATTGTGATACATTTATAGTGTATGTCTGCTGGTATTTTGGCTAACCATATACTGTTTCTCAGCTATAGTTTTGACTCTCCTGTAAGTGCCACTAATAGCACAAATATTTACTGCAGGTACCCTGAGGCCAGAGCGATTCAGAGAAAAATTGTCTTTCACGCTGGGCCAACAAACAGTGGGAAAACACACCATGCCATCCAGAGCTTCTTGGCAGCCAAGTCGGGAGTCTATTGTGGTCCTTTGAAGCTGCTCGCACATGAGATCTATCAAAAGAGCAATGATGCTGTCAGTATGTCTGAAGAATTTTATATTGAAACTGTTTGCTAACAGTCTGTACAGTTAGAGTTTATAGATTCTAAATGGATGGTTAAACTTTTAACCTTAATCATCATCAACTGCTAATGCAGTCCCTACTTTACCTAGGAACAGGAATCTTTTTTCCTGATTGTTATCTTGTGATCTCTTACTGGAAAGTGTATCTTCGCCCATGCTCACTTCCTTTGTCCACATTTAAATTGGAAAATACCTTTATAAGTATGATGCGCTAAGTGTACTTGTGCTGTAGTGCATCCTCTACCTCACAGTGAAACTCTGCTGCAATCAACTCTATCTTCTGCTATTTAACTATAAACTAAATGAAAATGTTCCATAAAAATATATTGAATTTAAAATGGGGACAGATACATATATAATTTATATTGCAAGCACGGATGATTTCTCTACTTGCTACATCCCAAACCTCTCAGTAATTTGAAGGCAGCATTAGTCATTAGGTCAAGGAGTCCACAAACACTGGTGTTCTCACAGCTAGATTTATGTTTGTTCTTTGTCCTGAAATTAACATTTCCAGTATTTGTTAAAGTCAATGTTGTCCAGAGCAGGACTGACATGTAGATGAACTGATGCCCAGTTTAAATTAGGTGGTGTGAACCAGTGACCAAGACTTTTGTTCACACCCCTTGAAGCATGAACCAGCATTTCTTAGTAGTCATGGGCAAAGAATTGGAAGGTAGCAGACTCTAGAGAAATTAGATGTTGTGATCTGATTAGATAAGTTTCAAATCAAAAGAGAAAACGCTGAAAAATCTCAGGTCTGGCAGCATTTGTGAGGAGAGAAAATAATTGACATTTTGAGTCCAGGTGACCCTTTGTCAAAGCTGACAACTTTTTAGACAAGTTTCAAAGTAAACTTGCAAAATGTGATCATTTTTTCCCTTGCCATTTGGGTAGCTAATGTTCGCGTGAAGAATAGAATGGCTCAATTTTTGGAACTGTGGCAAATAATAATTGAACAACATGTACTTTGTTTATTTGAAGGGAGTGCCATGTGACTTGGTGACTGGGGAAGAACGAACTTTTGTTGATCCAGAAGGGAGACAGTCAACTCATGTTGCTTGTACCATCGAAATGTGCAGTGTAACAACACCATGTATGTGCACAATTTATCCTGATCTCTCTCGCTTATGTTTGTATAGTGCCTTTTATACCTCACAATGTCCCAAAGTACTTTACGGTTCATGATGTACCTTTAAAATGTGTACAGTTATAATGTAGGAAATACAGCCATCTGCAGAGCAAGATCCCATCAACAGCAGTGTGACAGTGACCAGATAATCTGTTTTGGTATTGTATGTGGAGGGATTATATCAGTCAGGAAAGGACAGAACTCCTGCTTAGCTACAAAGTAGAACATCCCCAGGACTGAAATAAAAGCTATGGCTGCTAAAAGTCTGAAATAAAAGTGAATAAAAGATATTCAGCAAGTTGCAAGGCACCATCGGTGGAGTGAGTGACAAATAAACATTTCAATGTAATGAGGAGTGAGGTGGATAGAATTAGACTGGATGAGATATTAAAGGTTATGGGGAATGAGTGGATGGGATCAGACTGGGTGGCCCATATAATTCTGGGCTATTCTGACTGGTAGCATTTTCAAGGATCAGAATGGAGTCAATGGAAAGAAATCTGTGGATGAATTGGTAACCAGCTTTTCACTGCAACTTGTAGGTGCTCTATCCTTTCCTTTTGGTTATTTGACTAACAGTTAAGATGGCATTTCCAAACATTCAGATGTTATTTCCTCCCCCCTCTCTCTCTCTCTTTCTCTCTCTCTCTCAGTTCCTATTTCTAGCTTTTTATTTTAGCATTTGTTCTTCTTTCTGACATGAATTTCACAAGCAAATTAATTTTCCTCGTCTTCAATTCTCAGATGCGTTCTTCCACTCATTGCCCCCTTCCCATCACCACATCTCTTCCAGACAACCTCCTGTTTCACTTCCCAGACTAGCTACCCCCTTTTTGTGGACCACCCTTCCTCTGCCCTGCCTGTATCCTAAAACCCCGTCCTTTCCCATAAAGCCGTTGAATTCCTGCAGTGCTTTCCCTCCCTGAGGAAGAGACCAGTTCCAGTATTTATGAGAGTGTCTTTCTGTTCTATGTTTGGAAATTTTTCATGCTGCGTCTTGAAAGTACAGGCACATACCTCAGTATTGTGGCACAGCGGTTAGCACTGCTGCCTCACAGCACCAGGGATCCGGGTTCAATTCCTGGCTTGGGTTGCTGTCTGTGTGGAATCTGCACATTCTTCCTGTATCCACATGGGCTTCCTCTGGTTTCCTCCCACAGTCCGAAAGAGGTGCTGGTTTGGTGTGTTGACCATGCTAAATTCTCCCTCAGTGTACCTGAACAGACGCCAGAGTGTGCCAACTACGGGATTGTCACAGTAACTTAATTGCAGTGTTAATGTAAGCCTACATATGATAATAAATAAATTTAAACTGTATTGCCACTTTCCCAGGGCTTTGACTAAGTTTGAGTTACTGCTGTGAACTGAGGACAATTTTGCAGACAAATTTTCTCCTCTGAAATGTGGAACTTGTAAATATTTGTTCTGCTAAATGGCTGATTTTGACCTCTGGATGTTTTAGCTGGGGGAAAGACGAGGCATTTTTAAATAAATTGGAGCAATTCACTGCAAATAGTTTGAGTTTATTATTGATGGATTTATATCATTCCAATTACTGGCGTAATTAATTCCGACTTCAATTATGGGGATAGATTGCAGAGATTGTGACTTCTCCTGGGAGTGAAGTGGGCTAAGAGGCGATTTGATAGACGTGAACAAAGTCATGAGAGAGCCGGACAGAGTAGATGGGGAGAAATTGTTCTTGCTATAAAATGATCAAGAACAAGAGCATACAGATTTAAAGTGAAACAAGTGTGACGTGAGAAAAAATCTGTCTAAGTCTGGTAAGGTATAGAACATAGAACATTACAGCGTAGAACAGGCCCTTTGGCCTTCGATGTTGCGCCGACCAATTAGGAAAAAGCAATGACCCTCTAACCTAAACCATTCCCTTTTCGTCCATAAACTTATCTACTAACCTCTTAAACGCCACCAAACTTGGCGCATCTACAACTGCAGCAGGCAGGGCATTCCATACCCTTACCACCCGCTGGGTAAAGAACCTACCTCTGACATCCGTCCTATAACTACCACCCCTTAATTTAAAGCTATGTCCCCTCGTGCTAGCTTTCTCCATCCTAGGAAAAAGGCTATCACTGTCCACCCTATCTAAACCTCTAATGATCTTATATGTTTCAATAAGGTCTCCTCTTAGCCGCCTTCTTTCTAACGAAAACAACCTCAAATCCCTCAGCCTCTCTTCATAAGACCTGCCTTCCATACCAGGCAACATCCTGGTAAACCTCCTCTGTACCCTCTCCAATGCCTCCACATCTTTCTTATAATGCGGAGACCAGAACTGCACACAATACTCCAAGTGCGGCCGCACTAGAGTTTTGTACAGTTGCAACATGACGTTGCGGCTCCGAAATTCAATCCCCCTACCAATAAAAGCTAAGACTCCATATGCCTTCTTAACAACCTTATCGACTTGATTGCCAACTTTCAGGGATCTATGCACACATACACCAAGATCCCTCTGTTCATCAACACTATTAAGAGTCCTACCATTAGCCCTATACTCTACACATTTGTTATTCCTGCCAAAGTGAATTACCTCACACTTTTCCACATTAAACTCCATTTGCCACCTCTCGGCCCAGCTCTGCAACTTGTCCAAGTCTCTCTGCAAACTATAACACCCCTCTTCGCTATCTACCACTCCTCCAACTTTGGTGTCATCCGCAAATTTACTAATCCATCCTTCAATACCCTCATCCAGATCATTTATAAAAATTACAAACAGCAGGGGCCCCAAAACAGACCTCTGAGGTACACCACTTGTAACCGAACTCCACAATGAATAATTTCCATCAACCACCACCCTCTGTCTTCTATCTGCTAGCCAATTCCTAATCCAATTAGCTAAATCAGCCTCAATCCCATACATATGCATTTTCTGCAGAAGCCTTCCATGGGCCACCTTATCAAATGCCTTACTAAAGTCCATATATACCACATCAACTGTCTTACCCCCATCCATCTCTTTGGTCACTTTTTCAAAAAACTCAATGAGGTTAGTAAGGCACGACCTACCCTTCACAAAACCATGCTGACTATCCCCAATCAATTCATTTCTCTCTACATAACTAAATCCTATCCCTAATAATTCTTTCCAATACTTTGCCCACAGTAGAAGTAAGACTCACCGGTCTATAATTCCCAGGAAAGACTCTATTCCCCTTCTTGATCAATGGGACCACATTCGCTATCCTCCAGTCTTCCAGCACTATACCCGTAACCAACGATGACCTGAAGATCAGAGCCAGAGGCTCTGCAATCTCCTCTCTCGCCTCCCAGAGAATCCTAGGGTAAATCCCATCTGGCCCAGGGGACTTATCTAACTTCAAACCCTCAAGAATATCTAGTACATCCTCCTTATCTACTTCAGTACTTTCCAGTTTACAACCCTGTATCCCAGTGTTCTCCACAATGACATTTACATCTCCCTGCGTGAATACTGAAGAGAAATATTTGTTTAGTGTCTCTCCAATCTCTTCAGGTTCACGCGCAACTTCCCCCTGCTGTCTCTGACTGGCCCTAATCTTGCCCTCACCAATCTTCTATTCTTAACATACCTAAAGAAAGCTTTAGGATTCTCCTTGATCCTATCAGCCAAAGTCTTCTCGTGTCCCCTTTTACCTCTTCTCAACTCACTCTTTAGCTCCCTCCTGGCTAATCTATAGCTATCCAGTGCACTAACTGAGCCTTCAAGCCTCATCCTGACATAAGCCTTCTTTTTCCTTTTAACCAGCGAATTAACTTTTTTAGTACACCACGGTTCCCTTACTCGACCATTTCCTCCTTGCCTGACAGGGACATACTTATCAAGGACTCGCAGTAGCTGCTCCTTGAATAAGCTCCACATTTCAGATGTTCCCAGTCCCTGTAGTTTCCTAGTCCAACCTATGCACCCTAATTCCCTCCTTATGGCCTCATAATTACCATTCCCCCAGCTATAACTACTGCCCCCAGGTTCATGCCTATCCCTATCCATCACTAAGGTGAACGTAACCGAATTGTGGTCACTATCACCAAAATGTTCACCAACTTCCAAGCCTAACACCTGGTCTGGCTCATTGCCCAGCACCAAATCCAATGTAGCCTCACCTCTAGTTGGCCTCTCTACATACTGAGTCAAAAAACCTTCCTGCACACTTTGTACGAAAACTGACCCCTCTAACGAGCTAGAGCTATAGCTATTCCAATCAATATTAGTAAAGTTAAAGTCCCCCATAACAATTACCCTATTACTTTCACTCCTGTCCAGGATTGACTTTGCAATCTTTTCCTCTACCTCTGTAGAACTTTCAGGGGGGGCATCTGATTGAGGGGGGCATTCGGATTTGAATAGAAACAATGCGCAGAGATACAGGGAAAAGGCTGTGGAGAATGGCACTAACTCATGATTGCTTGTTTGCAGAGCTGGTTTAGACACAATGGGCCAAATTCTGTGCTTACAGCTTCAGAATTTGGAAGCCCAGGAAATCAAAGTCACAAGCTGCCCTTTTGAGTCCACACATCACACAGAGCAGCACTCATCCCACAGTCTCTGACACTACTGGGTCTTAGAAAGTGATCTGTTAGGAGCTGGAATCCACTGAGATCCATTGGGAACTGGGTTATGAGATCCCAGTGTCTGCAATGATTAAATTGTGGGAAGTCACTAACCAATCAGCTGGGACTGGGTGTCCAGATAATAGCCACACATTCTTCTATTGTACAGTGATTATACTGCTCATCCTAGTGTCTACACTGCTGCCATTCCGAATGATCAGTCAGTGTATGCTGGGAGCAGTGGATGCTCAGAACTCAAACACATCCCCACAACAGCCTGAGATGGAACATCTGAGTCACAGAGACTCAGTGAGAGTGGGTGTTGGGAAGGGGCCTTGGTGGGTGTTGGGGGAGGGGCGTTCTGAGGGTGAGTGAGGGGCCAGGGAGAATGGGCTCTGAGGGTGGGTGGATGTTAGGGGAGAGGGGGTCTCTGAGGATGGATGGGTGTAGGGGAGGGGTGATTCTGTGATATCAGGAAGTGGGTTAACTCATTGAGTTCTTGCTTTGGGAATTTACATTGTATGCAATATTTTGCAGATGAAATTGCTGTAATTGATGAAATCCAGATGATCAGAGATCCTTCCAGGGGCTGGGCCTGGACCAGAGCACTTCTGGGTAGGAATACATTTTGTACTCTTCTGAATTGAGTTACTTTAATAATCTGAATTACATTTCACAGGGCTAGCTGGTATAGTCAATCAGATGCTACTATTTGTAACCAGGATCTGAATCCTAGGAGTATTTGAGACAATTTAGAGGAGCTTTACTCTGTACCTAACCTCACGCTGTATCTGTCCTGGGAGTGTTTGATGGGCACAGTGTAGAGGGAGCTTTACTCTGTATCTAACCCCATGCTGTATCTGTCCTGGGAGTGTTTGATGGGGGGACAGTGTAGAGGGAGCTTTACTCTGTATCTAACCCCGTGCTGTACCTGTCCTGGGAGTGTTTGATGGGGGGGGACAGTGTAGAGGGAGCTTTACTCTGTATCTAACCCCGTGCTGTACCTGTCCTGGGAGTGTTTGATGGGGGGACAGTGTAGAGGAAGCTTTACTCTGTATCTAACCCCGTGCTGTACCTGTCCTGGGAGTGTTTGATGGGGGGGACAGTGTAGAGGGAGCTTTACTCTGTATCTAACCCCGTGCTGTACCTGTCCTGGGAGTGTTTGATGGGGACAGTGTAGAGGGAGCTTTACTCTGTATCTAACCCCGTGCTGTACCTGTCCTGGGAGTGTTTGATGGGGATAGTGTAGAGGGAGCTTTACTCTGTATCTAACCCTGTGCTGTATTTGTCCTGGGAGTGTTTGATGGGGGGACAGTGAAGAGGGAGCTTTACTCTGTATCTAACCCCGTGCTGTACCTGTCCTGGGAGTGTTTGATGGGGACAGTGTAGAGGGAGCTTTACTCTGTATCTGTCCTGGGAGTGTTTGATGTATTGTTTTAATGTGATTATAATTTCACTGCAGGTCTTTGTGCAGAAGAAATCCATATCTGTGGAGAAGCTGCAGCTGTTAACCTGGTGATGGAGTTGATGTATGACACAGGAGAGGAAGTTGAGGTGTGTGGTTAAGTATGGGGCACGGAGGAGTCAGGACCATAAGGAGATGATGGGTTTATTTTAAAAAGGTTGGGCAAAGAAAAGTCCACCATTTGGTAGCACAACTAGCAGACAGAGTTGCTGCCATCAGCTTATTCAATGAGGAGTTTCAATAGAATCATAGAAACCCCACAGTCCAGAGAGAGGCCATTCAGCCCATTGAGTCTGCACCGACCACAGTCCCCTTCACAGGTCATCATCCCACCCAGCTTTATGTCATCTGCAAATTTGGAGATAATAATGTTTAATTCCCTCATCTAGATCATTAATATTTATTGTGAATAGTTAGGGTTGCAGCACTGAACTGTGGGGTACTTCAATAGTTGGCTGCCATTTGGAAAAAGACCCATTTATTCCTGCTTTTTGTTTCCTGTCTGCCAACCAGTTTTCTATCCATCGCAATACTATTTCCAATCCCACGTGCTTTAATTTTACACATCAATCTCTTCTGCGGGACTTTATCGAAGGCCTTCTGAAAGTCCAAATCAACAAGGTTCACTACTTCCCATCATTAATTCCTACTATTTACATCCTCAAAGAATCACAATAGAAATATAAAACCCCTACAGTGCAGAAGGAGGCCCTTCGGCCTATTGAACCTGCACTGACAATTTCATCCAGGCTCTTAATCCTGCATATTTACCCAGCTAATCTCCCTGACAGTAACTTAGCATGGCCAATCCAGCCAACCCACAGATCTTTGGACTGTGGGAAGAAACTGGAGAACTTGGAGGAAGCCCGTGTAGACATGGGAAGAACATGCAACACAGTCACCCGAGGCCGGAACCGAACCCAGGTCCCTGGCATTGTGAAGCAGCAGTGCTGACCGCTGTGCCATCCTCCCACCCCATAGGTTTGTCAAGTATGATTTCCTTTTCATAAACTCCGTGCTGACTCTGCCTGATCCTGCCACTGATTGCCAGATGTTCTGCTCTAAAATCTTTGATAATGGATTCTAGAATTTTCTGCACTATTGGCGTGGGACTTATGTTTTCTTTCTACTTCCCTTTTTAAATAGTGGGGTTACATTAGCTCCTTTCTGATCTGTAGGAACTGCCCCAGAGTCTATGGAAACTTGAAAGATGGCCACCAATGCATCCACTATTACTCAGGCCACTTCCTTAAATATTCTGGGATGTCAATTACCAGGTCCTGGGGAAGTTATCAGGCTTCAATCCCATTAGTCCCCCAACATCATTTCTCTAATAATACTGATCTCTTTCAGTTACTCCCTCTCACTAAACCCTGTGTTTCCAACACTTTTGATATGTTTTTTGTATCCTCTTTTGTGAAGACAGAACTATTTCTTTGTTCCCTTTACAAATTCCCCTGCTTCTGACTGTAAGAGGCCTATGTTTGTCTTCACCAATCTTTTTCTCCTCACATACCTATAGAAACTTTTTCAGTCAGTTATGGTCTCCAAAGCTTACTCCCATACTCTATTTTCCCCTTCTTAGTCAGTCATTAGTTCTCCTTTGTTGAATTCTAAACTGCTCCCAATCCACTGGTCAATTTGTATGCCTGTCCCTTGAATCTAATAAATCTCTAATTCCCCTTGTAAGCCGTGCTTTGGCCACCTTTCCCATTTTACTTTTGTGCCAGACAGGAATAAATAATTGTTGCAGTCCCAATGCGTTCCTTGAATGTTTGCTATTACCTATCCACCATCATCCCTTTAAGTAGCATTTCTCATTCCATCATTGCTAACTCATGCCTCATACCATCCTGGTTTCCTTTATATAAATTCAGGCCAAGTCAGCTAACCCACTCTCCATCTTGATGAAGAATTCTATCGTGTTATGATCGCTTATAGAACATAGAACATAGAACAATACAGCACAGAACAGGCCCTTCGGCCCTCGATGTTGTGCCGACCTAAATAAAAAGCAATGCCCCTCCTAACTAAACCATTCCCTTCTCATCCATATACTTATCAACTAACCTCTTAAACGCCACCAAACTTGGCGCATCCACAACCGCTGCAGGCAGGGCATTCCACTCCCGAACCACCCTTTGGGTAAAGAACCTGCCTCTGATATCCGTCCTATAACTATCACCCCTTAATTTAAAGCTGTGTCCCTCGTGCTAGCTTTCTCCATCCTAGGAAAAAGGCTATCACTGTCCACCCTATCTAAACCTCTAATCATCTTATATGTTTCGATAAGGTCTCCTCTTAGCTGCCTCCTTTCTAACAAAAACAACCTCAAATCCCTCAGCCTCTCTTCATAAGACCTGCCCTCCATACCAGCAACATCCTGGTAAACCTCCTCTGTACCCTCTCCAATGCCTCCACATCTTTCTTATAATGTGGCGACCAGAACTGCACACAATACTCCAAGTGCGGCCGCACTAGAGTTTTGTACAGCTGCAACATTATGCTGCGGCTCCTAAATTCAATCCCCCTACCAATAAAAGCTAAGACTCCATATGCCTTCTTAACAACTTTATCCACTTGACTGCCTACTTTCAGGGATCTATTGACACATACACCAAGATCCTTCTGTTCCTCAACACTATTAAGAGCCTACCATTAGCCCTATACTCTACACATTTATTGTTCCTGCCAAAGTACATTACCTCACACTTTTCCACATTAAACTCCATTTGCCACCTCTCGGCCCAGCTCTGCAACTTGTCCAAGTCACTCTGTAAACTAAAACACCCCTCTTCACTATCTACCACACCACCAACTTTATGCCCAAGGGATCTCGCGCAACTAGATTGCCAATTATTCCTTTCTCATTACACAACATCCAGTGTGGGATGGCTTGCCCTCTAGTTGGTTGCTCAACATATTGGTCCAGAAAACAATCCAATATACACTCCAGGAATTCCTCCTCTGTGGTATTGTTCTAATATATTATAGCTGAAATGTAATGCAGCTTAGAATAACATGTGGACAATACAGTGAGCAGCTCCACATCAAAGTGCATCTTTCCTGTTGAAGATTGAGGAGAGAGTTTGGATTTTTATTGTCCTGGTGTTCATTAGTTTCTATCTATACTGTATAATCATTTGCAGTATAACTTCTCTAAAAGGCAGCTGACTAATGTTATCTGTTGAACAGGTTGAAAGTTACAAACGACTAACCCCCATGACTATTCTGGACTCTGCTCTGGAATCTCTGGATAATCTGCGTCCTGGTGACTGTATTGTGTGCTTCAGTAAAACTGATATTTACTCACTCAGTCGTCAAATTGAAGCTCGTGGACTGGAATGTGCAGTGATATACGGCAGTCTCCCACCTGGTAAATAACGTCTTAAATCTTTGTGATATACTTTTATGCTACAGTCTGTATGCTGGGAATGACAGCTTGAATCAGTCTCTGCTGAACTTTTGGTAGAACCAACTAATCTCTTTCCCTATTCTTATAATGTGGTCCCCACGTTATAATAAAGATGTGGAGGCATTGGAGAGGGTACAGAGGAGGTTTACCAGGATGTTGCCTGGTATGGAGGGCAGGTCTTATGAAGAGAGGCTGAGGGATTTGAGGTTGTTTTCGTTAGAAAGGAGGCGGCTAAGAGGAGACTTTATCGAAACATATAAGATGATTAGAGGTTCAGATAGGGTGGACAGTGATAGCCTTTTTCCTAGGATGGAGAAAGCTAGCACGAAGGGACACAGCTTTAAATTAAGGGGTGATAGTTATAGGACGGATATCAGAGGTAGGTTCTTTACCCAAAGGGTGGTTCGGGAGTGGAATGCCCTGCCTGCAGCAGTTGTAGATGCGCCAAGTTTGGTGGCGTTTAAGAGGTTAGTTGATAAGTATATGGAAGAGAAGGGAATGGTTTAGTTTGGAAGGTCATTGCTTTTTTCATAATTGGTCGGCGCAACATCGAAGGCCGAAGGGCCTGTTCTGTGCTGTAATGTTCTATGTTCTAAAACCCTCTAAATCTTTTTTCTTCAAGTATTTTTCCAATTCTCTTTTAAATATGATTATTGAATCTGCTTCCACCACAGTTTTAGGCATTGCATTCCAGATCAAAAGTCAGTGTGCAAGAGAAAAGTTTCCCCGTTGCCCAGGTTCTTTTGACAATCACCTTGTATCTGTGTTTTGCAGTTACGAATCCTCCTGCTACTTGTTATGAATCCATGGGGGAACTGTAAACCAAAATAACCTGGTTTACCAAACACTCCCCATATGGAGGAATTATCAATAAGATTTCACTCTTTGTAACTTTTACATGAATGCTGATTCATGTTAATTAAATATCAATTAGCAAATGACACTTCAAATAAAAGATAAATTTCACTTTAAGTAGTCAGTACAACAATGGCACACTGTGCACAGACACCCCATGTCACTCCCTGCAGACATGTGGCACTATAAATGTTCACAGTTACATAATGGAAGCCCTATCTCTTTTTCTACCTAGCAGAAAAGCTGACTTCGTCCTTGAGAGTGATTTTCTTCTCTCAGAAATACTCTGTTCCTCTTTGCTTTTTATCTGATTTTTCTTTGTGTCTGCATCTGCCCTCCATTTCCCCTCCCTTTTCTACTTGCAGCTCTCTCTTTTTCTGCTACACAGCTTTTTTAACTTCCTTCCAGTTAGAACTGCTCCCAGGACAAGGGCCCCAGGTCTTACGGATTAATTTTTCCTATTATTCAAGAAAAATACAATTGATTCAAATTCTAAAGTTTAAAATTTGTTTGTTAGTCACAACAAAGGCTTACATTAACACTGCAGTGAAGTTACTGTGAAATTTCCCTAGTCAACACATTCCAGTACCTGTTCAGGTCAAATCACCTAACCAGCTAAACACCTAAAGATGTTGCCTAATAATACAAGGTATTGGTGAGAGTACACTTGGAGTATTGTGCAGTTTTGGTCCCCTTATTTAAGGAGGCATCTTAGTGGTATTAGAGGCAGTGAAGGTTTGCTAGATTGATTCAAGAGTTGAGGTTTTGTCTTGTGAAGAGAAATTGAGCAGTTTAGACCTATATTCTAGAATCTAGAAGAATGAGGTGTAAAGAATAATTAAAATTATTGACAAAATAGAGTGGATGCTTTCTCTTGTGGGACAATGAAGAACAAGAAATCATTGTTTTAAGATAAGGAGTGGGTAAATTTAAAACAGATGAGGAGAAATTATTTCTCTCAGAGTTGAGTCTGTGGAAATTCACTGGCCCAGAATGTGTGGATGCTGGGACATTCAACACATTTGAAGTGGAGATAGACAGATTTTTAATTAGTAATGGGTTGAAGGATAATAGTGAGCGGTCAGGAAAATCGAGTTGAGGCTGAGATTAGATCAGTCATGATGATATTGAATGGCAGAGCAGGTGCAAGGGGTTGAATGCTGACTCCTCTTGTTTTAATAACATAAAAACTTTCTTAAAAATAGTTGAAGATTCCACAAACATTTTAAAGAAATTCCATACTTTCCTTATACTACCAGAATCAGTGTTATCACACACTGGAAACAGAATCCTAGAACCCCACAATACAGAAGGAGGCTATTTGGCCCATTTGGTCTGCATCAACTCTCCAACAGAGCATCTTACCCTGACCCTATCCCCATAACTCCATGTATTTATTTTGCTAATCTTCCTAACCTACATATCTTTGGACACTAAGGGGCAATTTAATATGTTCAGTTTACCTAACCCGCACATATTTCGAATGTGGGAGGAAACTGGAGTAAACCCGTGCAGGCACGGGGAGAATGTGCAAACTCCACACAGACAGTTATCCTAGGCCAGAATTGAACCCAGGCCCCTGGTGCTATGAGGTAGCAGTGTTACTCACTGTGCCACCCCTAATAGTTTCTCTTTGTTTGCTGTTACAAAAGTGAATTTTCTTAATCCCTTCTGAACTTTTCCTGTCTGAGGGAAAACAAGCCCAGGTCCTCAACATAACTGAAGTCCCTTATTTCTGCCACCGTTCTGATGAACCTCTCTCTATTCTCAACATTATCCAAAACGGTGATTGGAGAACTGCCTGATCTTGGCCAAGTCAATCAGTCATGTAACACTCTGTGATCAGACAAATACAGAATGTGGAACTTTAAATGCAAAGAGAGCCATAATAATGAAATGTGATCTCCATTTCCCACACACAGTGAGTGCAGTCTATTCACCTGAATACAGGACTCAAAACCCATCAAAGTGGTAAATCCCTGTTCATGTTGCACAGCCTTCCCTCAACAAACCTTTCCTGTAGTTCACTCATTGCTTTGCTGGTGTTAAGAGGTGAAGCGAAACAATTCCTGTTATGTATTTTAAACCAATGTATCAAAGATTGGCCGGGTGGTTAACAGTGAGGCAGTGTGTCTTGGGTTACAGGAAAGTACAGACAGAATGGTCAAATGGGCAGATAAGTAATAGATGGAATTTAACCCTGGAAAGTATGAGGTAGTACACTTTGGAAGGAGCAATTTGACAAATAAATATTCAGTGAATGATAGAACACTAGGAAGTTCTGAGGGTATTGGTGTGTTTGTCCACAAATCTCTGCGGTGGAAGGATGGTGAAAAAGGAATACGATACACTTGGCTTTATCAATCAAGAAGTAGATTGTAAAATCAGAGAAGTCACGTTGGTTTTGGATAGAACTTTGCTGAGGCCACAGGTGAGTACCGTATGCAGTTCTGGTCACTATGGGAAGGATATGAATATGCTGGAGGAGCAGAGGAGATTTATCAGGATGTTGCCTGGGCTGGAGCGTTTAAGTTATGAAGAGAAGTCGGATAGACTTGGCTTGTTTTCGTTGGAGCAGAGTTAATTGAAGGGTGGCCTGATTCTGGGCTACAAAATTGAGAGGTATGGACAGAGTGGATAAGGAATAGGTGTTTCTCTGAGTTGAAGGGTCAGTCATGAGGGAACATAGATTCAAGGTGAAGAGCAGGAGGTTTGAGGGGTATGTGAGGAAAGAATTTTTTATCCTGAAGGTAGTGACAGTCAGAGAGGCTGTTAGAGTGGGTTTTCTCTCATTCTTTAAAAAAGACCTGAATGAGTACCTAGCACACAACAATATTCAAAGCTGTGAGCCAAGTGATGGTAAATGGGTTTAGGTGAGAGGTTAGGTGTTTCTTTTGTGTCAATGAGGACTCAATGGGCTGAAGGGCCTCTTCTACACTGTCTCTCTGATCTCTTTGTCGTGTGTCACATGATTACAAGGTGACATTACAGGGGCATTTGGGAGATTCCCCTCTCTCCCATCCTGGACTGTAAGCAAGCAGCACCTATCTAATGAAACTTGACTAACTGGTTAATTAACCTACCCTGTGGCATCCTTTTTGTCCTATTGTACATGCTGTACAGGTAAGCTGACCAGATACAATGCTCCTATTGAACTACTATATATTTTCTGTCATTAAACAGTTGTGTGAATTTTTTTAAAACAAACATATGTTTTTGATTGAAGTTGTCTGGGAACTTGTTGAATTTGAAATACCCAAACGTTGGGAATGACGTTTGTTTTCTCTGTTTTGCTCAGGATCGACCCAGACCCTATGAAACTTCTTCACCAACTGGAACAATTGCAAAAGCATTTTTTTATCCAATCCCAGTGTACATGTAACCGTTAGACCAGAGTGCAAAATTGTTGGGGAAAAGAGCGTGCAAAAAATCTAAAGCTTAAACATAGGGTTATGTAGCTGTATCCTCCTCTTAGCACCTTCACAACACTCAGTAATTGTTTTGTATTTGGCACTGAAGCCTAGTCACACTCAGGGTGATGAAAGTGGGGAAACTCCCTGCGATATAAAACAATAGATTCTAGCTCCGTGAATCATTTTCAGTAAGAGAGGGATACATTATTGCCAGTCTTTTGTAGTCATACAGGAAAGGCTATTTGATCCAGTCGTCCTAAGGTTAGGATTTGCTGTGGCTGCTCAGCGTGGATGACTAGAATTGCACCCATTTATTGAACGTGAACATTGCTGGCTAGACCCAGCATTTATTGCTCTTCCTAATTACCCTTGAGAAGGTGATGGTCAGCTGCCTTCTTGAATTGCTGCAGTCTCTTTGGTGTACGTACACTCATAGTGCTGTTAGGGAGGGAGTTCCAGGATTTTGACCCAGTGACAGTGAAGGAACAGCGATATATTTCCAAGTTGGGAGGGAGTTTTCAGGTGGTGGTTTTCCAAGGTATCTGATGCTCTTGTCCTTCTAGATAGCAATGAATTTGGAAGGTGTTGCCTAAAGAACCTTGATAAGTTCCTGCAGTGCATTTTGTAGATGATACACACTGCTGCCACTGCTCGTAGGTGGTGGGGGAATTGGAATTTTGTGGATGAGGTGCCAATCAAGCGGGCTACTTTGTCCTGGAATAGTGTTTAGCTTCTTGAGTGTTGTTGAAGCTGCATTCATTCAAGCAAGTGGAGAATATTCCAATACATTCCTGAATTGTGCCTTGTATGATGGACAGGTTTTGGGGAGTTGGGTGGTGAGTTACTTGCTGTAGAATTCCTAGCCTCTGACCTGCTCTGGAAGCCACAGTTTTTATGTGGCTGGTCCGATTCAGTTTCTGCTCATTGGTTAGCCCCAGGATGTTGACAGCAGGGTATTTGGTGATGGTAATGCCATTGAATATCAAGGGGCAATGGTTAAATTCTCTCTTGTTGGAAATAGTCTTTGTCTGGCAATTGTGTAGCACGTTCAGCCACTGAGTCTGTGTGGGTAGAACTGAGAAATAAGAAGGGGGAAATTATTTTGACAGGGTTGTACTATAGGCCTGCAAATAGTCAGCGAGAAATTGAGGAGTGAATATTTAAGGAAATTACAGATAGCTCAAAGAAAAATAGGGTGGTAATAGTAGAGGATTTTAACTTGCCCAACATTGGCTGGGACAGCCATAGTATTAGAGTGTTCAATGGAGAGAAATTTGTTTCATTATTCATGAGGAATAATGAACATTTAGTAAGTGGATGGCCCAACTAGAGGAGGACAAAACCTGACCTTGTCTTGAGAAATAAGGAAGAGCAGGTGACAGAAGTGTTAGTGAGGGATCACTTTGGGACCGGTTACCATAATTCTATTAGTTTTAACATAGCTATGGAGAATGATAGTCTGGCCCAAAAGTTAAAATTCTAAATTGGGGCAAGGCCAATTTTGATGATATCAGGCAGGAAGTTTCAAAAGTTAATTGGAGGATTCTGTTTGATTTTGATCTGATTTATTATTGTCATATGTATTAACATACAGTGAAAAGTATTGTTTCTTGTGCACTGTACAGACAAAACATACCATTCATAGAGAAGGAAATGAGTGCAGACTGTAGTGATAGAGTCATATCTAGGATATGGAGAAAGATCAGCTTAATGCAAGGTACATCCATTCAAAAGTCTGACAGCAGCAGGGAAGAAGCTGTTCCCGAGTTGGTTGGTAGGTGACCACAGACTTTTGCATCTTTTTCCTGAAGGAAGAAGGTGGAAGACAGAATGTCCAGGGTGTATGGCGTCCTTAATTATGCTGGATGATTTGCCGAGGCAACAGGAAGTGTGGACAGAGTCAATGGGGGGAGGGCAGAGGGATGCCTAGTAAGTAGGAGGCTTTCAAAAGTCTGTTAACCAGGGTTCGGGATAAGCACTTTCCTGTTGGAGTGAAGGGCAAGGCTGGTAGAAGTAGGGAACCCTGGATGATTTGGGTCATTGAGGCTCTAGTCAAGAAGAAGGAGGAGGCACATGATATGCATAGGCAGCTGGGATCAAGTGAATCCCTTGAAGAGTATAGGAGGTGTAGAAGTAGAGTTAAGAGAAAAATCAGGAAGGCAAAAAGGGGACACGAGATTTCTTTGGCTGCTAAGGCAAAAGGAAAATCCAAAGAGATCCTGCAAATACCTATAAGGCAAAAGGGTAACTAGAGTTGGAGTTAGGTCACTTAAGGATCAACAAGGTCATCTTTGTGCGGATCTACAAGAGATGGGTGAGATCCTAAATGAATATTTCTCATCAGTATTTACTGTTGAGAAAAGCATGGATGTTAAGGGACTTGGGAAATAAATAGTGATGTCTTGAGGAGTGTAGATATTACAGAGAAGAAAGTGCTGGAAATCTTAAAACCCATCAAAGTAGGTCCAATCCCCTGGACCTGATGAAGTGTATTCCAGGATATTGTGAGAGGCTAGGGAAGAAATTGTGGTCTCCAGCAGAGATATTTGAATCATCCGTAGGCACAGGTGAGGTGTCTGAAGATTGGAGGGTTGCAAATGTGCCTGAGAACAACAGGCCATTGAGCTTCACATCTGTGGTGGATAAGGTGTTGAAAGATATTTTGAGATACAAGATCTAGAGGCATTTAGAGAGGCAAGAACTGATTAGGGAGAGTCAGCATGGCTTTGTGAATGGAAAATCACAAATTTGATTGGGTTTTTTTTGAAGGGGTAACCAAGAAGGTGGATGAGAAGGGTGCAGTTGATGTTGTCTACGTGGACTTTAGCAAGGCCTTTGGTAAGATACCACATGGTAGATTGTTGCATGAAGTTAAATCTCACAGGATATAGGATGAGGTATCTAAATGGATCCAAAAATGGATGTAGTATATATGGACTTTAGTAAGGCGTTCGATAAGGTGGCCCATGGAAGACTTCTACAGAAAATGCAGATGTGTGGAATAGAGGGTGATTTAGCTAATTGGATTAGGAATTGGCTGGCAGATAGAAGACAGAGGGTGGTGGTTGATGGGAGATATTCATCGTGGAGTTCGGTGACGAGTGGTGTGCCTCAGGGGTCTGTTTTGGGGCCCCTGCTGTTTGTAATTTTTATAAATGATCTGGATGAGGGTATTGAGGGATGGATCAGTAAATTTGCAGATGACACTAAAGTCGGTGGAGTGGTAGATAGTGAAGAGGGGTGTTATAGTTTACAGAGTGACTTGGACAAGTTGCAGAGCTGGGCCGAGAGGTGGCAAATGGAGTTTAATGTGGAAAAGTGTGAGGTAATGCACTTTGGCAGGAACAATAAATGTGTAGAGTATAGGGCTAATGGTAGGGCTCTTAATAGTGTTGAGGAACAGAAGGATCTTGGTGTATGTGTCAATAGATCCCTGAAAGTAGGCAGTCAAGTGGATAAAGTTGTTAAGAAGGCATATGGAGTCTTAGCTTTTATTGGTAGGGGGATTGAATTTAGGAGCCGCAGCATCATGTTGCAACTGTACAAAACTCTAGTGCGGCCGCACTTGGAGTATTGTGTGCAGTTCTGGTCCCCACATTATAAGAAAGATGTGGAGGCATTGGAGAGGGTACAGAGGAGGTTTACCAGGATGTTGCCTGGTATGGAGGGCAGGTCCTATGAAGAGAGGTTGAAGGATTTGAGGTTGTTTTCGTTAGAAAGGAGGCGGCTAAGAGGGGATCTTATTGAAGCATATAAGATGATTAGAGGTTTAGATAGGGTGGACAGTGATAGCCTTTTTCCTAGGATGGAGAAAGCTAGCACGAGGGGACACAGCTTTAAATTAAGGGGTATGAGTTATAGGACGGATATCAGAGGTAGGTTCTTTACTCAAAGAGTGATTAGGGAGTGGAATGCCCTGCCTGCAGCTGTTGTAGATGCGCCAAGTTTGGTGGCGTTTAAGAGGTTAATTGATAAGTATATGGAAGAGAAGGGAATGGTTTAGTTTGGAGGGCATTGCTTTTTATTTTGGTCGGCACAACATCGAAGGCCAAAGGGCCTGTTCTGTGTGTAATGTTCTATGTTCTATAAAATTGGCTTCTTGACAGGGTGGTTGTAGAGAGTTGTTTTTCAAACTGGAGGCCTGTGACCAGTGGTGTGCCTCAGGGATCAGTGCTAGGCCCACTGTTATTTGTCATTTATATTAATGATTTGGATGAGAATGTAGGAGACATGGTTAATAAGTTTGCAGATGACACCAAGATTGGGGCATAGTGAACAATGAAGATTATCTAGGAATGCAACAGGATTTTGATCAGTTGGGCCAGTGGGCTGATGAATAGCAGATGGAATTTAATTGAGATAAATTCAAGGTAATGCATTTTGGTAGATTGAACCAGGGCAGGGCTTACTCAGTTAATGGGGAGAGTTACAAAACAGAGATCTAGTGGTACATGTTCATTGCTCCTTGAAAGTGAAGTCAGAACTGGACAGAGTAGTGAAAAAGGTATTTCAGCATGCTTGGTTTCATCAGTCAGAACATTGAATACAGAAGTTGGAACATCTTGTTGCAGTGTCCCAGTCATTAGTAAGGCCACACTTGGAATACTGTGTGCAGTTCTGGTCGCCCTATTATAGAAAGGATATCATTAAACTAAAAAGAGTACAGAAGAGGTTTATTAGAATGCCACCGGGACTTGATGGTTTGAGTTATAAGGAAAGGCTTAATAGATTGGGACTTTATTCTCTGGAGCGTAGAAGGCTGAGGGTGATCTTATCGCGGTCTGTAAAATAATGAGGGGCTTAGATCAGCTAGATATTCAATATCTTTTCCTAATAGTAGGGGAGTCTAAAACTTGAGAATATAGATTTAAGGTGAGAGGGGAGATATACAAAAAGGTACAGAGGTAATATTTTCACACGGAGGATGGTGAGTGTCTGGAACAAGCTGCCAGAGGTAGTCGTAGAGACGGGTACAACTTTGTCTTTTAAAAAGCATGTAGACAGTTACATGGGTAAGATGGGTATGGAACGATATGGGCCAAAAGCAGGCATTTGGGATTAGCTTAGTGGCAAAAACTGGGCAGCATGGTCATGTGGGGCTGAAGGGCCTGTTTCCATGCTGTACACCTCTATAATTCTGAGCAAAGTAAAGGAAACAAATGTGAAATTGTCCATTTTGGCATGAGTCAGTGCTGCTAGAGAGAGAAGTTGATATTGTATATGTGTTGGCATGATGCACTTGCGGAATGAGGTTATTCAATCCATCGAGTCCGCACCAACTCTGACAGAGCATCTTACCCAGGCCCTATCCTCATAACCCCATGTATTTACACAGCTAGTCCCCCCCTAACGTTTTTTGGAATGTTAGGAAACCCAAGCAGGCATGGGGAGAACATGCAAACTGTCACACAGACAGTCACCCAAGGCTGGAATTCAACCCAGGTCCCTGGCATTTTGAGGCAGGAGTGCTAATCATGGGGTCACACGATCCTGCCGGAATACTGACACAGCTGGAATCACTAAACCACAAATAAGATTCTTGAAGTGATATTGGCCACTGGGTGTTTGGGTGTCCTCACTAACATGGTCCAATTTACTGAAGATGTCTGTGTCCTTGACCTTAGGAACAAAGTTGGCTCAAGCAAAGAAATTCAATGATCCTGAAGATTCCTGTAAAATCATGGTTGCTACTGATGCCATTGGGATGGGTTTGAATCTGTGAGTATACCACAGACTTTATTCTGTCCTTTCCCCTCTGCCCAGTGACTCATGCTGAAGTACAGTTCACAGCTTACCTTCATGGTTGTTATCTCTTCCCAACATTTGATAAATGCTGATCAAAACACACCTCATTGGGTCATTCTTTGAGTGAGCACCTGTAGCCAGTTGAACTGAGTTTAGTGACTGAGTGGCACATGCAGTCCAGAAAGGAGCAGAAGTTCATTCATTCTCCTTGTCACCTTTACCAGAGGGTGCTCTGTAATATGAAGCTGCTTCCACTGTGGATCACTGGGCAGGGAGGAACCTCACCTTTCCATCTAATAATCTGTTAGCACAACATTCTCTCTGTTTTATTTAGGAGCATAAAACGCATCATTTTCAATTCTCTGATGAAACCCAGTATAAATGAGAAGGGCGAGAAGGAGATGGACAGGATAACCACTTCACAGGCTCTGCAGATTGCCGGGAGAGCTGGCAGATTCAGCTCAGCCTTTAACAAAGGGGAAGTTACTACAATGCATCGTGATGACCTTCCAGTACTCCAAGAGATCCTGGGCAGAACTGTCGAACCCATCGAGGTGATCATTACTTAGAAAGCAGGATGAGAGCCAAGACCGGCTGTGCAAGGAACCACAATGAATAGAGGAGAGACAAGGAAGTAGGCAGGTGTCACTGAGTCTTTCCATTGTCTAGGAAGGGAAAACTGAGGAATTCCATAATGTTGAGATCTTTTTGAGTGAAAAGAGTAATGCAATGATATTAGCACAAGCTTCAAGGAGGAGGACAAGTCTGTCAGCACATTAGAATGGGTGACTAAAAACCTGAATTAATAACTTTGGGAATGAATTCAAATCTCATCATGGTAAATTGGGCAATTGAATTTATTAAATCTACCAGACCATCAAAAAAAATCTAATAGGTTCCTTTGTGCATGTGACTCCAGACTCACATTACATGTTCTTGAGGCAACAAAGATATTGCTTAGTCAGTTTGGCACGTGGATCAAGAACAGATGAAAAGAAAATTAATGTTTTGGATTTAGGGATGTTACATGTGGGAATTCGGTGCTGAATGGCAAAAAGATCCTTCTTTTTCTGCCTTTATCTCAACCACTGGCAGCAGTTGAATCTTCCTTTGTCTGTAAGGTAGGAGATTGTAACTTCTGTTGCTCCATCTGTATTGATTCTAGTAACTGAGTAATTGGGGTATGGTAGGAATGGTGGTGTGCCATGACTGTCATATGTGATAATCTGTGAATGTAGTGCAGTAAGAAATCTCACAACATCAGGTTAAAGTCCGACTAGTTTATTTGATAGTAAACCCACAAGCTTTTGGAATGCTGTTCCTTCGTCAGCTGAGTGGAAAGTTCTGATCAGAAACAGCATAAAACAGTTTACAGAATACTGATTAAAATCTGCATTCTAATATATTTATATGCTCTGTTTCTGATCAGAACTTTCCACTCAGCTGACGAAGGAACAGCATTCCGAAAGCTTATGGGTTTACTATCAGATAAACTTGTTGGACTTTAACCTGGTGTTGTAAGACTTCTTCTTGTCTTTCCCCCAGTCTAAAGCCAGCATCTCCACAGATTGTAGTACAGTCCAGACAACCAGAATCTGCAGTAAGTGTCTGCAGCTTGACAAAATTTGGCTCTGAATTGTTGAGTTGGAGTCTGAATTGCAGACATTGTGGGACATCAGGGAAGGAGAGGTGTCCTTGTTCATGAGTCACTGAAAGCTAACATGTTGGTACAGCAAACAAGAAGGCAAATGGTATGTTGGCCATTATTGTACCAGAGTTCTGAGTACAGGAGCAAAGATGATTGAGAACATTATCAGTCCAGTAGACAATGTGGAACTGTGGGTGTGGTGTATCTGGATTTTCAGAAGGCATTTGACAAGGGGTGGCATCAAAGACTGCTATATAAGATAAAGGTGCAAACTGTTATGGGTAACGTATTAACATAGGTGGAGGATTGGGTAACTAACAGAAAGCTAAGAGTGGAGGTAAATGGGTGTTTTTTTTTGTTGGTGATGAGTGTTGGGATCGCAATTGTTATGATTTACAGAGACGATTTGGAGTTGGGGACCAACTGTAATATGTCAAAATTTGCAGATGACACTAAGATGGGTGGAACAGCGAAGTATGCAGAGGACGCTGGAAGTCTGCAAAGGGATATAGATAATCTGAGTGAGTGGGCGAGGGTCTGGCAGATGGAGTACAATGTTAGTAAATGTCATCCATCTTGGTAGGATTAACAGCAAAATGGACTAATAGTTAAATGGTAAAAAATTGCAGCATTGTGCTGTGCAGAGGAACCTGGGTGTCCTTGTGTAGGAATCTCAAGGAGTTGGTTGACAAGTGCAGCAGGTAATGTAGAAGGCAAATGGAATTTTGTCCTCCATTGCTCGAGGGATGGAATTTAAAAACAGTGAGGTTACGTTGCAGCTGTATAAGATGCTGGTGAGGCCACACCTGGAGTTACTGTGTACAGTTTTGCTCTTTACTTGAGAAAGGATATCCTGGCACTGGAGGGGGTGCAGAGGAGATTCACTAGGTTGATTGTGGAGTTAGTTTATGAGGAGAGACTGAGTAGACTAGGGCTGTACTTATTGGAATTCAGAAGAATGAGGGGAGATTTTATAGAAACGTCTAAGATGGGAGGGGAATAGATAAGATAGAAGCAGGGAAGTTGTTTTCATTGGTGGGTGAAACTGAGACCGGGGGCATGGCCTCAAAACAAGAGGGAGCAGACTTAGGACTGAGTTGAGAAGGAACTTCTTCACAGAGTTGTGAATCTGTGGAATTCCCTGCCCAGTGAAGCAGTTGAGGCTACCTCATTGAATGTTTTTTAAGGCAAGGATAGATGAGTGTTTGAACAGTAAAGGGTTATGGTGAGGGGGTGGGTAAGTGGAGCTGTGTCCATGAAAAGATCAGCCATGATAGAACATAGAACATTACAGCGCAGAACAGGCCCTTTGGCCTTCGATGTTGCGCCAACCATTATAAAAAGCAATGACCCTCCAAACTAAACCATTCCCTTCTCTTCCATAAACTTATCAACTAACCTCTTAAACGCCACCAAACTTGGCGCATCTACAACTGCTTATTGAATTATGATCTTATTGAATGGTGGAGCAGGCTCAAGGGGCTGGATGGCCTACTCCTGCTTCTAGTTTTTATGACTTATGATGTCCTCCTGCAATTCCATTGAGCCTTGGTGACACCACACTTGCAATATCGTGCACTTGTGTCTCCTCTCCAAGGAGTTACCATAGAAGGGGTGCAACAAAAAGTAATCAGACTATTTCCTAGGTTAGCAAAATTGTTTTATGAGGAGACTGAGCCTATAATCTCTTGTCAAAAAATAAAAGGTGATTTAATTGAGGCATACAAAATTCTTAAAGGAGAACTGAAGTTTCCCCAGGCAAGTGGGGGGATATTGGGTGGCACAGTCTCAGAATAAGGGGCAGACCATTTAGGACTAAGATGAGGAGCAATTTCTTTGCTCAGAATGTGATGAATCTTTGGAATTCTCTATCCCAGAGAGCTTTGCAAACTTGGTCGCTGGGAATGTTCATGGCAAAGATCAATGCATCTACCCTATCTACTGCTGTCAGAATTTTATAGGTTTCTGTGAGATTTCCCTATATTTTTTAAACTGCAGTGAATATAACCCTAACCAACTCAGTTTCTCATCATGTTTGTCCCACCATCCCAGGAATCAGTCGGGTAAACTGTAAAAATATCCTTTCTCAGATAAGGAGACCCAAACCATGCACAATACTCCAGATAAGGCCTTACCAAGGCCCTGTATAATTGCAGCAAAAGATCCCGGCTTTTGTACTCAAATCCTCTTGTAAGGTCAACATATCATTTGCTGTTTTTACAGCCGCCAGTACCTGCATGTTTGCTTTCAGTGACTGGTACACGAGGTTTGTAGCCACAGAAACACCTGTCTATTCCGCTTACAGTTGAATCCCTTATAACTATTGTATCCCCACACTTTTTACACCTCTGCTCTGCAGCAGAGCTAACTGTGTTTTAACAGATTTGGTTGTTGCTGCTTTCCTAAGGGCCATTCCACTCAGCAGTATTCGAAACAGTATATCTGTTTTTCAGGGGAATGGCCACAGGAGATTGCTGCACAGCCTGCCTGGTCCTCTTGCTGTGCCTGGTAGTCACCCATTCCCTTGCTGCCGGGGGAACCTTGGCCTGTAATGTGACCACCTCTGTATGTGTAATATCCACAATGCTCTGCACTTCACAGATGCTCTACAATGCCTCCAGCCGCTTCTCCAATCCCAAAATTTGGGCTTCCAGGATCTGCAGCTGGAGACATTTCTTGCACACAAGCTGGTCCCGGGCAATGGAAATATTGCTGGCTTCCCACATGGAGCAAGAGAAGCACACCACGGCTTTGAGCTCTCCTGCCATGACTTCCCGCTTTAAATTACACCGTTGGAAGCTAGTTAACATCAGATAATATCAATTATTCTAGGATCCTTCTTCCCTGGTGTTTGTTACCACAGAATATACCCTGACAAACTATAAGTGATGTAAGCTACAAACTATAGCATAGATAAGATGATTGGTTAATGGACAAGTGTTGAGACCTCATTTACAATCTATATTAATGATTGAAGAAATAGTAATGTATCCAGTTTGTTGATGATGTAAAACAGATGTAGATGATGTAAAAGGTAAGCAGTGGGGAGGATACAGAGAGATTGCTAAGTGATGTAGGCAGATAACGTGGGTGAGCAGCAAAACAGCAGCTGGACTATAATGTAGGGAATATGAAGTTATTCGGTCTCAAGATATTTTTCAAAAGATGACTTATAAATGATATTCTTGGGTATATTCGTACAAAAAACACAATAAGTTAGCATGCAGGTACAGCAAGCAATTATTACAAAGGAATTGGTGTGCAAGAATAACTAAGTCTTGCCACAATTGTACAGGGTTTTGGTGAGATCACATCTGGAATGCAGTTTTGGTCTCCACATTAAAGAAAGGATATACCTGTAATGGAGGTGGTATATCAAAGGTCCAATAAATTGGTTTCTGGCATGATTGGGTTGTCCTCTTGAAAGGCTACGTAAATAGTGCCTATATTAATTTGAATAAAATTCTGAAGGAACTTGACAGTGTCGATGCTGAGAAATTGTTTCCCTTGGTCAGGGAATTTAAAAAGGGAACATAATCTCAGAATATGGGAGCAATCATTGAGTGAAGAAATTTCTCCACATTTTAATCCTAAGGATGTGAATGTTTGAAATTCTCTACCCCACAGGTTGTAGATACTGATTATTAAATTTATTTAAATTGAATGGGCAGATTTCTGGTGCCTCCAGGAATTGGCAGATATGGAGAGCAGACAGGAAGCTGGAGTTCAAGCCCGTAGACAGTAGTTTGATCTGTGGGACAGACTTGCAGGGTTATTTTACTGCTGTGCTCTGTCTTGTGTTGAATCGTGTTGATAGAGGACACTAAAAAGGGGAAATTGGAAATGGTGATCTTATTGAATGGCTGAGCAGGCTCAAGACCAAACAGCCGACTTCTGCTCCTATTTCCTATCTTTGTATGGGGGTGAGATTGGAACAGCCTTTTTTACTTTCTGCTTATGCCTTGAGTCCTGTGTTTACTACCTGATAGGGTGGTCAAGGCAGGAGCCCTCACAACATTTAAGAAACATTTACATGAGCACTTGAAATGCCATAGCACGCAAGGCTACAGACCCCACGTGCTGGCAAATGGGATTAGAATAAATAGGTACTTGATGGGCTGAAGGGCCTCTATGTAAAGCTATGACTAAATGTGTCCATATTTATTAGTGAGAGCCTGGATTGCACAGTTTACTTTCAGTTCACAGTGCGGAGATTTCACATTTCTAACCAGAGAAATTCAGTAAAATGTGAAGTTTAAAAGCATTGCAGTCTGTGTTTGTTCCAGTTCCACAGGCCAATCTCACCCGGGTTTTGAGGACATGAGAGAGGATAGTCCCTCAGACTATATTTGAGGGGGGGAATGGTGGGGTGCCTAGTGCCCAAGCTCATAACCCTCTCTTTGAGAAGGTTAATAGTGGGTACAGTGGGGGAAAGTATTCATTTATTAATCTGTGTGAATTTTTGAAGGCAGCAGGATTACATCCCACGGCGGATCAGATCGAGATGTTTGCTTATCAGCTGCCTGATGCCACCTTGTCCAACCTGATTGTAAGTGTTTCATTTGGAGCCACTACGAAATCAGCTTATTGTGAAGTCTCTTTATAAGAACAGTTTATTTACTGGCTGCTTCTCTACTGATTTGAAATTCATGTTATTTTTTTCTGTATCTTTCTCTAATTTTCAGGATATATTTGTAAGCCTCTCGCAAGTAGATGGGCTTTATTTTGTGTGCAATATAGACGATTTCAAGTTTCTGGCTGACATGATTCAGCACATCCCACTGAACCTCCGAGTGCGATATGTCTTCTGCACTGCGCCAATCAACAGGAAGCATCCCTTTGTCTGCACCTCTTTTCTAAAGGTATGTTGCTCATAAATCTTTCCTTGACTGGGCTTGTATACCCTGCTGCCAGGTCCTCTGTACTTCAACATAGTGTTAAGCAAATATATAAATAAAACAGCTGTCCTGTCAGTAGAGGGCAGATGGTGTTGTATGTTGGAAAATGCAGCAGCTAGTTTGTGTACAACAAGCTCTGACAAGCAGCAAAATAATCATGAGATGATTTAGTGATGTTGATTGAGAGATAAATAGAGGCCAGATACTAGAGAGAACTTCTCTGTTGTTCAGTGTAGCAGGAACTTGCACATTTATCTAAGAAAGCAGCCAGAGCCTAAGTTTGACATATAATTTAAAAGACAGTGTCCCTAACACTGCAGCACACATTCACCCTCTGCTGTGGGAGGTGAGTGCTATCAGTGAGGCAAATTGGGGTTTTCTAGAACTCTGAACAGCAATTTCCTGAAGTAGAGACTAAGTGAATTAAGTAGTAATGCCATTTCTGCACCATACCAAAGATTCCAGTAATTGTCTCCATCAGTCTGTTGGCTTTAATGTATTCATTTACTCTCAATTCCCTTTAGGATGACTAATACCCCACAGACTAATGGAGAGCTCTGCGAATCAGAAAATAGTTTTGTTTTAAATATATAATACATTTTATCTATTAATGTGCAAAATTAGCTCAGAAAACAGTCTGCCTGCACACATCGCAGTTTGTTTATAGACTAACTAAAGCAGTGTAAAATCAGGGATGAATTGGAAAATATACAAATCAGAGATGAGAAGAGGGGACTATGAAACTAACAATGAGAAACCAGTCAAGATTTAGAAAAACAAGCAACCCTGAATCACTAATATGGAAAACAGAGCAGGCAAGGCAGGAGAAGATATGTTCAAAGATAGTTTCAGATATTTTTGATTTTTTTGTCTGCTTACCCATTCAGATGAAAATTTAAAACAATTCTGATAGCAAACATTAACAGTTTAATCTTTTCTGTTAACCTGATTAAAATTTTAACATTAGTTTCTATATCTTGGAGAACTGTCATTAATTTGAAGGCCATAGCCTCTTAGCCTGGCCTTTTGATTGATGCAGAGGCAAACGTTGCTGCTGTTTAAACTGGTATTTGTTGCCCATTGCAAAAACTGTCCTCTCTTCCTTCCTTCCTATTAAGCTTTGTCATATGCTGTTTTATAATTTTTACCTTATGAATCACGATGTATACTGTTAAGGTGCAGCCATGCTCCTTGAAGCCACAAGCACTAATTATTAACTGGGGAGTTGGTTTGGTTCAGTTGACTCTGGTTAGTGATATAGAGCAACACCAACAGTGTGGATTCAATTCCTGTACCAGCTGAGGTTATCCTTCTCAACCTTGTCCCTTGCCTGAGGTGTGATGACCCTCAGGTCATCTGTGACTAAGGTGAATTTAATTTCAATTATTGAAACACAGGGTTGGAGTACTCAGCATAGAACTGGGATAATCAATTAGTCTTTCTATTTGGTTAATTACAAGCTGCAGCTCAAAAGGACCTTGCATTTTAAGGTAGTTTGTATTTCTAGATTGAAATCTGTATGTGTTAATTGTAATGCCCTTATTGATTTAATTCTACATTTAGTCCATTCTGCTTCTTAAGAATGGTTTGAAATCCTGTACAAGTGATGAATATTGAACAAAGTTTTAAAGGAAGGAAAAGGGAAACATCAAGGAATGAGTTGTGAATCAGGCAGCCATGAACTGTGGTGATAGGTGTCCATAAGATGATGCTTCACCCACATATACTAACAACAACAAGGAAAGATATCAGTTGCATTAGTGTTAAGAGATGTTACAAGAGATTTTGTGTTTGCCTCAATTATATCATCCAATATTATGAAGCAGATTGAAGAAAACATAAGAACATAAGAAATAGTAGCAGGAGTCGGCCATCCAGCCCCTCGAGCCTGCCCCGCCATTCAATAAGATCATGGCTGATATGAAGTGAATCAGTTCCACTTTCCTGCTTCCTCCCCATAAGCCTTAATTCTCTTGTCTATCAGAAACTTTTCTACCTGTGATTTAAATATATTCAGTGAGGGAGCCTCCACTGCTTCAATGGGCAGAGAATTCCAGAGACTCACCATCCTTTGTGTGAAGTTCCTCCTCAACTCTGTTCTAAACTGCCCTCCCCTTATTTTGAGGCTGTGCCCTCTAGTTCTGCTATTCTTTCTAAGCGGGAAGAATCTCTCTACCTCTACCCTATCCATCCCCTTCGTTATCTTATATATCTCTATAAGATCCCCACCCCCCCCCCCCAGCCTTGTAAACTCCAACGAGTATAGACCCTGTCTATTCAATCTCTCTTCATAGGCTAACCCCCTCATTTCCGGTATCAGCCTAATGAACCTTCTAAGTTCAAACAAACCATTTTGATTGTCTAAATAAATAAAATCAGCAATTTGGACTTTTCTGCAATCACCAAAATGGCTTTTGAATCAAGAATGAGTGACTCTTTAACAATGGATGGCACAATATATTGGTAAGGTGTCATTTTGATATTTGCAGATGTAATTTTGTTGTTTTTAAAATCTGAGTCTGTTTAAATTCTCCAGTTTGCCAGACAATTCAGCAGGAATGAACCATTGACATTCGACTGGTTATGTCGGCACATTAACTGGCCACTGACACCACCAAAAAATATCAAGGACCTTGTACACTTGGAGGCTGTGCATGATGTTTTGGATCTGTACCTGTGGCTAAGGTAAGTTAAGGAACTTGTAACTGTAGTTGATGCATGTTCTTTAAACTGGCAGCTTTAACATGTGTTATAAAGAAAATTACAGCACAGGAACAGACCCTTTGGCCCTTTAAGCCCGCATTGACACTTTGGTAAAGTTAGTTTGTTCCGATGAAACTATTTGGTATACGTTCCTTTAGATTGATTCTGGTCTCCTTTATCCTCTGGATCAGCTTCGATCCCTGGTCTGATTGGCTCTGGGTTGTTTAGGTCTGTTTTCAGCCTTCTCTGTGCCAAATATGGGTGGCACAGTGGTTAGCACTGCTGCTTCACAGCTCCGGGGACCTGGGTTCAATTCCTGACTTGGTGACTATGTGGAGTTTGCAGATTCTCCTCATGTCTATGTGGGTTTCGTCTGGGTGCTCCAGTTTCCTCCCACAGTCCAAAGATTAGGTTGATTGGCCATGCTGAACTTGCCCTTTAGTGTCCTGAGATGCGTAGGTTAGAGGGATATGGGGTAGGGCCTGAGTGGGATTGTGGTTGGTGCAGACTTGATGGGCCGAATGTCCTCTTTCTGTACTGTAGGGTCTCTATGATAAAGTTTTTATGATTTCCATGATAAAGAACTTTAATTTAATCCTTTTCATTGCTAAAATTCTCTATCTGAGGTAGCATGCTAACAAATCTCCCCTTTACTCCTTCCAGTGTAATCAGATCCTTTATAATACCACGTCAAATTGGAGCAGGGAAAAGACCATAAGACCCTTTGAAACTGCTCTCCCGATCATCGTGGCTGATCCCTGGCTTCAACTCTCTTTTCCTTTTAGCATCCCATGTCCTTTAATTCCCTGATATTCAAAAAATCTTATCTATCCCAACCTTAAATGTATTCAATGATGGAGCATCCCCAACGCTCTGTGGTAGAATTCCAAAGAATCAGAACCTTTTGAGTGAAGACATTTCTCCACATCTCAGTCCTAAATGATCATCCCTTATTCTGAAAGGCTGACCCCTTGCTATCGGTTCCCTGTCCATGGGAAACAACCTCTCAGTATCTACCCTGTCAAGCGCATTCATTATTTTAAATATTTAAATGAGATCATGTCTCATTTTTAACTTTGGAGAACATAAACCCAGCTTACTCAGACTCTCATCAAAAGACAAGTTTCTCAGCCCAGAGGCCAATGTAGTGAACCTTCACTATACATCCCCCAATATGCTGACCAAAAGAAAAACACGTTATTTTTTATTTGTTTGTTTATTTATTCATAGGATGTGGGCTTCACTGGTGAGGCAGCCATTTATTGCTTATCCCTAGTTTGCCCTTGAGAAGATGGTGGTGTGCTGCCTTTTTGAATTGCCGCAATCCATGTAGTGTAGGTGCTTCCACAGTGCTGTTAGGGAGAGAATTCCAAAATTTTGATCCAGTGACAATGAAAAGTACAACAATATATTTCTAAGTCAGAGTGGTGAGTGGCTTGGAGGAGAACATCCAGATGATGGCGTTCCCAGATATCTATTGCCCTTGTTCTTCTAGATGGTAGAGGTTGTGGGTTTGGAAGTAGCCTTGGTGTCGTTGTGCATTGAGTCATAGATTAGTGAGATTTACAGCATGGAAACAAGCCTTATAGCCCAACTTGTTCATGCCACCATTTTTTTTAAACTCGTAAGCTCATCCCAATTGCCCACATTTGGCCCATATCACTTAATACCCATTCAAATGTTTAAATGCTTTATAAAAGATAAAATTGTACCCACCTCTACTACTACCTCTGACAGCTTATTCCAGACACTCACCACCCTCTGTGCACAAATTGTCTGTATGGACTGTCTTGTATCTCTCCCCTGTCACCATAAACCTATGCCCTCTGGTTATAGAATCCTGTACCTTTGGGGAAAGATGTTGACTATCTAGCTGATATAAAAGTCTATAAAATAAGGAGGGATGTATAAGATCACCCTTAAGCTCCTTCATTCCAGGGAAGAAGTCCCAGTCTATCTATCCAGTCTTTCCTTAAAATTCAAACTATCAAGTCCCAGTAAATCTTTCTTGCATGCTTTTTAATTTAATATCCTTTCTACTATTAGAAATAGAATGAGAATATTATTCTATTAATATTATACACAGTACTGTACACAGCATTCGAAATGTGTCCTTACTAATGTCTTGTCCAACTTCAACAAGACGTCCCAACTCCTGTACTCAATATTCTGACCAATGAAACCAAGCATACTGAATGCCTTCTTTACCACTCTGTCCACCTATGATTCCACTTTCAAGAAGCTAAGAATCTGTACCTGTAGATCTCTTTGTTCTATAATTCTTCCCAACTGAGTAAGTCCTTCGCTGATTTGATCCACCTCACATTTATCTAAATTAAGCTCCAGCTGATATTCATCAGCTCACTGGTCCAATTGATCAAGATCCTGTTGCAATCCTAGATAACCTTCTTCACTGTTCACTATGCCCCAATCTTGGTGTCATCTGCAAACTTACTAACTGTACCTCCTAAATTCTCATCCAAACCATTAATATTAATGACATAACAGTGGACCCAGCACTGATCCCTGAGGCACTGCTGGTCACAGGCTTCTAGTTTGAAAAACAGCCACTCTCTGTCTTCTGTCATCAAGCCAATTTTGTATCCAGTTGGCTGTCACTTCAGATGCCGTGAGGTTTAATCTTATGCAATAACCCACCATGTGGTACTTTGTCAAAGGCCTTACTGAAGTCCTTGTAGACAACATCAACTGTACTGCCCTCATCCACCACCTTCATTCCCTTTCAAAAAACCTCAATCAAATATGAGAGACATGATTTTTCATTCACAAAGCTGTGCTGACTGTCCCTAACCAGTCCCTGCATCTCTAAATGCTTGTAAACCCTGTCTCTCAGAATACCTTCTAACAGCTTACTCACTACAGATGTTAGTCTCTCTGCCTGTAGTTCCCAGGCTTTTCCCTGAAGCCCTTCTTAAATAAAGTTACAACATTTGCCACCCTCCAATTTCAGGCACCTCATATGTGGATCGTGTAAATGGTACACACAGCTGCCTCTATGTGCTGGTGATGAAGGGAGTGAATGTTGAATATGGTGGCTGGAGTACCAGTCAAGTAAATTATTTTGTCCTGCATCATGTTGAGATTCTTGAGTGTTGTAGGAACTGTAGTTATCCATGCAGTGAAGTGTGTTTTATCCTACTCCTGATTTATACCTTGTAGATAGTGAACAGGCTTTGGGGAGTCAGCAGGTAGTTACTTGCTGCAGAATTCTCAGCCTCTGACCTGCTCATGTAGCCATATTTATATGGCTCTGTCAAAAGATCATCTAGACTCAAAACATTGGCTATACTCTTTCCACAGACGTTGCTAAAATTTTTTAGCATTTTTCTGTTTTTGTTATTTATATGGCCAGTCCAGTTCAGTTCCTAGTCAATGGTAACTGGCCGGCACAACATCGAAGGCCGAAGGGCCTGTTCTGTGCTGTAATGTTCTATGTTCTATGTAATCTCCAAGCAGTTGATAGTAGGGAATTCGGTAGTAATAATGCCCTGAATGTCAAACAAAGACAGTTTGATTCTCTCTTAGTGGAGATGGTCATTGCCTGGCATTTGTGTGGTGTAAATGTTATTTGCCATTTATCAGCCCAAGCCTCCAGTATCTGAGGAGTGGCAACTAGTTTTGAACTGTGCAGTCACCAGTAGGCATTCCCACCTTACGGTGGAAGAAAGGTCATTGATGCAGTAGCTGAAGATAGTTGCCTCAGGACACTCTCCTGAGGAACTCCTGCAGAGAAGTCCTGGGACTAAGATGATTGACATCCAATCACCAGAACCATCTTCCTTTGTGTCAGGTATGATCTCAATCAGCAGAGATTCCCATAAACTCCAGTTTTGCTGGGGCTTATTAATAACACACTTGTCAAATGCTACTTTGATGTCAAAGGCTGCCACTGTCACTTCGTATTCTAGGTGTATGCTCACCAAAGTCTCATGTGGTTGTAGCAAGACTTTATTATTTTCTTCCAATCCCCTTGCAGTAAAGGCCATCATACCATTTGATTGCTGTGACTATACTAATGTTTTGTGTTCCTTATATGAGTACACCTAAGTCTGCCTGAATTTCAACATTTACAAGTTTCGCATCCTTTTCAAAATATTCTGCTTTCTATTCTAACAATTTCACACCCCTCTACGTTATACTGCATCTATCATCTTATTGCCACTCACTCAACCTTTTGGTGTTCCTCTCTCAGCTTGCATTCTCACCCTGTTTTATCACCAGCAAATTTAAATACATTAATTTTCAATTTTCCTGGAGTAGATTGGAGAGTGCCCAGAGCTGTAGGAGTGGACGGGGAGGAATTTGTACAGTGTGTTTTGGAAGGGTCCTTGGAGCAGTATGTGGATGGCCCGACTAGAGATGGGGCTATACTGGATTTGGTTCTGGGAAATGAGCCAGGCCAGGTGGTTGACGTCGAGGTAGGAGAGCAGGTGTCAAATAGTGATCACAACTCTGTCTGCTTTAGGATATTAATGGAAAAGGACGAGACCGGCCCAAAAGGGAAGGTATTTAACTGGGGGAGGGCTAGATACGGCCAGATTAGGCAAGATCTTAAAGATACCGACTGGGATAAGCTTTGTGAGGGCAGGTCGACGAGGTACATGTGGGAGTCTTTCAAGGGAAAACTAAACTCTCTGCAGGAAAGATACGTGCCGGCAAGGAGGAAGGATGGGAAAGGTAGGATTAGAGAACCGTGGCTTACCAGGGAGATTGAGGACTTGATCAGGAAAAAGCGAGAGGCTTACATTAGATCTAGGCAACTGGGGACAGAGACAGCGCTGGAAGCTTATAGAGAGTGTAGACGGGATCTTAAAAGGGGTATTAGAAAGGCAAAAAGGGGCCACGAGGTGGCTCTGGCAGGTAGGATTAAGGAAAATCCAAAGGCATTTTACACCTATGTAAGGAGCAAAAGGATGGTTAGAGGCAAGATTGGACCTCTTAGGGACAGAGGAGGGGATCTATGCTTAGAGCCTGAGGGAATGGGGGAGATCCTGAATGAATACTTTGCGTCGGTATTCACGCAGGAGACTGGACAGATGTCTGTGCCTGATGTTGACAAAGTTGAGGATCGGTTGAGGGAAATAAGGATTACGAGGAAAGAGGTGTTGGGGCTGTTAGGCAGCTTAAAGACATATAAAGCTCCGGGGCCTGATGGCATTTACCCCAGGCTGCTAAGGGAGTTGAGGGAAGACTTGGCTGGGCCTCTGACGCAAATCTTTGTCTCTTCCTTGGACACAGGTGAGGTCCCAGAGGACTGGAGGATAGCAAACGTAGTACCGTTGTTTAAAAAAGGTCAGAGGGATCACCCAGGGAACTATAGGCCGGTGAGCTTGACTTCAGTTATAGGTAAGCTAATGGAGAGGATCCTTAGGGACAGGATGTATGAGCATCTGGAGCGCTGCGATCTGATCAGGGATACGCAGCATGGCTTCGTCAAGGGGAAGTCTTGTCTTACAAATCTAGTGGAATTTTTTGAAGAAGTGACAAAAACAGTTGATGAAGGACGTGCTGTTGATGTCGTCTACATGGATTTCAGTAAGGCGTTTGACAAGGTTCCTCATGTAGACTGATAGAGAAGGTGAAGGCGCATGGGATACAGGGCCGGGTATGTAGATGGGTCAAGAACTGGCTCGGGAGGAGGAGACAGAGGGTAGTAGTGGAAGGCTCTTTTTCCGGCTGGAAGCCTGTCACTAGTGGAGTGCCACAAGGCTCAGTACTAGGTCCTCTTCTATTTGTGGTCTACATAAACGACTTGGAAGTAGGGTAGGTGGTGAGATCAGCAAATTTGCTGATGACACCAAGATGCTTGGATTGGCGGGTACAGAAGAGCAGTGTCAGGCAATACAACATGACATAGACAGGTTGGTAGACTGGGCAGATAGATGGCAAATGGAATTTAATCCGGATAAATGCGAGGTGATGCATTTTGGCCGGAAAAATGTAGAAGAGAGTTATAGGCTAAAAGGTAAAACTATACGGAGCATAGAGACGCAGAGAGACTTGGGGGTGCAGGTTCACAAGTCTCTGAAGGTGTCCTCACAGGTGGAGAAGGTGATAAAGAAGGCGTATAGTATGTTAGCTTTCATAGAAAAGGGTATAGAATACAAGAGTAGGAGTTTGATGTTGAAGTTGTATAGAACTTTGGTTAGGCCTCACTTGGAATACTGCGTCCAGTTCTGGTCGCCGTACTAGAACATAGAACATAGAACAATACAGCACAGAACAGGCCCTTCGGCCTTCGATGTTGTGCCGACCAAAATAAAAAGCAATGCCCCTCCTAACTAAACCATACTATCGGAAGGACGTGGAGTCCTTGGAGAGAGTGCAGAGGAGGTTTACCAGGATGCTGCCTGGTATGGAAGGACTGTCTTATGAGGAACGATTAGATAGACTGGGGTTGTTTTCCCCTGAAAGACGTCGGCTTAGAGGGGATCTCATAGAGGTGTATAAGATTATAAGGGGTATAGATAGAGTAAATGGAGGTAAACTTTTTCCACCTTCAGAAATGGATAAGACGAGGGGTCATGGCCATAGGGTGAGGGGGGCTACGTATAAGACAAATATTAGAGGGCAGTTTTTCACACAAAGGGTAGTGGGGGTGTGGAATGCACTGCCGAGTAAGGTGGTGGGAGCAGGCACGCTGGGCTGTTTAAGGGTCTCTTGGACAGCCACATGAGCGGTATGCAGATAGAGGGATATATTAGGACTGTTTAACTACGGCTTTTTTCCACAGGTAATTCGGTCCATACTTTGAGCATGCATTTGGCAGGTGGTGCGGGTACAGCTCTGGGATGTTGATTCATGGGTTGCCTGTTACCTCATGTCGTAAATGAGTGCTTTATGTGGACCATCTGAAGGGCACCATGACAGCTCAGAGACTATCGATGTGGCTGTGCAGACACTTGGAATTGGGACGGTGTCTGCGGGAGTTTGCGCGTTCTCCCCGTGGTTGCGTGGGTTTTCTCCAGGCACTCCGGTTTCCTCCCACAACCCAAAAATTCGCTCTTAGGCTGATTGGGGAACAAATTGTCCCTATAGTGAGAATTTTCCATATTAGGAATAATATATATATTATTATATAGGAATAATATAATAGGATAATGGATTTGCTACTATATAGTTATGACGGCGGCGCAGGCTCGTTGGGCCGAAGGGCCTGTTTCCCGTGCTGTGTTGCTCTTTAAAAAAAAAATTACTCTGAGTCTCTTTATCTAAGTCACTAATGTAGATTGTAAATGGCTGGAGCCTCATCACTGTACTTTATGGCCTGCCACCTTCAAAATGACCTATTTATTCCTACTTTCCTTAATGCTGTCCATTAACCAATCCTCCTATCCATTCTAATATATCACTCTCAACTCTGCAAACTTTTAATGCATTAACCTTTCATGTGGCACATTATGGAATGCTGCTTTGAGATCCAAGTACATCACACCTGTCATTTCCTAGTTCAGAATTTGAACATGACTGAAAAAAGAAACATGTTGCCAAAGATTTGGGTCTTGCAGTTAGGATAAATACAGGAAAACCAAATTCCAAGTTTTCACAATTTATACTTCAGAAGAAAAAAGCGAGACATTGCCATGGAAATAGAAAAGGAGATCTACAGGCTCCCCAATCTCCTGGGTTATTCAGAAAAGATACAATACTTGAACATGTTCCTTTTGTTTGCATTCATACACAGGGATCTGTTCTCTGTAAGCATAAATAAGTCTTGTAATGGCTTGACTAATTATCTTAAATTAGTTATTAATGTAGCTATTAATACACTCAGGATTGTTTGGCAGGTGCGGTCCAATCGCCCAATCTCACATATCCTTTTGACCTGGGTTTGCAAGTGAGGGCATTAATATCATTGACCCTCTTTATTAGCTCCTCAAAATGCAATCAGATTCATCAATTGTGGGGAAATTTGAAAGTGGCCAATTATGTCTCAGACAACTCAAAGCTCGCAAGGCAAAAATCTCTGTGCAAAGATGTAAAGTGTATTCAACACAAAACATAGAACAAAACAATCCAAATGTACAGCTGACAGGAGACTTCCAAAAGGGTTAAACACCTCTGGGAATAGAGCTACAGAACCTTTCTGAAAGATCTGCAATCGAAGACTCGCATTCCAACCATTATTTTGTAAATTGTGCTTGTGTCTTTATGTGCCCTGTTTGTGAAGATAGCTCCTACTTACCCGACAAAGGGACAGTATTCCTAAAGCTCGTGGCTTGTGCTACCAAATAAACCTGTTGGACTTTAACCTAGTGTTGTGAACCTTCTTACTGTACAGTCAGAGGTTTACAGCATGGAAGCAGGCTCTTTGGGCCAACTTGTCTATGCACCTTTTTTTTAAAACCACTAAACTAATTTCATTTGCCTGCATTTGGCCCATATCCCTCTATATCCATTGTACCCATGTAATTATCTAAATGCTTTTTAAAAGATAAAATTGTATCCACTTCTACTACTTCTGGCAGCTTGTTCCAGACACTGAGCACCCTCTGTGTGAAAAAATTGCCCCTCTGGACATCTTTTATTGCTCTGTCGCTCACCTTAAACTTATGCCTTTGGGAAAAGATATTAACTATCTACCTTGTCTATTGCCCCTTATTATTTATTAACCTCAGCCTCCTATGCTCCAGAGAACATAGTCTCAGTCTAATCAGCCTCTCCTTATCATTCAATCCATCAAATCCCCTGTAGCATCCTAGTAAATATTTCTCGAGTTTAATAATATCCTTTCTATAGTATGGTGACCAGAATTGCACACAGTATTCAAGTGTGGCCTTACCAATGTCTTGTACAGCTTTAACAAGTCATCCCAACTCCAATATTCAATGTTCTGACAGATGAAGCTAAGCATGCCAGATGCCTTCTTTACCACTCTGTCCACCTGTGACTCCACTTTCAAGAAGCTATGAACCTGTATCACTAGATCTCTTTGCTCTGTAATCTCCCCAGTGCCCTACCATTAACTGAGTAAGTCCTGCCCTGGTTCAATCTATCAAAATGCATTACCTCACATTTGTTTAAATTAAACTCCATTAGTCAGCCCTCTGGTCCAATTGATCAAAATCCCATTGCAGTTGGAGATAACCTGCTTCACTGTGCACTATGCCATCAATCTTGGTGTCATCTGCAAACTTTCTAACCATGTCCCCTATATTCTCATCAAATTATTAATATAAATGATAAGTAACAGTGGGCCCAGCAGATCAATTGTATTTTCTTCTAATCAATAATTCCACCTTTCATTAGCTTAAAATCAATTTCAACGAACAGTCATACATCGATACAAATTTCTTTTAAGTACCCAGCCCGCCATATGATGCTTAACATCATGGTGATATTCTATTTGTTCTTCAAATCTGGATATTGCTTCTCTTGCTCTAATTACCTCCCTGTTACTTGCTGCTGGCAGATGCTACTGCAAGATCAAACTGTACATTTCCACCGCTCACTGCGAAGTTGAATAGACGTATTCCTGCATCCAGAAGCATATCTATCCTTGTCTATGGGCAGTGAATGCATCTGTTAATGTTGCAGAATACATACTGGCATAGGAATTTTCCTGATCAGACTATTGCTGACTAACCAGTTCCCAGTCCTTTGGCTTTAAGCTAATGACATTTACCACAATACATTTCAGTGACTTTGCTTGGCTTAACGCATTTGAAACATTAGCATATATGTTTTAAAATCCTAACTACTTGCTTTCATTCCATTACTGCATTCACATGTGTATGTGAATTAACATAAGGCTATGTTATATAGCCCCCATCATGGCTAAGGCTATGATGGGGGCTTTAAACTGATTCGGGGGGGGGGTGGGATCCTAAGTAGTTGGGGTGCCGAGAGGGATGAGAGTAAGGGGGTTATAGAGGAGAGTTGTAAAACACAGCGGCGTACGGGTGGGGTGGGGCATGGTTTGAAATGCGTATACTTTAATGCAAGGAGTATTCGCAATAAGGGGGAGGAACTTGCAGCTTGGACCAGTACCTGGAACTTCAATGTTGTGGCCATTTCAGAGACTTGGGTAGAGCAGGGACAGGAATGGATGTTGCAGGTTCCGGGGTACAAATGCTTTAGTCGGAGTAGAGAAGGAGGTAGAAGGGGGGGAGGAGTGGCATTATTGGTCAAAGACTGTATCACGGTGATAGAAAAGAAGTTTGATGAGGACTTGTCTGTTGAGGTAGTATGGGCTGAGATTAGAAACAGGAGAGGAGAGGTCACCCTGTTGGGAGTCTTTTACAGACCTCCTAATAGTTCTAGAGAGGTTGAGGAAAGGATTGCGAAGTCAATTCTGATTAGGAGTGAAAGTAGTAGGGTAATTGTGATGGGGGACTTTAACTTTGCTAATATTGATTGGAATAGCTATAGCTCTAGCTCGTTAGAGGGGTCAGTTTTCGTACAGAGTGTGCAGGAAGGTTTTTTGACTCAGTATGTAGATAGGCCAACTAGAGGTGAGGCTACATTGGATTTGGTGCTGGGCAATGAGCCAGACCAGGTGTTAGGCTTGGAAGTTAGTGAACATTTTGGTGATAGTGACCACAATTCGGTTACGTTCACCTTAGTGATGGACAGGGATAGGCATGAAGCTGGGGGCAGTAGTTATAGCTGGGGGAAGGGTAATTATGAGGCCATCAGGAGAGAATTAGGGTGCATAGATTGGACTAGGAAACTACAGGGACTGGGAACATCTGGAATGTGGTGCTTATTCAAGGAGCAGCTGCTGCGAGTCCTTGATAAGTATGTCCCTGTCAGGCAAGGAGGAAATGGTCGAGTAAGGGAGCCATGGTGTACGAAAAAAGTTAATTCGCTGGTTAAAAGGAAAAAAGAGGCTTATGTCAGGATGAGGCTTGAAGGCTCAGTTAGTGCAATGGATAGCTATAGATTAGCCAGGAGGGAGCTAAAGAGTGAGTTGAGGAGAGCTAAGAAGGGACACGAGAAGACTTTGGCTGATAGGATTAAGGAGAATCCTAAAGCTTTCTTTAGATATGTTAAGAATAGAAGATTGGTTAGGGCAAGATTAGGGCCAGTCATAGACAGCAGTGGGAAGTTGTGCGTGGAGCCTGAAGAGGATGGTGAGGCACTGAATAAATATTTCTCTTCGGTATTCACGCAGAGTGCTGGAAATGTAGCTGTGGAGAGCACTGAGGTACAGGGTTGCAAATTGGGGAGTATGGTAGTAGATAGGGAGGATGTGTTAGAAATTCTCGAGGGTTTGAAGTTGGATAAGCCCCCTGGGCCGGACGGGATTTACCCTAGGATTCTCTGGGAGGCAAGAGAGGAGATTGCAGAGCCTCTGGCTCTGATCTTCAGGTCCTCATTGGTTACGGGTATGGTTCCGGAGGACTGGAGGATAGCGAATGTGGTCCCATTGTTTAAGAAGGGGAAGAGAGACCTTCCAGGGAATTATAGGCCAGTGAGTCTTACTTCTGTTGTGGGCAAGGTAATGGAGAGAATTATTAGGGATAGGATTTATAGTTATTTAGAGAGAAATGAATGATTGGGGATAGTCAGCATGGTTTTGTGAAGGGTAGGTCGTGCCTTACTAACCTCATTGAGTTTTTTGAAAAAGTGACCAAAGAGGTGGATGGGGGGAAGGCGGTTGATGTGGTATATATGGACTTTAGTAAGGCGTTTGATAAGGTGGCCCATGGAAGACTTCTGCAGAAAATGCAGATGTATGGGATAGAGGGGGATTTAGCTAATTGGGTTAGGAATTGGCTAGCAGATAGAAGACAGAGGGTGGTGGTTGATGGAGATATTCATCGTGGAGTTCGGTGACAAGTGGTGTACCTCAGGGGTCTGTTTTGGGGCCCCTGCTGTTTGTAATTTTATAAATGATCTGGATGAGGGTATTGAAGGATGGATTAGTAAATTTGCAGATGACACTAAAGTCGGTGGAGTGGTAGATAGGAAGAGGGGTGTTATAGTTTGCAGAGAGACTTGGACAAGTTGCAGAGCTGGGCCGAGAGGTGGCAAATGGAGTTTAATGTGGAAAAGTGTGAGGTAATGCACTTTGGCAGGTACAATAAAGGTGTAGAGTATAGGGCTAATGGTAGGGCTCTTAATAGTGTTGAGGAACAGAAGGATCTTGGTGTATGTGTCAATAGATCCCTGAAAGTAGGCAGTCAAGTGGATAAAGTTGTTAAGAAGGCATATGGAGTCTTAGCTTTTATTGGTAGGGGGATTGAATTTAGGAGCCGCAGCATCATGTTGCAACTGTACAAAACTCTAGTGCGGCCGCACTTGGAGTATTGTGTGCAGTTCTGGTCCCCACATTATAAGAAAGATGTGGAGGCATTGGAGAGGGTACAGAGGAGGTTTACCAGGATGTTGCCTGGTATGGAGGGCAGGTCCTATGAAGAGAGGTTGAAGGATTTGAGGTTGTTTTCGTTAGAAAGGAGGCGGCTAAGAGGGGATCTTATTGAAGCATATAAGATGATTAGAGGTTTAGATAGGGTGGACAGTGATAGCCTTTTTCCTAGGATGGAGAAAGCTAGCACGAGGGGACACAGCTTTAAATTAAGGGGTATGAGTTATAGGACGGATATCAGAGGTAGGTTCTTTACCCAAAGAGTGATTAGGGAGTGGAATACCCTGCCTGCAGCTGTTGTAGATGCGCCAAGTTTGGTGGCGTTTAAGAGGTTAATTGATAAGTATATGGAAGAGAAGGGAATGGTTTAGTTTGGAGGGGCATTGCTTTTTATTTTGTTCGGCACAACATCGAAGGCCGAAGGGCCTGTTCTGTGCTGTAATGTTCTATGTTCTATAACTGTTTGTGTTAACTTGTCTAATAATCATTTAACTTTTTACTGATCCCTCGTCCTCTTAAAGACTGTATTCTGCCTGTGAATCTTACTTGCTGGTTCAAACTCCCCTTCTTCAGTCAGGCACAACTTTCCCTTAAAATTTCCATGCTCACTGTTGTTGATTAATCATATTTTTCTCAAAGAAAACTTATCCTTTCCTTTGAATTTTGTTCCAATAATTTTACCACTACTGAGGTTAGGCTGACTGACCTGACCTGTAATTGTTTAAACAATTTAAATGGTCTATTTTAAGCAGTGGGGCAACGTTAGCTCTTCTGTCCATTGGCACCAAGCCTATAGCCAGAAAGGATTGAAAAATGATGATTTGGGAGTCTCTTCTTTCATCGTTTGCTTTCCTTCACAACTGACTCAAATAGCACGAGGAATCATGGGCTTAGGGTGAGGGGGGTAAGGTATAATTTGGATGCTAGAAGGAGTTTTTTCACACAGAGGGTGGTGGGGGTATGGAAGGCACTGCCAAGTAAAGTGATAGAGGCAGGTACTCTGGAGTTATTTAAGAAATACTTAGATAGGCACATGAACAGAATGGGAATGGAGGGGTATAGAAAACTGATTTAAAATAGGGATCATGAACCTTGGGAAGTGTGTAAATAGATGATGATATTGATGTACTTGTTTTTATCCTACAGGTGCTTTGGTCCACCTTGTTGTCTAACGAGGGGCATACACGCGATGGGTCGTGAGAGGACTGCTCTTGGATTTTTTTTCGAGAGTATCCTAGTGTTTCACATTGTTAGTGTACGCTTGACCTGGACCATCTGATGGGCAACGCGACAGCTCAGTGACTATCGCTGTGCTGTGCAGATACATGGATTTGGGCCTGTGTCTGTGGGAGTTTGTGCATTCTCCCCATGCTTGCGTGGGTTTTTCTCCGTGTGTTCTGGTTTCCTCCCACATCCCAAAAATGAGCTCTTAGGCTAATTGGCAAAACAAATTCTCCCTAAATTGTCTCAAATTTGGTTTTTATTCCATAGATCTATAAACATGGACAGGGATCACGGATAGAGATGGGAACATCGGGGTGGCGGCACGGGCTCGTTGGGCCGAAGGGCCTGTTTCCCATGCTGTTTTGTTCTTTGTTCTTTACCTAAGATACATTTTGTCCAGGCTTTATTTTTGATGTTTAAACCATTAATAATACTACCTCTTGCTACAGGAAGAAGGGGCTTAATTTAAACTGCCCTGATTTCTCCTCTCGCTACCCTTGTAGACTGGAGAGGAAGTTTCCAGAAGCAAGACTTCTATTAAGAGAGGAATTGGGGGGTAAAAAGGGGACATGAAAGGCTAGGAAAGAAATTGCAGGCCCCCTAGCAGAGATATTTGAATCATCGATAGCCACAACTGAAATGCCTGAAGATTGAGGGTTGCAAATGTTGTGCTGTTATTTAAAAGGGGCTGCAGGGAAAAGTCTGGGAACTATGGGCCAGTGAGCCTCAAATCTGTAATGGATAAGTTGTTAGAAAGTATTCTGAGAGACAGGGATCTACAGACATTTGGAGATGGAAAGATTGATTATAGGGATAGTCAGCATGGCTTTGTGAGTGGAAAATCATGTTTCACAAATTTGATTGTGTTTTTTTGAAAGGCTAACCAAGAAGGTAGATGAGGGCAGTGCATTTGATCTTGTCTACATGGACTTTATCCTTTGTCTTATCTGCCAAAGGAAAGCATTTGACAAGGTACCGCATGGTAGGTTGTTGCATGAAGTTAAATTTCATGAGACCCAGGGTGAGGTAGCGAATGAATACAAAATTGGTTGATGATAGAAGCCAGAGGATGATTATAGAGGGTTGTTTTTCAAACTGGAAGCCTGTGACCAGCAGTGTGTGTCAGGGGATCAGTGTTGGGCCCACTGTTAATTGTCATTTATATTAATGATTGGATGAGAATTTAGGAGGCATGGTTAGTAAATTTGCACGTGACACCAAGATTGGTGGCACAGTGAATAGCGCAAAAGGAAATCCAAGAGTGCAGTGGGATCTTGATAATAGGCAGATCGAGTTTAATTTAGTTAGATGCCAGGTGATGTATTTTGGTAGATCGAAATATAGAAGCATAGAAAATTACAGCTCAGAAACAGGCCTTCTGGCCCTTCTTGTCCTTCCTGTCTGTGCCAAACCATTTTTTGTTTAGTCCCACTGACTTGCACTCAGACCATATCCCTCCACACCCCTCTGTTCCATGAATCGGTTCAAGTTTTTCCTGAAATGTTAAAAGTGACCCCGTATTGACCACTTTATCCAGCAGCTCATTTCACGCAGACAGTGGTGGGAGTGTGAAAAATCCCCCCCTAATATTCCCCTAAACTTTTCTCCTTTCACCCTTAACCCATTCTCTCTGGTTTTTTTCTCCCCTAGCCTCAGTGGAAAAAGCCTGCTTGCATTCACTCTATCAATACCCATCAAAATCTTATACACCTCTATCAAATCTCCCCTCATTCTTCTACGCTCCAGGGAATAAAGTCCTAACCTATTCAATCTCTCTCTGTAACTCAGTTTCTCAAGTCCCGGCAACATCCTTGTGAACCTTCTCTGTACTCTTTCAACCTTATTTATATCCTTCCTGTAACTAGGTGACCAAAACTGTACACAATACTCTTAAATTCAGCCTCACCAATGCCTTATATAACCTTACCATAAACACTCCAACTTTTATACTCGACATTCCGATTTATAAAGGCCAATATACCAAAAGCACTCTTTATGACCTTATTCCACCTGTGACACCACTTTTAGGGAATTCTGTCCCTGTATTCCCAGATCCCTCTGTTCAACTGCACTCTTCAAAGTCCTCCCATTTACCCTGTACATTCTACTTTGGTTTGTCCTTCCAAAGTGCAATACCTCACACTTGTTTGCATTAAATTCCATTTGCCATTTTTCAGCCCATTTTTCTAGTTGGTCCAAATCCCTCTGCAAGCTTTGAAAACCTTCCTCACTGTCCATTAAACCTCCAATCTTTGTATCATCAGTAAATTTGCTAATCCAATTTACCACATTATCATCCAGATCATTGAAGCAGATGACAAACAATAGTGGACCCAACACTGATCCCTGGCTAATCACAGGCCTCCTCTCAGAGAAGCAATCCTCCACAACCACTCTCTGGCTTCTTCCATTGATGTGGAGATGCTGGCGTTGGACTGGGGTAAACACAGTAAGAAGTCTGACAACAGGTTTAAATCCAACTGATTTATTTGATAGTAAACTCGCAAGCTTCAACTCTATGGTCTTCATCACACTCATTCACCTGACGAAGACCATAGAGTCGAAAGCTTGTGAATTTACTTTCAAATAAATCGGTTGGATTTAAACCTGGTGTTGTCAGACTTCTTACTGTGTTCTTCCATTGGGCCAGTGTCTAATCCAATTTACTACCTCTCCATGTATACTTAGTGACTGAACCTTCCTATCTAACCTACCAAAGGCCTTGCTGAAATCCAGTTGGACAACATCCACCACCTTCCCTTATTCACTTTCCTGATGACCTCCTTGAAAAACTATAGATTGGTCAAACATGACCTACCACACCCAAAGCCATGTTGACTCTCCCTAATAAGTGCCTGTTGATCCAAATATTTGTAAATCCTATCCCTTATTGCACCTTCCAATAACTTGCCCAGCACCGACATCAAACTTACCGGCCTATGATTACCCGGATTTCTTTTGGAACCTTTTTGAAACAACGGAACAACATGAGCCACCCTCCAATCATCTGGCACCTGCCCCGTGGAGACTGACATTTTAAATATGTCTGCCAGGGCCCCTATGGAACCACAGAAACTTACAGCTCAGAAACAGGCCTTTTGGACAAGGGAAGGACTTATTTAGTTAATGGTAGGGCACTGGGGAGAGTTATATAACAGAGAGATCTTGGAGTACAAGTTCATAGCTCCTTGGAAATTGGAGTCACAAGTGGACAGAGTTGTGAAGAAGGCATTCGGCATACTTGATTTCATTGGTCAGAACATTGACTACTGGAGTTGGAATGTCTTGTTGAAGTTGTATAAGGCATTAGTAAGGCCGCACTTTGAATACTGTGTACAGTTCTGATCACCCTATTATAAATAGGATATTATAGAAAGTGTACAGGAAAGATTTACTAGGATGCTACTGGGACTTGCTAATTTTGAGTTATAAGGAGAGGCTAGATATACTGGAACATTTTTCTCTGTGTAGGAAGCTGAGGGGTGATCTTATAAAAGTCTTTAAAATAATGAGGGGCACAGATCAGCTAGATAGTTGATATCTTTTCTCAAAGGTCAGGGAGTCTAAAACTAGAGGTTATAGGTTTAAAGTGAGAGGGGAGAAATACAAAAGGGTCCAGAGGGGTAATGTTTCCACACACAGGGTGGTGAGTAGCTGGAATAAGCTGCCAGAGACAGTAGTAGAGGCGGGTACAATTTTGTCTATTAAAAACCATTGCATGGGTAAGATGGGTATAGAGGGATATGGTTCAATTGCGGGCAATTAGTGGTTAAAATAAATTAATGGTTTAAAAAAAAAAGGGTAGCATGGACAAGTTGGGCTGAAGGGCCTGTCTCCATGCTGTAAACCTCTGGGACTCGGTCTTGGTGAAGCCATGTAGAGTACGTCTTGGAGGCACAAATCCCAAAGTTTCAGTAATTTGCAGTTTTGATGAGGGCCTGCTTGATGGTAGACAGCACAGGTTGTTGCCTGGCATCCTGTTCTCCTTGGATGTCAAATGTTAACTGACTATAAGGTCCCAAGACTGTATAATTAAAGGAATTCAGACAGCCCAAATCTCTGTCATATGCAAAAAAAAATGCTGGAAAATCTCAGCTCTGGCTTGAAACACTGGCTCTATTCTGACTCCTCAGATGTTGTCAGACCTGCTGAGATTTTCCAACATTTTCTGTTTTTATTTCAGATTCCAGCATTTGCAGTATTTTGCTTTTATCCCTGTCATATCATACTAGTTTCAGATTGTTACAGGTAGCACAGTGTTAGCACTGCTGCCTCACAGGACCAGGAACCCAGGATCGATTCCTGGCACAGGTCACAGTCTGTGCAGAATCTGCATGTTCTCTCAGTAGCTGCGTGGGTTTCCTACGGGTGTTCTGGTTTCCTCCCACAGTCCGAAAGACGTGCTGGTTAGGTACGTTGGCCGTGCTAAATTCTCCCAAACAGGTGCCAGAGTGTGGTGACTTGGGAATTTTCACAGTAGCTTCATTGTGGTGTTAATGTAAGCCTACTTGTGACACTAGTAAATAAACTTTAAACTTTTAAATGGAGTCATCTTGTTGAACCTGTTAATGCCTAAGCCATTGCACCATTATTGGAGATTAGGGCTTGTAATGGCAGTCCTTGATTGTAACTAGCTGGAGCAAAGCCATTGTGTTCTCGACTGGAACATTTAAGCCATGGAAATAGTGTTAATATTCTAGACATTTGTTCACTTCAAAATGGCTCAAAAACTTCCAGTAGCCAGTATACTCTGTGGGAGTTTGCACATTCTCCCCGTGCTTGCGTGGGTTTTCTCCGGGCGCTCCAGTTTCCTCCCACATCCCAAAGATGTGCTCTTAGGCTAATTGGCAAAACAAATTCCCCCTAAATTGTCTCAAATTTGGTTTTTAATCCATAGATCCATAAACATGGACAGGGATCGCGGGTAGAGGTGGGAACATCGGGGTGGCAGTGCGGGCTCGTTGAGCTGAAGGACCTGTTTCCCGTGCTGTTTTGTTCTTTGCTCTGTAGGACCAGCTTTAAGGATTTTGTTGAAACTCTCACAATTTCTTCCTTGTAGGCCTCCCACCGAGTCCGGTTCACTTCAGCTAAATCACAATTCAGTAAATGCAGTTTTCCCCGTTAAGAGCTTTCCTCCTGGTTTATCTGCACTCTTTTCCATAACTACTCAAAATCAAACTGAATTATGACCTTTTCCACTAAAGTGCTTCCAAACTGACAGCCCAGCTTCATGCTGGATCTATGGATTAAAAACCAAATTTGAGACAATTTAGGGGGAATTTGTTTTGCCAATTAGCCTAAGAGCACATCTTTGGGATGTGGGAGGAAACTGGAGCGCCCGGAGAAAACCCACGCAAGCACGGGGAGAATGTGCAAACTCCCACAGAGTATACTGGCTACTGGAAGTTTTTGAGCCATTTTGAAGTGAACAAATGTCTAGAATATTAACACTATTTCCATGGCTTAAAGCCCAGAGCCAGTCTCGTTAGCTGAATTTGAAGAATTCTGACCCCTCTGTGCCTTTCAAGCTAATTTAATTCCAGTTAATATTTGGGTAATCCTGTTTTATAGGTTTTGGAGATTTGCCTGTACACTTGTTCTTCAATCTGCCTCTGAAACATGGGAGTTTATAGTATATTCCTGGTAGTGTGTTTACTCCTTTTTACCTCTGTTCAATCCATTTGATGATCCTTCTGCCATCTCCTCCCTCTTTGCAATTATAATTGGTTTCTGTCCTTGGACTGGATTGGTTCCTGACCTTGCTCTAGATTGGTGTTAATCTCTCTCCTTTGTTTCCTGCTTCAGTTATCGGTTCATGGATATGTTCCCAGATGTGAATCTTGTCCGAGATATTCAGACTGAGCTGGACAGCATTATACAGATTGGAGTGAAGAATATCACCCGACTGATTCGTGCTTCGGATTCCATCTCCACAGCAGCTGCCGCAGGAGCCGATGACGCCTCTGCTCTGAGAGGAACGTGGACAAATGGGAAGATAAACATGGAGGATGCAAACACCCCTGATCAGGCCTACAGTGGATCAAGACGAATTCGAGGGTCCAAGGCTTTAGGCTACAGAGCAGTGGTTTGTAAAGCAGATAGACCAGAGAGAGCTGGAGGTAACACTCTGAGTGAAAGGTTAGTTCAACAGGGACACCTCACAGCTGAATTATTACATCAACTTCAGGAGGAGTGGTCAGCAAGCCAGGTCCCAAGAAATTCTGCTGCTCAAAGTCTGAGTAAAACTACCTCCAAAGGATCGAGAAAGAAAAAGAAATAAATGCAACATATTTATTCAACTCTGAACACTTTCTTTCTGGTTTAATCAATAAAAAAATGATTGGACTAGGTGCAAAGTGCCAGATTTTTCAGTTCATTTGATACCTTTGACTGCCAATAACACAGAAATTAAAGTAAAAATATATTTTCCCACACAAGAGCCTCTAGCTTTTTGAATTTTGGAATTATGGTGTCATAAGCCGCTCTGCTAGAGCCTCCCCACGGATCCCTACGTTCTGTGCTGGATTCAGAACATCTGAGTGGCTTTAACTGAAGAGAACTTCAGAGGAGGAGGAAGGTGTGTTAAAGGCAAGGGCAGCAGTGGTGAAGAGGAGGAAATGGGGAATGCAGAAACTTGGGCATTTGCTGAGCTGAGGCAGGAGCTGCTGAAAAACCAGGAGCAATCAGAGAATCCCGAGAGCTGAAATCTAGAAGCATTCACTAAAATAACTGTTTAAACAAGGTGCAAACTTGGTTCTGGAAAGTGGGCAATCATGGACAGGCAGCTGAGACCCATTGTTTGCAATCCCTGTGCCACGTGTCTCCGGCAATCATGTTTTTATGAAGTATCTCCGGCTCAGATTCCTGAGCAGAACATCGGGGACGATGAGAAGTTCCTGAATTGTATGTCTGAGCAGGCAATAAGAGTAAATGGGTGGCAAGAGGCATAAACTGTCTTTGGGCTTTTTTAACTCAAACTCCTACTCATATTGGAAATTGCAGAGTGGTGATACCCTAAAGGAGTGCAGTTCCAACACAGCACTAATGCAAAGCCTTGCACAGGAAGGAGCAGAAATGCAGTCATTATAGGAGACTTCAGTGAGACAGACATCTGTGTAATTATCACCATGAGCTCCACATGCTGTATTGTCTTCCTGGTGCCATCTTTGGACAGAATGCAGTACATCCTACAGGAAGGGAGAGAGAGAGAGAGATCCAGAAGTGGTGATACATTTTATGTTCATGACATACAGAGAGAGCACAAGTATTGATGTCCTGCAGTTATATTTTCAGGAGCTGGGATAAAGGTTAAGAGAATCCTGATTACTCCCATCACCAAGTATTACAGAGTAAAAATTTGGAAGATTGAGAGGACATGGTGCATGAGGGAGGGGCCCCAAACTCTTGGGACATTGGGACAGGATACACAAAGACTTTGACAAAGGGCCATGTGAGCAGCACAGTAGTTAGCACTGCTGCTTTAAAACTGTAGGGTCCTGGGTTCAATTCCTGGCTCAAGTCACTGTCTGTGTGTGTTTGCACATTCTACTCATGTCTGCATGGGTTTCCTCCCATGTACTCTGGTTTTCTCCCATAGTCCAAAGATGTGTGAGTTAGGTTTATTGACCATGCTAAGAAATTGCCCCTTAGTGTCCAAGGATGTGTAGGTTAGAGGGATTAGTGGGTATAATATGTAGGGATATGGGGGTAGGGCCTGGGTGGGATTGTGTTCGATGCAGACTCCATGGGCCGAAGGGCCTCTTTCTGCACTGTTGGATTCTACGATCTGGACTCAGATCCTTGCAGATGCTGAGATTTTCTTTTTTTTGGTTTCAGATTCCAACATCTGCAGTAACTTGCTTGTATTACTTAAAGGTACAGGTTGCATTCCAACAGGACTGGGAATAAAGTCCTCACAGGCAGGTTCAGCAGAGTGGGGAAGTTTAAAATGGCAGCAGATGGAATGCCATCATATAGAAATAGAAAAGAATGTAAGTGTGTTGGAAAGCGGTTAGAACCTTATTAGATAGTCGTGAACAAAGAAGAATTACAAGGAATGCAGAGATTTAAAATAAAATAGGTGAACCACAGGCATAAATAGCCAGATGGGAGGAGGCATTACTAGATCTTAATGCTGGAAAATAAGGTAGCCTCGATATGAGATAACATTTGGGTAAAAATGATCATGTATAAGATTTGAAGAGAAATGCAAAGAACAATCTATGGTAGAACTTCTAATTTGGAAGAGGATGAATATCAGTGGGATGTGGGTGGAGGGGGGTGGAATCTCGTTAACTAGAGAGCAATCTTGTTTCAGATAGAGGAATGAAAATAGGGACTCCTTGGATGATGAAGGAGATAGAAAATATGAAAGAAAAAGCAGGGTGTAAGATGGATAAATTCTTCAAGCAAGAGCCAGTTTAAATACAATCAGTTGAGAGCAGAAGTGAGGGGAAAATAATGTCAGAGAGTCAGAATACTGACACTATAGAGAAAGCACGTTGTCGTGTGGTATGTAAATAAGGAAGACGTACGAGGTGGTATGGATCCAATTAGAGACAAAGAGGATGATATTTACTGAGCTACAGGACAAGGCTGGAATTTGGAATGTACTTTGTATCAGTGTTTACTGTGGGAGGTGAAATATCGGCAGATGTCAGAGATAATGGATGAAATGAGTTTGGTTGTCAGGGTGGCACGGTGGTTAGCACTGCTGCCTCAGTGCCAGGGATCCGGATTCAATTCCTGGGCCTGGGTCACGGTGTGGAGTTTGCACATTCTCCCTGTGTCTGCATAGGTTTCCTCCCAGACTCCAAAGATGTGCGAGTTGGATCGATTGGCCATGGTAAATTGACTCGGTGTTGGGGGCAGACCAGCCGAGTAAATAGATGGGGAAAGGGGCTGGGTGAGATTGTGGCTGGTACAGACTTGATGGGCCGAATGGCCTCTTTCTGCACTATAGTGTTATGTTTAAAGTTACTGGAGAGTCTGCTGGTGCATAGCTGGATAAGCTGCTCCAAATGCATCCCACGTTGTTATAGTTCCAGTGGAGATACTGGAAAGGCTTATCCTGATGTACCAACGGAAGGTGCACATTCAAGAATGAGTTTGAGGGTAGTCTGGCCAGTCTGTTTAACATCAGTGACAGGTAAGGTTTTGGGAGTAATGAGGGGTAAGATTATTAGGCACTTGAAAAGGTTTAGGCTAATTAAGGAGTGCTAGCATAGATTTATAATAGGAAAATCTTGTGTGACTAATTGAATTTGTTGATCAAGTGATGCTGTTTATCTGGACTTTAATAAAGTCCAAATAAAGTGTTTGTACGTAACATGTTGGTTAGCAAAATTGAGGTTCGTGGTCAGTGTCAAATTGGATAAAGATAGATTTGCTTAAAGACAGTAAACAGTCGTTGCAATGATTATTTTTCATACTGGATAGGTAGTGGTATTCAGGTTTTTTTTATATATAACAGACTTGAATATGGGAATACAAAATGAAATATCTGCCAATGATGTCAAATGTGGAACTGTGGCTGATACTAAACTGCTGTAACAGGACAGCTAATAGATTAACAGATAATAGAGGCAATATCGACTGAGCAGCATTTCTAAAGAGTATGCAGCAAATGAGGGACCTGGCAGTGTGTAAATTTTAGAAGATAGCGTAATTAGTATAGCTTACCAATTCTGGGCTCCGTAAATGAGAATTATTGAGGGCAAGAGCAAGGAAGTCCTGCTGAATGTTATCAAATTCTGATCTGTTACAAGTAGAGGATTGAGTCCAGTTCTGTTCACATTTCCAGAAGGATCTGACCTTTATTGAGGGGTTGCAGAGGAGATTTATTGAATGATTCCAGGAATGAGGGAGTTTAGCCAATGTTTATCCAATGACCTTTTAAATGCCTTAATGTTGGTTAAAGATGTGCGGGTTAGGTTGATTGGCCCTGCTAAAATTGCCCCTAGGTATCCTGATGTGTGTAGGTTAGAAGGATTAATGGGTAATTGTGTAGGGATTTGGGGGTTAGAGTGGAGATGCTGCATTAAAGGAGGTTAAAGGGGAGATAGAGATGTGTAAAATTATGACAGGTTTACAAAGAAGGTAAACAAAGTAAAGCTGTTTCCATTAGTTGATGTTGCAAGGATTGGAGGTAGAGGGTGGAGGGTTGGTGGTACACTCAGATTTAATGTTTTGGGAGTGATGTAAATGGCATTTAATGGGATTGAGGGTTATAGGTAGGCCTGGTAAGTATGAATATGTTCAGCACAACTTGTGGGCCAAAGGGCCTGTTTTTGCTGTAGTGTTCTATGTTTTTAAGAAATTTGACAATAAGTGGTAATGGGGAACTCGATGCAGATCAGAATGGCTGAAGGAGAGACAATGAATAATTTAAAAAGGAGTTTGAATTCTTACCCGAGGGAAATAAACTTTCAGGGTTACAATGTGATTGACTAGATTAGATTATAACAGCTAATACAAAGCTGATGGGCTAAATGGCCTCCTGTGTGCCTCAACAACTGACAGGTTGCCAGAAATGGAGAAATGCAGACAGCTGGGAAGGCTGTGTTGATACTGGTGCTAATAAAGATAGGGATGAGGAGGGATTTGAACACAGCAATGAGAATTTGAAACTGGAGGTGTTGCTGAAACAAGCCAATCAGCATTGATTGGTCAGTTAGAGGTAGTGTCAGTTCAGATGTGATGATTTGGATGAAGGGTTTAAGTCACAGAAGGTAATATTTACATTGGATATTCAAACTCCATATGTCAGGCTGTGATTAGTCTGAAGACACTCCATGAGGCTAACTGTGTCAGGCTGTGAATCAGCTTTTGTATCATCATGCTGGTGATACAAAATGAGTTGTATGTGTAAGTTGTGAGGAGATTGCAAAGGGGTTCCAAAGAGAGAGGGAAATGGTTTCCTGAGTGGAAAACAAGGTGGTGGATGGATTTTAATTGGGCAACTGTGCAGCTATTTGTTTTGTTAGTGTAAAGGACTCATTAGTGGATTTTTATTAATTTAGTATTATAAGAGTTTTAAAACTGAGAACAAAACTTCAGCATGCCTGCGGTTCCAGCACAAGTGAGGAGTGTGACTTTGCACCCCTGGTTCCTGTTTCCCTTTGATGGCTGGGGCGATGGCTGAGAAAAGTTGACCATATGAACGTGTGGCACAAAAGCCCCACCATGGAACTAAGGAGCAACGCAAGAAAATGGGATTGTGTGACAGGAATAGTCTGGGGCTGAAGATGTGCTCCAAGCAGCACATCTGGTTCCATGTAGCTGAGATTCAGAGAACCGGTGTTGGGGGGGGTGGCTTATGTAAATCCAAAGTAATTGACAGTTCAGTGAAACTTGTCTGCTCCATCAACCTGCAACTGGGGCAAAGGGATGTCTATTGGAGATTGAGGGCGTGGGGAGGGGAGGTCAGAGAGAGTGATCATCTGTTCAGCATAGATAAATAGATGTGATCATGCAAATAGTTAAATCACAGAATAGAATCTGTACAATGTAGAAGGAGACCACTGACTCTTCGGCAGAGCATCTTACTCTGACCCTATCCCCACAACCTTGTATTTACATAGAAATTACAGCACTAATCCCCTCACCTACGGGACACTAAGAGACAACTTAGCATGACCAATCTACCTAACCTGTATATCTTTGTGTGTGGAAGTCTGGGAGAAGAAACAGATTCAGGGAAAAAAGGCAAATGCCACAAGGCCAGAATCAAACACGGCTACCTGGTGCTATGAGGCACAATGCTAACCACTGTGCTACTGATGCCTGACCAACCCAGTCTCAAGTGAAGTGATTAAGCAGTTACCAAATGAGCCTTTTAGGAGCAGGTTAACAACTCATTGCAAGAGAAGGAGGAAAAGTACTTCCAGGCTAGATTGGAGCTGCTGTTGTGGGCAGAGGCTAAAATCACTTATGACGAAGGTAGAATTTTAAAGATTTTGGCTCGTGCTGATCACTAATGTCTGGGTGGGATGTTGAGAAATTTGTGGGATCTGTCTTGGATGTGCCTGTCATTTAATGTGTAGTTTGAATCATAGAAACCCCCCAGTGCAGAAAGAGGCCATCTGGTCCATCGAATTTACACCGACCACAATCCCACCTAGGGCTTACCCCCAAATCCCTACACAATTACCCATTAATCCCTCTAACCTACACACATCAGGATACCTAGGGGCAATTTTAGCAGGGCCAATCAACCTAACCCGCACATCTTTAACCAACATTAAGGCATTTAAAAGGTCATTGGATAAACATATGGATGATATTGGAACAGTGTAGGTTAGATGAGCTTTAAATTAGTTTCACAGGTTGGCGCAACAGCAAGGGCCGAAGGGCCTGTACTGCGCTATAATAATCTATGTTCTGTCTTTGGACTAAGAGGAAACCCACATAGACATGAGGAGAATGTACAGACTCTACATGGACACTGACCCAAGCTGGGAATTGAACCCAGGTGCCTGGAGTTGTGAAGCAGTAGTGTTAGCCACTGTGCTACCACACTTCCCCATTTGCTTATTAATTCATCTGTACCTTCTGTTAATTTTGCATGTTAGAGTATAAAGTATTTACTGTTGACGATGTGATTTATTGACTTGTACAGAGTAAAGTTCTGTTTGTTTAAGAGTATGGAATCATATCACTTTATTCTCTTCATGAATACCTGGGATTTCAAATTCTGTCTTTGTTACAACAAAAGTTAGTTGTACCTAACTGGGACAGTGGTAAAAATAGGAACATAGAATATTTTTTGTAAGGTGCAAAATTTTAAAATGTTAATCTGCAGAGAAACTTCTGTATGCTCATAACAACAGAGTTAGCAGGAACGTGCAACAAACAATTACAAAAACAAACTGCACTTTGGCTTTTATAACAAGTGGATTGGACTCCAAGGATAATGAGTCTTGCTTCAGTCCATTGCATCTGCACCAACAATAATTACCACTAAAGTTGCACTAATCCCATTTTCCTGCATGTTTCCCATGTCCTTTGAATGTGGTGGTATTTCTGGTGTCATCTAAATGTTTTTTAAATGTTGTAAGGCTTCCGGAATCCACTCCTCCCACACGTAGTGGATTCCAGATTCCCATCACCCTCTGAGTGAATGCTTTTTTTTCTCAAATCCCTTCTAACTCTCCTTCCCCTCACCCAAAAACTATTGCCTTCATCATTAACCCCTCAACCAAGGAATTGTTTCCCACTCGCCCTGTCTCTCTCTATCTCTTGATAGAAATCTTTAAGATCCAGAGGGGTATTGCACGTTGGATGTGGAGAGAATGTTTCCTCTTGTTGGAGAATCTGGAATAAGGTATCACTGATTTAAGACCGAGATGGGAATGTTTTCTCAGTGCTGTCAGTCTGTGAAACTCTTTTCTTAAGAGGCAATAGAAGCAGATTTTTGAATATTTTTAAGGCAAAGCTGGATAGACTCTTGGAGTGAAAGGTTATCTTGTGCAAGTCGACCCCAGTCTTATCATACTTTAAACCAATTTCTGATCTGGACCCATTTTCTATTAGAATGCGGACATGCAAATTAGGAGCAGAGATAGGCCACTCAGTCTGTTCTGCAAACTGATCTGATTGTAACCTCAACTTCATCTATCCCCATAACCTTTCACCCCCCCAGCTTATCAATAATTTATCTGTCTTTAAAATATTCAAAACCTTTGTTCCACCAATCTTTGAGAAAGAGTTCGAAAGATTCACCACTCTCTAAAGGGATCCTCATCTGTTTTAAATTAGCAATCTTTTATTTTTAAACAATAATCCCTTATTCAAGATTCTCCCACATCCACCCTACCAAAACTCTTACATTTCAATCAAGTTGCCTGTTATGCTAAGCTCCTTTTTTTAAAAAAAAACTTTCCAAACCATCCTCAAGACAGCCCACCCATTAATATTAGTCTAGAAAGCTTCCCCTGAACAGTTTCCAATGTATTTATATTTTAAATGATTGATTATTCTAGATGCCGTCTCATTAATGTCCCGTATAACCTCTAATTCTGTAAATAGTTCCCCTCACAATAGATGATAACATTCTATTTAGCTTTCCTAATTGCTGTACCTGTATATGAACCTTTTGTGATTCATGCACTAAGACATCCAGACCCCTCTGCATCTCAGAACTCTGCAATCTTTTACCATTTAGATAATATGCTTCTTTATTCCTCTTGCCAAAATGGACACTTCACATTTGCCAGATCTTTGCCCACTCGTATAACCTATATCTTTTATAGCCTCTTCCCAACTTATTTTCCTACCTATCTTTGTATCATCAGCAAATTAGCAATCATGCCTTCAGTCCCTTTATCCAAGTTATTAATACTGTGAAATTCCCCTAGCTGCACAGTCCAGTGCCTGTTTGGGTCAATGCACCTAACGAGCCTGTCTTTCAGAATGTGAAAGGGAATCGGAGCACCCGGAGGAAACCCACGCAGACACGGGGAGAACATGCAAGTTCCACACAGACAGTGACCCAGGCCTGTTACCCAGTGGTAACTGCTGTGCTACCATGGCACAGTAAATATTATTTATATAAATTAATATAAATTGAGAAAGACTGGCCTCCTTCTGCACTAGGATTTCTATGATTCAGTACGCCAACTATCCCACTGGTCAATTTTAAGCTCCTGGGATGAAATCCATCTGCACCCTGGGGGCTCGTCAGTCTACAGTTCCAACAATTTACTTAGTACCATTTCCCAGGTGATTGTAATTTTTTGGAGTCCATTCCTGTCTGCTATACAGGTGATTCGGTCCTCCTTGTTGTCCAACAAGGGACATACACGCGGTGGGTCATATGAGGGCTGCTCTTGGATGTTGCTTCGAGAGTTGCCTAGTGCTTCCCATCCATTAGTGTACATTTAAACTGGACCAACTGATGGGCAACACGACAGCTCAGTGACTATCACTGTTTGCTGTGCAGATACATGGACCTAGGCTGGATCTCTGACTTGGGTTGGTGTCTGCGGGAGTTTGCACATTCTCCCCGTGCTTGCGTGGATTTTCTCCAGGTGCTCCGGTTTCCTGCCACATCCCAAAAACATGCTCTTAGGCTAAATGGTGTTAACAAATTGTCTCTAAATTAGACCTCCTCAAATCTGGTGTAGAGAAAAGTCATAGGTAGAAGAAGGTAGATGAGGCATTCACTGAATGTTAAAATGGCAGCGTGGGCTTGTAGGGCAAAGGGCCTGTTTCCTGTGCTGTGTTGTTCTTTGTTCGTATCCTGCTTTACTGCTATTTGAATTCTCTACAGTGAAGAACAATGCAAAACTGTTTAATTCATCTACTATCTCCTCCCCCCCCCCCCCATTATTAATCCCCAATACTCACCCTCTATTGGACTAATGCTCACTTTGTTAATTCTTTTAAAAATATCTTCAAAACTTTTACCGTCTTTATATTTCTTTAGCTAGGTTTTGCTTGACTCTTCTTTATTAATCTTTGTTTTCGTTAGAAAGAAGGCGGCTAAGGGGGGACCTTATCGAAACATCGAACATTACAGCACAGAACAGGCCCTTCGGCCTTCGATGTTGCGCCGACCAATATAAAAAGCAATGCCCCTCCAAACTAAACCATTCCCTTCTCTTCCATATACTTATCAACTAACCTCTTAAACACCACCAAACTTGGCGCATCTACAACCGCTGCAGGCAGGGCATTCCACTCCCGAACCACCCTTTGGGTAAAGAACCTGCCTCTGATATCCGTCCTATAACTATCACCCCTTAATTAAAGCTGTGTCCCCTCGTGCTAGCTTTTTCCATCCTAGGAAAAAGGCTATCACTGTCCACCCTATCTAAACCCTTAATCATCTTATATGTTTCGATCAGGTCCCCTCTTAGCCTCCTCCTTTCTAACGAAAACAACCTCAAATCCCTCAGCCTCTCCTCATAAGACCTGCCCTCCATACCAGGCAACATCCTGGTAAACTCCTCTGTACCCTCTCCAATGCCTCCACATCTTTCTTATAATGTGGGGACCAGAACTGCACACAATACTCCAAGTGCGGCCGCACTAGAGTTTTGTACAGTTGCAACATGACGTTGCGGCTCCGAAATTCAATCCCTCTACCAATAAAAGCCAAGACTCCATATGCCTTCTTAACAACCTTATCGACCTGACTGCCTACTTTCAGGGATCTATGCACATACACACCAAGATCCCTCTGTTCATCTAGACTACTAAGAATCCTACCATTTGCCCTATACTCTACACATTTATTATTTCTGCATATAAGATGATTAGAGGTTTAGATAGGGTGGACAGTGATAGCCTTTTTCCTAGGACGGAAAAAGCTAGCACGAGGGGACACAGCTTTAAATTAAGGGGTGATAGTTATAGGACGGATATCAGAGGCAGGTTCTTTACCCAAAGGGTGGTTCGGGAGTGGAATGCCATGCCTGCAGCGGTTGTAGATGCGCCAAGTTTGGTGGCGTTTAAGAGGTTAGTTGATAAGTATATGGAAGAGAAGGGAATGGTTTAGTTTGGATGGTCATTGCTTTTTATATTGGTCGGCGCAACATCGAAGGCCGAAGGGCCTGTTCTGTGCTGTAATGTTCTATGTTCTATGTTCTTCCTTGGGGAATAATATTTTGATGAATATTGTTTTCCATATCAAAAAATGCTTGATTTCCCCTTCCTATTTTTAAAAATACATTTCTCGAAGAAAAGAACAAACATACATTCACAGAAAGATACACCCAGAATAAGGTCCAAAAGTTTCTTCAAACCAGCCCCTCTCTTAGGAAATCAATCTGACAACTACTATCTACCCATTTAATTTTTGATACTTCCCCTTTGTCCACACGCACTTTAAGTTGGCCATATCAATCCTCAGTCTTCACATCTTTGGAGAGTGCACATTTTCCCAGAGGGATTTGTTGTCAATGTGACATTCAATGGATATTTCACTTGAATCCCCTAATCCCAACATTCCTGTTACTATCTGGGGACAGTCATAGTCACTGCCTCTACCAGGCTTTGTGTCTCAGTGGCCAATGTTGTCATTAACGGAATACAATTTACATACCAATTTATCCATCATTTTTCCAAAATTTGTTGCCTTATTATTTTTCACATCCAGTTTTATACGTGCTTTCTTCATTGATGGTCTACTCAGAAGCAAAATTCTCTTGCTTGAAACAGCATCTATTGATTCGCTCGGGCAATGTTTGCAAAAGGATAACCACTCTTCAGTGACTTGAGGGTAGGATCATCCCCTAATCTTAAACCAGTGAAGGATATAAACTCTTTCTTTTAGCTTAAGCAAGTATCACGATCACCACAAGCTCGGAGGGCTGAAAGGCCTATTCCTGTGCTGTTTTTTTTCCTCTTCTTGGAAATTTCAAATTCTTTAACCTTGTTCTGATTTTAAGAAGTCCAGGTAACATTTCAACCAGTCAATTCCACACACCGTAGCCTGCAGCCTCTGTCCAATACAGCACAATTAAAAGATTCTGCAACTAAAAGTCTCATAACAGGAGTAAAGCTTCACATTAAGAATATGCCTTCTTTCTGGTTACTATCTTTTTCCTCTTCCAATTTCCGTGTGATGTGTAGCTTCAAACATTTCAGACAATTGAAAGTAAACTGAAATTTAAAGTCACACCGATTTTCATACCTTGGGCTTTTCTGGGATTCATTTTCCTATTACCAATCTCTATGTCTTTACTCCTGCTACAGATATTAAAGGGATTCCTCTTCTTGTAATTTCTGGGTCCCAATCTTCTATCATACTCTCATAGTCTGCATGCATCCATATGATCTCGCCATTCTGTTAACAGTGTACCTGCTGTAGTCTATTTTATTACTAACTGACCCACTTGTGCCATAAAAGCCATCAGGATAGAATGTTTCCCTAAAAAAAATTTAAAGCCTTTGTCATTTGATCATAAGGTACCCTTTGTCTGCAAATTTAATTCCAGTCAAAAGCAGGAGTTTACAATGTAGTTTGAGCAAAAAAAAGGTCCTATTAAAATGGGTTAACAGACCTTCTAATTAAGTCCTAATTTGATGTCAATTATTCAATAATTGACATCAATTATTGAGTTTGAGGGACCAGGCAATTACATGGTGGGCTTTAGTTGAGGAAAAAATGGGAGGATGCTTAATCATCAGCATGGAGTGGTTGGGCTAAATGACCTGTTCTGGCGCTAAATTTCCAATGGGAACTTCTGAAATATGAGATCAAAAGAGAATCTGATGGGTTATCTTTAATCCCTACGAGCCCCAAAAAGATCAGTAATTCTCAGATTCAATTCCTGATCTGTGCTGAGTGCACTGCTCTGGGGTGGGAATATTTTTAAGGATGTGTGGGTTCTATGAAACTTCATGTTGTTTTTGCACCTTGGGGACAGAGGGTATGGATCTGCTGAACCTCATGTTAGAGATCACCATCTCCCTGTCAAACTTGAGGCGGTCAGGGTCAGGTTTTATTGTATTTATTCAAATGGCCAGCCAATGGCCTCATATATGGAAAATAACCTCCTCAACAGGAAGAAAAAGCATAGCCAGAACGTACAAAACTACTTCTGTTCCATTAAAGGGGTGAGAATATCTGAACAAAAGGCCTGAGTTTAATCTTTGAGGACTGTTCTGTTGCGGGGTTCAGGTGGTTGGAGGGTTGGGGGTATTTTTGTAGGAACCCCTGTTCAAACCTGAACTAAATTCATCGAATGTGATCACAATTGTCACATCACAATAGCTGCATGACAGGCCCTGGGGGTCACGGGGAGGGAAAGGGCAATTGAAGGAGAAACACAATGGACAGTTCTAGCCTGGAATCTTTTTATTCTCTCTCTGTGCTTTCTTTCCTGCATTGCTCACATGCGGTTATCACTGCATGGTAAGAAGATGCTCCCCTCCTCAGTCACAGGTTGAAGATGAGAAAAGTTTCAACCTTAACTGAAGGATTTCCGTACTTGGGAACATAAACTGAGGTGAATATTCTTTAAACAGTATTTGAATTGGCTGATAGATTTAACGGCAAAATAATACTCAACTGCACGGGGGGTCCTGGATTATACTGGCGGCTTCTCCGAGGCAGCAGGAAGTGTAGATAGAGTCGATGGATGGGAGGTGGTTTGAGTGATAGACTGGGCTTTAATTGCAGTTTCCTGTGGTCCTGGACAGAGCAGGAGTCCATACCAAGCTGTGATATAACCACAAAGAATGCTTTCTATGGTACATCTGTAGAAATTAGTGAGAGTTGTAGTGGGCATGTCAAATTTCCTTCGCTTCCTGAAAAAGTTGATGGGCTTTCTTAATTATAGTGTCGGAATGGAGGGGCCAGGACAAGTTGTTGGTGATCTGGACACCTAGAAACCTGAAGCTCTTGACCATTTTCACTTTGTCCCTATTGATATAGACAGGGGCGTGTTCACTACACTTCCTGAAGTTGATGACAATCTCCTTCGTTTTATTGACATTGAGGGAGAGATTATTGTCGCTGCCCCAGTTCACCAGATTCTTTATCTCTTTCCTCTACTCCATCTCGTCATTGTTTGAGATCCGACCCACTACGGTGGTGTCATCAGCAAACTTGAAAATAAAATTGGAGAGGAATTTGGCCACACGGTCATAGGTGTATAAGGAGTTTATTATGCAACTGAGGAATAGCCTTGTGGGGCACTGCTGTTGAGGATGAGGTGGAGGAGGGTGTTGTCTATCCTTGCTGATTGTCGTCTGTGAGTTAGGAAGTGTAGGATCTCATTGCAGAGGGAGGGGCTGAGCCACAGAGTTTGGAGATGAGTTCTATAGGAACACTGATGTTAAAGGCTAAGCTGTAGTCAATAAATGGGAGTCAGACGTAGGTGTCCCTGTTATCTAGGTGTTGCAGGATTGAGTGCAAGGATAGGGAAATGGCACCTGCTGTGGACCTGTTGTGGCAGTAGGTGAACTGTGATCGATTGAGGTATCCTGGGAGGCTGGAATTGATTCGTGCCATGACTAGCCTTTCAAAGCACTTCATAATGGTGGATGTCAGAACCACCAGATAATAACCATTAAGGCACGCTGTTGGCTTTTCTTTGGTACCGGGATGATGGTTATCTTCTTGAAGCAAATAGGGATCTCAGATTGTATAAAGAGAGGTTGAAGATATAGAACAAAGAACAAAACAGCACGGGAAACAGGCACTTCGGCCCAATGAGCCCGCGCTGCCACCCCGATGTTCCCACCTCTACCCGTGATCCCTGTCTATGTTTATAGATCTATGGATTAAAAACCAAATTTGAGACAAATTAGGGAGAATTTGTTTTGCCAATTAGCCTAAGAGCACATCTTTGGGATGTGGGAGGAAACCGGAGAAAACCCACACAAGCACAGGGAGAATGCGCAAACTCCCACAGACACAGGCCCAAATCCATGTATCTGCACAGCACAGCGATAGTCACTGAGCTGTCGTGTTACCCATCAAATGGTCCAGGTCAAGCGTACACTAACAACGTGAAGCACTAGAATACTCTCGAAAAAATCCAAGAGCAGCCCTCTCACGACCCATCGCGTGTATGCCCCTCGTTAGACAACAAGGTGGACCAAAGCACCTATAGGATAAAAACAAATACATCAATATCACCATCATCTATTTACACACTTCCCAGGGACTCCCAAGGCTCATGATCCCTATTTTAAATCAGTTTTCTATACCCCTCCATTCCCATTCTGTTCATGTGCCCATCTAGTATTTCTTAAATAACTCCAGAGTACCTGCCTCCACCACTTTACTTGGCAGCACATTCCATACCCCCACCACCCTCTGTGAAAAAACTCCCTCTAGCATCCAAATTATACCTTACCCCCCTCACCCTAAGCCCGTGACCCCTCGTGCTATTCAAGTCTATCCTAGGAAAAAGCTTAACCCTGTTTACTCTATCTATACCCCTCATAATCTTGTACACCTCTATTAGATCTCCTCTAAGTCTACGTCTTTCTAAGGAAAACAGTCCCAATTTGCCTAACCTCTCCTCCTAACTCAGACCTTCCATACCATACCATATCTATGAATACCCGCACCAGCTGATCTGTAAAGGATCTGAGTGCACATCCAGGTACCCCGTCACAGGATCAGTGACATATTGCTGTCACGTGAATGTTACTTGCTACTTGTCAGCCCATGCCTGGATATTGTCCAGATCTCGCTGCATTTGGACACAGACTGCTTCAGTAGCTGAGAACTCACAAATGGTGTTGAATATTGTGCCAATCGTTGGCGAACATCCCCACGTCGGACCTTATGACAGAGGAAAGGTCATTGATGAAGTAGCTGAAGAAGGTTCGGCCTGGGGATATCACCCTAACGAACTGCTGCAATGATGTCCTGGAGCTGGGGTGATCAACCTCTAACCACCACAGCCATCTTCCTTTGTGTCAGGTATGACTTCTACCAGTAGAGGATTTTCCCCTGATTCCCATTGACTCCAAGTTTGCTCGGGCTCCTTGATGTCTCACTTGCTCTAACGCTGCGTTGATGTCAAGGGCAGTCATTCTTACTTCACTCTTAGTTCATGTTTGACCAAGACTGTAATGAGATCAGGAGTTGTGACCCTGGTGGAACCCAAACTGAGCATCAATGAATCAGGTTATTGCTGAGTAAATGCCACTCAGTAACACTGTTGATGATCCCTTCCATCTCTTCACTGATGATGCTGGGATGATAATTAGTCTTTGTCATAACTCCCTATCATGGCCATTCATAAATTTATGTAAAGAAATTAAACCAAATCAAACCAGTTCGTTCTTTGTTTAGTACAAAACCAAAGAGAACAAAGAACAAAACAGCACAGGGCACAGGAAACAGGCACTTCAGCCCAACGAGCCCGCCCCGCCACCTCGATGTTCCCACCTCTACCCATGATCCCTGTCTATGTTTATAGATCTATGGATTAAAAACCAAATTTGAGACAATTTAGGGAGAATTTGTTTTGCCAATTAGCCTAAGAGCACATCTTGGGGATGTGGGAGGAAACCGGAGCACCCGGAGAAAACCCACGCAAGCACGGGGAGAATGTGCAAACTCCCACAGACACAGGCCCAAATCCATGTATCTGCATAGCACAGCGATAGTCACTGAGCTGTCGTGTTGCCTATCAGATGGTCCAGGTCAAGCGTACACTAACGACGTGAAGCACTAGGATACTCTCGAAAAAAAAATCCAAGCGATTCCGAATTCCCTTACAAGAAAGAAAATTTTAATTAAATAAGTCCTCAGCTAATTAACCAAAGATCTTGAGTATTCTTCTGTTGAGGAAAGGTTTAAAAATCTGGCCCAAAGTGAAAAGATATGTTGTACACATGGTGGGCTGATATCTGAGATGGCTGCACCCAATGAGAATTATTGGGTGTCCTAGCCCCAAAAAGGCAGAGAGCTCCTGGAGAGTTCTCATTGTTAACAATATCCTGGAAGAGCCATTGCTAATCTAGCTGCCAACTGGGCAGAGTCAGAAAGAAAAGGATAAAAAAGATCTACCAGTTCCTCAAGAAGGAACCAAACAAATTGAAAAGACACACTGCTATAAGGTTAGTTTGTGAGTTAACTTATTGCCAGTGCATTCGCTTTAACAACTTGATTTTCAGCACAGTTTGTTAACCAGCATTGTCCATGGAAATGGCAGAAATGAGACTCGAGTGAAGTTAGAGTTAACAACCGTCAGTCATCTGAAATAAATCATGCAGGAATATCGAAGCAGGAGTAGGGCATTTAGGGTGGCACAGTGGTTAGCACTGCTGCCTCACAGTGCCAGGGACCCAGGTTCGATTCCCGGCTTAGGTCACTATTTGTGCAGAGTTTGCACATTCTCTCCATGGTTTTCTGGGCTTCCTCTAGATGCTCCAGTTTCCTCCCACTATCCGAAAAACGTGCAGGTTAGGGTCCATTGGCCATGCTAAATTCTCCCTCAGTATACCCGACCAGGCACCAGAATGTGGTGACTAGGGGAATCTTACACCAGCTTCCTTGTAGTGTAAATGTAAACCTACTTGTGACACTAATATATAAAAAAAACTTCAGCCCATCAAGCCTGCTTTGCCATTCAATACGATCATAGCTGGTCATTCATTTTCTCCCCATACTATACCCAATTCCTTGACGTCATTAGTATTTAGAAATAAAGAACAAAGTACAGCGCAGGAACAGGCCCTTAGCTCTCTGAGCCTGTGGCAATCATGATGTTCTAACTAAACTTAAAAAAAAAATCCTTCTGCCCTTACTCAGTCTGTATTCCTCTACTCCCTTCCTATACATGTACCCATCCAGATGCCACTTAAATGTTGCTCATGTTCCTGCTTCAACCACCTCCTCTGGCAGTGCGTTCCATGCACCCACCTCTCTCTGCATAAAAAAACTCCCCCCCGTGTAAGTCCCTTAAACTTTCCTCCTCTTACCTTGAGCTTGTGTCCCCTTGTAATTGACACTTCTACCCGGGGAGAAACCTCTGACTATCCACCCTATCTATGCCTCTCGTAATTTTCTATCAGGTCTCCCCTCAGCCTCTAGTTTTTCTACTGAGAATAATCCTAGTTTATTCAGTTTCTCCTCATAGTTTACATCCTTGAGACCAGACAACATCCTGGTGAACCTTCTGTGTGCTCCTCTCCAAAGCTTCCATGTCCTTCTAATAATGTGGCGACCAGAAATGCACGCAATATTTCAAATGCAGCCGAATCAAAGTTTTTTTATATCACTGCAACGTGCTTTCCCAACTCTTGTACTCAATGTCCCAGCTAATGAAGACAAATATGCCATAAGTCGTCTTATGGGCAGCAACAGTGGGTTAGCAAAGATCAAAGAACAAAACAGCACGGGAAACAGGCCCTTCGGCCCAACGAGCCCGCGCCACCACCCTGGTGTTCCCACTTCTACCTGCGATCCCTGTCTATGTTTATAGATTTATGCATTGGAACTAAATTTGAGACAATTTAGGGAGAATTTGTTCTGCCGATTAGCCTAAGAGAACATCTTTGGGATGTGGCTGCTGCCTCACGCCAGGGACCCGAGTTCAATTCTGCCTCATATTTCAAGTTGAGATGACACTTTGTTGGAGCTCACTGTAAATATCATTTATAAATATTACAAACAACAGCAGTCCCAGCACTAATCCCTGCGGAACACCACTAGCTACGGATCTCTATTCTGAAAAACACCATTCCATCACTATGTTCTCTATAACCAAGCCAATCCTGGAGCTATCTAGCCAATCTATCCCAAATCCTATGTTCTTCTAGTTTTAATGTTAATGTCTGCTGTAAACACGCTCCACAGCCCCCGGCATAGTGAATTCTGAAGAATCACAATTCTTTGAATCAAAACAATTCTTGATCCAAAGTGACATCTACCTTATTTTGAAATTGTGCTCTAGACTATCCAGCCAAGGAAAACATATTAACTTGCATGAATTCTGTCTATTCCTTTCAGTTTTTTATAGGTTTCAATGAGATTGCCTTTCATTCTTCAAAACTCCAGAAAATACAAGCTCCGTTTGCCCAAACTCTCTTCATAAGGCAGTCCCGCTATTCCTGGAACATGTCTGGTTAATCTTTGCTGCACTCGCTCTGTGGTAATAATCACAAAGCTCTTGACAGACTCTTGGAAAGTGGTAATCCTTTCTGAGGTAAGGAACCAAAACTGTGCAGAGTTCTTCAAGTGTAATCTAACCAAGATCTGATACAATTGAAGTAAGACTTTGCTACTCCCATACTTAATTCTTCTTGTGATAAAGGCTAATATTCCATTAACCTTCTTAATAGTTTGCTGAACCTGCAAGTTAGCCTGGAATGACTTATGGATAAAGACACACAAGTCCCTTTGCACATCCACACTTCCAATTTCTTACCATTTTGGAGATACTCTGCACATCTGTTCCTTCTACTGAAATGGATAATCTCAGATTTTTCACGTTACTTGCCATCTGCCAGGTGCTTGCCCACTCACTAAGTCTGTCCACATTCCCTTGAAGTCATTTTGTAAATTCCTCACAACTCACATTCCTGCGTAGTGTTATGTTATCTGCGAACTTAGAAATATTACATTTAGTCTTCACATCCAAATCATTGTTATATATTCTGAATAGCTGGAACCTCAAATACTGACCCATGTCACACACTACTAGTCACAGCCTACCAAGGAGAGAATGACCCATTTATTCACACTCTGCTTTCTGCCTTTTAAACTGCAATCCTACATTAGGACAGAAATACAACCAAAAATAATGCTTTAACTTTCCAAGAGTCTGTCAAGAGCTTTGTGATTATGTTGTGACTGTCTGTATGTATGTCTGGCACTGGAGAATTTTGTATGGATGGATCTGGTGTCGTATTCTGGATAATCTTGTATCGCACATCTGGAACTGCACTCGGAGAATTAAATTGAGAATCTGTACCTAAGCGTTTCTCTTCAGCAGAGTCTCTGTCTGGAGTCCAGCAGAGTCAATTAGCAAACCTTGAACCTCAGGAAAAACTTGCTGGTGAATTTCCAAGGCAGCATTGCTTTCTGCCATGTTATCAGTCATGCTTGCTGACTCTGAAACTTTTCCTGACCTGAGGTCATATATCATAAACTAATATGACCTTGGGGTCTGCAAATAATTAAGACCATCAGACATAGCAACAGCATGAGACCATTCAACCCATTGAGTCTGCTCTGCTATTCAATCATAGCTGGCATTTTTCTCTTCCCCATTCTGTCTTTTCCCCATAATCGTAACCCTCTTATGAATCAAGAACCTATCTATCTCTGTCTTAAAGACACTCAATGACCTGGCCTCCACAGCTTTCTGTGGCAAAGAGTTCCACAGATTCACCACTTTGTGGCTGAAGAAATTCCTCCTCATCTCTGTTTTGTTCCTTTAGCCTGAGGTTGTGCCCTCTGGTTCTAGTTTTTCCTACTAGTGGAAACATTCTCTCCATGTCCACTGTATCCAGTCTCGCAGTATTCTATAAGTTTCAATAAGATCCCTCTTCATTCTTCTGAACTCCAATGAGTACAGACCCGGAGTCCTCAACTGGTCCTCATACACCAAGCTTTTCATTCCAGAGATTATTCTTCTTAAACTCGTCTGGGCCATTTCCAAGGCCAGCACATCCTTCCTTAGATACGAGGTCCAAAACTGCTCACAGTACTCCAAATGGGGTCTGACCAGAACTTTATATAGCCTCAGAAGTACATCCCTGCTCTTTATTCTAGCCTTCTTGATATGAATGCTAACATTGCATTTGCCTTTCTAACTGCCCACTGAACCTGCACGTTAAACTTAAGAGAATCTTGAACAATGACTCCCAAGTCCCTTTGTGTTTCTGATTTCCTAAGCATTTTTCCACTTAGAAAATAGTCTATGCCTCCATTCCTCCTTCCAACATGCATAACCTCACACTTTTCCACATTGAATTCTATCTTCACTTCTTTGTCCACTCTCCGAACTTGTCCAAGTCTTCTGCAGCACCCGCTGCTTCCTCGATACTACCTCTCACTCTACATATCTGTGTATTTTAGCAACAATGCCTTCAGTTCCTTCCTCCAAATCGTTAATGTAAATTTTGAAAAGTTGTGGTCCCAGCATTGACCCTGAGGCACACCACTAGTCACCGGCTGCCATCCTGAAGAAGAACCCCTTTATCCCCACTCTCTGCCTTCTGCCAATCAGCCAATCCTCTATTCATGTCAGGATCTTACCCTCAACACCATGGACACAACTTATTTAACAGTTGTGGCGCCTTATCAAAGGCCTTCTGGAAATCTAAATAAATCACATCCACTGGTTCTCCTTTATCTAACTTCCTTGTTACCTCTCAAAGAACGCTAACAGATTTGTCGGAAGTCACCTCCCCTTGACGAAGCCGTGCTGACTCAGTCCTACTTTATCATGCACTTTGAGTAACTCCACAATCTTATCTTTAATAACAGAGTCTTGTCAATGATCAAAGTCAGGTGAACCAGCCTATAATTTCCCACCTGCTGCTTCCCTCATTTTTAAATAGTGAACAAAGAAATTGACAGCACAGGAAGAGGCCCTTCGGCCCCACAAGTCTGCACCGACCATGCTGCCTGACTGAATACGTCCCCCTACCCTTCTGGGGACCATATCCTTTATTCCCATCCTCTTCATTTATTTGTTCAGACTCCCCTTAAAACTTACTATTGTATCTGCTTCTACTATCTCCCCGGCAGCGAGTTCCAGGCACCTACAACACTGTGCAAATAACCTTGCCACGTACATCTCCTGTAAACCTCGTCCCTCGCACCTTAAACTTATGTCCCCTGGTAATTAACTCTTCCACTTTGGGGAAGAAGCTTCTGACTGACCACTCTGTCCATGGCCCTTCTATTAGGTCATCCCTTAACCTCTGTCATTCCAGTGAGAATGATGTTCCGTTTTAATATTAACTATGTTCCAGTCCTCAAGACACCTCCCAGCCTCCAGTGATTCCTGAAAAATCACCACCAATGCCCCCACAATTTCCACAGCTCTCTCTCTTTAAGAACACTGGGGTGTATTTCATCTGGTCCAGATGATTTATCCACCTTCAGGCCTTTCAGTTTCCCCAGACCCTTCTCCTTAGTAATGGCCACCGCACTCATCTGTGTCATCCGAATTTACGGGAGCTTTGGCATCCCACTGGTGTCTTCCATCATGAAGACTGATGCAAAGTAACTGCCATTTCTTCTGTTTCAAAGTCTCCTGATCCAAATACTGGAACACTTTGGATTAAAATTATTTCCTGGTAACCGCCATTGGTTGCTACCAAAGTTCCTGATGTAAACCTGATCTTCTGGTTTGAACTGCCTCCTTTTATCATGTATTCATGTCTCTTCCTTTACTTCTTTGTCTCCTGTTCTCTTTTGCTCTGGATGAAGCAGATCTAGTTGAGACATTGGTCTTCTACCTAACAATAGTTCCACTGGAGTGAGGTCAGTTGTGAATTGTATTGTGTTACCATATTGTATTAAAAATCTGGACAGTTTTGTTCTCTAAATATCATGTGCCATTCTCTTCAATCTCCCCTTCAGAGCTGGAACAGCTCTCTGCAAGTCCATTTGAAGCCAGATGCAATGGCACAAATACACACGTGGCATATATCATTTTTTTGCACGAATTCTTGAAAGAACTCACACGTAAATATGGTGCCACTTTACAAAAAAGCGAACCTGGTAAACCATAAGTTGCAAAAATTTGATATGCCTTCCCAATTGTCACAGAATCTGTAAGAATGAAATATACTTCCAATTATTTCACGTGTGTCTTAAAAACACATGAGAGATCCAACAACATCCACACGAACCATGGATGAACCGGCTATTCCCAGGAATGAAGTGGTGACGGTGGTGAAATTTTCCGGTTTATCTGACAAGCAGAACAGGATTTCACTTTGTTCTCCAAGTCCATAATCAGCTGTCAAACACACGACCTGGCTAGACTTTTCGCTTTAGAGACACTTGGATGAACTTCCTGAATTTTGTCCGTGAGTTGCGGAATGCCCTGGGAGTGGAGCAACGCGCCCGACCTCCATACATTCAGCCCAGCTCAGTGGAAAGGTGCTGAAGCAGTCACACTCCAGCAAACTCTACTCCTTCCTTTTCACCATGAGAAGGCTTGCTTTGGTGTCTTGACTATTGGACGCAATGTGGACTTACAGCGCCCTGAACAAGGATATGGACTGTGTCAGAATCCATGTCGATTTGTAGATTTCTTCATTTATTACAGGTATGGAGGCACCTATGTCCACCACTATCTTCATCTCTTTACTACAACTGTAACAAAAATAAGCTCTGCTTTGGCATCTTACTGATATTGAACATGTTGTTAGCTCTATCTGCCTGCTCTGAGCTTTCCACACACTGTGTAACTGATTGAGGCTTCTTTGAATTAAAATTCTTTTGCCCTTGCTTTGTTCTTCGCATCCTTGCATTTCTTCACCAAATGCACTTCCTTGCTGCATTGTGTCCATGAGATTGGAACGATTGGCATAGTGTGACCCTTTACACTTAAAACATCTCACTGTTTTCACCTTTTTGATTGCAACTCCTCACTGTAGGGAGGACGTGGAAGCTATTGAAAGGATGCAGAAGAGATTTACAAGGATGCTGCCTGGATTGGGAGGCATGCCTTATGAAAATAGGTTGAGGGAGCTGGGACTGTTCTCCCTGAAGAGATGAAGGTTGAGAGGCGACCTGATAGAGGTTTATAAAATGTTGGGAGGATTAGATAGAGTGGATTCTCAGAGGCTATTTCCCAGGGCTGAAATGGTCGCTATGAGAGGACACAGGTTTAAGGTGCTGGAGGGTAAGTACAGAGGAGATATTAGGGGTAAGTTTTTCACTCAGAGGGTGGTGAGTGAATGGAATCGGCTGCAGTCAGTGGTGGTCGAGGCGAACTCGCTGGGATCTTTTAAGAGACTTCTGGATGAGTATCTGGGATTTAATGGGATTGGGAGTTGCAGGTAGTTCTATGGCCTGGTAGATATAGATATGATCGGCACAACTTGTGGGCCGAAGGGCCTGTTTGTGCTGTAGTGTGCTATGTTTAACTTCTTTTTGTACTTGGTGCATCATCCTCTGCCTGGATTACTAGCATTTGTCTGCTGAATTACTCCCTAATAGCCATTTCCATGCCCTGAGAAATTTCTAAAGCCTTCCTAAAACCCATTGTGGCTTTCTGCAATAATTGACATTGATACTGTCTTCACTAATGTTGCAGACTAGGTATCTCTGAACGTAACTTCGAAAACTGCTCCAAATTCACAGTGTTCTGAATGCTGTATATGTTCCACCACAAAGCTAGCTACAGAGTGACCTGCTTTTCAGAAATGGCTATGAAATTTGAATACAATCACCGATGGCTTCAGATAATGGGGATTCTCAACTAGAACAAATAAATGTGCAAATGAAATCCCCCCTGGTTTCCGTGGCCTGGCCAGATTCCTCATCAGTTTCTAAGTCTGCGCCCCACACTCGGGAGAATAGAGCACCCCAACTTCTATTCCATTTGCTACGAGGAATTGCTACACCAGTCCAGTCCTCGCTTCCAACATCAAACTCCTCCTGTGTGGTGCTGCTAACTTGGAATTCCACTGAATAAATTCACGATGTAAACTCGTTCTATGCCGTATTAAACATCAAAAAAACTTTGCTTTTCCAAATTCCCCACAATGTCTCAATCCACCGACTCTCTTTGTAATCTCTGACATCTTCCCCATTGCATTTTGTTTCACTTTGAATAAGCAAGACGCTCTGCTGTGCATCACTTCCGTTGAGGTGGGTTTCTCGTAGATGAGTGAAGAGGGCTGGACTAGTTAACCATAACTAGTTAACCAGGTTAGTCTTCAGTGCAGCATGTTTGCCAGCGCTGTGAATCTCAGTAACTGACCTATCTGAAATCGAGTGGATGAAATTCACCAATGTTCTAAAAACCGTTTTCTTCCTTCTTCAACAGAAGTGAAGACATTTCAACAATTACAAAATGTTTGCCGTACATCTTTTGGCTTTTTATTTCACAAAGCTGACCGATAATCAGACAAAAAAGGTAAGTGAGCAAGGTGAGAGTTTACGTGATTTGATTTGTGTGCCGCAGGAATGGTTCATTTCTTGTTGCCGTCACTGGTGAAGCTGCTAAGCACATTGTGAAACACACACAAAGTGTAGAGTGGACTCCGGTGTTAGGGTGGCAGGTCCCCCCCTTCCTGAACACACACGGCGTGATGGAATACTCTTCCTTTGCGTTGGATGAGCACAACTCCAACAACACTCTGTGTGGAGTTTGCATGTTCTGCCTGTGCGGGTTTCCCCTGGATACCTGTTTTCCTCCAACTCCAGAGTAGGTTAGATGACCTGGCCATGCTAAATTGTAGAATTATGAGGATAAGGTTTTAAAAAATGATAGGTGCAAACTCAATTGGCCAATGGCCTCCTTCTGCAGTGTAGGGATCCTGTGAAACTCAATACCATCCAGGACAAGGCAGCTCTGCTTGATGAGTATCCCTTTTACCAACATTCACTTCCTCCATCACTGAGATATATCCGCACCAATGTGTACCATCTACAAGATGCATTACAGCAATTTACCAAGGCCTCTTAGACAGTACCTTCCATACCTGTAACCTCTTATCATCTAGAAAGATAAGAGGCAGTAGATACATGGGAACACCACCACTTGCAAATTGATATCGCTGTTCCTTCACTGTCACTGGGTCAAAATCCTGGAATTCCTTCCTTGTCAGCACTGAGTCCTCAGACTGCCGTTTCAAAAAAATGGCTCAACATCACTTTTTTAAGGGTAATTAAGGATAGGCAGTTAATGCTGGCCCAGCCAGCAAAGACCACATCTTTTGAATAAATAACATAATGTTATTAACAAAAAGGCATAGATGTGGAAGTAATAGTAGGGAATTAAAACAGAAAATGCTGGACATATTCAGCAGGTCAGACAGCCTCTGCGGGGAGAGAAACAGATTTAATAGATAGGATTTGGTGGGGTCCCTTATCTGTGAGTGCAAATCCTATCATAGAACATAGAACATTACAGCACAGAACAGGCCCTTCGGCCTTCGATGTTGCGCCGACCAAAATAAAAAGCAATGCCCCTCAAAACTAAACCATTCCCTTCTCTTCCATATACTTATCAACTAACCTCTTAAACGCCACCAAACTAGGCGCATCTACAACCGCTGCAGGCAGGGCATTCCACTCCCGAACCACCCTTTGGGTAAAGAACCTTCCTCTGATATCCGTCCTATAACTATCACCCCTTAATTTAAAGCTGTGTCCCCTCGTGCTAGCTTTCTCCATCCTAGGAAAAAGGCTATCACTGTCCAAAAGGCTATCATGGCTGCAAAATATCATGAGGAGCCAAAAATGGGATTTGCGAGGTTTTGGAATAGGATTTTCCTGGTCCCTTAGTGAGGACGTTGTCATATTTATACCCAGGAAGAGCACCAACCTAACTGGCATCAATGTGAATGTGAAACTGATCACAAAGCTGCTGATCTTGTTGAATCGTTCCAACATCAGGAGAGATGGAGTGTGGGTGTGAATTAATACTGCTTTTTAAAAAACAAAACCAGGCTCCGAGAGCCCTCAGACAGAGGAATGAGATAAGTCTAAAGAGACAGAGCTTTCTGTCCAGCTTCAGAAGAGCGGAGGGGAAAGAGAGAGAGGGAAAGAGAGAGGGAAAGAGGGAGGGGAGGAGGAGAGGAGAGGTGGAGGGAGAGCCGAGCTGAGTGAACAGGAATGGAGAACAGAGGAGGCAATGTGGAGACTTCTTCCCTTCCTTGACCTCTCTGTCTCCATTTCTGACGATAAACTGTTTACCAGTATCTATTAGAAGCCACAACTACCTGGATTACAGCTCATCACACACCACATCCTGTAAGGACTCCATCCAATTCTCCCAATCCTTCACCTTCACTGTATCTGTTCTGACGATGCCACTTTCTAAAATAGCGCTGTCAGTGTATCATCCTTTTCTACCCACTTGACAGGGCTCTCAACTGTGTCTCCCCCACCCCGTCCCTGGGCCCCTGCTCTGACCCTCAGCACCCTCCCCCCGGGGCCCCTGCTCTGACCCTCAGCACCTGACCTCACCCCCGGGGGCCCCTGCTCTGACCCTCCCCCCCCGGGGCCCCTGCCTCTGATCCCCCCTGGGCCCTGCTCTGACCTCTCCCCCCGGGCCCCCTGGGACCCTCCGCTGCTCTGACTCCATCCCCCCGGGGCCCTGCTCTGACCTCAGCACCCTCCACCCCCCCCCGGGCCGCTGCTCTGCCCTCATCCCCCTGGGGCCCCTGCTCTGACCCTCAGCACCACTCCCCCCCCCCCTGGGCCCTTGCTCTGACTCTCCCCCCATCCCCCCTGACTCTCAGCACCCTCCCCCCCCGGGGCCCCTGTTCTGCCCTCGCACCCTCCCCCCCCCGGGCCGCTGCTCTGACCCTCATCCCCCCGGGCCGCTGCTCTGACCCTCACACCCTCCCCCCCCCGGGGCCCCTGCTCTGACTCTCCACCCCCCCTGGGCCCCTGCTCTGACCCTCATCCCCCCGGGGCCCCTGCTCTGACCCTCATCCCCCGGGGCCCTGCTCTGCTCACCCTCATCCCCCCGGGGCCCCTGCTCTGACCCTCATCCCCCCGGCCCCCTGCTCTGACCCTCATCCCCCCGGGGGCCCCTGCTTCTGACCCTCTCCCCCCGGGGCCCCTGCTCTGACCCTCATCCCCCGGGCCCCTGCTCTGACTCATCCCCCCGGGGCCCTGCTCTGACCCTCATCCCCCCGGGGCCCCTGCTCTGACCCTCATCCCCCCCCGGGCCCTGCTCTACTCTCACCCTCCCCCCGGGCCCCTGCTCTGACCTCATCCCCGGGCCCCTGCTCTGACCTCTCATCCCCCCGGGCCCCTGCTCTGACCCTCTGACCCTCCCCCTCCTCCCGGGGCCCCTGCTCTGACCCTCCCCCCCGGGGCCCCTGCTCTCCCCCCCAACTGTTCTGACCCATCTCATCTCTGTCCCAGAACCAGGATAGGGTTTCATGTTTCCCTTGTCCTCACTTTTCACCCCACCAGCCTCTGCATTCAAAGGATCATCCTCCGTCATTTCTGCCAACTGCAGTATGATGCCATGACCAACACATCCACTCCCCCCCCCCACATCAGCATTCCGCAGGGACTGTTCTCTCCGGGACACACTGGTCCATCTTCTGTATTCACGCAGAGTGCTGGAAATGTAGTTATGGAGAACACTGATGTACAGGGTTGCAAATTGGGAAGTATTGTAGTAGATAGGGAGGATGTGCTAGATATTCTCGAGGGTTTGAAGTTGGATAAGTCCCCTGGGCCGGACGGGATTTACCCTAGGATTCTCTGGGAGGCAAGAGAGGAGATTGCAGAGCCTCTGGCTCTGATCTTCAGGTCCTCGTTGGTTACGGGTGTGGTTCTGGAGGACTGGAGGATAGCGAATGTGGTCCCATTGTTCAAGAAGGGGAAGAGAGACCTTCCAGGGAATTATAGGCCAGTGAGTCTTACTTCTGTTGTGGGCAAAGTATTGGAGAGAATTATTAGGGATAGGATTTATAGTTATTTAGAGAGAAATGAATTGATTGGGGATAGTCAGCATGGTTTTGTGAAGGGTAGGTCGTGCCTTACTAACCTCATTGTGTTTTTTGAAAAAGTGACCAAAGAGGTGGATGGGGGTAAGGCGGTTGATGTGGTATATATGAACTTTAGTAAGGCGTTTGATAAGGTGGCCCATGGAAGACTTCTGCAGAAAATGCAGATGTATGGGATAGAGGGTGATTTAGCTAATTGGGTTAGGAATTGGCTAGCAGATAGAAGACAGAGGGTGGTGGTTGATGGGAGATATTCATCTTGGAGTTCGGTTACAAGTGGTGTACCTCAGGGGTCTGTTTTGGGGCCCCTGCTGTTTGTAATTTTTATAAATGATCTGGATGAGGATATTGAAGGATGGATTAGTAAATTTGCAGATGACACTAAAGTCGGTGGAGTGGTAGATAGTGAAGAGGGGTGTTATAGTTTGCAGAGAGGCTTGGACAAGTTGCAGAGCTGGGCCGAGAGGTGGCAAATGGAGTTTAATGTGGAAAAGTGTGAGGTAATGCACTTTGGCAGGAATAATAAATGTGTAGAGTATAGGGCTAATGGTAGGATTCTTAATAGTGTTGATGAACAGAGGGATCTTGGTGTATTTGTGCATAGATCCCTGAAAGTAGGCAGTCAAGTCGATAAGGTTGTTAAGAAGGCATATGGAGTCTTAGCTTTTATTGGTAGGGGGATTGAATTTCGGAGCCGCAACATCATGTTGCAACTGTACAAAACTCTAGTGCGGCCGCACTTGGAGTATTGTGTGCAGTTCTGGTCCCCACATTATAAGAAAGATGTGGAGGGATTGGAGAGGGTACAGAGGAGGTTTACCAGGATGTTGCCTGGTATGGAGGGCAGGTCTTATGAAGAGAGGCTGAGGGATTTGAGGTTGTTTTCGTTAGAAAGGAGGCGGCTAAGAGGGGACCTTATTGAAACATATAAGATGATTAGAGGTGTAGATAGGGTGGACAGTGATAGCCTTTTTCCTAGGATGGAGAAAGCTAGCACGAGGGGACACAGCTTTAAATTAAGGGGTGATAGTTATAGGACGGATATCAGAGGCAGGTTCTTTACCCAAAGGGTGGTTCGGGAGTGGAATGCCCTGCCTGCAGCAGTTGTAGATGCGCCAAGTTTGGTGGCGTTTAAGAGTTTAGTTGATAAGTTTATGGATGAAAAGGGAATGGTTTAGGTTAGAGGGTCATTGCTTGTTCTTAATTGGTCGGCGCAACATCGAAGGCCGAAGGGCCTGTTCTGTGCTGTAATGTTCTATGTTCTATGTTCTATGTTCCATCACACCCAACACCTCACCCTGTGCCACAGCATCTTCCTGTTTAATCACAGACAGTTCAACTGCAACTCCTGCCTCTTTACCTCCTCCCTGCTCACCGTCCCAGGGTCTTAAACACCTCTTTCAGGTGAAGCTGTGTTTCACATGCACCTCCTTCAATCTGGTCTGTTACATTCGCCGTTTCCAAAGCGATCTACTCTACATCGGAGAGACCAAACACAGAGTACCTTCAGTCCATCTGCAAGCAGGACCCAGACCTTTATGTCGCTTGCCACCCTGCTCCCCTATCCGTGTGTCTGTCCTCGGCCTTTTGCAATGTTCCAGCGAACCCGCAAGTAAACTGGAGGAACAGTACTTCATCTTCCGACTGGGCACTTTACAGCCTCCCAGACAGAACACTGAGTTCAATAACTTCAGAGCGTGAAATGGAGAACACTGAGGTACAGGGTTGCAAATTGGGGAGTATTGTAGTAGATAGGGAGGATGTGTTAGAAATTCTCGAGGGTTTGAAGTTGGATAAGTCCCCTGGGCCGGACGGGATTTACCCTAGAATTCTCTGGGAGGCTAGAGAGGAGATTGCAGAGCCTCTGGCTCTGATCTTCAGGTCCTCGTTGGTTACGGGTGTGGTTCCGGAGGACTGGAGGATAGCGAATGTGGTCCCATTGTTTAAGAAGGGGAAGAGAGACCTTCCAGGGAATTATAGGCCAGTGAGTCTTACTTCTGTTGTGGGCAAGGTATTGGAGAGAATTATTAGGGATAGGATTTATAGTTATTTAGAGAGAAATGAATTGATTGGGGATAGTCAGCATGGTTTCGTGAAGGGTAGGTCATGCCTTACTAACCTCATTGAGTTTTTTGAGAAAGTGACCAGAGAGGTGGATGGGGGTAAGGCGGTTGATGTAGTATATATGGACTTTAGTAAGGCGTTTGATAAGGTGGCCCATGGAAGACTTCTACAGAAAATGCAGATGTGTGGAATAGAGGGTGATTTAGCTAATTGGATTAGGAATTGGCTGGCAGATAGAAGACAGAGGGTGGTGGTTGATGGGAGATATTCATCGTGGAGTTCGGTGACGAGTGGTGTGCCTCAGGGGTCTGTTTTGGGGCCCCTGCTGTTTGTAATTTTTATAAATGATCTGGATGAGGGTATTGAGGGATGGATCAGTAAATTTGCAGATGACACTAAAGTTGGTGGAGTGGTAGATAGTGAAGAGGGGTGTTATAGTTTACAGAGTGACTTGGACAAGTTGCAGAGCTGGGCCGAGAGGTGGCAAATGGAGTTTAATGTGGAAAAGTGTGAGGTAATGCACTTTGGCAGGAACAATAAATGTGTAGAGTATAGGGCTAATGGTAGGGCTCTTAATAGTGTTGAGGAACAGAAGGATCTTGGTGTATGTGTCAATAGATCCCTGAAAGTAGGCAGTCAAGTGTATAAAGTTGTTAAGAAGGCATATGGAGTCTTAGCTTTTATTGGTAGGGGGATTGAATTTCAGAGCCGCAGCATCATGTTGCAACTGTACAAAACTCTAGTGCGGCCGCACTTGGAGTATTGTGTGCAGTTCTGGTCCCCACATTATAAGAAAGATGTGGAGGCATTGGAGAGGGTACAGAGGAGGTTTACCAGGATGTTGCCTGGTATGGAGGGCAGGTCCTATGAAGAGAGGTTGAAGGATTTGAGGTTGTTTTCGTTAGAAAGGAGGCGGCTAAGAGGGGATCTTATTGAAGCATATAAGATGATTAGAGGTTTAGATAGGGTGGACAGTGATAGCCTTTTTCCTAGGATGGAGAAAGCTAGCACGAGGGGACACAGCTTTAAATTAAGGGGTGATAGTTATAGGACGGATATCAGAGGTAGGTTCTTTACCCAAAGGGTGGTTAGGGAGTGGAATGCCCTGCCTGCAGCAGTTGTAGATGCGCCAAGTTTGGTGGCGTTTAAGAGGTTAGTTGATAAGTATATGGAAGAGAAGGGAATGGTTTAGTTTGGAGGGGCATTGCTTTTTATTTTGGTCGGCACAACATCGAAGGCCGAAGGGCCTGTTCTGTGCTGTATTGTTCTATGTTCTATGTTCTATGTTCTAACTCTCCCTCTTCACCTTCACCCCGTTTCCACTTATTTTATTTCATTCTGTTTCATCTCATTTTTATTTCCTTCATTCTCGTTCCCATTTTTCCACTTCTCCATTCTGGCTCTCCTTCTTGTCTCCAAATCCACCTTTCAGGGCAAATGCCACATTCTTTCAGCAATTCTGAACCATCTCTACCTCTCTTCTGCCAGTCACACATTTTGATAATTGAATGGATACTTTTTGCGTTTCTCTCAGCCGCTGCCTTCTTCATTTGCATTTTTTTTGCCCAATTACAGCTCCCTCCGCCCACCCTACCCTCACAGTATAAATCTCATCTGATTTTTGTTTTGAGTCATCCAGACTTGAAATGTGAGCTTTATTCTCTCTTCATGGAAGATGTAAACCTGCTGAGGATTTCCAGCATTTTCTGTTTTTGTTAGTCACGTTCCCTGTTCTATATTTGGGTAGTTACTGTGCTGTGGCACTATCAGGATATCCACAGTTGCTAGGTCTGAGGTCTTTGCTGAGTTTGTACCAAATCTTTCCTGGATCCCCCTCAATAGAATTGCTTACTGCCTCAGACAAGAGAACAACAAAGTTAGTAACCGGGGGATCGGAAAAAAACATGCAACGAGAGAAACAGATATTATTTTTCTTCTTTTGAAGCAGAGAGTTGGAATAAATTGGAATAAGTTGGAATTGATGGGTGCTTTTCTGGTTGGCAGTTGGTGACTAGTGGAGTGCCACAGGGATCGGTGCTGGACCTCAACTCCTTATCATATACACAGACAATCTGGAGGAGGGGGCTGAGTACAGGGTGACGAAATTTGCTGATGACACAAAGATGAATGGAAAAGCAAATTGTGTGAATGACACAGAAAGTCTGCAGAGAGATTTGGATAAACTGAGTGAGTGGGCGAGGACCTGGCAGATGGAGCATAACACTGGCAAGTGCGAGGATATCGACTTTGGAAGAAATAATAGCAAAGTGGATTAAATGGTGAAAAATTACAACATGCTACTGTGCAGAGGGACCTGGGGGTCCTTGTGCACAAATTGCAAAAACCCAGTCTGCAGGTGCAGCAGGTGATCAAGAAGGTGAATGGAATATTGGCCTTTACAGTAAGGGGGATAGAATATAAAAGCAGGGAGGTCTTGATGCAACTGTACAAGGCACTGGTGAGGCTGCAGCTGGAGTACTGTGTGCAGTTTTGGTTGCCACATTTGCGAAAGGATATACTGGCCTTAGAGGGAGTACTGAGAAGGTTCACCAGGCTGATACCGGAGATGAGGGGGTTTGAGTAGATTGGGTCTGTACTCATTAGAGTTTAGAAGGCTGAGGGGTGATCTTATAGAGACGTAAAAGATAATGAAGGGGATGGATAGGGTAGAGGCAAAGAGATTCTTTCCACTTAGAAAGGAAACCAGAACTGGAAACTAAAATTCCACCAGAATTCATGGCTCTAACCTTCTCAGCAATGGTTTGAGGTAAACCTTTCAACTTGCCCTAAATTTTGTCCAGCTAGAGAAGCCTTTGAGCAATGGTAAAAATCCTCGAGGAACATTGTTTGCTGAAGCTATTGATTATCATGGAACAGACGAATGGACACCACTTGACAATCATTAGGCAGGAGTGTTCTCTTCCTGTCGGGGAACACTTCAGCAGTCACGAGCATTCAGCCTCTGATCTTCAGGTAAGTGTTCTCTGAGGTAGTCTTCAAGACACAGCACAGAGTCACCAAGCACAAATTGAAGTTCCACACACATGAGGACAGCCTCAACCGGGATCTTGGGTTCATGTCACACTATCTGTAACCCACACAACTTACCTGGGCTTGCAACATCTCACTAACTGTCCTGGCTTGAGATAATTCATAACTTTTTAACGTGTACTTAACCCTCTCTCCACTTGCATTGTCTGCACCTGTTAAGACTCGCATTCCAACCATTATCTTGTAATTGGGTTTGTATCTAAATATTCCCTGTTTGTGAACACAACTCTTCACTCACTGGATGAAAGGGCAATGCTCTGAAAGCTCATGCTACCAAATGAATCCATTACTCTTTAACCTGCTGCTTACGTGGGTTTTCTCCGGGAGCTCCGGTTTCCTCCCACATCCCAAAGATGTGCTCTTAGGCTAACTGGCAAAACAAATTCTCCCTAAATTGTCTCAAATTTGGTTTTTAATCCATAGATCTATAAACGTAGACAGGGATCACGTGTAGAGGTGGGAACATTGGGGTGGTGGCGCAGGCTGGTTGGGCCGAAGGGCCTGTTTCCCGTGCTGTTTTGTTCTTTGACCACTGAGGTCAGACTCACCGGTCGGTAATTTCCTGGACTATCCCTGTTCCCTTTCTTGAAAATAGGGACCACATCCGCAATCCTCCAATCCTCTGGAACCTCTCCCGTCTCCATCGACGACGCAAAGATCATCGCCAGGGGCTCTGCAATCACTTCCCTCACCTCCCACAGTAACCTGGGGTACATCCCATCCGGTCCCGGCGACTTATCTACCTTGATGGAATTTAACAGTTCCAACACCTCCTCTTTCTTAATGTCCACATACTCAATCTTTTCAGTTTGCTGCAATCCTGTAGTACAACCCCCCAGATCACTCTCCACTGTGAATACTGAGGCAAAGTACTTGTTAAGCACCTCTGCCATTTCTTCTGGTTCCACACAGACTTTTCCTCCTTCACCTTTTATAGGTCCTATCCCTTCTCTTCTCATCCTTTTACTTTTCACGTATTTATAGAATGCCTTGGGATTCTCCTTAATCCTACCCGCCAAAGCCTTCTCATGACCCTTTCTGGCTCTTCTAATTTCCTTTTTCAGCTCCCTTCTACAAGTCTTATATGCCTCTAGATCCTTAACATCCTCTAGCTCCCTGAACCTATTTTACACCTTTCTTTTCTTCCTAACTAGGTTCATCACAACCTTTGTGCACCACGGTTCCCGTGACCTACCAAAACCTCCTTGTCTCACCGGAACATTGATGCAGAATGCTTACAGTGTGTTAGCGTTTATTAACAGGGGATTTGAGTTTAAGAGCCGTGGGGTTACGCTGCAATGAAACCAGACATTGGTGAGAATGCATTTAGAATATTGTGTTCAATTCTGGTCACCTCACTATAAGAAGGATGTGGAAGCATTGGAGAGGATGCAGGGAGATTTATCAGGATGTTGCCTGGTTTGGAGGGTAGGTCTTATGAGGAAAGGTTGAAGGAGCTGGGGCTTTTCTCTTTGGAGCAGAAGAGGACGAGAGGTGACTTAATAGAGATTTATAAGATGATGAGAGAAATTGATAGAGCGGACGTGCAGAGACTATTTCCTCGGGTGGATGTAGCTATTACTAAGGGACGTAACTATAAGGTTGATGGTGGGAGATACAGGATGGATGTGCGAGGTAGATTCTTCATTCAGAGTGGTTGGGGTGTGGAATGCACTACCTGCTGTGATAGTGGAGTCGGACACTTTAGGAACTTTCAAGCGGTTATTGGATAGGCACATGGAGCACTCCAGAATTATAGGGAGTGGGATAGCTTGATCTTGGGATTGGACATAGCTCAGCACAACATTGAAGGCCGAAGGGTCTGTACTGTGCTGTAATGTTCTATGATGGAGGATTGCAATTTAACAGGGGAAAAGTGTTAGAATGTTCTTATAAGCCTTTTTCTTTTCCGAGCATGTGCAGACTTTGAGTGGAGCTTCAATCTCCAAGAGAATTTTGCACGGCCTACCTGTTTGTACTCCTGTTTCTGACTGGTTATTTATTTGTATAAAGATTTTTCTTTAAACAACACACTCAAACTATTTTATTGTGGATTCAAATGACCAGGATGATAGTATGAGGCACAAGTTGGTTGTGATGGATTGGGGAACGTTACTTAAAGGGATGAAGGTGGATAGGCAGTGTCAAACATTCAAGGAACACACAGGTGAGCTGCAATAATTGTTTATTCCTGCCTGGTGCAAGAATAAAATGGAAAATTAGTATGAGATTGGCCAGAAAAAATAGCAGAAATGAGAACTGGGGGCAGTTTAGAATTAAGCAAAAAGGAAGAAGGGATGAGAGGAAAATAGAATATCGGAGAAAGCTTTTGGGGAACGTAAGAACTGACTGTGAAAGTTTCTACAGAAGAAAAGCATTGAAAAAGTTATGAATCCCTTACAGTCAGAAAAGAGAATTTATAATTAGGAACAGAAATGGCTGACCAATTGAATACATACTTTGATTCTGTCTTCACAAAGGAAGACACAAATAATATCGGAATTATTGGGAACACAGGGTTTAGTGAGAGGGAGTAATTGAAAGAGATCAGTATTATTAGAGAAATGATGTTGGGGGACTAATGGGATTGAAGCCTGATAACTTCCCCAGGACCTGATAATCGACATCCCAGAATATTTAAGGAAGTGGCCTAATTGTTCCTTGGGAGCACTGTGGAGAGGCAGTGATTTGCGTGTGGAGAGCTTGTGAGTGAGTAGAGCGATTTTTAAGTCTAAATTTTACTAGTTTTTTTTAAACTTTTTAAACTTTTAAACCCGGAAGGTGTTGCAAAGCACCTTGGGTAGTGTAGTTTTTTTCAGCCTCACTATAAATTGGGGTGGTGTGGAATCCCGATACTCTACACAAGTAGAGTATCCCAACCCCCCCCTCCTCCTCTAACCTAAAAAAGAGAGAGAGAGAGGAGAGCTCTGAGAAGGAGCAGGTAAGTTTGTTTTTGTGTGAGCTGTAAGGTCCTTGGCTCACAGGGCCTAAGCAAAAAGGGGAGGCAAGGTAAGTTTTTTTTTAATCTTTCTTACTTTTTTTTTCTCTGGGTTACTAAAAAGGGGCAAGCATGGGTGTGAGGCCAGCATGTTGTTGCCAGTGTAACATGTGGGAGGTCTTGGAGGCTCCTGGTCTCCCAGATGTCCATACCTGTGATCGCTGTGTGGAGCTGCAATCCCTACGGGACCAGGTAAAAGAACTGAAAATGCAGCTTGAGGACCTTCGACTCATTAGGGAGAATGAGGAGATTATTGATAGGAGCTACAGGCAAGTAGTCACACCAGGGCAAAGGGGAGAAGGTACATGGGTAACTATTAGGAAGGGGAAACCTCAGGTGATGGAAAGTACACCGGGGGACGTCCCCCTTCAAAATAAGTACTCTTGCCTGAGTACTACTGTGGGGGAACAGCTCATCCAAGGGAGGCAGCGGTGGCCAGCTCCCTGGAGCTAAACAAAAACCTAAAAAACAGAGCAAAAAGGCAGTGCTTATAGGGGACTCCCTAGTGAGGGGGGCGGACAGGCGTTTTTGTGGACGCAGACGGGAGTCGCGGATGGTGGTATGTCTCCCTGGAGCTGGGATTCGGGATGTCTCTGGACGCGTCCCAGACATCCTGAAAGGGGAGGGTGAGGAACTGGAAGTTGTAGTACATATAGGTACTACTGACATAGGCAGGAAGAGGGAAGTGGACATGAAAAGGGATTGTAGGGAACTGGGTAGGCAGCTGAGAGAGAGGAAAGCGAAGGTAGTAATCTCAGGATTGCTGCCTGCGCCTCGGGAGAGTGAGAGCAGGAATAGTATGAGATGGAGGTTGAATACGTGGCTGAGGGACTGGAGCAGGGGGCAGGGATTCCGGTTCCTGGATCATTGGGACCTCTTTAGGGGCAGGTGTGACCTGTACAGCAAAGACGGGTGGCACCTGAATCCCAGGGGGACTAATATCTTGGCGGGAAGACTGGCTAGGGCTACTGAGGGGACTTTAAACTAGAAAGGTTAGGGGGAGGGAACAGTGATGTGGAGACTGGGAGCAAGGAAGTTAGCTCCCAGGTAGGGAAGGACTCTAGGCAGGATGAGAGGCAGGTTAGACGAGTGGGGGAGAAGGGAAATGTCCAGTCTGAGGGACTGAGCTGTGTCTATTTTAATGCCAGGAGTGTAGTAAATAAGGTGGATGAACTTAGGGCGTGGATTGCTGCTTGGGATTGTGATGTGGTGGCCATTACAGAGACTTGGATGTCTCAGGGACAGGACTGGGTACTACAGGTCCCGGGATTCAGATCCTTCAGGAAGGACAGGGAGGGAGGCAAAAGAGGTGGTGGAGTGGCACTGTTGATCAGGGACAGTGTCATGGCTGCAGAGAAGGTGGATACCGAGGAGGGAATGTCTACGGAGTCCCTGTGGGTGGAAGTTAGGAATAGCAAAGGGTCGGTGACGTTGCTGGGTGTATTCTATAGGCCACCTGATAGTGACAGGGAAGTTGAGGTGCAGATAGGGAGACAGATACTGGAGAGATGTAGAAATAACAGAGTTGTTGTGATGAGAGACTTCAATTTCCCAAACATCGACTGGAATATCCCAAGGGTAAGGGGTTTGGATGGGGAGGAGTTTGTTAGGTGTGTTCAGGAGGGTTTCCTGACACAGCACGTGGACAAGCCTATGAGAGGAGAGGCTGTACTGGACCTGGTACTAGCTAATGAACCAGGACAGGTGATGGATCTCTCGGTAGGAGAGCATCTTGGGGATGGAGATCATAATTCTATCTCCTTCACCCTTGCATTGGAAAAGGATAGGATCAGGCAGGCTAGGAAGGTGTTTGTCTGGAATAAGGGGAAATATGAAGACATCAGGCAGATGTTGGGGCGAATAAACTGGAAGGAGGTGTTCTTGGGGAAAAGCACAGAAGGAAGGTGGCAGATATTCAAGGAATGCTTGTCTGGAGCTCTGCACGACAACGTTCCGGTGAGACAAGGAGGTTTTGGTAGGACGCGGGAACCGTGGTGCACGAAGGCTGTGGTGAACATAGTCAGGAAGAAAAGAAAGGTGTATAAAAGGTTCAAAGAGCTAGGAGATGTTGGGGATCTAGAGAAGTATAAGGCTTATAGAAGAGAGCTTAAAAAGGAAATTAGGAGAGCCAGAAGGGGTCATGAGAAGGCCTTGGCTGGTAGGATTAAGGAGAATCCCAAGGCCTTCTACAAATATGTGAAAAGTAAAAGGATGAGAAGAGAAGGGATAGGACCTATAAAAGGTGAAGGGGGAAAAGTCTGTATGGAACCGGAAGAAATGGCAGAGGTGCTTAATGAGTACTTTGCCTCAGTATTCACAGTGGAAAGTGATCTGGGAGGATGCACTACAAGTTTGCGGCAGACTGAAAAGATTGAGTATGTAGATATTAAGGAAGCGGATGTGTTAGAACTTTTAAATGCTATCAAGATAGACAAGTCTCCGGGACCAGATGGGATGTACCCCAGGTTATTGTGGGAGGTGAGGGATGTCATTGCAGAGCCCCTGGCGATGATCTTTGCGTCGTCGATGGAGACGGGAGAGGTTCCGGAGGATTGGAGGATTGCGGATGTGGTCCCTATTTTCAAGAAAGGGAACAGGGATAGTCCTGGAAATTACCGACCGGTGAGTCTGACCTCAGTGGTTGGTAAGCTGATGGAGAGGCTTCTGAGGGACAAGATTTACGAGCATTTGGAGAAGTTTAGGTTGATTAGAAATAGTCAGCATGGTTTTGTAAAAGGCAGGTCGTGCCTTACGAGCTTAATTGAGTTCTTCGAAAATGTGACTGAACACATTGACGAAGGAAGAGCAGTGGACGTGGTGTACATGGACTTCAGCAAGGCATTTGACAAGGTCCCACATGCAAGACTTCTTGAGAAGGTGAGAGGCCATGGGATCCAAGGGGCTTTGGCCTTGTGGATCCAGAACTGGCTTGACTGCAGAAGGCAGAGGGTGGTTGTGGATGGGTCTTTTTCTGCATGGAGGTCTGTCACCGGCGGAGTGCCCCAGGGATCTGTTCTAGGACCCTTTCTGTTTGTCATTTTCATAAATGACCTGGATGAGGAAGTGGAGGGATGGGTGAGTAAGTTCGCCGATGACACGAAGGTCGGTGGTGTTGTGGATGGTCTGGAGGGATGTCAGAAGTTGCAGCATGACATCGACAGGATGCAAGACTGGGCGGAGAAGTGGCAGATGGACTTCAACGCGGATAAATGTGTTGTGGTCCATTTTGGCAGATCCAACGGGATGAATGAGTACACTATCAAAGGTAGGAGTCTTAGCTGTGTGGAAGAGCAGAGGGATCTTGGGGTCCGGGTCCATAAGACTCTCAAATCGGCCTCCCAGGTGGAGGATGTGGTTAAGAAAGCTTACGGTGTACTGGCCTTCATTCATCGAGGGATTGAGTTCAGGAGTCAGGAGGAAATGCTGCAGCTTTATAGGACCCTTGTCAGACCACACTTGGAGTACTGTGCGCAGTTCTGGTCGCCTCACTATAGGAAGGACGTGGAAGCTATTGAAAGGGTGCAGAGGAGATTTACAAGGATGTTGCCTGGATTGGGAGGCATGCCTTATGAAGACAGGTTGAGGGAGATGGGACTGTTCTCCCTGGAGAGACGAAGGTTGAGAGGCGACCTGATAGAGGTTTACAAGATGTTGAGAGGAATAGATAGGGTGGACTCTCAGAGACTATTTCCCAGGGCTGAAATGGTCGCGACGAGAGGGCACAGATTTAAGGTGCAGGGAAGCAAGTACAGAGGGGATGTTAGGGGAAAGTTTTTCACTCAGAGGGTGGTGAGTGAATGGAATCGGCTGCCGTCGGTGGTGGTCGAGGTGAACTCGCTGGGGTCTTTTAAAAGACTTCTGGATGAGTATATGGGATCCAATGGGATTGGGGGTTATAGGTAAGTCTATGGCTGGGTAGGTTTTGATGTGTTCGGCACAACTTATGGGCTGAAGGGCCTGTTTGTGCTGTAGTGTTCTATGTTCTATGAAGTGGCCTGAGTAATAAAGAATAAAACAGGCCCTTTGGCCCAACGAGCCCGCGTCCTTAACCAAAACCTCATTATCGGAAGGATGTAGAGGCTGTTGAGAGAGTTCAGAGGAGATTTACAAGGATGCTGCCTGGATTGGGAGGCAGGCCTTATGAAGATAGGTTGAGGGAGCTGGGATTCTTCTCACTGGAGAGACGTAGATTGAGAGGCGACCTGATAGAGGTTTATAAAATGTTGAGAGGGATAGATAGGGTGGACTCTCAGTGACTATTTCCCTGAGCTGAAATGGTCACTACAAGAGGACACAGATTTAAGGTGCAGGGAAGCAAATACAGAGGGGATGTTAGGGTTACGTTTTTCACTGAGAGGGTGGTGAGTGAATGGAATTGGCTGCCGTCAGTGGTGGTTGAGGCAAATTTGCTGGGGTCTTTTAAAAGACTTCTGGATGAGTATATGGAAACGAATGGGATAGCGGGTTATAGATAGGTCTGTGGATTGGTAGATATAGATGTGATCGGCGCAACTTGTGGGCCAAAGGGCCTGTTTGTGCTGTTATGTTCTATGTTCTAGAGTCCCACGTAAGAGATTACTGTGTACAATTAAAGCACATGGGATTGAGGTAGTGTATTGAAATGGATAGAAAACTAATTGTCAGATAAGAAACAGAGCAGGAATAAATGGGCCTTTTTTCAAATGGCAGGCAGTGACTAGCGGGGTCCCACAGGGACTCCCAGCTATTCCCATTTGTGATTTAGATGAGGGAACGAGATGTAATATTTCCAAACTTGGGTGGGAGAATAAGCTGTGAAGAGGATGCAGAGATCCTTCAGTGAGATTTCGACAGGTTGAGTTAGTGGACAAATGCATAAATGCGAGGTTATCCACTTGGGTAGCATAAACAGAAGGCAGGTTATCTGAATGGTATATAAATTTTGAGAGAGGATTGAGCAACAAGACCTTGTACACCAGGAGCTGAAAGTAAGTATGCAAATGCCACAGGCAGTAAAAATGGCAAATGGTATGTTGGATTTTATTGTGAGAGGATTTGAGTACAAGATCAGTGCAGTTATACAGGGCCTTGGTGAGAGCACAGCTGGAATATTGTGTGCTGTTTTGGTCTCCTCGTCTGGGGAAGGATGTTCTTGCGCAATGGAAGGAGTACAGCGAAGATTCACCAGATTAATTCCTGGGATAGCAGGATTTATGTATGAGGATGCACCAAGTTGGTTAGGACTATGCTTTCTGGAATTCAGAATAATGAATGGGGACTCCCTGTAAAATCTAACAGGGCGAATCAGAGTTGATGCAGGAAGGACCCAGTGAGGGGTGAATCTGTGGAATTTGCTGCCATAATGTAGCTCAGGCCAAAATACTGTGGGATTTCAGGAAGGAATTCGATATAGATCTTGGGGCTAAAAAGATAAGGAGGGGCGGGGGAGAGCAGGCTCCTGAGTTGGATGGTCAGCCGTAATGAACAGTGGAGCAGGCTTAATGGGTCAAACGGCTTCCTTCTGCAGGTATTTTCTATGTTTCTAGAACGTAGGAGCAGGAGGAGGTCCCTCCAGTCTGCTCCACCATTCAATAAAATCATGGCTGATCTTTTCATGGACTCCACTTACCCTAACCCTTAATTCCTTTACTGTTCAAAAATTTATCTACCTTTGCCTTAAAAACATTCAGTGAGGGAGCCTCAACTGCTTCACTGGGCAGGGAATTCCACAAATTCACACAATCTTTTGGGTGAAGAAGTTTTTCTTCGACTCAGTCCTAATAAGGCTCCCCCTTATTTTGAGGCCATGCCCCTTAGTTCTAGTTTTCCCTGCTTCTATCTTATCGATTCCCTTCATATATTTCTATAAGATCTCCCCTCATTCTAATAAATTCCAATGAGAATAGACCCAGTCTACTCAATCTCTCATTATAAGTCAATCCCCTGCACTCCGGAATCAGCCTAGTGAATCTCCTCTGCACCCCCTCCACTGCCAGTATATCCTTTCTCAAATAAGGAGAGCAAAACTGTCTACAATATGAAACTCCTCGGGATTCTCCTGCCTGCTGGTCAGTCAATATAGGACTGACTCAGTAAGGAAAGCTCTGTGATGCTTCTCAACTGTTGTTTTTGTCCGGCTCCTATCTGTCTGCTGCCGGCTCGCGTCTGATTGAGATTCTAGAACAAAATGCAACACAGGAAGAGGGCCTTCAGCCCATCGATATAAGGCTCACCATCCTGAATTTCCTGGATTTTCCCTGTTGTTGTTCTTAAACAAAGGAACTCCACTGGCTGTTCTCGAGTCCTTTGGAACCTCTCCTGCAACACGAGGGGAGATTTTGCACAAGGCCAATTTCCTCCGCCACCTTTCTCAATATTCTGGGATATATCCTCTTGGGTCTTGGGGTTTGGTCTACCTTAATGCTTTTCCAAACATCACCACCATTTTTATTATCAACATGCTGAAGAATATCTAAATACCTTCCTTCGACTCATCATCCACCACATCCTTCTCCTTTGTGAAATCTAACGCAAAAATACTCATTAAGAATTTCATCCATTTTCTACAGCTTCACATATTAATTCCCTCCTTTGCCCTTATGTAGACCTACTCTTTCCCTCGCTACCTTCTTGTTCCTTATATATGTATAAAATGCCTTGGGATTTTCCTTAATCCCATTTGCCCAAGGACAATTCATATTCCCTTCAGCCCTCCTATATCCTAGTTTAAGTTCTTTCCTGCTTCCTTTCTATTCCTCGAGGGCTCCGTCTCTCTTCTGTTTGCTAAATCTTACTTGTTTCTCCTTTCCGTTTTGACTAAGCTCACTATTTCTCTTGTTATCCTAGTTCCTGAATCTTGCCATCCTTATCCTTCTTTTTGCACAGAAACAAACTGGTCCTGAAAAAGATTCCCAGGTGTGGATTTACCCTCAAACAGCTGCGTTATTCTTCGTTGCATTCCTTTGGCGCGAGAGCGGGATTAGATGTAGGGGTCACTGATAAACGCCTGAGTCCTTTCAGGATTTTTGTAACTTTTGCTTTGAGTGGGCCTACCAGTTTGACATTGTGAGCCTGTGGGAAGCTGTGTCCAGAAGTGGGGAATTCTATGGGGCGAAGGATTCATGAGAGTCATTTGCGAAAAACAAGAGTTTATAATGTAGGTATACCTATTCTGTGATCCTACAATCCCTCAGCTTTTCAAACCCTCTCAGTGGCTGTGGTCTGCTGCCTCCATGCATGGTAATCTGAGATGTTGTTGGATGTTCTCTGGGAGGCCAGTCCTACCTTTGAGTGGCACCAGTGTTGCTGCATCACCCTGCTCTGCTTGCTGCTTTGCACCGACATCAGAAAGAGGGGACTCAGAAAGGCCTGATCTCTCCCTGGTGGAAGGAGATGTGCTCCAATGCTTTCTACTCCTTGTGGGTGCTCGTAGGCCCCTGGGTTAATCCACGGGCTGGAGTGAGCTCTAGGAGCCTCAACATCATCTAGCACTGCCAGTCCAGGGACATGTGTCAATGTCTACACTGTGTGGTCAACCCCTCAGGGACTGAGCCATTCTCCTGTGTTCTCCCATCATGGTCTTGACCCAAACTTTCCATTGCAGGCAGTGTTACTCTAATTCATGGCAATATTTCCTGTGACAGAGGGTTTGGGACTCTTCCAGTTAGCCTTGTAGACTGGCTACAGAGCGTAGCTGACAGTCCCTTCTGCTATCCCCAGCTCTGCTTTTTGCATCTTCAGCAGCCGAGGAACGAATGAGTCCAGAAGCACGACACCTGGCTGGGATTCAGCTGCCCTCCGCTGGGATCCTCCGATCCCTGGGATGTTCCTGCATCCAGCTGATAGGAATCTCATCACCCTCTCAGTATTCTGAACTCGGCTTTCTTGTTCTTGCAGGTAAATCGATTTCTTTACAACATGCAGCTCAACGATGAGCAGATGCAAAACATCATGAATCGTTTTCGAGCTGAGATGCAGAAAGGCCTGGACTCCTCGGCTGTGTCCACTCTGAAGATGCTGCCTACCTTTGTACGATCAACTCCTGATGGATCAGGTAGTGCAGAATCATGCTATCCTAGAATCCGTACACTGCAGGAGGAGGCCATTTGGCCCAGCGAGTCTGTATTGACAATCCCATCCAAACCCTATTCCTGTAACCCCACATCTTGCTAATCCCCCTGACACTAAGGGATAATTTATCCCGGCCAATCAACCTGCTCATCTTTGGACTGTGGGAGGAAATAGGACAGGAAACTAGTGTATTTAACTCTTAATATTTATAGTAGACAACTAGGACCAGGGACTGTATAATTAAAACCTAATTATTTTAAGCATTTCATTTGTAAATAAATTCATTTTGTGGTATAAATGCCAGCCAGCGGGTGAAAGCGATTGGTGCGCGATGTGGGAGATCCATGGGGCATTAAACATTCTGGATGACTATTCCTGCAGGAAATGCCCAATTGCAGCTCCTCACAGACCACGTGGGTTGGTTGGAATAGCAACTGGATGCAACTTAAAGGTGGTGGAAAGCATCATAGATGGGAGCTTTAGAGATGTTCTCACACCCAAGATGTGTAGGCAGATAGATGAGTGACTGCTAGATTCCCCCACGGTGCAGGGATTCCCCCCCCCCCGCTGTGGTGCAGGGATTCCCCCACCCTCCGCTGTGGTGCAGGGATCCCCCATGGCTATTCCTTCTCTCTAACAGATTTTGGATACTGTTGGGGGAGCGGGGGAAGGACCAACCACAGGCATCGTGACTGGCTCTCTTGTTGAGTGGGGCCGGTCAAGGCTCAGAAGAGTGATAGTTATAGAGGACTGTATAATCAGGGGCACAGACAGGATGGTACACCGCCTCCCTAGTGCCAGGGCCAAGGATGTCTCTGAACGGGGATGGGACATTCCGAAAGGAAAGGGTGAAGTTGTGGTACACGTTGGTACTAACAGCGTAGGTAGATAGAGCGACAAGGGTAATTCAGGATGATAGGTAGTAAGTTTAAAAAAGAGGACCTGTATTTTTGATTTGATTTATTATTGTCACATGTAAACAGTGAAAAGTATTGTCTCTTGTGCGCTATACAGAGAAAGCACACCGTTCATAGAGAAGGAAACAAGAGAGTGCAGAGTGTTGCAGTCACAGCTAGGGTGCAAGGGTTATAACCTCAGGATTAGTCCCAGTACCAGTGAGGCTTGAAGATAGTGCAATTAAACACGGAGCTAAAAGCTGGTGTAGGAGGGAAGGGTTCAAATAATTTGATCATTGGGATCTGCTCTGGGACAGATGTGTTACACCTAAACTGGAGAGACAGGAATATTCCGGCAGGCAGATTTGTTAGTCACTTGGGAGAGTTTAAACAAATATGGTAGGAGGACGGGAGCATTAGATCAGCAGGAGAAATAGCTGAGGGAAAGTTACAGACTAAGGGCATCAAGAGGAAGAGCAGGCAGGGAATAGTCTTTGAACACAGTAAGGCTGGTGGTTTTAGTTTGTTTGTTCCAAAGAGAAGGCAGATGAACTTAGAGCTTGGATTAGTACTTGGAACTATGATGTTGCAAGAGAGACTTGGTTGAAAGAGAGACAGGATTGGTAGCTAAACATTCCATGATTTAGATGCTTCAGGCAGAATAAAAGGGGTTGGGAGTTGCATTACTGGTTAAGGAGAATGTCACAGCTCGATTGAGGGAGGACACCTCGGAGGGTTCAGGCAGCAAGGCAATATGGATCGAGCTCAGGAACGGAAAGGGTGCAGTCACAATGTTGGGAGTTTATTACAGGCCTCCCAACAGCCAGCAGGAGATAGAGGAATGGGTACGCAGATGGATTTTGGAAAGATGCAAAAATAACAGGATTTGTAAGGAGCATCCAGAAGGGTTTCTTGAAACAGTATGTGAATAGCCCAACTCGTGAAGGAGCACGGTGGAAAAAGATCCTGGTGGTTGTAGTGCAGGCTTGCTCTATTTAGGTGATATTGGGGAATGAGGTCCGGCCAGTGATCGAAGTTTCAGTAGGAGAGCATTTCGGGAATAATGGTCACAATTCCCTAAGTTTTGAGGTGCTTATGGATAAGGACAAGAGTGGTCCTTGGGCGAAGGTGTTAAATTGAGGGAAGACTAACTACAGCAAGTCAGTAACTAGGGAGTGAGGTAACGTTAGGGATCGAGAGGAGTACGCAGCTTGTAGGAAGGAACTTAAGCAGGAAATTAGGAGAGCTAAAAGGGGTCATGAGAAGGCCTTGGCAGGTAAGATTAAGGAAAACCCCAAGGCCTTCTACAGATATGTAAAGAGTAAAATTTGAGATGTGAAGGAATAGGACCTATAAAATGTGAAGATGGGAAAGTTTGTACAGAACTGGTAGAAATAGCAGAGGTGGTCAATGAATACTTCAGTATTCACGGTGGAAAAAGATCCTGGTGGTTGTAGTGCAGGCTTGCTGTGGAGTGAAAAGATTGAATATGGGGACATTAAGAAAGAGGATGTGTTGGAACTTTTGAATAGCATCAAGTTAGATAAATGGCTGGGACAGGATGGGATGTACCCCAGGTTATTGTGGGATGTGAGGGAAGAGATTGCAGAGCCTCTGGCGATGATCTTTGCTTCATCGATGGAGACGCGAGACGTTCCAGAGGATTGGAGGATTGTGGATGTGGTTCCTTTATTCAAGAAAGGGAGTAGAGATAGCCCTGGAAATTATAGACCAGTGAGTCTAACCTCCATGGTTGGTAAGTTGATGGAGAAGATCCTGAGAGACAGGAATTATGAACATTTAGAGAAGCATCATGTTCTACGAGCCTGGTTGAGTTTTTTGAAGATATGACTAAACACATTGACAAAGGAAAAGCGGTACATATAGTTTATATGGACTTCAGCAAGGAGTTCGATAAAGTCCTCCTGCAAGGCTTATTGAGAAAGTGAGAGGGCATGGGATCCAAGGGGACGTTGCTTAGAGGATCCAGAACTGGTTTGCTCACAGAAGGCAGAGAGTGATTATAGATGGATCTTTATCTGCACAGAGATTGGTCACCAGTGGAGTGCCCCAGGGATCTGTTCTGGGACCCTTGCTGTTTGTGACCTTTATAAATGACCTGGATGAGGAAGTGGAGGGATGGGTTGGTAAGTTTGCCGATGAAGGGGTAGGAGTCTTAGCTGTGTTGTAGAGCAGAAGGATCTCGAGGTCCGGGTCCATAGGACTCTTAAATCGGCCTCGCAGGTGGAGGAAGTGGTCAAGAAGGCGTACGGTGTACTGGCCTTCATTAATCGAGGAATAGAGTTTAGGAGTCAGGAGGTAATGATGCAGCTCTGTAAGACTCTTGTCAGATCTCAGTTGGAGTATTGTGTGCAGTTCTGGTCCCCACATTATAAGAAAGATGTGGAGGCATTGGAGAGGGTACAGAGGAGGTTTACCAGGATGTTGCCTGGTATGGAGGGCAGGTCCTATGAAGAGAGGTTGAAGGATTTGAGGTTGTTTTCGTTAGAAAGGAGGCGGCTAAAAGGGGATCTCATTGAAGCATATAAGATGATTAGAGGTTTAGATAGGGTGGACAGTGATAGCCTTTTTCCTAGGATGGAGAAAGCTAGCACGAGGGGACACAGCTTTAAATTAAGGGGTATGAGTTATAGGACGGATATCAGAGGTAGGTTCTTTACTCAAAGAGTGATTAGGGAGTGGGATGCCCTGCCGCCAGCTGTTGTAGATGCGCCAAGTTGGTGGCGTTTAAGAGGTTAATGATAGTAATGGAAGAGAAGGGAATGGTTTAGTTTGGAGGGGCATTGCTTTTTATTTTGGTCGGCACAACATCGAAGGCGAAGGGCCTGTTCTGTGCTGTAATGTTCTATGTTCTATGTTCTAAGCAGGTTGAGGGAGCTGGGACTCTTCTCACTGGAGAGATGTAGGTTGAGAGGCGACCTGATAGAGGTTTATAAAATGTTGAGAGGAATAGATAGGGTGGACTCTCAGAGACTATTTCCCCGAGCTGAAATGGTCACTACGAGAGGACACAGATTTAAGGTACAGGGAAGCAAATACAAAGGAGATGTCAGGGATAGGTTTTTCACTCAGAGGGTGGTGAGTGAATGGAACCGACTGCTGTCGGAGGTTGTTGAGGCAAACTCACTGGGGTCTTTTAAGAGACTTCTGGATGAGTATATGGAAAAGAATAGGATAGGGGGTTATAGATAGATCTGTGGATTGGTAGATGTGATCGGCGCAACTCGTGGGCCGAAGGGCCTGTTTGTGCTGTATTGTTCTATGTTCTATGACACGAAGGTTGAAGGTGTCATGGATAGCGTGAAGGATGCCTGAAGTTGCAGCGAGACATAGATAGGATGCAAGACTGGGTGGAGAAGTGACAGATGGACTTCAACCCAGATAAGCATGTGGTGGTTCATTTTGGCACGTCCAATGGGATGAAAGAATATATTATTAAGGGTAAGGCTCTTAGCAGTGTGGAAGATCAGAAGGATTTTGGGGTCCGGGTTCATAGGATTCTCAAATTGGCCTTGCAGGTAGAGGATGTGGTTAAGAAGGCGTATGGTGTACTGGCCTTCATCAATCAAGGGATTGAGTTTAGGAGTTGGGAGATAATGCTGCAGCTTTATAAGACCCTTGTCAGACCCCATTTGGAGTACTGTGCTCAGTTCTGGTCGCCTCATTACAGGAAGGATGTGGAAGCTATTGAAAGGGTGCAGAGGAGATTTACAAGGATGTTGCCTGGATTGGGAGGCATGCCTTATGAGGATAGTTTGAGAGAGCTCAGTCTTTTCTCCTTGGAGAGATGAAGGATGAGGGGTGACCTGATAGAGGTGTGTAAGAAGTTGAGAGGTATTGATCGAGTAGATTCTCAGGGGCTATTTCCCAGGGCTGAAATGGCGGCCACAAGAGGACCCAGGTTTAAGGTGTCGGGGAGTAGGTACAGAAGAGATTTCAGGGTACGTTTTTCACTCAGAGGATGGTGGGTGAGTCGAATTGACTGCCGGCGGTGGTAGTGGAGGCAGATTCATAGAACATAGAACATTACAGCACAGAACAGGCCCTTCGGCCTTCGGTGTTGCGTCGACCAATATAAAAAGCAATGACCCTCCAAACTAAACCATTCCCTTCTCTTCCATATACTTATCAACTAACCTCTTAAACGCCACCAAACTTGGCGCATCTACAACTGCTGCAGGCAGGGCATTCCACTCCCTAACCACCCTCTGGGTAAAGAACCTACCTCTGATATCCGTCCTATAACTATCACCCCTTAATTTAAAGCTGTGTCCCCTCGTGCTAGCTTTCTCCATCCTAGGAAAAAAGGCTATCACTGTCCACCCTATCTAAACCTCTAATCATCTTATATGCTTCAATAAGATCCCCTCTTAGCCGCCTCCTTTCTAACGAAAACAACCTCAAATCCTTCAACCTCTCTTCATAGGACCTGCCCTCCATACCAGGCAACATCCTGGTAAACCTCCTCTGTACCCTCTCCAATGCCTCCACATCTTTCTTATAATGTGGGGACCAGAACTGCACACAATACTCCAAGTGCGGCCGCACTAGAGTTTTGTACAGTTGCAACATGACGTTGCGGCTCCGAAATTCAATCCCCCTACCAATAAAAGCTAAGACTCCATATGCCTTCTTAACAACCTTCTCGACTTGACTGCCTACTTTCAGGGATCTATGCACAAATACACAAAGATCCCTCTGTTCATCAACACTATTAAGAATCCTACCATTAGCCCTATACTCTACACATTTATTATTCCTGCCAAAGTGCATTACCTCACACTTTTCCACATTAAACTCCATTTGCCACCTCTCGGCCCAGCTCTGCAACTTGTCCAAGTCACTCTGCAAACTATAACACCCCTCTTCACTATCTACCACTCCACCGACTTTAGTGTCATCTGCAAATTTACTAATCCATCCTTCAATACCCTCATCCAGATCATTTATAAAAATTACAAACAGCAGGGGCCCCAAAACAGACCCCTGAGGTACACCACTTGTCACCGAACTCCACGATGAATATCTCCCATCAACCACCACCCTCTGTCTTCTATCTGCTAGCCAATTCCTAACCCAATTAGCTAAATCACCCTCTATCCCATACATCTGCATTTTCTGCAGAAGTCTTCCATGGGCCACCTTATCAAACGCCTTACTAAAGTCCATACATACCACATCAACCGCCTTACCCCCATCCACCTCCTTAGTCACTTTTTCAAAAAACTCAATGAGGTTAGTAAGGCACAACCTACCCTTCACAAAACCATGCTGACTATCCCCAATCAATTCATTACTCTCTAAATAACTATAAATCCTATCCCTAATAATTCTCTCCAACACTTTGCCCACAACAGAAGTAAGACTCACTGGCCTATAATTCCCTGGAAGGTCTCTCTTCCCCTTCTTGAACAACGGGACCACATTCGCTATCCTCCAGTCCTCCGGAACCACACCCGTAACCAACGACGACCTGAAGATCAGAGCCAGAGGCTCTGCAATCTCCTCTCTTGCCTCCCAGAGAATCCTAGGGTAAATCCCGTCCGGCCCAGGGGACTTATCCAACTTCAAACCCTCGAGAATATCTAGCACATCCTCCCTATCTACTTCAATACTTTCCAGTTTGCAACCCTGTACCTCAGTGTTCTCCATAACTACATTTACATCACCCTGCGTGAATACCGAAGAGAAATATTTATTCAGTGCCTCTCCAATCTCTTCAGGCTCCACGCACAACTTCCCACTGCTGTCTATGACTGGCCCTAATCTTGCCCTAACCAATCTTCTATTCTTAACATATCTAAAGAAAGCTTTAGGATTCTCCTTAATCCTATCAGCCAAAGTCTTCTCGTGTCCCCTCTTAGCTCTCCTCAATTCACTCTTTAGCTCCCTCCTGGCTAATCTATAGCTATCCATTGCACTAACTGAGCCTTCAAGCCTCATCCTGACATAAGCCTCCTTTTTCCTTTTAACCAGCGAATCAACTTTTTTCGTACACCAAGGTTCTCTTACTCGACCATTTCCTCCTTGCCTGACAGGGACATACTTATCAAGGACCCGCAGCAGCTGCTCCTTGAATAAGCTCCACATTCCAGATGTTCCCAGTCCCTGTAGTTTCCTAGTCCAATCTATGCACCCTAATTCTCTCCTGATGGCCTCATAATTACCCTTCCCCCAGCTATAACTACTGCCCCCAGCTTCATGCCTACCCCTATCCATCACTAAGGTGAACGTAACCGAAATGTGGTCACTATCACCAAAATGTTCACTAACTTCCAAGCCTAACACCTGGTCTGGCTCATTGCCCAGCACCAAATCCAATGTAGCCTCACCTATTCGATAGGGTCTTTTAAGAGACTTCTGGATGAGTATATGAGACTTAGTAAGATAGAGGCTTATAGGTAAGCCTATTAGGTAGGGATAAGTTTGGCGCAACTTGTGGGCCGAAGGGCCTGTTTGTACCGTAGTTCTTCTATGTTCTACATTCTAACAACATTAGGCAGGATCTAGAGAGGGAAGATTAGGGGAGGCTGTTTGAGGGTAAATCAACATCTGACATATGGGATTCTTTCAAATGTCAGCTGATTGGAATTCAGGACCGGCATGTACCAATGAGAATGGAAGATAAGTCTGGTAAGTGTTCGGAACCTTGGATAACAAGGGACATTGAGTCTGGTCAAAAAAAAGGAACCATTTGTAAGATCTAAAAGGCTGAGGATGGATGAAGTCCTTTAAGAGTATGAAGGTCATGAGAAGGGACTTGAGGAAGGAGTCAGAAGGACCAGAAAGGGTTATGAAAAGTCTTGGGCAAACAGGATTAAGGAAAGTCCCGAGGCAGAATGTATGTAAAGAGCAAGTGAGTTGCCAGGGAAATGGTTGGTCCACTGAAGGATAGTGGAGGGAATCTATGCATGGAACTAGAGGAAATGGACAAAATACTAAATGAATATTTTGCCTCAATATTCACCAAAGAGAAGGACTTGATGAATGGGGAGCCTAGGTTAGGGTATGTAGATATTCTGGGTCATGTCGATATCGAAAAGGAGGTGACATCTACTTTAATGTTTTATAATGGGATCTACTCCAGAATACTGAGAGGGGCAAGGGTGAAAATTGCCGAGGCCTTGATAGAAATCTTTGTTTCTTCATTGGCAATGGGTGAAGTTCCAGAGGACGGGGAGGGTAAGCCAATATTTCTTCCATTGTTTAAGAAGGGCAGCAGGGATAGTCCAAGAAGTAACCGTGAGCCATATGTCAGGAAAATTATTTGAAGATTCTAAGGTTAGGATTTACTCACATTTGGAAACAAATAGATTTCTTAGTGATAGACAGCATGGTTTTGTGAAGAGAAGTCATGTATGACTAACCTGATTGAGTTTTTTGAGGCAGTGATGGAAGATGATAGATGAGGGAAAGGCAGTAGATGTTGTATACGTAGACTTCCGTAAAGCCTTTGACAAGGTATCTCACGGTAGATTGGTACAAAAGGTGAACTCACACAGGATCAGATGGCAAGATGGAAGACCGAGGGCAGCAGTAGAGAGGGCTGCTTTTCTAACTGGAAGGCCGAGGCTAGCAGTGTTTCACCAGGATCAGTTTGGGACTTTTATTGTTTGTGGTGTATGGGAATGATTTGGAGGAAAATGTCGCTGATCTGATTAGTGAGCTCACAGATGACACAAAAGTTGGAGTTGCGGATAGTGAAGAGGATTGTCAGAGGATACAGCAAGATACAGACCGGTTGGAGACTTGGGCAGAGAAATGGCAGATGGAGTTTAACCCGGACGGGCGTGGGGTAATGTGTTTTGGAAAGTCCAATGCATATAGGAGTTATACAGCAAATGGCCTTAGGAGTATTGACGAGCAGAACTTGGGCATACATGCCCACTAATCACTGAAAGTGGCAACGCAGGTGGGTAAGATAGTCAAGAATGCATCGGTCAGAGCACTGAGGATAAAAATTGGCAAATCATGCTGCAGCAGTACAGAATCTTAGTTAGACCTCATTTAGAATATTGTGTACAATTCTGGTCACTACACTAACAGAAGGATGTGGATGCTTTGGAGGGAGAACAGAAGAGATTTACCAGGCTATTGCCTGGTATGAAGCTATGAGGAGAGACTCAGTTCTTTCTGACTGGAACGACGGAGATTGAGGGGTGATCGAGGTTTATGAGCGAGATGGACAAAGTGGATAGTCAGATGCCCTTCCCTAGGGTAGAAAGATTAAATATTAGAGGACTTAAGTTTAAGGTGCATGGGGAAAGTTGAGAGGAGAAGTGTGAGGCAAATTTATTACACCAAGGACAGTGGAACGCGCTGCTTGGGGAAGTGGAGGGAACGGGTATGACAGCGGCATTTAAGGGGTAGCTTGATGAATAGTGAATAGGATGTGAGTGGAAGGATACAGAATCCGTAAGTGTGTACGGTTTTGGTTTAGGTAGGCACCATGATTGGCACAGGGTTGGAGGGCTGAAGAGCCTATTCCTGTTCTTTGAAAGCAGAGCACCCTGCAGAAAACCCTTGCAGACACGGGGAAAACATACAGGCTCCACACAGACAATCACCTGAGCCAGGAATTGAACACAGGTACTGGCACTGTGAGGCAGAAGTGCTAATTACTATACCACCCATTCTCTTTTGTTAAATCAACAACATCAACCAAGTCATAGAATCATACAATGTAGAAAAGGCCCTTTGATCCATCGAGTTTGACACCATAAAGGTGCACAAACCCAATTTCCAGCATACCCTTAATTGTTATTTTTCAAGCGCTCATCCAAACACTTTTTAAGGTTTCCAGCCTCTGCTATCTTCCCAGAAACTGCATTCCAGATTCCCGCTACCCTCTGAGTAAATTTTCTTTTCTCAATTCCCCTCCCTCAGCCTTCTCTGCTCAAACAAAAAATAATCCATGTGTGCTCAGTCTCTCCTTGTAGCTCAAGTGCTCCATCCCAGGCAACATCCAGGTACATCTGCTATGTACCATATCCAGTGCTATCACATCTCTCCTATAGTGAGGTGACCCAGAACTGCACACAGTACTCCAGCTGTGACCTAACTCAACCTCCTTGACCTTGTAAGCTACACCATAACCGATCAAAGTGTCCTATTTTCCTGCTCAACTATCCTATTCCCCTGCTCTGTGAATAATGACCCCAAGATCCACCCGTTCTTCTGAACTTCCCAGTGTCCCACCTTTTCCCTCAGATGGTGATGACTAACACGAGGGGACATAGCTTTAAATTAAGGGGTGGTAGTTATAGGACAGGTGTCAGAGGTGGGTTCTTTACCCAGAGGGTAGTAAGGGCATGGAATGCCCTGCCTGCAGCAGTTGTGGACTCGCCAACTTTAAGGGCGTTTAAATGGATAGACATATGGATAACATTGGAATAGTTTAGGTTAGAGGGCATTAGATTGGTTCCATTGGCCGGCGCAACATCGAGGGCCGAAGGGCCTGTACTGCGCTGTAATGTTCTATTTGTTAAATATCCCCTTGTCTTGTTTCCTCTTCCAAAGTGCCTTGAACTTATTCAGGGTTAAACACCAGCTGCTACTGCTGTGACCATCTGAGCAACTTATCTTGCAATCTATGGCCCCCTCCTTCTTCACTGTTAGTCATCCTGCCGATCTTGGTGTCGTCCGCAAATTTTAAATTCATTAAACGATTTTGAATCTGGGGCTGCTGCGCAGGTTAAGCTCTTTGTGATGTTAAAAGTTGGGGCCCCAGAAGTGATCAGGAGACTTGTACACGACTGGGGGGGGGAGGAGAGGGTGCGAATGGGGTGGGGGAAGGGGAGGGTGCGATTGGGGGGGGAGAAGGGGAGGGTGCGATTGGGGGGGGAGAAGGGGAGGGTGTGATTGGGGGGGAGAAGGGGAGGGTGCGACGGGGGGGGAGAAGGGGAGGTGTATTGGGGGGGGGGAAGGGGAGGGTGTGAATGTGGGGGGAGTGATTGCGAATGGGGCATGTCCCCAGAAGATTGGAGGATAGTCAATGTTGTTCTTTTGTTTAAGAAGGGTAGCAAGAATAATCTGGGTAACTACAGGCCGGTGAGCTTTTCGTCAGTGGTAGAGAAATTATTGGTGAGGATTCTTCGAGACAATTTACTCCCACTTGGAAATAAGTAGATGTATTAATGAGAGGCAAAGTGGTTTTGTGAAGAGATGTTAGGTTTTACAAACTTGATTGAGCTTTTCAAAGAAGTGACAAAGATGTTTGAGAATAGGGCAGTGGATGTTGTTTACATGGATTTCAGTAAGGCCTTTGACAAGATCCCTCATGGCAGACTGGTGCAGAAGGTGAAGTCGCATGGGATCAGAGGTGAGCTGGTAAAGTGGATACAGAACTGGCTCAGTCAGAGAAGACAGAGGGTGCGTTTCTGAATGAACGGCTGTGATAAGTGATGTTCCTCAGGGATCAGTGCTGAGACCTTTGCTGTTTGTAATATATATAAATGATTTGGAGGAAAATGTAACTGGTTTGATTAGTAAGTTTGTGGCTGGCGCAAAGATTGGTGGATTTGTGAAGGTGATGAGGACTGATATAGATTGGTTGGGTGGAGAGATGGCAGATGGAGTTTAATCCAGAGAAATGTGTGGTAATGCATTTTGGAAGGTCTAATACAGTTAGGAATATACAGTAAATGGCAGACTCTTAAGAGTATTGATAGAAGGATCTGGATGTACAGTTCAACAGGCCACTGAAAGTGGTAACGCAAGTAGAGAAGGTATAGAAGATGTACAGAATGGAGAAGATGTACAGAATGCTTGCCTTCATTAACCAGGGCATTGAATTTAGAAATTGACAAGTTATGTTGCAGCTTTACAAAACCTTAATTAAGCTGTATGTGGAATATAGTGTTCAATTCTGGTCATCACATTACCAGAACGACATGGAGGCTTTGGAGATGGTACAGAAAAGATTTACCAGGATGTTGCCCTGGTATGGAGGGCATTAGATACAAGGAGAGGTTGGAGAAACTTGGTTTGTTCTCACTGGTATGACGGAGGTTGAGGGGGTGACCTTATAGAAGTCTGAGAGATTGAGGGGCATGGATAAAGCAGATAGTCAGAAGCTTTTTCCCAGGTTGGAAGAGTCAGTTACAAGGGGTACAGGCTTAAGGTGTGAGGGACAAAGTTTAAAGGAGATGGACAAGGCAAATTCTTTACACAGAGGGTGATGGATGACTGGAACTCGCAGGGTGAGGTAGTAGAAGCAGATACAGTACTGACTTTTAAGAGGCATCTGGCCAACTATGTGAATAGGATGGGAATAGAGGGATATGGTCCGTGGAAGGGGAGGGTGTTTCAATTCAGTCGGGCAGTTTGGTCAGTGCAGGAGTGGAGGGCCAAAAGGGCCGGTTCTGTCCTGGAATTTCTTCTGTTCTTGAGAGAGGGAATGTGAGTAGGCGGAGAGAGGGATAATGTGAGAGGGGAGAGATGGAATGTGGAGGGAGAGTGGGAATGTGGAGAGGGGAGAGTGGGAAGTGAGAGGGGAGAGTGGGGACATGTGAGAGGAAGAGAGGGAATGTGCGAGGGTGAGAGAGGGAAATGTGAAGAGGGGGAGAGTGGGCAATTACAGATGTACCACACAAAGCATTCTTTCTGGTTGTATCACAGCGTGGTATAACTCCTGCTCTGCCCGAGACCGCAAAAAAAACTACAAAGTGTCATGAACGAAGCCTAATCCATCCCACAAACCAGCCTCCCGTCCATTAACTCTGTCTACACTCCCCGCTGCCTCAGCAAAGTAGCCGGCGTAATTAAAGACCTCCGACGTACCCCGGTGTTTTTTTTCTCCCCCACCTTCGATAGGAGAAAGATACAGAGATCACGTTCCGACTGGCTCAAGAATGTAAAAATCAGGTTCAGAAGATTTGTCAGCTTTTAGTCCCAGTAGTTTATCCTGTAATTTTGTGTATCAATATGAATTATATTAAGCTCATTATTGTCCTTGTATTACTGAATGTCAGAGGCCAACTTTCCATTTTGTGTCAGAAAAGGGAGATTTTTTGGCCCTGGACGTGGGAGGCTCTGAATTCCGTGTGTTAAGGGTCAAAGTATCAGAAGATGGGAGACAAGTGGTCCAGACGTTCAGCCAAGTCTATCCGATGCCCGAGGAGGTGAAAAGTGGTACAAGCCAACAGGTAACTCTGTACGTAACGTCTTGTATCTACAACAGCCAGGCCGAGGACTCACTCTGCTCATGACCATTTGTTTCTCCTTCTGCCTTGCAGTTTTTTGATCACGTTGTTGAATGCCTGGGAGATTTCATCACAAAACAGGAGATAAAGGATAAAAAGTTTCCTCTCGGCTTCACGTTTTCCTTTCCCTGCAGGCAAAGCAAATTGGATGAGGTAACATAGAACAAAACGTAGAATCGTAGAACCCCTATGGTGCAGAAAGAGGCCCTTTGGCCCATCGAGTCTGCACCGAACACAATCCCACCTCCCGTATCCCTACATATCTCACCCACTAACCTACACATTCCAAGATACTAAGGGATAATTTCTTAACACGGGCCAATGAGCCTAACCCGTACATCTTTGGACGGTGGGAGGAAACCCATGCAGACACGAGGAGAATGTGCAAACTCCACACTGACCCGAGCTGGGAATCGAACCCAGGACCCTGGAGCTGTGAAGCAGCAGTGCTAACCACTGTGCTAATGGTGCTGCCCTAATTTATAGAAACCATAGAAAATAATATTGGGGCGGCACAGTGATTAGCACTGCTGCCTCACAGCAACAGGGATCCGGGTTCAATTCCAGCCTTGGGTCCCTGTCTACGTGGAGTCCACATCCTCCCCGTCTCTGTGTGGGTTTCCTCTGGGGGCTCCGGTTTCCTCCTAGTTCAAAGCTGTGCGGGTCAGATTGACTGGCCATATTAAATTGCCCCTTAGTGTCAGGGATTAGTGGGGTAAGGATGTGGAGTTACAGGAGTAGAGCCTGAGTGGGATTGCTGTCAGTGCAGACTTGATGGGCCCAATGGCCTCCTTCTGCACTATAGGGATTCTACGATTGTAATTAAGATCACAAAATGTTTTGATTATCCGGTTGATTGTTGCATTTTAGTAATTCTTATGAAACACAAGAGTGATTTTCTGGGACTTTCTGGAGTTGACCTCTGGGTTCGTGGGGTCAGAGCTATCCCAGAATTCCAATCTTCCCGGTAGTAATTGACCGGAAAGGACTTGGCAGTGAATTGATTTGGAAATACGTCATGGCTGGAATTTTATGCCTTATTTTTGCGCTTCCAATGACTGTGAACAGGAGTACGTGAAATTGCGCAAGAAGATGTTAGACCCACGTGCTGGTGTCAATATACTTCAGTCAGCTAGTGAGTACAGGAGTCAGAAACACACCAAGTAACAATTATTAGTTAGGCCAATTAAAAGGAAATTCAAATCTGCCCGTAAGATTTCTACACTGGATCCTGGGCAACCCAAGTTGGAGCTCACCCTGCTCACTTTTCTCATTCAGGAAATATTGGCTGTGATCATAGAACATAGAACAATACAGCACAAACAATCCCTTCGGCCCACAAGTTGTGCCGATCACATCTACCAATCCACAGACCTATCTATAACCCCCTATCCTATTCTTTTCCATATACTCATCCAGAAGTCTTTTAAAAGACCCCAGTGAGTTTGCCTCAACAACCTCCGACGGCAATTGGTTCCATTCACTCACCACCCTCTGAGTGAAAAACCTACCCCTGACATTTCCTTTGTATTTGCTTCCCTGCACCTTAAATCTGTGTCCTCTCGTAGTGACCATTTCAGCTCAGGGAAATAGTCTCTGAGAGTCCACCCTATCTATTCCTCTCAACATTTTATAAACCACTATCAGGTCGCCTCTCAACCTACGTCTCTCCAGTGAGAAGAGTCCCAGCTCCCTCAACCTATCTTCATAAGGCCTGCCTCCCAATCCAGGCAGCATCCTTGTAAATCTCCTCTGCACTCTCTCAATAGCCTCTACATCCTTCCTATAATGAGGTGACCAGAACTGCGCACAATACTCCAACTGGGGTCTGACAAGAGTCTTATAGAGCTGCATCATTACCTCCCGACTCCAAAACTCTATTCTTTGATTAATGAAGGCCAGTACACTGTACGCCTTCTTGACCACTTCCTCCACCTGCGAGGCCGATTTAAGAGTCCTATGGACCCGGACCCCGAGATCCTTCTGCTCTACAACACAGCTATTATTAGGAGTCTGAGTGAAAGATGCTTTCGTCTTGAGAGTTTGGACGTTTTCCTATGTTTAATTTTGAAACATTTGCCTTGTTAACCCTGTTTTGAGGACTTTTGCTTTGTTAACTCTGGATCATTTTTGCCCAGTGCAATCTTCATAGAAACATACAAAATAGATGCAAAATAGAGCCTTCAAGCCTGCACCACTATTCAATATGATCATGCACTTCCGGTATCTTATTCCCACTTTCTCTCCATCCCCTCGATCCCTTTAGCCACGAGAGCCACGTCCTGCTCCCTCTTGAATACACTCAGTGAATTGGCCCAACAGCCTTCTGTGGTATAGAATTCCACAGGTTCATAACTCTTCCGCATCTGGAGTCCTAACCGCCTCTTATTCTCAGACTGTGACCACTATTTCGACTTCCCAACATCGGGATCATTCTTCCCACATCTAGTCTGTGCAGTCCCGTCAGGATTTTGTATGTTTCTAGAGACAACAAAACACCAACACCACACCAACCCAATGAGAGATCACCTCATGGCATGGTAGGACTGACATGAAGAGATACTGAATTGACCGGCCTCGTACTTCCTGGAATTTCAAAGAGGTGATCTCGTAGAAACATACAAAATCCTGACGGGACTGCACAGACTAGATGTGGGAAGAATGATCCCGATGTTGGGAAGTCGAAATAGTGGTCACAGTCTGAGAATAAGAGGCGGTTAGGACTCCAGATGCGGAAGAGTTATGAACCTGTGGAACCTTCAGTGGATTCCCTCGATGGCAAAAATGTCTAGATTTGGAGATCAAAACTGCACACAATACTCAAGGTGTGGCCTCACTAAGGCCCTGTTTCACTGCAGCAAGATATCTTTACTCCTGTACTCAGATCCTGTTGCTATGAAGGCCAGCATGCCATTAGTTTTCCTCACCGCCTGCTGTACCTGTATGCCAACCTTCAGCGACTGGTCCACTATCACACCCAGGTCACATTGCACTTCCCCTTTTCCAATCAGATCATCTTCCTTTCTGGCTTTGCCACCAAAGTGGATAACCACTGTGCAGATACATGGATTTGGGCCTGTGTCTGTGGGAGTTTGCGCATTCTCCCCGTGCTTGCATGGGTTTTTCTCCGGGTGCTCCGGTTTCCTCCCACATCCCAAAGATGTGCTCTTAGGCTAATTGGCAAAACAAATTCTCCCTAAATTGTTTCAAATTTGGTTTTTAATCCATAGATCTATAAACATAGACAGGGATCACAGGTAGAGGTGAGAACATCAGGGTGGTGGCGTGGGCTTGTTGGGCCGAAGGGCCTGTTTCCCGTGCTGTTTTGTTCTTTGCTCTTTGCTCACAGTTATCGACACTATATTGCATTTGCCCGCTCAGCCAGCTGCCCAAGTCACCTTGCACCCTCTTACCACCCTCCTCACAGCACACACTGCCACCCAACTTTATATCGTCTGCAAATTTGGAGATATTGCATTCGGTTTCTTCATCTTAACGTGTGTTGTGAATAGCTGGCGCCCCAGCGCTGAACCCTGTGGTGTACCACGAGTCACTGCCTGCCACTCTGAAAAGAACCCGTTTACTCCCACTCTGCTTCCTGTCTGCTAACCAGATCTTTGTCCACATCAGTACGTTACACCCATTCGATTCTATCCTCGGGTGACTGTCTGTCTGTCTGGAGTTTGCATGTTCTCCCCGTGTCTGTGCGGGTTTCCTCTAGGTGCTCCAGTTTCCTCCCACAGTCCAAACATTGTGCGGGTTCAATGGATTTGCCATGCTAAATGTGTGGAGTTGTGAGGATAGGGCGGAGGAGTGGGTCTGGGTGTGATCCTCTGTCAGAGAATTGGTGCTGACTTGATGGGATGAATGGTTCTTTCCACACTGTAGAGATCCCATCAGTCTGTGACCATTTAGCAGTGATGGTCAAAAGCCCATCCAGCAGCACAAGTGAATAGCTAAATGTTATGAGAGTTTCTGACTCGACCACTCTTTTCGGGAGTGAATTCAGATTCCCACCACATTTTGAATAAAAATCTACCTCTTACCTTAAATCCATACCGCCCCCCCTCAGGTTATTGATCCCTGTACTAATGGAAAAAGTGCCTGCCACCCACCCCATCGATGGTCTCTCACAATCTTATACAACTCTATCAAGTGCCCTCTCAACTTTTGTTACTCCAAGGAAAACAGCCCCAGCCTAAAGAACAACAAAGAAAATTACAGCACAGGAACAGGCCCTTCGGCCCTCCAAGCCTGAACTGACCATGCTACCTGACCCTTCTGGGGACCATATCCCTCCATTCCATCCTACTCATCTATTTGTCAAGACTCCCCCTAAAAGTCACTACCTCCCCCGGCAATGAGTTCCAGGCACCCACCACCCTATGTATAAAAAATTTGCCTCGTATATCCTGTTTAAATCTTGCCTCTTGCACCTTAAACCTGTGCCCCCAGGTAATTGACTCTTCCACCCTGGGAAAAAGCTTCTGTCTATCCATTCTGTCCACACCTCTCATAATCTTGTAGATTTCTATCAGGTCACCCATCAACCTCCAGTGAGAACAAACTAAGTTTCTCTAACCTCTCCTCATAGCTAAAGCTCTCCATACCAGGCAACATCCTGGTAAATCTTTTCTGTGCCCTCTCCAAAGCCACCAATCTGGTAGTGTGACAACCAGAATTGAACACTATATTCCAAGTACAATCTAACTAAGATTCTAAAACTGCAACATGACTTGCCAATTTTTAAACTCAGTGCCCCAGCTGATGAAGGCAAGCATGCTGTATACCTTCTTGACTACATTCTCCATCAGCATTGCCACTTTCAGTGACCTGTGTATCTGTACACCCAGATCCCTCTGTTTATCAATACTGGTAAGGGTTCTGCCATTTACTGTATATTTCTATTTGCATTAGACCTTCCAAAATGTATTACCCCACATTTGTATAACGTTTATACAGTCGCAGAATTATCAAAATAAACAGTAACATTGCAAGATCCACAGGGTTTATATAGCAAACCTAGTCACCTACTTTAATGAGTGAAACTATTGCAAGCCAAATTACACAATGATGGAATCAGAATCAATTTCCCCAATACAATGCAATTCCAAAAAAATTTCAGAATATTAATACTTTGCAGCATGCGCTAATACTCCAACATACAGTAAACAGGCTTTCAGAATCACAGAATTATTCTGATGTGGAAGGGGAGCATTTGGTCCCACTTGGAGTACTGTGCGCAGTTCTGGTCACCTCACTACAGGATTGATGTGGAAGCTATTGAAAGGATGCAGAGGAGATTTACAAGGATGCTGCCTGGATTGGGTGACATGCCCTATGAAGATAGGTTGAGGGAGCTGGGACTGTTCTCCCTGGAGAGATGAAGGTTGAGAGGCGACCTGATAGAGGTTTATAAGATGTTGAGAGGAATAAATAGAGTGGATTCTCGGAGGCTATTTCCCAGGGCTGAAATGGTCGCTACGAGAGGACACAGGTTTAAGGTGCTGGGGGGCAAGTACAGAGGAGATGTTAGAGGTAAGTTTTTCATTCAGAGGGTGGTGAGTGAGTGGAGTTGGTTGCCGTCAGTGGTGGTAGAGGCGAACTTGCTGGGGTCTTTTAAGAGAAATCTGGATGAGTACATGGGATTTAATGGGATTGGGAGTTACAGATAGTTCTATGGCCTGGTAGATATAGATATGATCGGCACAACTTGTGGGCCGAAGGACCTGTTTGTGTTGTTATGTTCTATATTTACACTGGCTTTCCAAATGAGCATCAGGATTTAGTACCATTCCCACACCCTTTCCCACACCCCTCCACAGTTCCATTCAAATAATTCCTCTTGAATGTCTTGATTGAGCCCACCTCCACTCCACTTCCAGGCACTGCATTCCAGACTCCAATCATCAAGTGTGTGAAAATGTTTGGTCTCATCACGTTTGCTTCTGGAACCATTCTTGTGCACGCTCTCGAATGCATTCACATCTTTAAGTGGTGCCCAGAACTATACAGTCCAAGTCATTATTGTACACCCCAAATAACAAGGGCTCGAACACTGAGCCCTGCAGAGCCTCACTGGAAAATGTCTCACAACACCAGGTTAAAGTCCAAAAGGTTTATTTGGTAGAAAACGCCACTAGCTTTTGGAACGCTGTTTCTTCGTCAGGTGAGTGGGGAGTTCTGATCAGAAACAGAGCATATAAAGGCACACAAAGTTTACAGAATACTGATTAAAATGCAAGTCTTTACAGCTAATCTGCTATTCAAGTCTTAAAGATGCCGACAATGTGAGTGGAGATAGCATTAGCACAGGTTAAAGAGATGTGTATTGTCTCCAGACAGGACAGTAAGTGACGTGCTGCAAGTTCAGGGAAGTCATGGGGGTTACAGATAGTGTGAGATGAACCCAAGATCCTGGTTAAGACCGTCCTCATGTGTGCAGAACTTGGCTATCAGTCTCTGCTCAGCGACCATCCTGATTTGGAAATAAATCACCATTCCTTCACTGTCGCTAGGTCAAAATTGTGAAACTCCGTTCCGAACTGCACTGTGGATGTACCTACACCACATGAACCTGCAGTAATTCAAGAAGATGGCTCAACATAATCTTTTCAAGGGCAACTAAGGATGCGCAATCAATGCCAGCCAATCAGTAATGCCACATCCATAAATGAACGGAACAGACTCCCATCTCCCAGTGATCTATGGTATTGCCTTCAGTGCTTCAGTTTCTGCATTGCAAGTAGAGTTTGTGTTCTCCTCAGGCTCGTGAGGATATCTGATCCTCTACAGCCACTAGTGTACAGAGTTTCTTGAACAATAAGAGATCCACAGTGTTTCACAGCGTTACTAAATAATGTGTTCGGGTGAACTTTGAAATATTCAGCGCTGGTACAGAGATGAGCTCCATCAGAGGGCAGTCAAATTTCACTGACCAAATTGTGTTTCATGCTCTGTCTGAGGCCAGAACTCCTTATTCACCTGTCGAAGAGGGGAAGGCTCGAAAGCTTGTGAGTTTACTGTCAAATAAATCGGTTGGGCTTAAACCTGGTGTTGTCAGACTTCTTACAGAATTCATGAAAAGGCAGAGTGAGTGCACTCACTGACTCCAAACACAGCACAGGGTAGCTAGTTTTCAAAGCGATCTGTCCAGCATTTTCAGAAAATAATTTTGCTAAAGAAGCAGAGGGCCACTGGTCAGACAGAATGAGAGAGTGAATATTTTCTATTCTATCTCCAATTATCTTCCAATTCAGGGTATTCTCGTTTCATGGACAAAAAAATTCTCGGTTAAAGGAGTCCAAGGAGAAGATGTTGTCTCTTTGTTGCGCAAAGCACTTGCAAAACGAGAGGTTAGTTTAATCCGATTTAAACCTGCTTCTGAAATCTAACTGCTGGGGAGCAATCTGAGCTGAGTTGTAGGAGATCAGCTCCTGAGTAAGTTTTGACTTTATTAAGAAACCGATTTTTATCTTTGGGGCGGTCAGAGAGGGAAAAAACTGAAGAGGAAAAACTCAGCAAATATTCTGCCTGCAGAGAGGAGACCTTCTTTAAAAAAAACCATGAGGCTAACACTCGTCAATCCACCCACCCAACTCTCCCCTTCACCTCTGCCCAACCGCCTCCCTCAGTGCCTCCCAATCCACCCCCCCCACCGTCTCCCAATCCACCCCCCACCCACCGTCTCCCAACCGGCCCCCGCCCCCCCCCTCACCACGTCAACCCGCCCCCCCCCCTCACCACCGTCCAACCCGCCCCCCCCTCACCACCGTCCAACCCAACCCCTTCACCAACATCCAAACCCGCCCCCCCTCACCACCATAACCCCCCGGCCCCCCCTCACCACGTCCAACCGCCCCTGCACCACCGCCCAACCCGCCCCCCCTCACCACCGTCCCACCCGCCCCCCTCACCACCGTCCAAACCCGACCCGCCTCACCACTGCCAACCCGCCCCCCCCCCTCACTGCAGCTCAACTTTCCTCCCTGCCAAATCTTTGCTCTCCCTGCCAGCCCCTGGCCCTGCCTGCCATCCCTCTCTTCTTTCCTTTTACCCCTCCCCTCGCTCTCACTTCTTCCCCCTCCCCCTCCCCTGCCCGCCATCACCCACCCCACCCCACTCTCCCTGCCTTCCCTCGCCTGCTCTCACCTTCCCTCATCCCGCCTGCTCCGTCCTTGCCTGCACCCTCCTTCCTCACTCTCCATTCCCTCGCTCTCAGCCCTCCCTCGCCTCTATACCTTCACTGCCCGTCCCTCCCTCTCCCTCGCCCGCCCTCCACCCCCTCTCTCTCCCAACTCCACACCCTCCCGCCACCCACCCTCTCCCTTGCCTATCCTTGTCCCCTCCCTCGCCCGCTCCACCACATGCCTCCCCGACCCCTTCTTCACCCATCCCCAGCCCACCCCACCCCCCTTACTTGCCCGTGTCACCGGCCCCCATTGCAAGCTCCCAACTTGTGTGCACCCCACCCCCTGCCCTGACTTCATTCAACCCGCAGTTTGATGGGGGACAGTGCAGAGGGAGCTTTACTCTGTATCTAACCCCATACTGTACCTGTCCTGGGAGTGTTTGATGGGGGGACAGTGTAGAGGGAGCTTTATTCTGTACCTAACCCTGTGCTGTACCTGTCCTGGGAGTGTTTAATGGGGGACAGCGTAGAGGAAACTTTATTCTGTATCTAACCCCATGCTGTACCTGTCCTGGGAGTGTTTGATGGGGACAGTGTAGAGGGAGCTTTATTCTGTATCTAACCCTGTGCTATACCTGTCCTGGGAGTGTTTAATGGGGGACAGTGAAGAGGGAGCTTTATTCTGTATCTAACCCTGTGCTGTACTTGTCTTGGGAGTGTCTAATGGGGACAGTGTAGAGGGAACTTTACTCTGTATCTAACCCCGTGCTGTACCTGTCCTGGGAGTGTTTGATGGGGGACAGTGTAGAGGGAGCTTTACTCTGTATCTAACCCCGTGCTGTACCTGTCCTGGGAGTGTTTGATGGGGGACAGTGTAGAGGGAGCTTTACTCTGTATCTAACCCTGTGCTGTACCTGGCTTGGGGGTGTTTAATGGGGACAGTGTAATGTAAGTTTTACACTATATCTAACCCCGTGCTGTACCTGTCCTGGGAGTGTTTGATGAGGGACAGTGTAGAGGGAGCTTTACTCTGTATCTAACCCCGTGCTGTACCTGTCCTGGGAGTGTTTGATGGGGGACAGTGTAGAGGGAGCTTTACTCTGTATCTAACCCCGTGCTATACCTGTCCTGGGAGCGTTTGATGGGGGACAGTGTAGAGGGAGCTTTACTCTGTATCTAACCCCGTGCTGTACCTGTCCTGGGAGTGTTTGAGGGGGGGACAGTGTAGAGGGAGCTTTACTCTGTATCTAACCCCGTGCTGTACCTGTCCTGGGAGTGTTTGATGGGGACAGTGTAGGGGGAGCTTTACTCTGCATCTAACCCCGTGTTGTACCTGTCCTGGGAGTGTTTGATGGGGACAGTGTAGAGGGAGCTTTACTCTGTATCTAAACCCGTGCTGTACCTGTCCTGGGAGTGTTTGATGTGGGGACAGTGTAGAGGGAGCTTAACTCTGCATCGAACCCTGTGCTTTACCTGTCCTGGGAGTGTTTGATGGGGACAGTGTAGAGGGAGCTTTACTCTGTATCTAACCCCGTGCTGTACCTGTCCTGGGAGTGTTTGTCCTATTGAGAGACTATGTTACTCAATGTGTCATTTGGTGGAATTAATATAAGGGTAATATCCAAAAGCTGCTGCTTTTTCTGCTCTATTTTATTAGGACATTAAGGTGGATGTATTGGCATTAGTCAATGATACTGTCGGAACCATGATGACATGTGGATTTGATGACCCCTATTGTGAAGTTGGCGTGGTTATTGGTAAGTATTTGAAAAATGTCCTTTCTTGCCTGAAATTGAGGTATGGAATAAGCGAATGTGCCTCCCACTAGGTACAGGTACAAATGCTTGTTACATGGAGGAGCTGCGACACATCAGCTCGATCGAGGGTGACGAGGGGAGGATGTGCATCAACACCGAATGGGGCGCCTTCGGCGACAACGGTTCTCTGGATGACATCAGGACTATTTATGATAAAGAAGTAGACGCGGACTCCATCAACCCAGGGAAGCAGCTGTAAGTTGACACTGAATCTTCATTAGACCTTGCTGATCTCTGATATTAGTCTCCTGACCTTGCCGTGACCTCTCCTAAAGGTTCCAATGTTCTACATTGATTTTCAGTGAATGGGTAGAAACCATAGAAAATTACAGCTCAGAAACAGGCCTTTTGGCCCTTCTTGTCTGTGCCAAATGATTTTTTTTGCCTAGTCCCACTGACCTGCATTTGGACCATATCCCTCCACACCCCTCTCATCCATGAACCCATCCAAACTTTTCTTAAATTGACCCCACATTTACCACTTTATCCGGCAGCTCATTCCACACTCCCACCACTCTCTGTGTGAAGAGGCATCCCCCTACCCCCGCCGCCAAATATTCCCTTTAAACTTTTCTCCTTTCACCCTTAACCCATGCTCCCTCTGGTTTTTTTTTCTTCAATGCAGATAAACGTGTAGTGGTCCATTTTGGCAGGAATAATGGGATGAAGGAGTACAATATCAGGGGTAGGAGTCTTAGCTGTGTTGTAGAGCAGAAGGATCTCGGAGTCCAGGTCCATAGGGCTCTTAAATCAGCCTCGCAGGTGGAGGAAGTGGTCAAGAAGGCGTACGGTGTACTGGCCTTCATTAATCGAGGAATTGAGTTTAGGAGTCAGGAGGTAATGATGCAGCTCTATAAGGCTCTTGTCAGACCCCAGTTGGAGTATTGTGCGCAGTTCTGGTCGCCTCATTATAGGAAGGATGTAGAGGCTATTGAGAGGGTTCAGAGGAGATTTACAAGGATGCTGCCTGGATTGGGAGGCAGGCCTTATGAAGATAGGTTGAGGAGTTGGGACTCTTCTCACTGGAGAGACGTAGGTTGAGAGGCGACCTGATAGTGGTTTATAAAATGTTGAGAGGAATAGATAAGGTGGACTCTCAGAGACTATTTCCCTGAGCTGAAATGGTCACTATGAGAGGACACAGATTTAAGGTGCAGGGAAGCAAATACAAAGGAGATGTCAGGGGTAGGTTTTTCACTCAGAGGGTGGTGAGTGAATGGAACCGACTGCCATCGGAGGTTGTTAAGGCAAACTCGCTGGGGTCTTTTAAGAGACTTCTGGATGAGTATATGGAAAAGAATAGGATAGGGGGTTATAGATAGGTCTGTGGATTGGTAGATGTGATCGGCGCAACTCGTGGGCCGAAGGGCCTGTTTGTGCTGTATTGTTCTATGTTCCCTAGCCTCAGTGGAAAAAGCCTGCTTGCATTCACTCTATCGATACCCATCAAAATCTTATCCATCTCTATCAAATCTCCCCTCATTCTTCTACACTCCAGGGAATAAAGTCCTAACCTATTCAATCTCTCTCTGTAACTCAGCTTCTCAAGTCCCGGCAACATCCTGTGAACCTTCTCTGCATTCTTTCAACCTTATTTACATCCTTCCTGTAACTAGGTGACCAAAACTGTACACAATACTCTAAATTCAGCCTCACCAATGCCTTATACAACCTTACCATAAACACTCCAACTTTTATACTCGATATTCCGATTTATAAAGGCCAATGTACCAAAAGCACTCTTTATGACCTTATTCCACCTGTGATATCACTTTTAGGGAATTCTGTCCCTGTATTCCCAGATCCCTCTGTTCAACTGCATTCTTCAGTATCCTACCATTTACCCTCTACGTTCTAATCTAGTTTGTCCTTCCAAAGTGCAGTACCTCACACTTGTCTGCATTAAACTCCAGCTGCCATTTTTCAGCTCATTTTTCTAGTTGGTCCAAATCCCTCTGCAAGCTTTGAAAACCTTCCTCACTGTCCATTAAACCTCCAATCTTTGTATCATCAGCAAATTTGCTGATCCAATTTACCACATTATCATCCAGATCATTGATACAGATGACAAACAACAATGGACCCAACACCGATCCCTGTGGCACTCCACTAATAAGAAGTCTGACAACACCAGGTATAAGTCCAACCAATTTATTTGATAGTAAACTCACAAGCTTTTGAGGTTTGCCTCTTTGTCAGGTGAATGGAGAGTTCTGGCCTCAGACAGAGCCTATAACAGCACAGACAGTTTACAAATTACTGATTAGAATGTGAATCTTTACACCTAACCTGCTGTTTGAATTTACAATCCTCACCGACTGTACATGTAACAGGGTATGTGTGTAGATTACAGCCTCATGCTTGACTGGAATCATGGAATCTCAGGACATAGGACATAGAACACTCTAACACAAACAGGCCCTTCGGCCCACAAGGCGCGCCAATCATACCCACACCTACCAGGCCATAGAACTATCTAACTCCCAATCCTATTAAATCCCATGTACTCATCCAGAAGTCTTTTAAAAGACCCCCAGGGAGTTTGCCTCCACCACAACTGACAATTCCATTCACTCACCACCCTCTGAGTGAAAAACTTATCCCTAACATCTCCTCTGTACTTGCCTTCCAGCACCTTAAATCTGTGTCCTCTCATAGTGACCATTTCAGCCCTGGGAAATAGCCTCCAAGAATCCACCCTATCTATTCCTCTCAACATCTTATAAACCTCTATCAGGTCGCCTCTCAACCTTTGTCTCTCCAGGGAGAAGAATCTGAGCTCCCTCAACCTATCCTTATAAGGAATGCCCCCCAATCCAGGCAGCATCCTTGTAAATCTACCTCTGCACCCTCTCAATAGCTTCCACATCCTTCCTGTAGTGAGGCGACCAGAACTGAGCACAATACTCCGAGTGGGGTCTGACAAGGGTCTTATAAAGTTGCACCCTTACCTCCCAACTCCTAAACTCAATCCCTCTATTAATGAAGGCCAGTACACCATATGCCTTCTTGACCACATCCTCCACTTGGGGGCAGATTTAAGAGACCTATGGACCCGGACCCCAAGATCCTTCTGCTCCTCAACACTGCTAAGATCCTTGATATTATACATGTATTATGATATTATACACAGATGCCACTAGGCCCATCATGTCTGATCCAGTCCAAGAACAAGCCACCCCTCCCCCCACCCTAATCCCACTTTCCAGTATTTGGTCTCTAGCTCTACAGATTACATCACTTGAGATGCAGATCCAGACCCCTTTTGAAATGAGTTGAGGGTTTCTGCCCCTAGTAACTTTCAGGCAGTGAGTTCCACACTCCTCTGGGTGCAAAGATTTTCCTCACCTTCCCTCTAATCTACCAATCACTTCAAATCTCAGCCGCCGAGTCATTATTTATTGAAATGAATAGATCCTTTTCATCCACTCTATCCAGGGTCCCCCTCAATTTTAAATATCTCAATCAATTTCCCCTCAGTGTTCTCTGCTCCAAGGAGAACAACCCCAGCCAATCCCGTCTTTCCTCATTGCTGCCAAAGAAGCCAATTTTGTATCCATTTCGATACCTCACCCTGGATCCCACGAGATTTAATTGTTTTATAAAATGTCAGTACAACTTCCCTTCTCTATTATTCTAAAACTTGGTCATGAAGGGAATTATTAGATAACAAGGACACCTATGTCAGACTCCTATTTATCGACTACAGTTCAGCCTTCAACACCAATAGTCCTATGAAATTCACCGACAAACTCCGTGGCCTCGGCCCCTCCCTCTCCGACTGGATCCAAGACTTCTGAACCCACAGACCAGAATCAGTAAGGATAGGCAGGAGCACCCCCTCCACGATCATCCTCAACACTGTGTTCCACAAGGATGTGCCCTCAGGCCTTTAGTATAAAGTAGGCCTTTGAAGGGTGGGTTAATAAATTTGCTGATGACACCAAGATTGGTGGGGTAGTGGATGAGGTGAAGAGCTGTTGCAGGCTAGAAAGAGACATTTCACTAACTTCATTGCAGTGTTAATATAAGCCTACTTGTGACACTATTAACTAAACTGATAGCCACATCTTTCTCACATGTGACTGTTATAAGACACTCTGATAAACATTTCCATTTGAACAATGGAACCATATCACATATTTGGCATGCATTCTGCTGTTCCAGAAAGCATATGCCAACGCTGTTAGCAACTGTAAAACAAAGGACAGAGCTGGGCCAAAAAATGGCAGATGGAGTTTAGCCCTGATAAAGGTGATTCATTTTGGTAGGACAAGCTTGAATGCGGATTACAGGATAAACAGCAAGGTTCTGAGGAATGTGGATGAACAGGGAGATCTTGGAGTTCATATCCACAGATCTCTGAAGGTTGCCATTCAAGTGGATAGAGCTGTGAAGAAGCTTATAGTGTGTTAGCGTTTATTAACAGCGGGTTTGAGTTTAAGAGCCGTGGGGTTATGCTGCAATTATACCGGACCTTGGTGAGACCACATTTGGAATATTGTGTTCAGTTCTGGTCACCTCATTCTAAGAAGGATGTGGAAGCATTGGAGAGAGTGCAGAGGAGATCAGGATGCTGCCTGGTTTGGAGGGTAGGTCTTATGAGGAAAGGTTGAGGGAGCTGGGGCTTTTCTGTTTGGAGCGGAGGAGGAAGAGAGGCGACTTAATAAGATGATGAGGGGGATAGATAGAATGGGTGTTCAGAGACTATTTCCTTGGGTGAATGTAGCTGTTACTAGGGGGCGTAACTATAAGGTTCATGGTGGGAGATACAGGAGAGATGTGCGAGGTAGATTCTTCACTCAGAGAGTGATTGGGGTGTGGAATAGACTGCCTGCTGTGATAGTGGAGTCGGACAATTCAGGAACTTTGAAGTGGTTATTGGAGAGGCACGTGGAGCATTCCAGAATGATAGGGAGTGGGATAGCTTGATGGTGGGTTCAGACATAGTTGGCACAACATCGAGGGCCGAAGGACCTGCACTGTGCTGTAATGTTCCATATTCCTTATACACCTCTGACTGTGCAGCCCAATCCCCCTCCAACTCGATTTTCAAGTTTGTTGGCAACACCAGTGTAGTGGGTCAGATCTCAAACAATGATGAGACAGAGTACAGGAGTGAGATAGAGAATCTGGTGAACTGGTGCGGCAACAATGATCTCTCCCTCAATGTTAAAAAATTGAAGGTGATTGGGATTGAATTCTGGAGTTGTAGTGGAGGACATTCTCCCATTTATATCAATGGGGATAAAAGGGAAATGGTCGAGAGCTTCAATTTTTTTAGGTATCGAGATCAACAACAACTTGTCCTGGTCCCTCCATGCTGATGCTATAGTTAAGAAACCCCTCTACTTTCTCAGGAGGCTAAGGAAATTTGGCACATCAGCTACAATTTTACAGATGCACCAAAGAAAGCATTGTCTGGTTGTATCACAGTTTGGTATGACTCCTTCTCTGTCCAAGACCGTAAAAAACTACAAAAGATTGTGAATGTAGCCCAGTCCATCATTGAAACCAGCCTCTCATCTCTTGACTCTGTCTACATTTCCCTCTCCCTCAGGAAAAGCAGCCAGCATAATCAAACATCCCGTGCATTCCGGACATTCTATCTTCCACCGGGAAAAATATACAAAAATCTGAGGTTGCGTACCAACCAACTCAAGAACAGCTTCTTCCCTACTGTGTTAGAATTTTTTTGAATGGTCCTATCTCATATTAAGTTGATCTTCTCTACATCCTAGCTACAACATAACTAGGAGTTGGCTCTTCCTTGAGCCTGCTCGCCATTCAATTGCTGATCTTTTTGTGGACTCAGCTCCACTTACCCGCCCACTCACCATAACCCTTAATTCCTTTACTGTTTAAAAATGTACGTATCCTCGCGTTAAAAACATTCAATGAGGGAGCCTCAATTGCTTCACTGGGCAGGAAATTCCAAGATTCACTACCCTTTGGATGAAGAAATTCCTCCTCAACTCAGTCCTAAATCTGCTCCCCCTTATTTTGAAGCCATGTCCCCTAGTTCTAGTTTCACCTGCCAGTGGAAACAACTCCCCTGCTTCTATCTTTATATGTTTCTATAAGATTTCACTCTCATTCTTCTGAATTTCAGGCAAGGAACAATACTTTTCAGTGTGTACTAATACATGCAAAGATAATAAATCAAAGGGGACCACTGTACTTCCAGGAAGGTTTGTAGTGTTATTGGGGAGGGATTAAACTAGATTTGCAGAGGATGGAAACCAGAGTAGATTGTGGGTGAAAATAAATGATAGTTCATGCAAAATCACAAATGGAAAGGTGTGTGGTGGTAATAATCTCCTGAGTTGTTTCTATTTCAATGCCGGGGGGAGGCAGACAAGTTGAGGGTGTGGATTGACACGTGGAAATATGACATTATAGCCATTAGTGAAACTTGGCTACAGAGGGTCAGGACTGGCAGCTCAATGTTTCAGGGTTCCGATGTTTCAGACATGATAGAGGTTGACTGACGAAGGGTGGGAGAGGAGGGTGGCATTGCTAGTCAGGGAAAATGTTACAGCAATGCTCAGGCAGATTAGATTAGAGGGCTTGTCTACCGAGGCCATATGTGTGGAGCTGAGAAACAGGAAGGATATGACCATATTAATGGGGTTGTGTTATGGACCAGCTAATAATCAGCGAGAATTGGAGGAGCAAATCTGCAGAGAGATAGCAGCCAACCGCAGGAAATATAAAGTTGTGATAGTAGGGGATTTTAATTTTCCACATATAGATTGGGACTCCCATACTGTTAAAGGTCTAGATGGGTTAGACTTTGTAAAATATATTCAGGAAAATGTTTTAAATCGATATATGGAAGTACCAACAAGAGAAGTTGCAATATTTGATCTCCTATTAGGAAATGAGTTAGGGCAAGTGTTGGAAGTCTGTGTAGGGGAACACTTTGGTTCTAGTGATCATGGATAAAGATAGACCTGATCCTTGGGTTGAGGTTTTAAATGGAAAGAGGCCAAATTTGAAGAAAACAGAAATGATCTAAAAAGCGTGGATTGGGACAGGCTGTTCTCTGATGAGGATGTGATTGGTAAGGGAGAGGCCTTCAAAGGAGAAGTTTTGAGAGTGCAGAGTTTGTATGTTCCTGTCAGGATTAAAGGCAAAGTGAATAAGAATATGGAACCTTGGTTCTCAAGGGATGTTGGAACTCTGATAAACAAGAAGAGAGAGATGTATGGCATGTATAGGCAACAGGGAGCAAATAAGATGCTTGAGGAGTATAAAAAGTGCAAAAAAACTTAAGAACAAGTCAGGAGGGCTAAAAGAAGACATGAGGTTATTTTGGAAGTCAAGGTGAAGGATAATCCTAAGAGCTTCTACAGATATGTTAAGAGCAAAAGGATAGTAAGGGATAAAATTGGTCCTCTTGAAGATCAGAATGGTCGGCTTTGAACGGAACCAAAGGAAATGGGGGAAATATTAAATGGGTTTTTTGCATCCGTATTTCCTAAGGAAACTGGCATGGCATCTACAGAAATAAGGCAAACAAGTAGGGAGGTCATGGAACCTATCCAGGTGTTTGCTGTCTTGAGGCAAATCAATAGATAAATCCCCAAGACTGGATAGAGTATTCCCTCGGACCTTGAAGAAAACAAGTGTTGAAATTGCAGGGGCCCTGGCAAATATATTTAAAATATTGGTATCCACAGGTGAGATGCTGGATGATTGGAGGACAGCTCATATTATTCTGCTGTTTAAGCCGGGAAATTATAGGCCGGTAAGTTTGACATCTGTAGTAGGTAAATTGTTGGAAAGATTACTAAGAGATAGGATCTACAAATACTTGAGTAGACAGGGACTTATTAAGGAGAGTTAACATGGCTTTGTGTGTGGTAGGTCATGTTTAACCAATCTATTAGAGTTTTGCGAGGAGGTTTCCAGGAAAGTGGAAGAAGGAAAGGCAGTGGATATTGTCTACCTAGATTTCAGCAAGGCCTTTGATAAGGTCCCTCATGGGAGGTTAGTTCGGAAGGTTCAGTCACTAGGGTATAGTTGGGGAGGCAGTAAATTGGATTAGACACTGGCTCAATGGAAGAAGCCAGAGAGTGGTTGTGGAGGATTGTTTCTCTGAGTGGAGGCCTGTGACTAGTGGAGTGTCACAGGGATTGGTGTTGGGTCCATTGTTGTTTGTCATCTGTATCAATGATCTGGATGATAATGTGGTAAATTAGATCAGCAAATTTGCTGATGATACAAAGATTGTAGGTTTAATGGACAGTGAGGAAGTATTTCAAAGTTCGCAGAGGGATTTGGACCAACTAGAAAAATGGGCTGAAAAATGGCAGCTGGAGTTTAATGCAGACAAGTGTGAGGTATTGCACTTTGGAAGGACAAACTAGATTAGAACGTACAGGGCAAATGGTAGGATACTGAAGAATGCAGTTGAACAGAGGGATCTGGGAATACAGGGACAGAATTCCCTAAAAGTGATATCACAGGTAGATAGAGTTGTAAAGAGTGCTTTTGGTAGACTGGCCTTTATAAATCAGAGTATAAAAGAGTTGGAACATTACAGTGATGTTGTATAAGACATTAGTGAGGCTGAATTTAGAGTATTGTGTGCAGTTTTGGTCACCTAATTGTAGGACGGATATTAATACGGTTGAAAGAATGCTGAGAAGATTTACAAGGATGTTGCCGGGATTTGAGAAGCTGAGTTACGGAGAGAGATTGAATAGGTTAGGACTTTATTCCCTGCAGGGTAGAAGAATGAGGGGAGATTTGATAGAGGTGTATAAGATTTTGATGGGTATTGATAGAGTGAATGCAAGCAGGTTTTTTCCACTGAGGCTAGGGGAGAAAAAAACCAGAGAGAATGGGTTAAGGATGAAAGGAGAAAAGTTTAAAGGGAATATTAAGGGGAGCTTGAACTGCCAGATGAAGTGGTGAATGCAGGCTTATTTCTAACATTTAAGAAAAACTTGGACATTGGATGAGAGGGGTGTGGAGGCATTTGGTCCAAGTGCAGGTCAGTGGGACTAGGCAAAAAAAATGGTTTGGCGCAGACAAGAAGGGCCAAAAGGCTGGTTTTATGGTTCTAAATTATTTCATAGGCCTTCATAACCACCTTATTGACCTGTCTTATCTTCATTAACTCTTCTCACTACACTTTTCAGGAGCCTCCTATTGATTAGGTTATCCTTTATCTTGTTTGACCTCTCCAAATGCATCACCTCACATTTCTCTGGGTTGAATTTAATTTGCTGTTTTTGTGAGACACTCCAAAGAGTGTCTTGTCCGAGTTTTATGGTCGCTCTTCAGCAATGTGCCTTGTACTTCTGAAAGGAATCAGAGAGTCATCCATCAGATGGTATCACAGCCCTGAGGCAGAAACGGGAAATTGATAGAACATAGAACATAGAACATTACAGCACAGAACAGGCCCTTCGGCCTTCGATGTTGCGCCGACCAATATAAAAAGCAATGCCACTCCAAACTAAACCATTCCCTTCTCTTCCATATACTTATCAACTAACCTCTTAAACGCCACCAAACTTGGCGCATCTACAACTGCTGCAGGCAGGCATTCCACTCCCGAACCACCCTTTGGGTAAAGAACCTACCTCTGATATCCGTCCTATAACTATCACCCCTTAATTTAAAGCTGTGTCCCCTCGTTCTAGCTTTTTCCATCCTAGGAAAAAGGCTATCACTGTCCACCCTATCTAAACCTCTAATCATCTTATATGTTTCGATCAGGTCCCCTCTTAGCCTCCTCCTTTCTAATGAAAACAACCTCAAATCCCTCAGCTCTCCTCATAAGACCTGCCCTCCATACCAGGCAACATCCTGGTAAACCTCCTCTGTACCCTCTCCAATGCCTCCACATCTTTCTTATAATGTGGGGACCAGAACTGCACACAATACTCCAAGGGCGGCCGCACTAGAGTTTTGTACAGTTGCAACATGATGCTGCGGCTCCTAAATTCAATCCCCCTACCAATAAAAGCTAAGACTCCATATGCCTTCTTAACAACCTTCTCGACTTGACTGCCTACTTTCAGGGATCTATGCACATACACACCAAATCCCTCTGTTCATCAACACTATTAAGAATCCTACCATTAGCCCTATACTTTACACATTTATTATTCCTGCCAAAGTGCATTACCTCACACTTTTCACATTAAACTCCATTTGCCACCTCTCGGCCCAGCTCTGCAACTTGTCCAAGTCTCTCTGCAAACTATAACACCCCTCTTCACTATCTACCACTCCACCGACTTTAGTGTCATCTGCAAATTTACTAATCCATCCTTCAATACCTCATCCAGATCATTTATAAAAATTACAAACAGCAGGGGCCCCAAAACAGACCCCTGAGGTACACCACTTGTCACCGAACTCCAAGATGAATATCTCCCATCAACCACCACCCTCTGTCTTCTATCTGCTAGCCAATTCCTAACCCCATTAGCTAAATCACCCTCTATCCCATACATCTGCATTTTCTGCAGAAGTCTTCCATGGGCCACCTTATCAAACGCCTTACTAAAGTCCATATTACCACATCAACCGCCCTTACCCCCATCCACCTCTTTGGTCACTTTTTCAAAAAACTCAATGAGGTTAGTAAGGCACGACCTACCCTTCACAAAACCATGCTGACTATCCCCAATCAATTCATTCCTCTCCAAATAACTATAAATCCTATCCCTAATAATTCTCTCCAATACTTTGCCCACAACAGAAGTAAGACTCACTGGCCTATAATTCCCTGGAAGGTCTCTCTTCCCCTTCTTGAACAACGGGACCACATTCGCTATCCTCCATTCCTCCGGAACCACACCCGTAACCAACGACGACCTGAAGATCAGAGCCAGAGGCTCTGCAATCGCCTCTCTTGCCTCCCAGAGAATCCTAGGGTAAATCCCGTCCGGCCCAGGGGACTTATCCAACTTCAAACCCTTGAGAATATCTATCACATCCTCCCTATCTACTTCGATACCTTCCAGTTTGCTACCCTGTACCTCAGTGTTCTCCATAACTACATTTACATCACCCTGCATGAATAGCCTGCGTGATCTCAGCAACATAGCTGCACAACCATCATAACTGCAGACAAACAGACTTGAATCACAGCATTGGGAAATGTTAATCGTGAATATTAGTTATTGCTCATTTCTTCAGAGCCATTTACCCAAAAACATCATTTGAGTTACAAAGTGGTTTTTATTCAGGAACACCAACAACAGTACAACAAGCAACACGACCGTTCCGATCACAATATGAATCGAGCTCACACAACCCAGGAGCTGCACCGATCGCTGTCTTACCGACCCCTCAGGGCATGGAACATAGAACATTACAGCGCAGAACAGGCCCTTCGGCCTTCGATGTTGCGCCGACCAATTAGGAAAAAAGCAATGACCCTCTAACCTAAACCATTCCCTTTTCATCCGTAAACTTATCAACTAACCTCTTAAATGCCACCAAACTTGGCGCATCTACAACTGCAGCAGGCAAGGCATTCCATACCCTTACCACCCTCTGGGTAAAGAACCTACCTCTGATATCCGTCCTATAACTATCACCCCTTAATTTAAAGCTGTGTCCCCTCATACTAGCTTTCTCCATCCTAGGAAAAAGGCTATCACTGTCCACCCTATCTAAACCTCTAATCATCTTATATGCTTCAATAAGATCCCCTCTTAGCCGCCTCCTTGCTAACGAAAACAACCTCAAATCCCTCAGCCTCTCTTCATAAGACCTGCCCTCCATACCAGGCAACATCCTGGTAAACCTCCTCTGTACCCTCTCCAATGCCTCCACATCTTTCTTATAATGTGGGACCAGAACTGCACACAATACTCCAAGTGCGGCCGCACTAGAGTTTTGTACAGTTGCAACATGACGTTGCTGCTCCGAAATTCAATCCCCCTACCAATAAAAGCTAAGACTCCATATGCCTTCTTAACAACCTTCTCGACTGGACTGCCTACTTTCAGGGATCTATGCACATACACACCAAGATCCCTCTGTTCATCAAGACTACTAAGAATCCTACCATTAGCCTATACTCTACACATTTATTATTCCTGCCATAGTGCATTACCTCACACTTTTCCACATTAAACTCCATTTGCCACCTCTCGGCCCAGCTCTGTAACTTGTCCAAGTCTCTCTGCAAACTATAACACCTCTCTTCACTATCTACCACTCCACCGACTTTAGTGTCATCTGCAAATTTACTGATCCATCCTTCAATACCCTCATCCAGATCATTTATAAAAATTACAAACAGCAGGGCCCCAAAACAGATCCCTGAGGTACACCACTTGTAACCGAACTCCACGATGAATAACTTCCATCAACCACCACCCTCTGTCTTCTATCTGCTAGCCAATTCCTAACCCAATTAGCTAAATCCCCCTCTATCCCATACATCTTCATTTTCTGCAGAAGTCTTCCATGGGCCACCTTATCAAACGCCTTACTAAAGTCCATATATACCACATCAACCGCCTTACCCCCATCCACCTCCTTAGTCACTTTTTCAAAAAACTCAATGAGGTTAGTAAGGCACGACCTACCCTTCACCAAACCATGCTGACTATCTCCAATCAATTCATTACTCTCTAAATAACTATAAATCCTATCCCTAATTATTCTCTCCAATACTTTGCCCACAACAGAAGGAAGACTCACTGGCCTATAATTCCCTGGAAGGTCTCTCTTCCCCTTCTTGAACAACGGGACCACATTCGCTATCCTCCAGTCCTCCGGAACCACACCCGTAACCAACGAAGACCTGAAGATCAGAGCCAGAGGCTCTGCAATCTCCTCTCTTGCCTCCCAGAGAATCCTAGGGTAAATCCCGTCCGGCACAGGGGACTTATCCAACTTCAAACCCTCGAGAATTTCTAACACATCCTCCCTATCTACTACAATACTCCCCAATTTGCAACCCTGTACCTCAGTGGTCTCCACAGCTACATTTCCAGCACTCTGCGTGAATACCGAAGAGAAATATTTATTCAGTGCCTCACCAATCTCTTCATGCTCCACGCACAACTTCCCACTGCTGTCTATGACTGGCCCTAATCTTGCCCTAACCAATCTTCTATTCTTAACATACCTAAAGAAAGCTTTAGGATTCTCCTTAATCCTATCAGCCAAGTCTTCTCCTGTCCCCTCTTAGCTCTCCTCAACTCACTCTTTAGCTCCCTCCTGGCTAATCTATAGCTATCCATTGCACTAACCAAGCCTTCAAGCCTCATCCTGACATAAGCCTCCTTTTTCCTTTTAACCAGCGAATTAACTTTTTTAGTACACCATGTTTCCCTTACTCGACCATTTCCTCCTTGCCTGACAGGGACATACTTATCAAGGACTCGCAGTAGCTGCTCCTTGAATAAGCTCCACCTTTCAGATGTTCCCAGTCCCTGTAGTTTCCTAGTCCAACCTATGCACCCTAATTCCCTCCTTATGGCCTCATAATTACCATTCCCCCAGCTATAACTACTGCCCCCAGCTTCATGCCTATCCTTATCCATCACTAAGGTGAACGTAACCGAATTGTGGTCACTATCACCAAAATGTTCACCAACTTCCAAGCCTAACACCTGGTCTGGCTCATTGCCCAGCACCAAATCCAATGTAGCCTCACCTCTATTTGGCCTATCTACATACTGAGTCAAAAAACCTTCCTGCACACTTTGTATAAAAACTGACCCCTCTAACATGCTAGAGCTATAGCTATTCCAATCAATATTAGTAAAGTTAAAGTCCCCCATAACAATTACCCTATTACTTTCACTCCTGTCCAGGATCGACTTTGCAATCCTTTCCCCTACCTCTCTAGAACTTTTAGGAGGTCTATAAAAGACTCCCAACAGGGTGACCTCTCCTCTCCTTTTTCTAATCTCAGCCCATACTACCTCAACAGACAAGTCCTCATCAAACTTCTTTTCTGTCACTGTGATACAGTCTTTGACTAATAATGCCACTCCTCCCCCACTTCTACCTCCTTCTCTACTCCGACTAAAGCATTTGAACCCGGAACCTGCAACATCCATTCCTGTCCCTGCTCTACCCAAGTCTCTGAAATGGCCACAACATCTAAGTTCCAGGTACTGGTCCAAGCTGCAAGTTCCTCCCCCTTATTGCGAATACTCCTTGCATTAAAGTATACGCATTTCAAACCATGCCCTACTCCACCCGTCCGCTGCTGTGTTTTACAGTTCTCCTCTATGACCCCCCTATTCTCATCCCTCTTAGCACCCCAACTACTCAGGATTCCACCCCCCCCGAATCAGTTTAAAGCCCCCTGCATAGACTTTGCAAATTTTCCCCCCAGGATATTGGTTCCCCTCTGGTTCAGGTGTAGACCATCTCTCTCGTAGAGGTCCCACCTATTCCCAGAATGAGTCCCAATTGTTCAGGAACCTGAACCCCTCCCTCCTGCACCATCCCCGTAGCCACGAGTTCAAACATTCCCACTCTCTGTTCTTCTCTAAACTATCCCGTGGCACAGGCAAGAGTCCAGAGATAACCACTCTGCCAGTTTTGGCCCTAAGCTTCCATCCCAACTCCATAAATTTCTGTTTAATATCCCCTTCCCTTGTCCTACCTATATCATGTGTCCCTAAATGAACTAAGACTTGGGGCTGACTCCCCTCTCCCTTAAGAATCTTAAAAATCCACTGTGTGACATCCTGGACCCCAGCCCCTGGGAGGCAACACACTAGCCCTAAGTCCCATTCATTACTATTTACTCTCCTATCTGTCCCTCTAACTATGGAGTCTCCAATTACCAGGCCCAATCTCTTATTCCCCCTACCCACCTGAGCATTCTCAGCAGGCTCACCCCCAGAGACCTGCTCCCTTTGGCCATCCCCAGTTGATTCTTCCTCAACTGTAGCTTCCAGGACAGAAAATTTGTTTTGGAGGGGAACAGCCCCAGGGGATTGTCTACCCGATTGCTTCTTACCCCTCCTCCGAACAGTTACCCAAAAATCACTTTTAGGAGTGACTATCTCTTTGTTACTCCTGCCAATATCCTCCTCAACCTCTCGAATTACCCTGAGTTCCTCTAATTCCAGCTCCAGCTCCTTAACACGATCCTCAAGGAGCTCCAAATGTGCACACTTCCTGCAGGTATAATCAGCAGGAACACGACTGGTGTCCCTCACCTCGTACATACTGCAGGAGGTGCAACGTACTGCCTGCACTGCCATCCCTGATACTTTAATTTCCAGGAGAGAAAAAAAACTTCCCACACACTTTTATTATTAGGTTAGAGGAGGGGGGAGGGTGGGATACTCTACCTGTGTAGAGTATCGGGTTTCCTCTCTGGACCAATTTATAGAGACAGAGAGAAAAACTACAACTACCGGCAGCCTCCTAATGACGACTTCCGGTTTCCAGTTAGTTTAAATAAAAAAACGGCAAAAAACTACCACTGCTCACTACTTTAACCAAAGAGAAAAAGTTAAAAATTACTTAACACTTGAACTTTACGCCCTCCCAAATCGCTGTCTGTCCGTGCTGCTCCAAGGGAACAATGGCATGGAAGACTAATGTCCCTTTCAACAGTTTTTAGAGGTTTCCGCAAACCTTCTCCTTCACATCAGCATTTGGTTTGTGATCATCATGAATGAGAAGGGAGCATCGATGTCCATTCACTGCCTCACACCCAGGTATGGGTATAAACAACTTTCCTCTAAGCCGATGGTCTGGCTGGAAGTCTCGGTAAGGCTTCTGCTACCTTGATAGGCATGATCGCGTCCTCCGGGTCGAATGCATATCACGACTATCCCCAGGACAAGAACCTGTCCAGTCAAAGTTTCTTTAAGTTACCGGGTTTACAGGTTCAGAAGCACATTGGCGGTTCTCAGCCAGTTTTCATCGTCTCTTTATTATCAGCTATGTTTCATCACAAAGAATTCTTCAAAATGCAGACAATGAGAATACACAAAACTTACTCCAACTTATAAATCAAAGAAATGGTTTAATAAAGGGACATCATTACTCCAAACTTGACCTCACCCTGAGCCACTCCAAGCTCCCCCCAGTGCTACACATTTCCTTATTTATAGTGAGTCAGCTGACTATTACGTCTCTGTGATTTATTCTGTGGTTTATTGGCAAAGCTGATCCTTACATCTTATTCCCATTGGTCACATTACATCCCATTCCAAGTTGTCACCAGTTACATTCTAACAAGCTACATGGCGAATTTTAATATCGTCTGCAAATGACTCAGTCAGATTGCTTACATTCACACTCAAATCATCAAAAACTCACAAAAAGTTGGGGCGTTAGTATTGAGTAAAGTGGAACCCCATTGCACACATCCAGTCTGCTTTGTGGGACCTTGTCAAAAGCCTTGCCAATATCTAAGTAGATCACATCAACTGCATTAGCCTCATCAATCCTCAATACTCTCTCAAATAATCAACTCAAGTTAATCACACACTATTGTCCCTCAGCAAATCCAAGCTGACTCTATACTTGATTAATCTCTGCCTAATAATTTGGCCTTGTCTAGGGTCCGACTGACTGGCCTATCATTATTTGGTCTATTCCTCGTTCCATTTTTAAACCAAGGTACAATGTTAGCAATGCTCCAATCCTCTAACACCAGACCCATATGCAGTGGAGTTTGGAAAATGATGGTCAGCCCTTCACCAACTCCTCTCTGACTTCTTTGAACAGCCTGGGATTCAATTCACTTTTATATCTCTCCCCTCTCACCTTAAATCTATGCCCTCTAGTTTTAGACTCCCTACCTTTGGAAAAAGATATTGACTAGGTTGCTGATCTACGCCCCTCATTATTTTACAGACCACTGCAAGCTCACCCCCAAGTTTCCTATGCTTCAGTGAAAAAAGTCCCAGTGTATCCAGCCTCTCCTTATAATTCAAACTATTAAGTCCCAGTAGCGTTCTAGTAAATCTCCTCTGCATTCTTTCTAGTTTAATAATTTCCTTTTTATGATAGGGTGACCAGAACTGTACGCAGTATTCAAAGTGTGACCTAATCAATGTCTTATACAACTTCAACATGACGTCCCAACTCCCAAATCCAGGTGATTTCTCCATTTCAAAGGTGCTAATCCCATTGCTACTTCCTCTCTCCCTGTGTTTCCTTGTGATTGAACAACTAACACTCAAACCCTTGATTTATGTAGAAAGAAACAAAGATATGGTTGGTCCGGTGGCACCCAGTGATCTCTGTGCCGAAAAGAATGAGGAACATAAATGAAGAGACAAAAATGCTGAATGGGCTTATTGTGTGATGATGTGGAGATGCCGGTGTTAGACCAGGTTAAAGTCCAACAGGTTTATTTGATAGTAAACCCACAAGCTTTCGGAAATGGTGTTCCTTCATCAGGTGAGTGTAAGGTTCTATTCATTACAGAAACTGGTTGGACTTTAACCTTGGCGTTGTGAGAATTCTTGAGTGACATTGCCTAAAGCTACATTTCCTTGTGATTCTTGCAGGTTTGAGAAAATGATTTCTGGTCTGTATCTGGGAGAACTTGTAAGGATTATCATGGTGAATATAGTTCGGAACGGCATGTTATTCAAAGGGAACCTTTCGCCCAAACTTCTCATCAAAGGATCCATTGCAACTGCTGACATTGTTGCTTTGGAAAAGTAAGAGCAACAGAGTAACTGAGGCAGAACGGTGTTCAAAATAGCACCTTACAAAAGGCTGCTGTGTGGCAGGTAGGGGAGAGAGTAGGAGGGCAAGAAGATGAGGGGAGGAGGGAGAGTGGGGTGGTGAGAGGGGCAGGAGGAGGGAGGGTAGGAGGGTGAGAAGATGAGGGGAGGAAGGAAGGTGGGAGGCTGGGGTGCTGAGGGGGGGGCAGGAGATGGAGTGGTGGGGTGGGGTGGTGAGGGGTTTGGGTTACATAGAACATAGAACATTACAGCACAGAACAGGCCCTTCGGCCTTCAATGTTGTGCCGACCAAAATAAAAAGCAATGCCCCTCCAAACTAAACCATTCCCTTCTCTTCCATATACTTATCAATTAACCTCTTAAACGCCACCAAACTTGGCGCATCTACAACAGCTGCAGGCAGGGCATTCCACTCCCTAATCACTCTTTGAGTAAAGAACCTACCTCTGATATCCGTCCTATAACTCATACCCCTTAATTTATAGCTGTGTCCCCTCGTGCTAGCTTTCTCCATCCTAGGAAAAAGGCTATCACTGTCCACCCTATCTAAACCTCTAATCATCTTATATGCTTCAATAAGATCCCCTCTTAGCCGCCTCCTTTCTAACGAAAACAACCTCAAATCCTTCAACCTCTCTTCATAGGACCTGCCCTCCATACCAGGCAACATCCTGGTAAACCTCCTCTGTACCCTCTCCAATGCCTCCACATCTTTCTTATAATGTGGGGACCAGAACTGCACACAATACTCCAAGTGCGGCCGCACTAGAGTTTTGTACAGTTGCAACATGATGCTGCGGCTCCAAATTCAATCCCCCTACCAATAAAAGCTAAGGTTGGTGAGGGGAATGTGGTGATGGGGCGGTGAGGAGGTTGGGGTGGGGTGGTGATGGGTTTGCGTTGGTGAGGGGAATGTGGTTGGGGAGGTGGGGTGGTGAGGAGATCAGAGTGGGAGGCAGGGTGGTGAGGAGGTTGGGGTGGGGTGGTGAGGGGAATGTGGTGGGGGGGTGGGAGGTTGGGGTGGTGAGGATATCGGAGAGGGAGGCAGGGTGGTGAGGAGGTTGGGGTGGGTCAGCAAGGGGGCTGGATGTTGAGGGGTGGGACAGTGAGAGAGCAGGGTGGTGATAATCATTTCAAGGTTCTTCTTGAGGAGAAATAGTCATCTGAAGTTTCTCTGTCAGGATCACTGTTGGTTTGAAGTAGCTTTTTTTCAGACCACTAGTCAGTTGATGAAGCAATTTTGCTAAGACTCCAATATCTATGAAACTCCTTTATAAAGATCAGCATTCATTTGAAAATCCTTTGGAATTATCACTATTCCCCTGCAGCTCCCATAATCAGTATTCATCTGAAACTCTTCTGATAGGATCACTATTCATTTCATACAGCTTGCAGCACGGAAAAAGGCCCAACTTGTCCATGTTCATCCTTCTTTTAAAAATCAGTAAGCAAGTTACCAATTGCCCATTTGGCCCATGTCCCTCTATACCCATCTTTTTAAGAGCCTCTACTACTACCTCCGGCAGTTTGTTCCAAACACTCTTCTGTGTGAAAAAAATTGCCCATCTGGATCCTCTTGTATCTCTCCCTGCTCACCTTAAATCTATGTCCTCTAGTTTTAGACTACCTTTGGGAAAAGGTATTGATTATCTAGCTGATCTGTGCCCCTCATTATTTTATAGACCTCTATAAGGTCACCCCTAACCTTTTACGCTCCAGGGAAACAAGTCCCAGTCTATTCAGCCTCTCCTTATAACTCAAACCATCAAGTCCTGATAGCATCCTAGTAAATCTTTTCTATACTCTTTCTAGTTTAATAATATCCTTTCTAGAATAAGGTGACCAGACCTGTAAATAATATCCCAAGCGTGGCCTTACCAATATCTTACGCAATCTCAACAAAATTCCCAACTCCTGTATTCAATGTTCTGACCAATGAAACCAAACATGCTGAACACCTTCTTCACCACTCTGTCCACCTGTGACTCCACTTTCAAGGAGCTATGTGCCCCTCGATCTCTTTGTTCTATAATGCCCTCAAAATGCCCTACCATTAACTGAGTAAGTCCTGCCCTGGTTCATCTTACATTTAGAACATAGAACATAGAACATTACAGCACAGAACAGGCCCTTCGGCCTTCGATGTTGCGCCGACCAATATAAAAAGCAATGCCCCTCCAAACTAAACCATTCCCTTCTCTTCCATATACTTATCAACTAACCTCTTAAACGCCACCAAACTTGGCGCATCTACAACCGCTGCAGGCAGGGCATTCCACTCCCGAACCACCCTTTGGGTAAAGAACCTACCTCTGATATCCGTCCTATAACTATCACCCCTTAATTTAAAGCTGTGTCCCCTCGTGCTAGCTTTTTCCATCCTAGGAAAAAGGCTATCACTGTCCACCCTATCTAAACCTCTAATCATCTTATATGTTTCGATCAGGTCCCCTCTTAGCCTCCTCCTTTCTAACGAAAACAACCTCAAATCCCTCAGCCTCTCCTCATAAGACCTGCCCTCCATACCAGGCAACATCCTGGTAAACCTCCTCTGTACCCTCTCCAATGCCTCCACATCTTTCTTATAATGTGGGGACCAGAACTGCACACAATACTCCAAGTGCGGCCGCACTAGAGTTTTGTACAGTTGCAACATGACGTTGCGGCTCCGAAATTCAATCCCTCTACCAATAAAAGCCAAGACTCCATATGCCTTCCTAACAACCTTCTCGACCTGACTGCCTACTTTCAGGGATCTATGCACATACACACCAAGATCCCTCTGTTCATCTAGACTACTAAGAATCCTACCATTTGCCCTATACTCTACACATTTATTATTTCTGCCACAGTGCATCACCTCACACTTCTCCACACCAAACTCCATTTGCCATTTTATCTAAATTAAACTCCATCCGCCATTCATCAGTCCACTCTCCCAGCTGATCAACGTCCTGTTGCAATCCTAGGTAACCTTCTTCACTGTCCACTACATCACCAATTCTTCTGTCATCTGTAAACTTACTAACCATGCCTCATTCAAAATTCTCATCCAAATCATTAATGTAAATGACAAATAACAGTGGACCCAGCACTAATTCCTGAGGCAACCACTGGTCACAGGCCTCTGGTTTGAAAACAAACCATCCTCTGGCTTCTGTCATCAAGCCAATTTGTATCCAATTTGTATCCCTCACCCTGGATCCCCTGATACCTTAAACAACAACCTACCATGCAATACCTTTGTCAGCAGCCTTGCTAAAGTCCAGGTGGACAATGTCAACTGCACTCATCTTACCCCTTCAAAAAACTCAATCACATTTGTGAGATATAATTTACAACTCTCAAGACTATACTGTCTGTCCCTAATCAGTCCTTGCCTCTCTAAACACCTGTAGATCCTCTCTCAGGATTCCTTCTAACAACTTATACCTTCCAACACCCAGTAATGGAGCTTTGAAGCTCCTTAGGATTACATTTCATATGAAGCTCCTTTGTTACGATCACTGTTCATCTGACCTTCATTGTCAACATTGCTATTCGTTTGGAGGTCTGTTCCTCAAGTTTCATTGTCAGGATCACTATTAATCAGCAGCTCCTTTGGGTGGGATAGCCATTCACTTGTTTGTTCGGACCACAATTAATTTGAAACTAAAACAGAAAACACTGGAAAATCTCAGCAGGTCTGACAGCATCTGTGGAGAGAGAGAGAGAATAGAGGCAATGTTTTGAGACTGGTTGACCTTTCCTCAGAGCTCTGTTAGAGTTAACTTGAAACTACTTTATTAGACTCACAGCTCGACTGAGGATCTGCTATTGAGATCGCAATTTGTTGAATTGTTCCTGTTGGGGTCACTATTCCTCTGAAGCTCTGTTTTCATTTGAAGTTCTATTGTTATTATCGCAACTTTTTAAGATCATTAATCCTCTGAGCTCCTTTATTACAAGGCTGTCATTCACTTCCTTTTTAAAGATCACTATTCATTTGAACCTAGTTTGGTGGGATCACTACACCTTTGAAATTCCTCAGTTAGGATTACAATTCATTTGAAGATGTTTGATCAATGTCATGATTTATTTGAAATTGCTTCTTTAAAATCACATTCAAGTCCCTGTGCCTGAGTAAGTATTCCACTGAAGCTCCTTTGTTAGGATCACCATACATCTGAAACTTATTTATTAATATCACTATTCATTTGTTATTATCAGTATACTGTAATAAATCTTAGTGAACCAGATGGGATTTTACAACAAATAGAACATAGAACATTACAGCACAGAACAGGCCCTTTGGCCTTCGATGTTGTGCCGACCAATTAAGAAAAAGCAATGACCCTCTAACCTAAACCATTCCCTTTTCATCCATAAACTTATCTATTAACCTCTTAAACGCCACCAAACTTGGCGCATCTACAACTGCAGCAGGCAGGGCATTCCATACCCTTACCACCCTCTGGGTAAAGAACCTACCTCTGACATCCGTCCTATAACTACCACCCCTTAATTTAAAGCTATGTCCCCTCGTGCTAGCTTTCTCCATCCTAGAAAAAGGCTATCACTGTCCACCCTATCTAAACCTCTAATCATCTTATATGTTTCAATAAGGTCTCCTCTTAGCCGCCTCCTTTCTAATGAAAACAACCTCAAATCCCTCAGTCTCTCCTCATAAGACCTGCCCTCCATACCAGGCAACATCCTGGTAAACCTCCTCTGTACCCTCTCCAATGCCTCCACATCTTTCTTATAATGTGGGGACCAGAACTGCACACAATACTCCAAGTGCGGCCGCACTAGAGTTTTGTACAGTTGCAACATGACGTTGCGGCTCCGAAATTCAATCCCCCTACCAATAAAAGCTAAGACTCCGTATGCCTTCTTAACAACTTTAACAATCAACAATGGTTTCATGGCATCACTGCACTTTTTATCCAGATTTTTACTGAGTTTAAATTTCAACATCTGCTGTGGTGGGATTTGAACCAGGGTCTCTGGATTATTAGTCTGGTGATAATACCATTATGCCACTGCCTTCCCAATAGCCCCACCAGATCCATCAAGATAGTTCCCTGGGACCTCTTCGGCCTTCCTCTGGTCTTTGAAGATTCCACAACACCGGCCTCTGGCCACCAGGTACTTCCCAAACCCCTGCTACAAACTGCACGAGAACCTAGCAATGTTACAGTACAGAAAGAGGCCATTCAGGTCTGTATTAGCACAAAAAAGAAAACTAGCCACTCATTTTAATCCCATTTTCCATCACCTGGTCCATGACCTTGCAGGTTCCAGCTTTATCCAGATAGGTTTTAATTGCATATCAGCCTCAATTCCCAACTTAGACAGTGAATTCCAAATGCCGACCATCCTCTGGGTGAAAATGTTTTTCCTCATGCCTCCTCGAATCCTTCTGTTAATCACCTTTAAGTTATGCCACTGGTATCAGACCTCTCCACCAGGGGAAACCCTGTCTAAGTTCCTCATAATTTTATACACCTCAGTTACAACTTCAGCTAATGTTCTCTCTTTCCTCCCCAAATTCCTTTAACAGCCTGTGAGACAATCCATCCAGCCCTGGTGATTTATTCATTTCTAAGATAACAGTCCTTCCCGTATTTCCTCCCTCATAATACCTATTGTCCGGAATATTTCACCTCCCCCTTTACTCGAATATCTGAATGATCCTTTCCTACTGGACAAAACTCCGGCCCGCTGGCCCTGCTTCCTGCTGGCCTCCGCCCTCGTTACTCTCTATCCGCCCACCCTCAGTTTACATTCTCTATCCCCCCCCACCCGGTTACATTCCCTAGTCCCCCCGCTCAGTTACATTCTCTATCACCCCCCCCCCACACCCGATACTTCTCTAATTTCCCTATATTCTCTCCCCCCCCCCTCAGTTATATTCTCTCTATAATTACCTTGCAATCAGTGTTAAGCAGAAGCTGACAATTTGTTATTTTTTTCAGTTTCCACAAAGGTCTGGAGAACGCGAGGGAGCTCTTGAAGAAACTGGAAATTGAGGCGTCGGAGGACGATGTAATTGCCGTGAAACAGATCTGCAGCATCGTTTCGTTTCGCTCGGCCCATCTTTGTGCAGCTAGTCTGGCTGTTATTCTGCAACATATTAAGGAAAATAAGAAACTAAAGCGCCTCCGCACGACAGTGGGGATGACTGGGTCACTCTACAGGAGCCATGTAGCGTAAGTTAAGAAGCAGCAAATATATCCTCAAACGGTGGAGTTTTTCAATGTTTGCAGAATGAAAGTTGGCGGCAAAGTGAATGCAGCTGGTTCCAGGAACACTTTCCTCTGCCTCATTTCCCAACATCTGGTTAAAAAATAACGGAATGGCCCCATGTTATCACTCTGACCGGCCAGGCGCAATACCAACGGTTAAAAACGGAAGCATTCCCACCCCGTCCAACGGCCTGAGCCACAGAACCATCTCTAGCATCCCCCCTCCCCACCCCGGCAACATCCCAGCCACTATGGGTGTTGCTGGCTGGCCAGCATTTATTTCCCATGCCTAGGTGCCCTTTGGTGATGAGCTGCCTTCTTGAATTGCTGCACTCCGTATCCTGTGGGCTGATCCAAAATGCCGTGAGAGAGAGAATTCCAGGATTTTGATCCAGTGAGGATGGTGAGTGACTGGAAGGGGAAGTTGTTCCATTGCCCTTGTCCTTCTAGTTGGAAGTGGTCATGGGTTTACAAGATGCTGTCGAAGGATTTTTGGGGAATTGCTGCGGTGCATCTTGTAGATAGTTCCACACTGCTGCTACTGAGGTGGAGTGGATGTGGTGCTAATCAAGCGAGCTGCTTTGTATTGCTCCAATAACATTCAGTCTTCTTGAGTGTTGTTGGAGCAGCATCCATCCAGGCAAGTGGAGAATATTCCATCACACTCCTGACTTATGCCTTTGATTCCATTGAAAAACACAAAGGTCTGAAACTTGATGCTAGTACAGGCATTGTTAGAGACCAGGACCTCAGGTATCCTGTGCACGCAGGAACTTTGCCATGGTTTCTCAGTGGTAGCATGGGAAGGGGTGGCATTCATTCAGTGCATCTCCAACAATTTGCAGTGCATGTCCACCATAATTGAAAACACAGAGTCCGTAAAAAGCCTCGAAGTTCACATGCACTCACACACCCAGAGCTTACCGGGCTATTCCACGGATGTACGGGGAAGGCTAAGGGAATGGGGGTTGATTCTCTTGGCATGGCTCACACTGTCTGGCCAAGTTGGTAATGTCTGGATCAAGACTGGACCATCATATGCAACACTTGGCTGGCATTTTCATCTTGGAGATTCCAGGGTGTCATTGCATAAATATAAGACATCGTCCTGCGCGAGGGACAACTTTGTGAGAACTCCAGAGGATGGTGCCAACCACAACATGAGCTCACCTTTCTTTGTCAAATAGTGTTTCATTTCATCTGAGGGCTGTCCTCTGAATCCCCCATGTAATATTTTATGTTTTAGAAAGGACTGTGTCGTTTTGTGTCCAGGCCTTGATTTGTCTTGCAGACATTGGCAAGGTGTCCCACCAAATTCAAGGTCATTGCAACCTCTTCCACAGCTGGTAATGAAGCCAGGTTTATGGATAAAGGCTAGAGTCTCAGTGCATTGATATTAGCTACCCTTTGCAATGCTTTAGGATTTGGTTTGATTTATTATAGTCACATGCTTTAGTGTACAACGTAAAGTTTCTTATTCACTATACAAACAAAGCATGCTACATAGAGAGAAGGAAAGGAGAGAATGCAGTATGTAGTGTTACAGTCGTAGATAGGGTGTAGAAGAAGATCAACTTAATACAAGGTTAGTCTGTTCAAAAGTCTGATGGCAGCAGAGAAGAAGCTGTTCTTGAGTCAGTTGGGTACGTGACCTCAGACTTTTGTAACTCTCTCCCGAGGAAGAAGATGGAAGAGAGAATGTCGAAGGTGCGAGGAGTCCTTAATTATTCTGCTTGCTTTTCATAGGCAGTGGAAAGTATAGACGGAGTCAATAGATGGGACACTGGTTTGCATCTTGGACTAGGCTTCGTTCATGACCATTTGTAATTTTTTGGGATCTTGAACAGAGCAGGAGCCATACCAAGCTGCGACACAACCAGAAAAGATGTTTTCTATGGTGCGTCTGGAAAAATTGGTGAGGGTCGTAGCTGACACGCCAAATTTCCTTGGCTTCCTGAGAAAGTAGAGGCATTGATGAACTTTCTTAACCATAGCATTGGCATGGAGGCTCCAGGACAGGTTGCTGGCAATCTGAGCACTTAGAAACTTGAAGCTCCCAACTACATTCACTTCATCCCCATTGATGTAAACAGGGACATGTTTTGCTGTACGCTTCCTGAAGTTGATGCCTGTCTCCTTTGTTTTGTTGACATTGAGGAAGAGTTTATTGTCATTGCATCATTCTGTCTCATCATTGTTTGAGATTCGCCCATTACAGTGGTGTCATCAGCAAACTTGAAAATCGAATTGGAGGGGAATTTGGTCACACAGTCGTAGGTGTACAAGGACTTTAGTAAGGGGGCTGAGGACACAGTCTTGTGAGGCACTGGTGTTGAGGATGATCATGGAGGTGTCGTCGCTTATCCTTCCTGACTATGGTGTGTGGGTTAGGAAGTCTATGGTTCACTCATAGAGGAGGGAGCCAAGCCCTAGGACATGGAGTTTGGAGATTAATTTTTGTTGGAATAATGATATTGAAGCTGACCTGCAGTGAATAAGTAGGAGTCTGATATAGAATGTCTTTGTGTCAAGGTATTCCAGGGTTGAGTACAAGGCCAGGGAGATGATGTCTGCTGAGGACCTGTTGTGGTGGTAGGCAAACTGTAATGGATCCAGGAAATCCGTAAAGCTGGATTTGATCCATACCTTGATTAACTGTTGTGAATTTATAAAGATGTACAGAATATCTGTAAAAAAGTATAAAATACTCGAGGATGTTATGAAGGGAAGGGTAATCTTCTCTCTGAGTACTAATACTCAACCACCCAAAGATAAATACCTCCCTTTCATTTAAAGATAATGCGAGAAATAGTACAATCTCCCTACAGCAATTTTTAGTGGTTCGATCAAAAATAACTCCTTGGGACTCTCTTTAAAAGAAACAAGTAAAACTTTATTTTCTAACTAACAGTAAACTAAACTATTGGCAGACTGAATAAAACACTATGCGAATGGAATGCTGTTTAAAAAATTACTATTCCCACTTATTAACAAAAAGAAGATAGAATTTTTATAGCCACTCTCAAATGGCAATCAGAATCTTCTTTCTTCTGTGCTTCTGTTCTTGTGTCCTTCTGAGACTAAATGAAACTTTCTTTCAAAGATATATAATGTGGCTGTTACATTGCCTGTGAGTCTTGTGTGTGTCTCTCTCTCTGTCTAGCTACTGGCAGGTAGCCTTCTTGTGGTTTCTGACCCTTTGAAGCTGGGAGCGGTGGCATTTATACTCCTGATGACGTAGCAAAATTCGCACAATAGGATTGGTTTACAGGTTATCAAAGCACCAAATTCAAATCTGATACGCTGATGAGAGATTCAAAGGCTTAGCACTTTATCAGTATTTATAATATTTATAATTTTACAAACATTAACTTCACAACACAGGAAAACAACAGTGTGCCGAGCCTTTAAAAAACTGGTTGTGTCGGTGCCTTCAACAGCTAGTCTTGTTAAAATGCAGAGTACACACAGACTCTAAGTTGCAACGTTTGTTTGAGACTGAAAGCATCAGGGTTGCCTTGGTAACTGGCTCTGTAGGTTTTTGCATTCTGTTAGCCTATGAGTTTAAAAAAGGCAATCAGTTAGAAGGAACCTATCAGATTTGAATTGGCTATTGTTGTCAACCTCAGGCCAGTCCGAGTACAGGAATGTTGATAGGTAAAAAGGATTATAAAAGAGGAATTCAACTGCCTTGAGTTCATTTCCACCAGGGGTTGATGCAGGAGTTCAACTAGAAGCAGAGTCAAACCACCATGTTAGATCAATTGGAGTAGTTAGTTCTTAACTCTGCCAGCTTTATATAGGTCTCAAGATAAATGACCATTTAATCAGTGAAAAGTACCAAAACAAGACTTACAGACAACAGACCAAAGAACTCCAAAACTTTCGAATGCTGTAAAACCTCATGGAGTCAGAGGTTTACAGCGTGGAAACAGGTCCTTGGGTCCAACCTGTCCATGCCATTCCCATCTGACCTATGTAGCTGTCTAAATGCTTTTTAAAAGACTAATTTGTACCCACCTCTTGTACTATCTCTAGCAGCTTGTTCCAGATGCTCATCACTCTCTATGTGAAAAAAATTGCCCTTCTGGACCCTTTCGTATCTCTCCCCTCTCATCTTAAACTCATGACTTTTAGTTTTAGTTTTGCCTACCTTTGAGAAAATATGTTGACTATCTAGCTAATCTATGCCCCTAATTATTTTATAGGCCTCTATTAGAGTTCTAACCTCAGTTTTGTACGTTCCAGGGAAAAAAAAATCCCAGTCTATTCAGTCTCTTAGAACTTGAACCACCAAGTCCCAGTAGCATCCTAGTATATCTTTTCTGCAGTCTTTCAATTTGAATAATATCCTTTCTATAACAGAGTGACCAGAACTATACACAATATTCCAAGTGTGGCGCTACCAGTGTCTTGTATAACTTCAACAAGCTATTCAATGTTCTGACCAATGAGACCAAGCATACCAAATCCTCCTCCATCCTGTCCACCTGTGATTCCACTTTCAAGGAGCTATAAATCTGTAGCCCTAGATTTTTCTGTTCTTTAACTTTTCCTAAGACTCTACCGTTAACTGAGTAAGTTCGATTTACCAAAATGCATCACCTCACATTTATCTCCATTAAACTCCATCTGCCATTCGTCAGCCACTGGCTCAACTGATCAAAATCTTGTTGCAATCCGAGATAATTTTCTTCACTGTCCATTATGCACCAATCTTGGTGTCATCTGCAAACTTGCTAACTGTGCCTCTTAAATTCTCATCCAAATCTTGAATATAAATGACAAATGACTGGATCTAGCACCAATCCCTGAGGCACACCACTGGTCACAGGCCTTCAGTTTAAAGAACAACCCTTTGTCATCTGTTATCAAGTGGAGATACCGGCGTTGGACTGGGGTGGGCACAGTAAGAAGTCTCATAACACCAGGTTAAAGTCCAACTGGTTTTTTTGGAATCATGAGCTTTCAGAGCTCTGAGCTTAATGAATGAGCAGTACTCTGAAAGCTCATAAACCTGTTGGACTTTAACCTAGTGTGAGACTTCTTTCTGTCATTGAAACCCGGTTGTATATTTTCTTTGAGAGTGAGTAAAATTCTGTTATTACTGTTTTGGTAATGAATGTTCCCCTTGTATCATCTCAGCAGCATTTCAGTCAAACTGTCCCTTAATTAGTATATTACTTGTTTATTTATAGTCCCTGATTAACAAGGTATTTTATTTAAATAATTATACATTTAAATCGAGTATCAGGTCTTTATATAAATGGTCCTCTAACCATTAATTAGAAACAATCAACACCTTCCCAAATAGTTGCAACAGATTACGACACAAGGTAAAAAAGATTAATCTCTGTATCATAACACTAAGCTTTCGAAGCATTTTATAAGATGGATATCAGAACCACTGGGTGATAGTCTTTAAGGCATGCTGCCTGGTTCATAGTATTGCTGATTTTCTTTGATCTTAGTTCTGATGAAAGATCATCCAGACCCGCTTGCTCTATTCTCTCGGTAAGAAGGCTCACACACTAAGTTAAAGTCCAACAGATTTATTTGGAAGCAAAAGTCTCTGCACAGATGCTGTTAGAGCTGCTGAGATTTTCCTGCATTTTCTGTATTTGTTTCAGATTCCAGCACCCGTAGTATTTTGCCTTTAAGTGTTAACTCACTGTCACTTCCGGGAATGCCTTGCCTGAAGAGGTATTGCTCTTCTTTCTGACAGAATTTCCGTTTGTCTTTTTCACCCGGTGCACTGTCACTACCTTCCCATTTCCATCCCAGTGTTTCACCTCATGCATCCATTATCATGAGCCTCATTCCCACTTGCATTTTTCCAGCTCCCCTTCTTGCCACCCCCAATCCTTGTTTCAGGGCCAACTACCACATTTCTCAGGCAGAGCCATTTGTACCTCTGTTCTGCCATTCACACGTTCTGATCATTTAATGGACACTTGTAACTCCTCTGTCAGCCGTCATTATCCTCATTTACATTCCCTTTGATCAATTAAAGCAAACACCCCCCCCACCCTCATAGTATAACTTTATTTGATGAAAGGTCATCTAGACTCGAAACGTTGGCTCTATTCTCTCTGTAAGAAGTCTCACAACACCAGATTAAAGTCCAACAGCTTTGTTTGTAAGCCACTAGCTTTCGGAGTGCTGCTTCTTCATCAGATAAGTGGGATTTCTGTTCACAAACAGGACATATAAAGACACTGTAAAGAACTACAAAGTGTCTTTACATACCCTGTTTGTGAACAGAACTCCTACTTATCTGATGAAGGAGCAGAGTTCTGAAAGCTAGTGGCTTACGTTACAAATAAACCTGTTGGACTTTAACCTGGTGTTGTGGGATTTCTTACTGTGTTTACCCCAGTCCAACACCAACATCTCCACATCTATTCTCTCTGTCAGACCTGCTGAGATTTATCAGCATTTTTTGTTCTTTTCAAGTTCCAATATCCGCAGTATTTTCCTTTTATTTGCTTGGCTTTTCTGTGCCACAGGGATGATAGTCAACTTCTTGAAGCAGTTAAGGACATCTGATTGTTGTAGAGGTTATAGATATCTGTCAAAAGCTCTGCCAGCTGCTCTGTGCACTATCTGATATCCCGTCTGGTTATCTTCCACACACCTGACCAAAGAACACCGTTTCCGAAAGCTTGTGGGATTACAATAAACCTGTTGGACTTTAACCTGGTGTTGTAGGATTTCTTACTGTGTTTACCCCAAGCTCAATGCTGGCATCATGACCACATCAGGGCCAGTCACTTTTGTGGGTTGATTTTTGAGAAGGCTGATCTGACATCTGCAATGGTGACCTCAGATACAGGTTCCTCCAAGGCTTTGAGACGGAGGGGGTATTCTCATGGACCTGTTGCTCAAAACTGGCATAGAATGCATTCAGCTCATCAGAGAGGAGAGCATTAGTGCTGACAATTTTATGTGCCTTTATGTTGCAGTCCTGTTCTGTCTTGCAGACCTTGCCATAGGTGATGGGACTTTGTGTGTGGCTAACCTGGGACTCTATCTTGGTCTGATGCTGTATTTTGCTGTCTCTAATGGATCTCTCTAGATTATATCTGATTTTTTGTGTAGGTCAGGGTTGCCTGACTTGACAGCTTCAAACTTCAGCAAGCAGTGGATATTCTTGTTAATGCATGGTTTCCAGTTGGGGATTTGCTTCTTTGGCACACAGTTTTCTCCACACTTACTAATGAAATCAGTTACTGTAGTGGTGTACCCATTCAGGCTGGTCGCAGAGTTTTTAAATACTGACTCTTAGCAGTCCCACAGTAGATCATCTGATTCCTCAGACTAACAATATATGACTTTCTTTATCGGATTCTCCTGGTAGAGAGGCTATCAGTTACAAGGAGCAGGATTGTATCCAAGCAGAAGCAATAGGGCGATATCACCTTATCTTCTCTAAAAAGACTTCGATAAATGATTAGTGGAGTGCCCCAGGAATCGGTGCTGGGACCTCAGCTATTTACCATTTATATAGATGATCTGGAGGAAGGGGCTGAGTGCAGGGTGACAAAATTTACTGATGACACAAAGATGAGTGGAAAAGGAAACTGCGTGGAGGGTGTGGAAAGCCTGCAGAGGGATCTGGGTAGATTGAGTGAGTGGGTGAGGACCTGGCAGATGGAGTATAATGTTAGCAAGTGTGAGGTTATCCACTTTGGTAGGAATAATGGTAGGAAGGATTACTATTTAAATGAAGAAAAGCTGCAGCATGCGACAGTGCAGAGGGATCTGGGGGTCCTTGTGCACGAATCACAAAAACACAGTCTGCAGGTACAGCAGGTGATCAAGAAGGCAAATGCAATGTTGGCCTTTACAGCTAGAGGGATAGAATATAAAAGTAGGGAGGTTCTTTTGCAGCTGTATAGGGTGCTGGTGAGGCCGCAGCTGGAGTACTGTGTGCAGTTTTGGTCGCCGGATTCGAGGAATGATATGTTGGCCTTGGAGGGGGTGCAGAGAAGGTTTACTAGGCTGATACCGGAGATGATGGGCATTGGATTATGAGGAGAGATTAAATAGACTAGGTTTGTATTCATTGGAGTTTAGAAGCCTGAGACGGGATCTTATAGAGATGTATAAGATAATGAAGGGGATGAATAGGGTAGAGGTTGAGAGACTCTTCCCGCTTAACAAAGATAGCAGGACTAGAGGGCACAGCCACAAGATTGGGGAGGGGGCGTGGTTCAGATCAGAGTTGAGGAGGAATTTCTTCACACAAAGGGTGGTGAATCTTTGGAATTCTCTGCCTGATGAGGTGGTGGAGGCTTCCTCACTGAATATGTTCAAGTCAAGAGTGGATAGGTTTTTAATTGACAAGGAAATTAAGGGTTACGGGGAGAAAGTGGGAAAGTGGTACTGAACCACTGCAGATCAGCCATGATCTTATTGAATGGCGGGGCAGGCTCGAGGGGCTGGATGGCCTACTCCTGCTCCTATTTCTTATGTTTATGATCAGTTACTATGATAAAATGTCTCCTGTTGATGTACTGATGGAACTTTTTCATGCCAGAAAAGACTACCAACCCCTCTTTCTTGATGTGGTAATACCTCTGCTCTGTGTCTGAGAGGGTCCTGGATGTGTACACAAAGGGCTTCTCTGCTCTATCTCTCCAACCAGGAGCAGCCCAGTTAGGTCCTTTTCGGCTCAAAATGGAAAAGCCTCCAAATATGGTGACCCCAAGACCACCTTTGATGTTCCCGGGGTAGGTAAGGAAGCCAAAGCCATAATAATTGCTAATCCCAGGAAAGATTTCAATTCCGCGGGGTTTCTTGGAGTTGGTGCTGATCTTGTCCTCCACCTCATGAAGGTCTTTGCCATCTACCCAATTGTCCAGATATGTGACAGCACTTGACTGGAAGACACATTTTTCCTTTTATAGGCACATCCCTATCTCTGAGAATCACCATACTATCTCATCCAGGTTTGCTAGGTATTCATGTTTCGAAGTTCTTGTGACCAAGACATTGTCCAGATATCCCGATACTTGGGGTAATCCCTGGAGTATGTTCACCATGATCCATTGAAAAATGGTGCATATGGACGAGACTCCAAAACGGAGGCAATAGGCCTATAAGCCTTTTGTACATATTCATTGTTACTTATTTCCGGGAAGGCTCACGTCCAACTTCGAAAATGCTTGGCTTCCAATTAACCTGGCATACAGGGGTCTTCAATTTGGGGCATGGGGCATCTGTCAAGTTTAGAAATACTATTGACAGTAAGCTTATAGTTTCCACAAAATCAATCTGCCTAATGAACAATGTGTGTGGCCCACTCTGCAAACTGTATGGTCTTTTTATGCACAGCTTTTCCAGACATTCCACTTCCAGTTCTACTTTTTGCAATAGGTTACACTCCAAAATCCTTCGGTTCAGCATCTTAGCTTTAGCTGTCTTTATATTTCTAAGCCCTTCCTGGAAAACTCTGAGGTACTTGTTATTGGCTTCATACAGTCCCCCTGCACCCAGAGACTATGCACACAGAGACTATAAATGCACACTCACTCACACTAACACTCACATATGCTCAGATGCATACGCTCTCACTTGACACACTACACAGCTCACAGATATGTGTGCACGCATACACATATGAACAGATTAACATCAATGATAACACACAGAATTAAGAATCTAATGAATCCCATGGAAGCAGTGTCAATAGTTGGTTCACCAATGTCCTTTAGGGAAGGAAACCTGCCATCTATACACAGTCTGGGCCTACTCTGTGATTCCAGAGCCACAGCAATGTGGTTGACTTTCAACTGAATGGTTTGCTCAGCGTCCAGAATGGCCAAGCAAGCCACTCAGTTCAAGGGCAAGTAGGGATGGACAGTAAACACTGGCCAGCCAGCAATGCCCAGCTCCCAGGACGAAATAGAAACAAACATTCTCTGCAGCACGGAGTGCAAATTCTGTTACCTACCTGGTGCCAGGGTCCAGGACAATTCCTTGGGGATGGAGAGAAACTTAGTATGAGGAAGATCAAGTCAGCTAGGTACCAATGACTTAGGCAGGACAAAGAAGAAGGTTTTGTACAGTCAGTATGAGGAGTCTGGCATCAAATTAAGTCAGTAAGAAGTCTCACAACATCAGATTAAAGTTCAACAGGTTTATTTGGTCGCAAAATCCACTAGCTTTCAGAGCATTTGCTGCTCCTTCTTCAGGCCAGTGGGAGTTCTGTTCACAAACAGGGCATATAAAAACTCAATTTACAAAATAATGGTTGGAATGCGAGTCTTTATGGGTAATCAAGTCTTAAAGGTACAGACAATATGAGTGGAGAGAGGGTTAAGCACAGGGTAAAAAGATGTGTCTCCAGACAGGACAGTTAGCGAGATTTTGCGACAATGGAACTACACCATCCACATGCACACTAAGAACAGGAAACTTGAGAATCTCAGCATCACCACAGCAACCAAGCTTTCCCCAGTACCACAGTAGGGGAAGTCCATTGTCAACTTGTCAGACTTCAACCAGATAAATGGTCTACTCTGAACCCTCAGACTCTGACTCCTGGTTCTGGATTCCCCTACCATTGGGAATATCTTCCCTGCATCTAGTCTTGTTAGAATTTTATAAGTCTCCATGAGATCACCCTCATTTGTCTGAACTCCAGCGAAAACAATCCTAACTGAATCAATCTCTCCTCGTATATCAGTCCCGCTATCTCCCAGGATCAGCCTGGTAAACGTTTGCTGCATTCTCTCAAGAGCAAGAACATCCTTCCTCAGGAAAGGAGACCAAAACTGCACACAATACTATGGGTGTGGCCTCACTAAGGCCCTGTATAATTACAACAACACATCCCTGCTTCTGTACTCAAAATGTCTTGCAACGAAGATCAACATACCATTTGCGTTCTTTCCCACCTACTGCACCGTATGTTACCTTCAGTGACTGGTGCAGAAGGACACCCAGGTCCCACTGCACACTCTCCTCTACCAGCCATTCCGGCAGTAATCTGCCTTCTTAATTTTGTTTCCCAAGTGAAAAACCTCACATTTATCCAAATTATACTGCATCTGTCATTGATTTGCCCACTCCCCTAAACTGTCCAGATCATTCTGAAGGATCTCTGCATCCTAGTCACAGTTCACCCTCCCACCCAACTGTATCATCTGCAAACTTTGAGATGTTACATTTTGTTACCTCATCCATATCATTAATATGCATCGAGAATAGCTGGGGTCCAAGCATCGATCCCTGTGGCACCTCACTAGTTACTGCCTGCTGATTTCAAAAGGGCCCATTGAATGTATTCAAGAGGTGGCAGGGGTGAATGGGATCAAAGGTTATTAAGAGAAAGTAGGAATAAACTGTTGAGTTAGATGATAAGCCATGATTATAATGAATGGCTCAAAGAGTCACAAGGTCTCCTGCTGCTCCCATCCTCTATATTTCTATGTTACCCAAGCCACATATAAATTGGCAGACAAATCAGATTAAAGTGAACACATAGCTCAAAGTTTGGTACAGGAGGAGTGGGTTCTGATTTGTGGGACACTGGCACCAATACTGGGGAAAGTGGGATCTGTACCATTGGGATGCTGTTAGCTTGAATCTCGCTGAGATCGCTATTCTTATGAGCCACAAAATTAGTATCATGGAGCCCGACAGTGCAGAAGGAGGCCATTTGGCTCATCGAGTCTGCACTGACCACTATCCCGCCCAGGCCCACATCTCCATAACCCTAAGGAGGCTAATCCTTCTGGCATTAAGGGGCAATTTAGCATGGCCAATCTACTTAACCCGCACATCTTTGGACATTGGGAGGAAACCGGATCATCCGTCGGAAATCCACAAAGAAAAGTGGAGAACGTGCAAACTCAGCACTGACGTTCCCAAGCCTGGAATTGAACCTGAGTCCCCGTCACTGTGAGGCACTGGCGCTAACTACAGTGCCAAGTGTCATGAAGTACTGAAAGTTTTAAACTCAGTAGTTGTGGGGGAGCGAGGAATCAAATTTGGGAAGGTGTGGGAAATCAAAGAGCAGGAAGACAAGAGAGAGAAAGGTATTATTCGGGAAATGAAAAACAGACCAGGTCTGGGATAAAATGTAAGATCCTGAGGGGTCTTGACAGTGTGAATGTGGAGAGGATGTTTCCCCTTGTGGAAAAATTGTGGAACTTGGGGTCACAGTTCAAAGGGGTTTCCAATTAGGAATGGAGACAAAGTGGAATTGTTAATAGAGGATGGTGAGCCTGTGGGAACCTTTCTGAAAGAGCAGTGGTTAGATTCTTGTAACCAACGGGGTGATAGATTACTAGAGGTAGGCAGGATACAGATTCGAGGTTATCAGATCAACTTGGATCTTATTGAATAGCTGAGGAGCTGAATAGACTACTCCTGCTCCTTGCTCATATATCTTATGGACAATTTCAAGGCACAAGGTGACTGAAATTAATGAATCATTGAGGAGTCGGTATGTTTTCTGACTGCGGTGAATCCCTGGTGAAAGTCTTTGTGTTTAACACTGGGATTTTTCTCTCTGAAATTCTGACAGATATGCAAAAACCTTCCACAAGCTGGTGCGGAAAATGCTCCCAGACTGCGAGGTGCGATTTCTCGTAACCGAACATGGCACCGGGAAGGGTGCTGCCATGGTAACTGCCGTAGCCCAGAGGCTGGTTCATCAGCGTAAATACATTAACAAGACCCTGTCACCATTTGTCCTTGACCGTGACCAGCTACTGGAAATAATGGAAAACATGAGAAATGAGATGGAACGGGGACTAAAGTCTGAGACTCATAGCACCGCACCAGTCAAAATGCTGCCAACCTACATCCACAGATTCCCTGACGGAACAGGTATGCCTGTCCACAGGACAGTTATTTACCAAATCTTCTTCATACACAAGGCCGTTGGAGTAACCGAGAGAGGCTGAAGGTCTCCATATTAACTGGGTTAGATTTTCCAACACCCAGGCAGGAGCCCATGGCTTCAACCTTTACTTCGTGTGTTTTAGAACAAAGTAGAGGTTGAAAATGAACACTGCAGTGGCACGGGACTGCCAAAAGTGGTACCCCTAAATCAGACCTGGGAAGCCCGGATGCAATACGCTATTGACTCCATACTGTGTTGACATTATCACTATACTGCCCATTTTTCACATCAAATGTCCCAGCCAGAGAACCCAATTCAGAAACAGTCACTATAAACTTAAACTTGAGACATTCGGAAATAAAAAGTCTACAGACTTTGGCAAGTATTGTCTTACAAACCACATTGCCAGTCTCTCACTGTGACTGGCTGATAATTCTATTTGAGTAATAAATAAAAACAAATTGCTGCGGATGCTGGAATCTGAAACCAAAAGTACAAATATCGATTGGAAAAACTATAGTTCAAATACGTTAGAGGGGTCAGTTTTTGTCCATTTATGCAGGAGGGTTTCCTGACACAGTATGTAGATAGGCCAACAAGAGGTGAGGCTATATTGGACTTGGTTCTGGCTAATGAATCAGAGCAGGCGTTAGCCTTGGAGGTAGGTGAGCACTTTGGTGATAGTGACCACAATTCGGTTACGTTTACCTTAGTGATGGAAAGGGATCGGTATACACCTAAGGGTAGAAGTTGTAGCTAGGAGAGAGGTAATTGTGAGGCGATTAGGTGAGATTTAGGATACATAGGTTGGAGTGGGAAACTGCAGGGGTTGGGAATATCTGAAATGTAGAGCTTGTTCAAGGAGCAGCTATTGCGAGTCCTTGATAAATATGTACCTGTCAGGCTGGGAGGAAGTGGTCGAGCGAGGGGACCCATGGTGTACTAAGGAAGTTGAATCTCTGGTGAAGAGGAAGAAGGAGGCTTATGTAAAGATGAGACGTGAAGGCTCAGTTAGGGCACTGGTGAGTTACAAATTAGCCAGGAAGGAACTAAAGAGAGAGTTAAGAAGAGCTAGAAGAGGACAGAGAAGACTTTGGTGAGTAGGATCAAGGAAAACCCTAAAGCTTTCTATAGGTATGTCAAGAATAAAAGATTGATTAGGGCAAGATTAGGGCCAGTCAGAGACAGAAGTAGGAAGTTGTGCGTGGAGCCTGAAGAGATAGGAGAGACGTTGAATGAATATTTGTCGTCAGTATTCAGGCAGTGTAGTCAAGGAGAATACTGAGATACAGGCTTTTTAAATAGGCGGGATTGAGGTCCATAAGGAGGAGGTGTTAGCAATTCTTGAGAGTGTGAAAATAGATAAGTCCCCTGGATCGGATTTATCCTGAGATTCTCTGGGAGGCTAGGGAGGAGATTGCAGGGCCTTTAGCTTTGATCTTCTTGTTGTCATTGGCTATAGGTGTAGTGCCGGAAGACTGGAGGATAGCAAATATTGTCCCTTTGTTCAAGAAGGGGAGTAGAGACCATCCTGGGAATTATCGACCAGTGAGCCTTACTTCTGTTATGGGCAAAGTTTTGGAAAGAATTATAAGAGATCGGATTTATAATCATCTAGCAAGAAATAAATTGATTAGGGATAGTCAACACGGTTTTGTGATGGGAGGGTCATGCCTCACAAACCTTATTGAGTTCTTTGAGAAGGTGACCAAAGAGGTGGTTAAGGGTAAAGCAGTTGATGTGGTGTATTTGGATTTTAGCAAAGCATTTGATAAGGTTCCCCATAGTAGGCTATTGCAGAAAATACAGAGGAATGGAATTGAGGGTGATTTAGCAGTTTGGATCAGGAATTGGCTAGCTGATAGAAGACAGAGGGTGGTGGTTGATGGGAAATATTCAACCTGGAGTTCAGTTACAAGTGGTGTACCTCAAGGATCTGTTTTGGGGCCACTGCTGCTTGTCATTTTTATAAATGACCTGAATGAGGGTGTAGAAGGATGGGTTAGTAAATTTGCTGACCATACTAAAGTCGGAGGAGTTGTAGACAGTGAGGATGGATGTTATAGCTTGCAGAGGGACATAGATAAGCTGCAGAGCTGGGCTGAGAGGTGGCAAATGGAGTTTAATGTGGAAAAGTGTGAGGTGATTCACTTTGGTAAGAGTAACAGGACTACAGAATATAGGGCTAATGGAAGGACTCTTGGTAGTGTCGACAAGCAGAGAGATCTTGGTGTACATGTGCATAGCTCCCTGAAAGTTGGCACTCCGGTTGATAAGAAGGCATACGGTGTGTTAGCTTTTATTGGTAGAGGGATTGAATTTCAGAGCCGTGAGGTCATGTTGCAACTGTACAAAACTCTGGTGCAGCCGAACTTGGAGTATTGTGTACAGTTCTGGGCGCCACATTATAAGAAAGATGTGGAGGCATTGGAAAGGGTACAGAGGAGGTTTACCAGGATGTTGCCCGGTATGGTGAGAAGGTCTTATGAGAAAAGGCTGAAGGACTTGAGGTTATTGAAGTTAGAGAGAAGAAGGTTAAGAGGTGACCTAATTGAAGCATACAAGATGATCAGAGGGTTAGATAGAGTGGACAGTGAGGGCCTTTTTCCTCACACAAGGGGACATAGCTTTAAATAATTATAGGATGGATGTCAGAGGTAGGCTCTTTACTCAGAGAGTAGTAAGGGTGTGGAATGCCCTACCTGCAGCAGTTGTGGACTCGCCAATTTTAAGGGCATTCAAATGGTCAGTGGATAGGCAGATGGATTACATTGGAATAGTTTAGTTTAGAGGGTCATTAGATTGGTTCCACAGGCTGAAGGGCCCGTACTGCGCTGTAATGTTCTAATGTTAGAAAATCTCAGCAGGTCTGGCAGCATCTGTAAGGAGAGAAAAGAGTTGATGATTCGAGTTCAGATGAATTTAGCTTTGTTAAAGCTAAATTCCCTTACCTTGCAGTATAAATATCTCCCACTTTCTATGCTTTTAGCTTGGAGAAAGGGTCCTTTGGATTTGAAACATCAGCTCTTTTCTCTCCTTACAAATGCTGCCAGATGTGCTGAGATTTTCCAGCATTTTCTCTTTTAGTTATATTTATTTTAACTTGAAAGTGTATTTAGTAATTCATACATTATAAGCAACAACATCTGACCATTCTAACTCCTTGACATTCAATGACATTCCCATTGTTGAACTCCTCATTACCAGCAGCCTGTGGTTTGCCATTGAAAACTGTGGCTACAATAGCAGATTAGAGGTTCGGAATCCTGTGTTGAGTAATTCATCTCCTGACTCTCCAGAATCTCCCAACCATCTGGTAGGCAGTGGTGGCAATATGTGCAACATGCACTGTAAGGACTCACCAAGACCCACTCGGCAGCACCTTCCAAACCCACAACCCTTACCATCTAGGGTGTCAAGAGCAGAGGATATCTGGGAACCACTACCTGGAAGTTCCCTCCAACCCATTTGCCATCTTGATTTGGAAACATATTGCTTTCTTCACTGTCCCTGGGTCAAAATTCTACAGTAAGAAGTCTCACAACACCAGGTTAGAGTCCAACCAGTTTACCTGCTAGTACTCTTACAAGCTTTTGGAAATGGTGTGCCTTCGTCAGGTGTGTGGAAAGTCCAACGTCGGCATTTCTACATCAAAATTCTACACCCCAGGGACTGCAGTGGTTAGAGAAGGCTGCTCACCACAACCTTCTTGAGCTCAATGAGGGATAGGCAAAAAGATCTGACCTAGCCAGCATCCCATAAATTAATTTAAATAATGATGAAGTGAACAATGGGCTGGGATAGATGCTTCTAACATTGACTGTGCCTCTCACAATCACATGTCTGGTTTGAAACTATTTTGTCTGACAAATTTCTATTGCAGAAACTGGCAAATTCTTGGCAGTTGATTTGGGTGGCACTAACCTCCGTGTACTCCTTGTTGTGATGAAAGCTGGAATTAGACATTCTCTTCAAATGTACCACAAAATCTTTCCTATTCCTTTTGAGATCATGCAAGGGACAGGTGAAGAGGTGAGTGTGATCTTCTGTATAATCCTCAATATGCAAGTCATTTCAAACATGTGCTTGGGAAAAACAGGAAACTGTAAACCCAAAATCAAAGGTGAGTGATGGTGGGTGGGTTGTTGGTGAGGGGGTATTGTCACGGGATGGGAAATCACTGTATCCTTGCTGCTGACTTCCCTCATCTGTCTCCACTGCCTTTGAATGAAATCCACCCCTCCCAGGTTCTCAGAACAATCCTGCATGGTGAGTCTCCCTACTCACTATTATGCCGTTAAGTTTTGACTAATGGCAATGATTAGAGTACATTAATTACTCATTTGGCAGTGGTCTTTATTGGGGTGGAGGCATGAAGTCAGCTGAGTCCCTATCAGCTATCCTGGCACTGATTAAATGCCACTTTCACCATCAAACCCATCACAGGTGCTGGGAACAGGACTCTGCTAGGGATAAGCAAGTATTTAGACAAATCCAAGCTAATCAAAAGAAAACCAGCCGAGGTTTACAAACAATAGCTGATGGTTAGTCAATCTAGTTAAATCTTCAACGTGATAATAAAAGATGACTGCCAGGCAGCATCTGATGAGATTCCACACAAGAAAGTTTAAAATAAGAGCATTTGGAAGTTTGGACAATGTGCTGACATTGGTCAGGAACTGCTTAGGGCACAGTGTGAGGAGTGCAGGGAGAGTACTCACATTGGTTGGATGAGGCTGGTGCTATCCCAGGAATCTGTCCTGGGATCTCAGCCTTTTGCTATATTTAGCAATAACTTTGATTAAAGAATATAATGTAGTATTTAGCAGAAAAACTATGTAGATTTCAGTTAGTATTATTAGGGATAGGATTTATAGTTATTCAGAGAGAAATGAATTGATTGGGGATAGTCAGCGTGGTTTTATGAAGGGTAGGTCATGCCTTACTAACCTCATTGAGTTTTTTGAAAAAGTGACCAAAGAGGTGGATGGGGGTAAGGTAGTTGATGTGGTATATATGGACTTTAGTCAGGCGTTCGATAAGGTGGCACATGGAAGGCTTCAGCAGAAAATGCAGATGTATAGGATAGAGGGTGATTTAGCTAATTGGATTAGGAATTGGCTAGCAGATAGAAGACAGAGGGTAGTGGTTGATGGAAGATATTCATCGTGGAGTTCGGTTACAAGTGGAGTACCTCAGGGATCTGTTTTGGGGCCCCTGCTGTTTGTAATTTTTATAAATGATCTGGATGAGGGTATTGAGGGATGGATTAGTAAATTTGCAGATGACACTAAAGTCGGTGGAGTGGTAGATAGTGAAGAGGAGTGTTATAGTTTGCAGAGGGACTTGGACAAGTTGCAGAGCTGGGCCGAGAGGTGGCAATGGAGTTTAATGTGGAAAAGTGTGAGGTAATGCACTATGGCAGAAATAATAAATGTGTAGAGTATAGGGCTAATGGTAGGATTCTTAGTAGTCTTGATGAACAGAGGGATTTGGTGTGTATGTGCATAGATCCCTGAAAGTAGGCAGTCAAGTCGAGAAGGTTGTTAAGAAGGCATAGGGAGTCTTAGCTTTTATTGGTAGGGGGATTGAATTTCGGAGCCGCAACGTCATGTTGCAACTGTACAAAACTCTAGTGCGGCCGCACTTGAGTATTGTGTGCAGTTCTGGTCCCCACATTATAAGAAAGATGTGGGGGCATTGGAGAGGGTACAGAGGAGGTTTACCAGGATGTTGCCTGGTATGGAGGGCAGGTCCTATGAAGAGAGGTTGAAGGATTTGAGGTTGTTTTCGTTAGGAAGGAGGCGGCTAAGAGGGGATCTTATTGAAGCATATAAGATGATTAGAGGTTTAGATAGGGTGGACAGTGATAGCCTTTTTCCTATGATGGAGAAAGCTAGCACGAGGGGACATAGCTTTAAATTAAGGGGTGGTAGTTATAGGACGGATGTCAGAGGTAGATTCTTTACCCAGAGGTGGTAAGGGTATGGAATGCCCTGCCTGCTGCAGTTGTAGATGCGCCAAGTTTGGTGGCGTTTAAGAGGTTAGTAGATAAGTTTATGGATGAAAAGGGAATGGTTTAGGTTAGAGGGTCATTGCTTTTTCCTAATTGGTTGGCGCAACATCGAAGGCCGAAGGGCCTGTTCTGCGCTGTGATGTTCTATGTTCTATTTAGCTAGCTACCCCATAGGCATGACATAATTGAATGCTGTCAAAAGTCAGAGTTTCTGCTTGGGCTGAAGTATGTGCATAAGTGAATGTCAGGTGAAGGCACGCTCTTTCTCTTTGGAAAGGGTTTGCCCTGTTCAAGAGTTTCAGATGTTGAGATCAAACATGAAGATCGGGCAATTGGCAAGGGCATAGAGGGTAATGGAGACCTGTGGACTATGTAATCTCTGGACTATGTAATCTATGTGGACTATGTAATCTCTGCCTTTGAAGGGGAGGAGAAAAGACTGGGAGGAAAAAAGAATGAAGTTTTACTTAATGTGTGACATGTCCTGATTACAGCTGTTTGACCACATTGTGGAATGCATCGTTGACTTTGTGGAGTATATGGGAATAAAACATGCACATCTCTCCTTAGGCTTCACCTTCTCCTTTCCCTGCATACAGAAGCAATTGGATCAGGTCAGTTCATATATATTCTTTCAATCATAAAGAAAGAGAAGTTACAGTGGTATTAGTCAAGTATTAAATTATGAAATGGCCATCACAAGATAATGAAAGGTGGCAATTCCCGTTCAGCCTTCTTTCACAGTATCTGGTGAGGAATATCCTCAGAATGTCATCTCCAGATTTCATTTCAAGCTTTGATGACATTATATGAGAAATAAATTCCTGAGATCAGTGAGAAATATGACCTTGACCACCTTGTGCCAATGTCTCTGTAATGTGCTCCAGAACTTGATGCTCCCTTGTTCCAGTTATAACACTGGCATTTACCTGGCACTGTGGCAAAATACTCAGGGACAAGTTTGACCTGGCCAATTACTGCCCCATCTGTCCACTCTCAACCATCAACAAAGTGATGTAAAATTGCCATCAACATATTTCTGGAATGCTTTTCTGCTGATTCTACCAGGAAGTCAGTTACAAATGCTAGATTTTCCTGACCCTTCAGAGGTGGGCAGAGGAAGTTGAAAAATCAGATGGGCTGATGTCAAAAGGGAAACCAAACAACAATACAGTAGATGCAGACATTACAATGACTGCAGTGTGACAGGATGATGTTGAATTATCACAAAGTTTGAAAAACTAACAAACTTTTTGAAAGTTTTCAGATTGTTCAGGCTGCATTTAAATTAGTTTTCAGTTTTGGAACCTCGCTGTTATAAGGAGCAAGTGGGAGGCAGTGTTGGCTGCAGTTACAGCAAGCATTGACAGAGGCAGAGGGGAGAAGGAGAAAGGGTGCCAAAGCTGGGAGTACAGTCAGAGTGGCATATTTATGCTGGCAGTTATATGTGTACACTGAATGAATTCACAGGCCATGGACCTCATTGTCTCAGGTTTCAGCTCCTCTGGTCAAAAAGAGAGGTGTAGCAATGGAGCGAGAGATAGCAGGAACCAAAGGGAAAGATTGAACATCCAGCTCAGGGGAGCAGAGGGAAAGGCAGCAGATGGAACTCGCCAATAGCCTCCTGCACAAAAGAGGAATTTACCCACAGCAGAGAGTCTATGGACTCTGGATTAGCTAACCAAGGTGTGGAAACAGCAGGTCTCACTGAAGACTGTGCCTCCCCAAACAGCATCACTGAATTGTGCGCCATGTTGGAGGAAGAGCTGAACCCCATAGAAGTAGTGGCCACCCATTGCCAACAGCATTGAGGGCCACCATGGTGCCAAATAGACTTTGGGGATCCACTAACATTTAGGAGGAGTCTTGAAGTTTGCATTGTTGCATCAAGGTGGTTTCTATCTCATCTTTGTGAGAGCTAGCCAGTACATGTCCGTTTGTACTCAGAAAGACAAACCAACTGAAAGAAGCTTTAGAATTAGGGTCATTGTTGAATCGCTCCAGATACAGGGTGTTATACATGTGACCATCAAAGCCCCACAGACAAGGCTGCGTTCCTCATCAGGAAGACCTTTTTCTCTCAGAACAGCTATGACACCTACATAGAGTCATAGAACCATAGAGGATTACAGCATGGAGACAGGTCCTTCGGCCCAGCTTGTCTGTGCTATCCTTTTTTTTTAAAAACCATTAACCTAGTTCCAATTGCCCACGTTTGGTCCATATTCCTCTATATCCATCTTACCCATATAAGACCACAGAGGCCACTTGGCCTATTAAGTTTGCTCAGCTATTCAATCATGGCTGATATTTTTTTCATCCCCAATCTCCTGCCTTTTCCCCATAACCCTGACCCCTTTATTAATCAAGAACCTATCTATTTCTGTCTTAAAGATACTCAATGACCTGGCCTCTGTGGCCTTCTGCGGCAGAGTTCCACAGATTCACCACTCTCTAGCTGATGGAATTCCTCCTCATTGCTATTTTAACCTACGTGAACAAGGCAATCTATTGAACAAATGGTCACTGAAACCTGTCAGAAAGTCCTGCACTTACAAAGCAGGGATGCAATGCCAATAATGGCACAACTCTTATGACAGTTGAGCAGAGTATAAGACTTAGAACATAGAACATAGAACATTACAGCACAGAACAGGCCCTTCGGCCTTCGATGTTGCGCCGACCAATATAAAAAGCAATGACCCTCCAAACTAAACCATTCCCTTCTCTTCCATATGCTTATCAACTAACCTCTTAAACGCCACCAAACTTGGCGCATCTACAACTGCTGCAGGCAGGGCATTCCACTCCCGAAACACCCTTTGGGTAAAGAACCTACCTCTGATATCCGTCCTATAACTATCACCCCTTAATTTAAAGCTGTGTCCCCTTGTGCTAGCTTTCTCCATCCTAGGAAAAATGCTATCACTGTCCACCCTATCTAAACCTCTAATCATCTTATATGTTTCAATAAGGTCTCCTCTTAGCCGCCTCCTTTCTAACGAAAACAACCTCAAATCCCTCAGCCTCTCCTCATAAGACATGCCCTCCATACCAAGCAACATCCTGGTAAACCTCCTCTGTACCCTCTCCAATGCCTCCACATCTTTCGTATAATGCGGGGACCAGAACTGCACACAATACTCCAAGTGCGGCCGCACTAGAGTTTTGTACAGTTGCAACATGACGTGCGGCTCCGAAATTCAATCCCCCTACCAATAAAAGCTAAGACTCCATATGCCTTCTTAACAACCTTATCGACTTGACTGCCTACTTTCAGGGATCTATGCACAAATACACAAAGATCCCTCTGTTCATCAACACTATTAAGAATCCTACCATTAGCCCTATACTCTACACATTTATTATTCCTGCCAAAGTGCATTACCTCACACTTTTCCACATTAAACTCCATTTGCCACCTCTCGGCCCAGCTCTGCAACTTTTCCAAGTCTCTCTGCAAACTATAACACCCCTCTTCACTATCTACCACTCCACCGACTTTAGTGTCATCTGCAAATTTACTAATCCATCCTTCAATACCCTCATCCAGATCATTTCTAAAAATTACAAACAGCAGGGGCCCCAAAACAGACCCCTGAGGTACACCACTTGTAACCGAACTCCACGATGAATATCTCCCATCACCACCACCCTCTGTCTTCTATCGGCTAGCCAATTCCTAATCCAATTAGCTAAATCACCCTCTATCCCATACATCTGCATTTTCTGCAGAAGCCTTCCATGGGCCACCTTATCGAACTCCTTACTAAAGTCCATATATACCACATCAACTGCCTTACCCCCATCCCCCTCTTTGGTCACTTTTTCAAAAAACTCAATAAGGTTAGTAAGGCACGACCTACCCTTCACAAAACCATGCTGACTATCCCCAATCATTCATTTCTCTCTAAATAACTATAAATCCTATCCCTAATAATTCTCTCCAATACTTTGCCCACAACGGAAGTAAGACTCACTGGCCTATAATTCCCTGGAAGGTCTCTCTTCCCCTTCTTGAACAATGGGAACACATTCGCTATCCTCCAGTCCTCCGGAACCACACCCGTAACCAACGACGACCTGAAGATCAGAGCCAGAGGCTCTGCAATCGCCTCTCTTGCCTCCCAGAGAATCCTAGGGTAAATCCCGTCCGGCCCAGGGGACTTTACTAGTGTCTTTACTAGTGTCTGGTAACCCAAGTCCTGGGGTCAACATTAATCCTACCTTTAAGTTACTATGTGCCTCTGCCTATACAGATCCCCACTCCACATCTCAAGATGTTCTTCAGATGCTCAGGAAACTCCAGTGGATCAGACCTTACAGGAAGCCTCCGAGACTTTGCCTCTGATACAGATTGATTCCAGTTTTCCTCAGGCTCCTTGATGCCACACTTGGTTGAATGCTATCACTCTCATCTCACCAATAACCCAGGATTATTCAAAATTCAAATTAGTTATTGCAAACTTCAACTTATATACTTTGGTTTTAAAATTTCAATTTACTTTCCAATTTTTATTTAAACTCTATCAAACCACTGTTGTGAAATCACAATTAGGGGGACAGCATTAAAACGTTAAAGCCGACAACAAAAACATTCACACAACCACTTTATTAAACACACAGACACACATGGAAGCTTCCAATATGCATCTCACATTATCTTTTACTCAAATCCAACATTCTAAAACATTGAAAGGAAATAAAGAAAATAGATTAAGACAGTCATCTTCATACTTCTTTCTTCCAAACTGTAATTAAACTCAAAAACAGAAGTAAATTCATGAAATCTTGTACTTAAATTCTAACAGTTTTAATCAGGATGGTGGCGCGGGCTCGTTGGGCCGAAGGGCCTGTTTCCCGTGCTGTTTTGTTCTTTGTTCTTACTTCCTCAGTCCTTTTAATGTTAAACCAAAGTATAATGCATTGCATTTATTGCCCGCGATAAATGCTTTACAAGAACACACAACTCCTGCTCTCAATCTAATGCAACAACAATCACCTGCATTTGATAAGCAACCAGACCACACAAACACACTGAAATATAAAAACTACAAATTATAACTCAACCTTAGATTTTATAATCAATTTTTCATCTTGCCAATTAATTTATAATATTTCCCTAGCAGTTCCTTTCTCTCAAAATTCTATAACACACACTGCACACTCGCTCCTTCATTGTTACAACAGATATGAAAATCTTTACTAGTGTCTGGTAACCCAAGTCCTGGGGTCAACATTAATCCTACCTTTAAGTTACTATGTGTCTCTTCCTATTCAGATCCCCACTCCACAGCTTCCAAAGCAGTTTCCTCCCTTTTAACATCCTTTGGATTGGCTCAACTAATTTGGCATATTCAGGTATGAAGTTGCGGCTGTAATTAAACAATCCCAAAACCTTCCTCCCTCCTAGGACAGTTACTGGCCCTGGCATTGCTGTTTTCCTATCTATGACATAACCTTGGTCCCTTTGGATATTAAAAATCCCAAATACAAGACTGCAGATTTCCTATTTGGATCTTTTTGAGGTTTGTCTTGAGCCCTCAATCTTCTAAGTGCTTCAAGGCCGAGTATAGTGCCATCTGATGTTCTGCTTTAGGCTATCAAGATGTCATCTATGTACTGTAAAATGGTGCTTCCCTCTGGGAGCTCCACTTGTTCCAGTATCTTACATTAGCTGGTGAAATATGGCTGGGCTCCTGAGGGAGCCTAGTCCATGTACACTTCTTATCATCTACTGTGAAAGCAAATTTACACTGTGAATTAAAATCCAAAGGGATGGACCAAAACCCATTGCCAATGTCTAATACCGTAAAAATCTCGTGGATGGTGACAATCTGTTTAGGATGGTGGAGAGGTTGGCCATAATGGGATGTAGTTTAGGAGTTTATTTAAAGCTGTATAATCAAAGAGTTTATTTAAACTGTATAATCAGTGGTTAATTGTAACTCCAGTTTGGATACTAGCCAATTCAGGAAGTTAGTGGTACTAATGGTTTCCTGCAGGATCCTTTTTCCAATCAGTTCCTTTATAATTTAAATATCCTGGCTTCCATTAACAATGAGGCGGAATGCTTGGGCTACAAGGAGAAATAGATGGAATGGTCAAATGGATAGCTAAGTTGCAAATGAAATTTAACCTCAAAGCGTGAGGTGATAAAGTTTGGAAGGAGATTTTGGATAAGATGGTTATAGAGAGATATGGGCAAATGCAGGCAATTGGGAGTAGCTTGTGGTTTAAAAAAAAGGGCAGCATGGACAAGTTAAGCTGAAGGGCCCTTTATGACAAGGAAATATTCAATGAATGGCATGAAACTAGAAAGTTCTGAGGAACAAAGGGACCTTGGAGTGATTGTTCATAAATCTCAGAAGGCAGAAGGGCATATTAGTAGGGTGGCGGAAAAGGCATATGGGACACTTCCAGAAATCGAGACCTGGATTACAAAAGTAGGGAAGCCATGTTGGAGTTGTATAGAACTTCAGTGAGACCACACCTCAAGTACTGTGTGCAGTTCTGATTAGCACATTTTTGGAAGGATATGATTGCACTAGAAGGGGCAAAGAGGAAATTGACTATGATGCTGCCTGGTATGTAATATAAGTTACGAAGGAAGGTTCAATAAACTCGTGTTATTTCCATTGGAATAGAGAAGACTGAGGGGCGACCAGATTGAGGTGTACAAGATTATGAGTGACAGAATGGAGGGTCAGTCATGAGGAGACACAAGTTCAAGGTAGAGGGCAAGAGATTTGGCTGGTATGTGAGGAAAAAGCTTTTTTTTAAACATTGAATGTGATGACAGTTTGGAATGTGCTGCCTGGGAGGGTGACGGAGGCAAATTACCTCACACCCTTTAAAAAGTACTTGGATGAGCACTTGCTATGTCACAACATTCAGAGCTGTGGATCAAGTGCTGATAAATGGGATTAGGCGCACTGTCAAGAGTTTTTCACATGTTGATACCTTATAACCTGAGGTAATCTGTCCTTACTATTTCCATTGAGATCCCTTTTGCCTTGACCACCTGAGGATTTTTCTTTTTCCCAGTTTCCATACTTCACAGTTCAAAACTTGTGAACTCGCCAACTTTAAGGACATTCAAATGGTCAGTGGATAGGCATATGGTTAATATTGGAATAGTTTAGGTTAGAGGGATCATTAGGTTGGTTCCACTGGTCAGTGCAACATCGAGGGCCGAAGGGCCTGTACTGCGCTGTAATGCTCTATGTTCTAATTATAACAAGTCCCCTTAGGCTTGATCCCATTAGTTAAGCCTGCTTTATTCTTCCACTAATTCATCATAGTTCTGGGTACTAAGAATTCCCAATTTAAGGATTTTTTTTTGATGAGCTGATAAAAAGGCTTTATCTGTTCGGGCTGTTTCAGGCATTCCCGAAAATCCTTGGTATACTCTAAAGAGTTGCTCCCCAAATTTAGAGGCTCCATGGTGTCCAGTTCGGCCCAAAATTTGCTATTGTTATTCCGGGGCTGGAACCTTCCCAAGGACGCCAAAACTTGTTGTCTTTCCCCTGGAGTAAAGAATTTGTATTGGGCAGTGGATTCTGAAACATCCCACCCTGAGTTATGGGAGCGAGATCATAAACCGCTTCCTCATTGGGATCAAATCTGTTACAGGTGCCCTAAGTTTCATGGCCAATCCTTAGGGAAGCAAGGATCCCCAACCGCAGTCCTCTAAAATTTGGTTTCTCTGTTCTATTTCTCTATTGCATGATTCCAACATTTTGATTTTTGCTTTATCATCAGCCCATTTCTTACCTGAGACTTGTTCAATCAATCCAGCTAATTGGTGAATTAAGAGAACTCCAAATTTCTTAATTCTGTCTTTTCTTTTCTATTTTTAACCATTTCTGTTGTTGGTCTAATGGGTGAGATGAGACCCCTTTTTCTCATTTACTTAACGAGTCTGTCCCTCTTAGTCATGTATTTCTTTATCAGGGGTCCTGGGGATCCCCAAGGTCCTTGTAATCCCACTATAATACAGATAAGTTTTATACTCGCCACCTAGAGTCTTCTATTCCCTCTTCTTGCTCTCCCCTCCTAGGTTGCTGTTATCAGAGTCTGTCCCACCGCTTACACTTCTAAGCTTACCCTATAAAGCTTACACCATTAAGCTGGTTTTTCCTTTTACTCTGGCAATCACTCAGACAGTCTCCTTCTTACTCATGTCTGAATATCACACTTCCAGGCATCTTTCTCCAATCTCAACACCTACTTCAAAGTCACAACAGTTCAGACCTCTGTCACACTCTCACAGTCTCTCTTCATGGATGATCACCCACTGTACTTTGACTCACTCCATTAAGTTTAGTATTCTATTCTGGTTGTGGCCATTCAACCGAGCCCGCAAACAGAATCCTGGGTTTTGGCACCAAATTGTTGTAAGTAAAAGACACCTCTGAGACTGTTAGTGAGTCGAAATACAGTAAGTTTTGTTTCAAAAGCTTTTGGGAGAAACCTGGTCCGAACAGTGGTTTACCAGGCTTCTCATTGAACATAAATACAAGTGGGTATTTATACATCATGAGTCCCAGTATCAATCACGATGCAAATTCCCGATTCCGGTTAGGACAGCGGGTCTTCCTACTTTGGTCACGACACAAACTGCCGATTCAGCCAGGACTCTCAGTCCATCTGGCAGCTGCAGCCACAACATAATCTTTGGTCCGATCACAACCCACAACATTTCTAGTGGCATCGGCATCTCCTTCCTTGAAGTTTCTTGGGTGGTTAGGGCTGTTCCAGCAGGACTCTTCCTGTTAAAAAGCCGGTATCCCAGCTGCAGCTGTTTAACAATGTTCGGTTAGTACAATCAGGTAAGGTTGTGATGTCTGCAAAATAACATTCACATTTGACTATCTGTCTTTATGGAAATGAAAATTGAAGAATGAAAGACTTGAACGAGTAAGGAAAACATGAATAAATAATTTATATTGATACCCAGGGGCAGTATAAGCTTAAGGGGATCAGCCAGGAGGAAGGACACTATGTTTGTGATATACGCTAGGTACAAAATGCATTAAATTCATTAACCCTTCCCCTACTTCAAGGGGCCTCCTGACCTTCTGCATTTTGCTCAGATGCTCCAAATTCATAATCAAGTTCCACTGCTCTTGAAGAGTGGGCTCACATTATCGCACTGACCCAGGAATTAAAGGCCTAAAAGGAATTCCCACACAGGGAATAAGAAGACACAGCAATTTGATAACCGAACCAAATAACTAACTCGCCACCCCCCCACCCAGCTAAACTTAAAAAAAAACTCACTCCACCCTCTGACCCCAAAACCATAGATGGAGGGAACACAGCACACTGCTTTTTCCTTTCCGCGTGGCATCCCAAAAACAGCTCAGCAATTACGAATCCTGGGTGACTCGGCACCGCTCAGTGGCTGGAGCATCCCTGTCACTCAGAGAAGGGATGAGGATGGATCTCAAACCCATAAAGAGCCAATGAGCTGCAATGGTTTCCTGTAATACCAGGAAATACTTGGGATATCAGAGGTGGGTTCTTTACCTAGAGGATGGTTAGTGAGTGGAATGCCCTGTCTGCGGCAGTTGTAAATGCGCCAGGTTTGGTTGCGTTTAAGAGGTTAGTTGATAAGTTTATGGAAGAGAAGGGAATGGTTTAGTTTGGAGGGTCATTGCTTTTTTCATAATTGGTCGGTGCAATATCGAAGGCCAAAGGGCCTGTTCTGCGCTGTAATGTTCTATGTTCTATGTAAGACCCACACACAAGACAAGTACAGAGGTAGAACTACCTTTACTCACAATGATTGCAAGGAACAGGAGTTGAATACAGAACACTCACTGTAGAGCTGCTTAAGAAAACAGGATCCAGAGGGACGTGAAAAGGACACATCGCACAAGGCAACAGTGAGATCAACTCTCCCTTATCTTGATAAAGAGCAAGGAAACAGCGAAACTAGTTGAGATGTAAGCTAAGAAAGCAGTATTAAATAGCAGTCACGGCTGTACTATAGAGGAAAGGCAAAAATGGCCAGACACTATCTGCAGCAGTCCCAGACATAGAATGAATGGCAACCAGATTAACTCCAGCTGGACCTGGACTCAACCTTCAGCAGCCCAAGGGATGAGTGAATCTTCTACATCCACACAAAAATAAAGACTCTCAGACAGTGTTCTAACATTGCTCATGGATCATTCACAGTTTCATCTTAATTAATGGGGGTAATCCAAAACACATGGGAACCTGTTTGTAGAATAATTGAACTAATCCATTCAGAGAAGTATAAATCCCTAAAACAAAAATATAGATCTGTAACTTTTCAAGCAAGATACAAAACGGAGGACACACTGGTCACATGGGGATCTGTACAATCCACAGGCAGGTTTTTAAGTATTCGAACATCAGAAACAATGGGAGAAATGTGGATATAGGATAACTTGTCACAGCTAACAAAAGGGCTCTCCCTTAAAAATGTAAATTTCATCTTCCGGCTCGGCACTTTACAGCCTTCCGGTCTCAACATTGAATTCGGCAACTTAAGATGATTAGCTCTACTCCACCTTGACCCCTTTGCTTTCATTCTATTTTATTGAAGTTTTAACTGTTCTCTACCTTGTATTTCTTTATTGTCTTTCTTCATTTACCTTCCCCCTCCCTCTTTTCCCCTACTTTATGCCCCTTTCCTTATCTTTTCTCCATCTTTGCTTCTCCTTTTCTACATTCTATCTCTGTCCCATCCATTTTCCTCACCTTCTCTGCTCTTTGGCCATTCACCCCATTTATTCTCTCTGTGAACAGTATTAGCTGGTTTCCCTAGTTTCTGTGGTTATGATTCTTCTTTCGTTCTGTTACCTCACAGTACGTATCTTCCACTTTCTGTGCCTTTTAGCTTTGACAAAGGGTCGGCTGGACTTGAAACATCAGCTTTTTTCTCTCCTTACAGATGCTGCCAGACCTGCTGAGATTTTCCAACATTTTCTCTTTTGGCTTCAGATTCCAGCACCTGCAGTAAATTGCTTTTATTTTGAGAAGCCTACTTTGAGGTTGGAAATGGTGACCTCGGATACAGGTTCATTTGAAGCTTCTGGGATGGAGGGCATACTCTCGCTGATCTCTTGCTCAAAGCAGGCATAGAATGAGTTGAGCTCATCAGGGAGGGCTGTGTTGGAGCAAGTGATTTTACTTGCCTTTATCTTGTAGCCCTTTCTGTCTTTAAGGCCTTGCAGAGATCTGTATAGTTGGCCTGGGATTCTAGTTTGGTCTTTTGGCATCTTTGATGGATCTATGCAGATCATATCTGGCTTTCTCGTAAAGACAGTCAGAAGTCTTACAACATCAGATTAAAGTCCAACAGGTTTATTTAGTAGCAAAAATCAGTAGCTTTTGGAAGACTGCTCCTTTATCAGGTAAGTGGGAGTTCTGATCACAAATAGGGCATAAAGAGACGGGTTAAAGAGATGTGTATTGTCTCCAGTCAGAACAGTTAGTGAGATTTTGGAAAACCATCAGGAGGTGCATCAACACCAGATTCATCAACCGCACTCACAAGACAATCCTGAACATCAGCCAAGCGCATTGCAACATATCTGTGCTCTCAAGACCAACCGCAACCTTGTCATCAAACCAGCAGACAAAGGAAGGGCTATCATCATACTGAACAGCACGGATTATTGCAAAAAAGTGTACTGACAGCAAGGAACGCTACAGATAGTTACCCGCAGATCCAATCAAAAGAACGTACCCGTCAACTCAACAAACTGATCAAGACCTTTGATTCAGCCCTCCATGCTCTCATTCTTCATATTTCCCATGTTGGAGATCTCTGCAGCCTCCCAAAGATACACAAGGCAAAATACATCCGGCCATTCCATTGTATTGGGCAATGGGACCCTGTGTGAGAACCTCTCTGGCTATGTCGAGGCATCCTGAAACCCATTGTACAAAGAACCCCCAGCTTTTGTCTCCCACTACGGACTCCCTACAGAAACTCAGCACACATGGAGCAGTTGAACCAAGAGCACTCCTCATCACAGTGAATGTCTTGGTGCTCTAAGCCAGCATCCCCCATGATGATGGTATTGCTACAACTGCCTCAGTACTCAATACCGACAACTGCCAGTTTCCAAATGCAATTTTACAACTCATCCGCTTCATCCTTCATCCACAATGTCTTAATCTTCAACAATCAGTTCTTCATCCAGACACATGGAACAGCCATGGGGACCAAATTCGCACCTCGATATGACAACATCCGCATGCACGTCACCTCTTCACCACACAGAACCTTCAACGGATATATACCAGATACATCAATGATATTTTCTTCCTTTGGCCTCATGGTGAACAATCACTGAAACAACAATACGATAACATCATAAAGTTCTATCGCACCATCAGACTCAGCATGGACTACTCTCCGGAATTGCATTCTTGGACACACGCATCTCCATCAAGGACGGTCACCTTAGCACTTCACTGTACTGCAAGCCCATGGATAATCTTATGATGTTCCACTTCTCCAACTTCTACCCTAAACATATTAAAAAAACTATCACCTCTGAACAAGCCCTCTATACACACAGGATCTGCTCAGATGAGAAGGATCATAACAGATATCTCCAGACGCTGAAAGATGCCCTCATAAGAACAGGATATAATAGTTGACTGACCGATCGACAGTTCCGAGGCACTACAGCAAAAAACCACACCGACCTCCTCAAAAAGACACACGGGAGACAGCGGACAGAGTACCCTTTGTTGTCCAGTACTTCCCCAGAGCGGAGAAGCTACGACATCTTCTCTGGAGCCTACAACATGTCATTGATGAAAATGAATATCTTGCCAAGGCCATCCCCACACCCCCACTTCTTGCCTTCAAACAAATGCACGATTTCGAACAGATCATTGTCTACAGCAAACTACCCAGCCTTCAGAACAGTGACCACAACACCACACAACCCTGCCACAGCAACCTCTGCAAGATGTGCTGGATCATTGACATGGATGACATCATCTCACACGAGAATACCATCCACCAAGTACGTGGTACATACTCTTGCAACTCGGCCAACGTTGTCTACCTGATAAACTGCAGGAAAGGATGTCCCAAAGCATGGTACGTTGGGGAGAGCATGCAGATGCTATAACAATAGATGAATGAACACCATTCAACAATCATCAGGTAAGACTGTTCTCTTGCTTTGGGGAACACTTCAGCGGTCACAGGCATTTGGCCTCTGATGTTCGGGTAAGTTTCTCCACGGGGGCCTTCACAACACACGACAGCACAGAGTCGCTGAGCAGAGACTGATAACCAAGTTCCACACGCATGAGGACGGCCTCAACCAGGATCTCGGGTTCATGTTGCACTATCTGGAACCCCCATGACTTTCCTGAGTTTGCAAAATCTTGCTTACTGTCCTGTCTAGACATAATACACATCTCTTTAGCCTCTGCTTAACCCTCTCTCCACTCTCATTTCTGTACCTTTAAGACTTGATTACCTCGCATTCCAACCATTATTTTTAAATTGAGTCTATGTCTTTATGTGCTCTGTTTTTGAACAGAATTCCCACTTACCTGACAAAGGGGCAGTGCTCTGAAAACTAATGGCTTATACTACCAAATAAACCTGTTGGATTTTAACTTGGTGTTGTGAGACGTCTTACTGTATTTACCGCAGTCCAATGCTGGTATCTTCTGAGGCATCTGCTGTAGCGCAGTGGTTAGCATTGCTGTCTCACGATTTTCATTCCTGGCTTGCGTCACTCTGTGCAGAGTTTGCACATTCTCCCTGTGTCTGCATGGGTTTCCTCTGGGTGTCTGGTTTCCTCCTACAATCCAGGTTAGACGAATTGGCCATGCTAAGTTCTCCCTCAATGTACCTGACAGGCACCATAATGCGGTGACTAGGGAATTTTCACAGTAACTTCATTGCAGTGTGAATGTAAGCCTATTTGTGATTAATAAAAAAAACTTTATATCACTAATCATCCATTATTTCCAGTTGGAATCATGCAGATTTATTTCTTTGGCACACAGTCTTGTACTAATGAAGTAATTACTGTAGTGGCGTACTCGTTCAGGCTGGGTGCAGAGTTTTTAAATACTGACCAGGCCACTGACTCTAATCAGAAATCATCCGATTCCTCAGACCAACACTGTATGGCTCTCTCTTTAATGGATTCTCCTGCGTCAGTTTTTGCTTGTAAGCCGGGAATAGGAGCACAGCTTTGTGGTCTGATTCACCAAAGTGCAGCTGGGCGATACAGCGGTAGGCATTTTTGATATTTGTGTGGCAGTGGTCATAGAAACACAAAATATAGGAGCAGGATGAGGCCATTTGGCCCTTCAAGCCTATTCCGCCATTCATCACAATCATGGTTCAACTTGCTAGCTTAATCCTGCTTTCTCTCCATTACCTTTGATCCCATTTGCCCCAATATCCACCTCTTGAATATATTCAATGTTTTGGCATCAGCTACTTTCTGTGGTAATGAATTCCATAGGCTCACCACTGTTTGGGTGAAAAAATGTCTCGTCATCTCTGTCCTAAATGGTCTACCCCAAGTCCTCAGACTGTGACCCCTCACCACCAGGACATCCTCTCTGTCTAGTCCTGTTAGAATTTTATAAGTTTTCCTGAGAAGCCCCACATTCAGCTGAATTCCAGTGAAAACAATCTTAACCTTGTCAATCTGTCCTCATATATCAGTCCTGCCTTCCTAACAAATCTCTTCGCATGCATCAGTCTTAGTAAATCTTCGCTGTATTCCCTTGACAGCAAAAACATCCTTTCTCAGAAAAGGAGACCAAAATTGCACACAATATTACAGGTGTGGCCTCACCAAGGCCCTATATAATTGCAACAACACATCCCTGCTCCTTACTGAAACCTCTCACAATGAGGATCAACATACTATTTGCCTTCTTTACCAGTTGCTGCACCTGCATGCTTACCTTCACTGATTGGTGCACAAGGACACCCAGGTCCCTCTGCATACTCTCCTCTCCCAATTTACAGCCATTCGGGTAATAATCTGCCTCTTGTTTTTGCTTCCAAAGTGAAGCAACTTATCCAAATTATACTGCATCTGCCTAACCTGTCCAGATCATTCTGAAGGATCTCTGCATCCTCATCACAGTTCACCCTCCCACCCAACTTTGTATCATCTGCACACTGAGGTATTACATTTTTGTTCCCTCATCCAACTCATTAATATATATTATGAATAACTGAGGTCCAGCACTGAATCCTGTGACACCCCACTAGTTACTGCCTGCCAATTTGAAAAGGATTCATTATAAGGAACAAAGAAAAGTACAGCAAAGGAACAGGCTTTTTGGCCCTCCAAGCCTGTGCTGATCATGATACCTGTCTAAACGAAAACCATGTGCACGAAGAAATCTATATCCTTCCATTCTCATCCTATTCATCTATTCATGTAATTGCCCCTTAAATGCCACTAATGTATCTGTCCCACCACCATGTGCAGGCAGCGCATTCCAGACATTCACTATCCTTGGTGGAAAAAAACTTGCTTTGCACATATCTAAATATTTCCCCATGTGCCTTAAACCTATGTCTCCTAGTACCCAGTTCAAAGCTGTGTGGGTTAGGTTGATGCTAAGAAATTGCCCCTTAGTGTCCTAGAACATAGAACATAGAACGTTAAAGCACAGAACAGGCCCTTCGGCCTTCGATGTTGCGCCGACCAATTAGGAACAAGCAGTGACCCTCTAACCTAAACCATTCCCTTTTCATTCATAAACTTATCTACTGACCTCTTAAACGCCACCAAACTTGGCGCATCTACAACTGACAAGGCATCTACAAATGGCAAGGCATTCCATACCCTTACCACCCTCTGGGTAAAGAACCTAACTCTGATATCTGCCCTAAAACCACCACCCCTTAATTTAAAGCTATGTCCCCTCGTGCTAGCTTTCTCCATCCTAGGAAAAAGGCTATCACTGTCCACCCTATCTAAACCTCTAATCATCTTATATGTTTCAATAAGGTCTCTTCTTAGCCGCCTCCTTTCTAACGAAAACAACCTCAAATCCCTCAGCCTCTCCTCATAAGACATGCCCTCCATACCAGGCAACATCCTGGTAAACCTCCTCTGTACCCTCTCCAATGCCTCCACATCTTTCTTATCATGCGGGGACCAGAACTGCACACAATACTCCAAGTGCGGCCGCACTAGAGTTTTGTACAGTTGCAACATGACGTTGCGGCTCCGAAATTCAATCCCCCTACAAATAAAAGCTAAGACTCCATATGCCTTCTTAACAACCTTATCGACTTGATTGCCAACTTTCAGGGATCTATGCACATATACACCAAGATCCCTCTGTTCATCAACACTATTAAGAGTCCTACCATTAGCCCTATACTCTACACATTTGTTATTCCTGCCAAAGTGAATTACCTCACACTTTTCCACATTAAACTCCATTTGCCACCTCTCGGCCCAGCTCTGCAACTTGTCCAAGTCTCTCTGCAAACTAGAACACCCCTCTTCACTATCTACCACTTCTCCGACTTTGGTGTCATCCGCAAATTTACTAATCTATCCTTCAATACCCTCATCCAGATCATTTATAAAAATTACAAACAGCAGGGGCCCCAAAACAGATCCCTGAGGTACTCCACTTGTAACCGAACTCCACGATGAATATCTTCCATTAACCACTACCCTCTGTCTTCTATCTGCTAGCCAATTCCTAATCCAATTAGCTAAATCACCCTCAATCCCATACATCTGCATTTTCTGCAGAAGCCTTCCATGGGGCACCTTATCAACCGCCTTACTAAAGTCCATATATACCACATCAACTGCCTTACCCCCATCCACCTCTTTGGTCACTTTTTCAAAAAACTCAATAAGGTTAGTAAGGCACGACCTGCCCTTCACAAAACCATGCTGACTATCCCCAATCAATTCATTTCTCTCTAAATAACTATAAACCCTATCCCTAATAATTCTCTCCAATACTTTGCCCACAACAGACGTAAGACTCACCGGCCTATAATTCCCCGGAAAGTCTCTCTTCCCCTTCTTGAACAATGGGACCACATTCGCTATCCTCCAGTCTTCCAGAACTATACCCGTAACCAACGACGACCTGAAGATCAGAGCCAGAGGCTCTGCAATCTCCTCTCTCGACTCCCAGAGAATCCTAGGGTAAATCCCGTCCGGCCCAGGGGACTTATCTAACTTCAAACCCTCAAGAATATCTAGCACATCCCCCTTATCTACTTCAATACTTTCCAGTTTGCAACCCTGTATCCCAGTGTTCTCCACAACTACATTTACATCTCCCTGCGTGAATACCGAAGAGAAATATTTGTTCAGTGCCTCTCCAATCTCTTCACGCTCCACGCACAACTTCCCACTGCTGTCTATGACTGGCCCTAATCTTGCCCTAACCAATCTTCTATTTTTAACATATCTAAAGAAAGCCTTAGGATTCTCCTTGATCCTATCAGCCAAAGTCTTCTCGTGTCCCCTTTTAGCTCTCCTCAGCTCACTCTTTAGCTCACTCCTGGCTAATCTATAGCTATCCATTGCACTAACTGAGCCTTCAAGCCTCATCCTGACATAAGCCTCTTTTTTCCTTTTAACCAGCGAATTAACTTTTTTAGTACTGGGATGCTAAATTAGAGAGATTAGTGGGTATAATATGTAGGGATATGGGGGTAGGGCCTGGGTGGGATTGTGTTCAGTGCAGACTCAATGGGCCTCTCTCTGCACTGTAGGGTTCTATGATTCTATGAGTATTTGTCTTTTCTAACCGAGGAAAAAACATCTGACTATCCACTCTGTCCATGCCACTCATAATCTTGTAAATCTTTATCAGGCCATCCTTCAACCTCCATCGTTCCAGTGAGAACAAACCAAGTTTATCCAACCTCTCCTCATAGCTAATACTCTCTAGATCAGGCAGCATCCTGGTAAACCTCTTCTATACCCTCTCCAAAGCATCCACATCCTTCTGGTAGTGTGGCAAGCAGAATTGAACATTATATTCTAAATGAAGCTTAACTAAGGTTCTATACGTTTGTAGTATGTGGTGATTCATTTTGGCAAGTCAAATGGGATGAAAGAATATATTATTAAGGGTAAGACTCTTAGTAGTGTAGTGGATCAGAAGGATCTTGGGGTCCGGGTTCATGTGATTCTCAAATCAGCCTTGTAGGTAGAGGATGTGGTTGAGAAAGCGTATGGTGTACTAGCCTTCATCAATCAAAGGATTGAGTTTAGGAGTCGGACGATGGTACTGCAGCTTTATAAGACCCTGGTCAAACCCCCCCTTGAAGTACAGTGCCGTTCTGGTCACCTCATTACAGGAAGGATGTGGAGGCTATTGAAAGGGTGCAGAGGAAATTTACAAAGATGTTGCCTGAATTGGGTGGCATGCCTTATGAGGATAGGTTGAGATCGGTCTTTTCTACTTGGAGAGATGAAGGATGAGAGGTGCCTCGATAAGGTATATAAGATATTCAGAGGTATTGATTGGGTGAATTCTCAGAGGCTTTTTCCTAGGGTTGAAATGGCTGCCACAGGAGGAGTTTGTGCCTTCGTCAGGCGAATGAGGTGTTCTGGTCTCCAAAAGCACACATATCAGCACGGACAGTTTACAGATTGCTGATTAGAATGTGAATCCTTACACCTAACCTGCTATTCAAGTCTTAAAGTAGCTAACAGCAGAGGTTAGAGGGATGTGCATTGTCTCCAGACAGCACAGTAAGTGAGATTTTTTGCTAACCCAGGCAAGTCATAGGGGTTACAAATAGTGTGACATGAAGCCAAGATCCCTGTTAAGACAGTCCTCATGTGTGCGGAACTTGGCTATCAGTCTCTGCTCAGCGACTCTGCACTGTCGTGTGTCGTGAAGGCCCCCTTGAAGAACATTTACCCGAAGGTCGGAGGCCGAATGCCCATGACTGCTGAAGTGTTCTCCCACAGGAAGGGAACTGTTTTGCCTGGTGATTGTTGAGCGATGTTCATTCACCCGCTGTCGTAGTGCCTGCATGGTCTCCCCAATGTACCATGCTTTGAGACATCCTTTCTTGCAACATATTAGGTAGACAACGTTAGCCGAGTTGCAAGAGTATGTACCGTGTACCCGGTGAATGGTATTCTCACGTTTGATGATGTCGTCCATGTCAATGATCCGGCATGTCTTGCAGAGGTTGCTGTGGCAGGGTTGTGGTTACTGTTCTCCTGAAGGTTGGGTAGTTTGCTGTGAACCATGATCTGTTTGAGGTTGCGCAGTTGTCTGAAAGCAAGAAGTGGGGGGGTGGGGATGGCCCTAGCGAGATGTTCATCGTCATCAATGATATGTTGAAGACTCTGGAGAAGATGTCGTAGCTTCTCCGCTCCAGGGAAGTACTGGACAACAAAGGGTACTCTGTCCACCGTGTCCCGTGTTCGTCTTCTGAGGAGGTCAGTGCGGTTTATCGCTGTGGCACGTCGGAACTGTCGATCGATCAGTCGAGCGCCATATCCTGTTCTCACGAGGGCATCTTTCAGCGTCTGGAGGCGTCTGTCACAATCCTCCTCATCTCAGCAAATTCTGTGTATACGGAGGGCTTGTCCATAGGGAACGGCTTCTTTAACGTGTCTGGGGTGGAAGCTGGAGAAGTGGAGCATTGTGAGGTTGTCTGTCAGTTTGCAGTACAGTGAGGTGTTGAGGTGTCCGTCCTTGATGGAGATGCATGTGTCCAAGAATGCTACTGATTCTGGAGAATAGTCCCCCACGACGATGGTATTGCTGCAACTGCCTCAGTACTCAATGCCAACAACTGCCAGTTTCCGGATGCAATTTTACAACTCATCCGCTTCATCTTGGACCACAGTGTCTTCACCTTCAACAATCAGCTTTTCATCCAGACACATGGAACAGCCATGGGGACCAAATTTGCACCTCAATATGCCAACATCTTCATGCACAGGTTCGAACAAGACTTCTTCACCACACGGGATCTTCAACCGAGGCTATATACTAGATACATTGATGACATTTTTTTCCTTTGGACTCATGGTGAACAAGCATTGAAACAACTGTATGATGATATCAACAAATTCCATCCCACCATCAGACTCACCATGGACTATTCTCCAGAATCAGTTGCATTCTTGGACAACCCAATGCCAAATCATAGAATCATAGAAAAACCACAGCACAAACAGGCCCTTCGGCCCACACGTTGCTCACATCATATCTCTACCTACTAAGCTTACCTATAACCCTCAATCCTATTAAGTCTCATGTATTCATCTAGACATCTTTTAAAAGACCCTATCGAATTTGCCTTCACCACCACCAACAGCAGCTGATTCCACTCACCCACCACCCTCTGAGTGAAAAACTTACCCCTGACATCTCCTCAGTAGCTACTCCCCAGGCACCTTAAACCTGTGTTCAAGAATTAGATATTAATTCTTGAAATTAGAAATATTGTTTATCTACCATCATATCTTTTAATAAAATTTCCCAATTACACAATGGCACAGTGGTTAGCACTACTGCTTCACAGCACCAGGGACCCATGTTCGATTCCAAGCTTGGATCACTGTTTGAGTGGAATTTACATGTTCTCCTCGTGTCTGCATGGTTTTCCTCCGGGTGCTCTGGTTTTCTCCCATAGTCTGAAAGACGTGCTGGTTAGGTGCATTGGCTATCTCTCTCAGTGTATCCAAACAGGCGCTGGAGTGTGAAGACTTGGGGATTTTCGCAGTACCTTTATTGCAGTGTTAATTGTGACACTAATAAATACACTTTAAAACTTTCTCAATTTTACCTTTTCCTTCATTCTGTTTCTTCAGATGAACAATTTTGCAATTTTATTGTATTGCTTTAAAAGATTAGACATTTATTCAGCAGGTGCTTTGTTGCAATACTTCTTTCTAGATGGCGCTCATTCTCTTCACTTTATTTCATTCAAGGACAATATAACTGGTGATTCCTTTCCCAATATTATTTATTCACGCAGAGTGCTGGAAATGTAGCTATGGAGAACACTGAGGTACAGGGTTGCAAATTGGGAAGTATTGTAGTAGATAGGGAGGATGTGTTAGACATTCTCGAGGGTTTGAAGTTGGATAAGTCCCCTGGGCCGGACGGGATTTACCCTAGGATTCTCTGGGAGGCAAGAGAGGAGATTGCAGAGCCTCTGCTCTGATCTTCAGGTCGTCGTTGGTTATGGGTGTGGTTCCGGAGGACTGGAGGATAGCGAATGTGGTCCCGTTGTTCAAGAAGGGGAAGAGAGACCATCCAGGGAATTATAGGCCAGTGAGTCTTACTTCTGTTGTGGGCAAAGTATTGGAGAGAATTATTAGGGATAGGATTTATAGTTATTTGGAGAGAAATGAATTGATTGGGGATAGTCAGCATGGTTTCGTGAAGGGTAGGTCATGCCTTACTAACCTCATTGAGTTTTTTGAGAAAGGACCAGAGAGGTGGATGGGGGTAAGGCGGTTGATGTAGTATATATGGACTTTAGTAAGGCTTTTGATAAGGTGGCCCATGGAAGACTTCTACAGAAAATGCAGATGTGTGGGATAGAGGGTGATTTAGCAAATTGGATTAGAAATTGGCTGGCAGATAGAAGACAGAGGGTGGTGGTTGATGGGAGATATTCATCTTGGAGTTCGGTGACAAGTGGTGTACCTCAGGGGTCTGTTTTTGGGGCCCCTGCTGTTTGTAATTTTTATAAATGATCTGGATGAGGGTAGTGAGGGATGGATCAGTAAATTTGCAGATGACACTAAAGTCGGTGGAGTGGTAGATAGTGAAGAGGGGTGTTATAGTTTACAGAGTGACTTGGACAAGTTGCAGAGCTGGGCCGAGAGTGGCAAATGGAGTTTAATGTGGAAAAGTGTGAGGTAATGCACTTTGGCAGGAACAATAAATGTGTAGAGTATAGGGCTAATGGTAGGGCTCTTAATAGTGTGGAGGAACAGAAGGAGCTTGGTGTATGTGTCAATAGATCCCTGAAAGTAGGCAGTCAAGTGGATAAAGTTGTTAAGAAGGCATATGGAGTCTTAGCTGTTATTGGTAGGGGGAGTGAATTTAGGAGCCGCAGCATCATGTTGCAACTGTACAAAACTCTAGTGCGGCCGCACTTGGAGTATTGTGTGCAGTTCTGGTCGCCACATTATAAGAACGATGTGGAGGCATTGGAGAGGGTACAGAGGAGGTTTACCAGGATGTTGCCTGGTATGGAGGGCAGATCTTAGGAGGAGAGGCTGAGTGATTTGAGTTTGTTTTCGTTAGAAAGATGGCGGCTAAGAGGTGACCTTATTGAAACATATAAGATGATTAGAGGTTTAGATAGGGTGGACAGTGATAGCCTTTTTCCTAGGATGGAGAAAGCGAGCACGAGGGGACACAGCTTTAAATTAAGGGGTATGAGTTATAGGATGGATATCAGAGGTAGGTTCTTTACTCAAAGAGTGATTAGGGAGTGGAATGCCCTGCCTGCAGCTGTTGTAGATGCGCCAAGTTTGTGGCGTTTAAGAGGTTAATTGATAAGTATATGGAAGAGAAGGGAATGGTTTAGTTTGGAGGGGCATTGCTTTTTTATTTTGGTCGGCACAACATCGAAGGCCGAAGGGCCTGTTCTGTGCTGTATTGTTCTATGTTCTATGTTCTATAATGCAGGGCAATGGTTTTCATATGTTGACACGGGAAGTTGAAATAATTCCAAGCTTTGGTAAACACATAAGGCAAGTGGATTACATACTGACATAGAAATTAGGAGGAGGAGGTGGCAATTTGTCCATTGGAACCTGTTTCACCATTAATTACGATCATGCTTAGTTAACCAAATCAGTAACCTGTTTCTCCCCATATCTCTTGATCCCTTTGCTCCAAGAGCTATATATATTTCTTGAAAATGTACAATGTTTTGGCCTCAACTGCTTCCTGTGGTCATGAATTCCATAGGCTGCACACAACACTCAACTATTTGTAATGTACATAAATGATTTGGAAGAAGGAGTAAATGGTGTAATCAGCAAGTTTGCAGATGACAAGATGGCTGGACTTGCGGACAGTGAGGAGCAGTGTCAGGCAATACAGCAAGATATAGATAGGCTGGTATATTGGGCAGATAAATGGCAGATGGAATTTAATCCTGATAAATGCGAGGTGATGCATTTTGGGAGTAATATAGGGGGGAGGTATATTGTAAAGGGTAGACCTATTAAGAGTATAGAAACACAGAGGGACCTGGGGTGCAACTGCACAAGTCTTTGAAGGTGGCAGTACAGGTGGAGAAGATTGTGAAGAAAGCATATGGTATGCTAGCCTTTATAGGAAGGGGTATAGAGTACAAGAGCTGGCATTTAATGTTGCAGTTGTATAAAACATTGGTTAGACTCACCTGGAATACTGCTGTTCAGTTCTGGTTGCCCTACTACCGGAAGGAGGTGGAGACCCTGGAGAGAGTGCAGAGGAGGTTTACCAGGATGTTGCCTGGTATGGAAGGTCTGAGTTACGAGGAAGGGTTGGGCAAATTGGGGCTGTTTTCTTTAGAAAGATGGAGACTGAGAGCAGACCTAATAGAGGTGTATAAGATTACAAAGGGTATAGATAGAGTAAACAGTGGTAAGCTTTTTCCTAGATTGGAAACAAATATTACGAGGGGCCACAGGCTTAGGATGAGTGGGACGGGGTATAATTTGGATGTTAGAGGGAGGTTTTTCACACAAAGGGTTGTGGGGATATGGAATGCACTGCCAAATAAGGTGGCGGAGGCAGGCACGCTGGAGTTATTTAAGGGATACTTAGGCACATGAGCAGAATAGAGATGGAAGGATATAGAAGACTGTTTTAAATAAGGATCAAGAGCCTTGAGACGTTCCTGGGAATCAATTGATTCCTACAGACCTTCCAACATACTTTTCTGGCTCATTTGCTTTACTTTTGAGCTTTTGGGGATTCCCTTGAATGTTTGCATAAGATGTGCATGTTATTGATATTTTTCTTTTTTTATTCCACAGGTGCTTCGGTCCGCCTAGTTGCCCAACAAGGGGCATACACGTGATGGCTTGTGCGAGGGCTGCTCTTGGGTTTTTTGAGAGTAGCCTAGTGCTTCACGTCATTAGTGTACGCTTAAACTGGACCAGTTGGTGGGCAACACGATAGCTCAGTGACTATCTACTGTGCAGACAGACGGATTGGGGCCTGTGTCTGTAGGAGTTTGCGCATTCTCCCCGTGTTTGCGTAGGTTTTCTCCGGGTGCTCCGGTTTCCTCCCACAACCCCAAAGATGTGCTCTCAGGCTGATTGGTGTAACAAATTGTCCCTAAATTGTTTCCCCAATCTGGTTTCCAATGTGGATTTCTGTAAACATAGACTAGGGTCATGGGTGGAAGAGGAAACTCACTCTGTTAAAATGGTGGCACGGGCTCATTGGGCTGAAGGGCCTGTTTCCCGTGCTGTGTTGTTCTTTGTTCTACTCTGGGTGAAAGAATTTTTCCTCATCTCTGTTCTAAATAGTTTATTGTTTATCCTTAAACTGTGACCCCTGATTCTGGACTCCTCCACTATCGGAGACATGCTTTCTGCATCATCCTTTGTAGTCCTGTTAGAATTTTATAGGTTTAGAATATAGAACAGTACATCGCAGTACAGACCCTTCGGCCCTCAATGTTCTGCTGAGCTATGTCCGAACCCAAGATCAAGCTATCCAATCCCTGGCATTCGGCTGTGTTCCATAAACGTTTGAAAGTTCCTAAAGTGTTCGACTCCACTATCACAGCAGGCTGTGAATGCCACACCCCAACCACTCTCTGAGTAAAGAATCTACCTCGGACATCCCTCCTTTATCTCTCACCATGAATCTATGAGATCCCTCTCATTCCTCTGAACTCCAGCGAATATAATCTTAATCGACTCAATCTCTCCTCATAAGTCAGCTATCCAGGAATCAGTCTGGTAAATCTCTCTGCACTCTCTCTGGAGCAAGAACTTCCCTTACTCAGATTAAGAACATCAAAACTGCACACAACACTCCAGATGTGGCGTTACTAAAGCCATGTATAATGCTGCAAAATACCCCTGTTCCTGTACTCAAATCCTCTTGCTATGAAGGCCAACATACATTTTTTTTTAACCACTTGCTGCACCCACATTTTGTGAAATGCAGAGGTCACAATTGTGAATATCATTAAAAGCTTGGGGAGCAGGGCCTATTCACACCAGAGTCTAACAGTTCCAGAACTCTGTGCATGCACAGTGGCTCTAAACTGTCACACTGCAGTTTGCGGGCCGGCTCAATTGCTGTGCTGCCCACTCCCCACAGCCCATATAAGCATTCCTGGGCCAGCTGTGACCATGTCCCTCTGTCCCCTGATCCTGCAGCACCGCAATCTCCAGCCCCTTCCCTCCCCACCTTCCCCTCAAACCCCCCCACGCTCCTGGAAGGCAGGCACCTCCCCTCTTCCCTAACCCCCTGTCCAGATCGCTGGCCTCCCTCCAGTCCTAACCAATCCTGTCTGCAGATTCACAACGGGGCACCCCACCCCCACCAATTGCCCCTCCTAGGGCATGCCCCCCTCTTTGTCCTGCCCTGGTGCTCCACCCTCTTGGCACTGGGAGAATTACACAGAGTGGCGTAGCCTATTCTCTGGTTGATTCCTCAATGTACTGGTCCAGAAAGCCATCTGCATGTGCTCAGGAATTCCTCCTTTACAGCATTGTAACTAATTTGATTTGCCCAATCTATATGCAGATTAAAATTACCCATAATTACAGATATTGCTTTATCACATACATCTCTAATTTCCTGTTTAATTTAATTCCCAACATCACCACTACAGTTTTGGAGATTGATATACATCCCCCACTAATGTCTTTGTCCCTTGGTGCTTCTTAGCTCTATTCATACAGGTTCCACATTCTCAGGATTAATATCCTTCCTCAGTATGGTGTTATTTTCCTCTTTAACCAGAGATGTAACCCCATCACCTTTACCTTCCTATCTGTCCTTTTTAAATACTGAAAACCCCTCGTTCAGTTCCTATCCCTGGTCACCCTACAGCATGTCTCTCTAATCCTAATTATATCATATCATTTACATCACTATTCTGCATGATTATTTCATCCACTTTATTGCGAATCCTCTGCGCATTAAGGCATAAAACCTTAAGGTTTGTCTTTTTAATTCCTTATCCCATTCCCACTGTTTTTCGTTGTGACCCATTTGATTCTGACCTTGGTTTCTCTGCTTATCACTTTTCTGATTCCGCTTTCTATGTTTTGTTCTTATCCTTGATTTCCTCTTTTCTGACTCCTTGCATAGGTTCCACCCACCTGACATTTTAGTTTAAACTCAGCCAAACATTCTAGCAAATACTCCCCCAAGAACATCAGTCCCAGTCTTGCCCATTTGTAGCACATCCAGTTTGTACAGCTCCCACCTCCCCCAGAACCAGTCCGAATGCCCCAGGAATCTGAAACCCTCCTCCCTCGCACCATCTTTTCAGCCACAAATATCTTGCTACATATCTTGTATATCTGATATATCCTGCTATTTCGACTCTGATTAGCATATGGCATTGGTAGTAACTCTGAGGTCGCTACCATTGAGGTGTGACTTCTCAACTTACTTCCTATCTCTCTATATTCAGCTTTTAGGACCTCATCCTTTTTTTTTAAACCAATGTATTACCATGACCACTGGCTATTCACTGCTCCCTCTAGAATGTCCTGTAGATATCCTTGACCCTAACATCAGGGAAGCAACATACCATCCTTGTTTACAGCCATAGAAACACCAATCTATTCCCTTTACAACAGAATCTCCTGCAGTGATTGTATTCTCACACTTTCTCTTCTTCTTGCAGCAGGACTAACCGTGAAGCAATGATTGTTTAAGCGCAGCACATTAAACATTCTCACAACCTCTCCAGTAGCAGCTCATAAGAGACAAATTGCAGCAGAGACTTTCACTGCTAAACGCAGCACCACCCAGATCTTTAGCAGGCTACAAGTATTTGTCACAACCTGAGCGTGAGGAAGCATCTCTTCTTCTTGAGGAGCCAAGTCAGCTGAGTCTCTGTCAATTCTATCCCTGGGCTCTGCCTCGCATAACCCTCCTCTGCAGAGCTCAGATTCTTATTATTTAACTCTGTAGGTCACTAATACCAGCCTGTTATGTTCTCAGGCTAGAACGTTACCACCATTCATGCCAACGGGATTTTCCCATCCCGCCGCAGTGAATAAAGATTTGGTGGAGCCACCAAATTCTCTGACTTCACTACTGTGGGAAGTCAACACTGTAGCCTGTAAGATCACAGCTTTAGCAATTAATGTATTAGGGAGTCATTGTTCAACAACCCAAATTGAAAATATTTATCCTCAATGAAAATCCAATGTGCTTTTGAATCTCCCTCCACCCAGTTTCCAAGTTGTACTCCACAAATCATTGAAACCGTTTCTCATGTCACAATTGCAACTTTCACAAATTAACTTAAATCTGTTAGCTCTGGTCCTGATTGTCACTATTGATGATACTGAACCTCTATCAAATCTCTTTTGTACTGTGTCTGATTAAAGCAGAACATTCCCACTTTCCCCAGGATCTCCACATGGCTGGAACCCATTCTAGTGAATCTCCTCTGCATCCAAGATCTTAAGATTCTCCCTAAAATCTGGTGTCTAGAACTGAACACATACTTTAGATGGAGTCTAACCAGTCTTTCACATAAATTAAACATCATTTTGTTTTTCTATTCTGTGTTTCTATTGATAAAACCCTTTTTAAAATCTGCTCCAATGTGTGCTGTCACCTTTAAATGTGCATTATCAGTTTTGTTCCTGTATTTACTTTGCATCTTAATCTTATTACTAAAACCAATCACTTCATAATTATTTCATATTAAATTCCATTCACTGTCCATCTGAACAGTCCTTATGGATTTTACTGCTGTAATCCTCATTATTCACTACATTTCTAAATTATCTGCCATTTTAACCGTGAACTTTAATATATCATAAAAAGAAAGTGTCCAACATTGACCCCTGTGGGACACCATAAATCAATCATCATCACTGCTTTCCAGCAAAATTCATATTCTCATTGCCACAATCAATGCATCTTTTAATTCCATACACTTTAATTTTACTAACAAGTCTATTCTGTGATAATTTGTTAAAGTCCCTTCTGAAAGTCCATGTGAATATCATCAACTTAATACGCTTAACAACCCAATCCATTATTCTACTAAATAACCAATCTCATTGATCAAGCATGATTTGCCTTGAAAACAAAATCACACTAGCTTTAATTTATTAGCCCGTATTTGATCGTGTGTCAAATTGTTCTGTTCAGTTTTATTGACAGTACATTATAAAATTTGATGATTAGCTTGCAATTGTTGTGTGTCTCCTTTTCCCTTTCTTTTGGAAAAGATGTGACATTGGATTCCTCTGGTTGACTGGCATCATCTGATTCAAAGGAAGATTGTGACTAGACCTTCTTCAGTTTTGGCCCTCTTGCTTTCCCCAGCACCCAAGAATGGCTCCTATGATTGCTGGTGACTTTTCTAGATCCTGAGCACTGCGATGCTTTTTTAACATTGTCTGCTGCTGGGCCAGTATGCAACATTTCCTTATTGTATTCGTATAGCCTAAAGTGGTACAACATTCTTTTTATTTTATCCAAACAAGTTTATTTTATTCCTGTATTTTGTGGATGTACAGGAACAAAACAAAGAGCTTCTACAAATACATAAAGGATATATTGAAAATATAAGACCTCTTAAACATCAACAAGGTCATCTGTGTGCAGATCCACAAGAGATGGGTGAAATCCTAAATGAATACTTCTCATCAATGCTTACTGTAAGGGAACTTGGAGAAATAAATAGTGATATTTTGAGTGTACATATTACAGAAAAGGAGGTGAATCTTAAAGAGCATTAAGGGGGAATAAATCCCCGAGACCTAATGAAATGTATCCTAGGACATTGTGAGAGGCTAGGGAGGAGATTTCAGGTCCCCTAACAGAGATATGTGAATCATCAATAGCCACAGATGAGGTGCCTAAAGATTGGAGGGTGGCAAATGTTGTGCCTAAGGGCTGCAGGGAAAAGCCTGGGAACTACAGGCTGGTGAGCCTAATATCTGTAGTGGGTAATTTGTTCAAAGGTATTCTGAGAGACAGGACCTATAGCATTTGGAGAGGCAAGGATTGATTAGGGTCAGTCTGCATGGCTTTGTGAGTGGAAAATCATGTTTCAAATTTGAGTTTTTGAAGGGGTAATTAAGAAGGTAGATCAAAGCAATGTAGTTGACGTTGTCTACATGGACTTTAGCAAGGCCTTTGACAAGCACTGTATGGTAGGTTGTTGCATGAAGTTAAATCCTGGATGAAGTAGCCAATTGGATACAAAATTTGCTTGATATAGAAGAACAGTGTGGTTGTAGAAGATTGTTTCTCAAACTGGAGAACTTTGGCCAGCGGTGTGCCTCAGGGATCAGTGCTGGGTCCACTGCTATTTACCATTTATATTAATGATTTGGATGAGAACTTAGGAGACATGGTTAATAAGTTTGCAGATGACACCAAGATTGATGGCATCGTGGACAGTGAAGAAGGTTACCTAGGATTACAATGAGATCTTGCTCAATTGGGCCAGTGGGTTGATACATGACAGATGGAGTTTAATTCAGATAAATGTGAGATGATGCATTTTAGTAGATCGAACGAGAGCAGCACTTACTCAGTTATGGTAATGCATTGGGAAAGCTTTGGAACAAAGAGATCAAAGGGGTACAGGTTCACAGCTCCTTGACAATGGAGTCTCAGGTGGGCAGGGTGGTAGAGAAGGCATTTGGTATGCTTGGTTTCATTGATCAGAACATTGAATACAGACGTTGGGTGTCTTGTTGAAGTTGTAGAAGACGTTGGTATGGCCACACTTGGAATACTGTGTCCAGTTCTGGTCACCCTTTATAGCAAGGATATTATACTAGAAAGAGTGTGGAAAAGATTAACTAGGATGCTACTGGGACTTGATTTATTATTGTCACATGTATTAGTATACGGTGAAAAGTATTGTTTCTTGCACGCTATACAGATAAAGCATACTGTTCATAGAGAATGAAAGGAGAAAGTGCTGAATATGTTGTTACAGTTATAGCTAGGGTATGGAGAAAGAGCAACTTAGTGCAAGGTAGGTCTGATGGCAGCAGGGAAGAAGCTATTCTTGAGTTGATTGGTGCATGACCTCAGACTTTTATATCTTTTTCCCAATGGAAGAAGGTGGAAGAGAGTATTTCTGGAGGCATGGGGTCCTTAATTATACTGGCTGCTTTTCTGAGGCAGCGAAAAGTGTCAAAGGAGTCAATGAATGGGAGGCTAGTTTGTGTGATGGATTGGGCTACATTCACCTTTATACATTCATCTACATATGTAATTTCCTGTTGGGCAGAGCAGGAGCTATAGTAAGCTGTGATATAACCAGAAAGAATGCTTTTTATGGTGCATCTATAAAAATTGGTGAGCTGTAGCTGATATGCCAAATTTCCTTAGTGTTCTGAGAAAGTCGGGGTGTTGATGGGCTTTTTTGACTATAGTGTCAGTATAGGGGGACATGTCAGCATCAGGAAAGAGTAGCGTTCTGAAAGTTAGTGACTTGTGCTACCAAATAAACCTGTTGGACTGTAACCTGGTGTTGTGAAACTTCTTCCTATGTTTATCCCAGTCCATCGCTGGCATCTCCACATCATGGCATTGGGGGGGGGGGGAGGAACCAGGGCAGGTTTTCGTGATCTGGACACTGAAGAACTTGAAGCTCTCAACTATTTCTACTTCATTCCCATTCAGGGGGCATGTTCTCCTCTATGCTTTCTGCAGTCAATGACAATCTCCTTCGTTTTGTTGACGTTGAGAGACAGGTTATTGTCATTGCACCAATTCACCAGGCTCTCTATCTCATTCCTGTACTCTGTCTTCTCATTGTTTGAGATCTAATCCACTACATTGATGTCGTCAACAAACTTAAAAATTGAGTTGGAGGGGAATTTGGCCACACAATCATAGGTGTATAAGGAGCACATTAGGGGGCTGAGAACAAAACCTTGAGGAGGAGGTGTTGTTGCCTATCCTTCTCATTGTGGTCTGGGGATTAGGAAGTTCATGGATCCAATCACAGAGTTTGGAGATAAATTTTGTAGGAATAATGGTGTTGGAGACTAAGCCGTAATCTGATCGGAATCTGATATAGGTGTTCTTGTTATCTAGCTGTTCCAAGATTGAGTGCAGGGGCTTGATGGTTTGAATTATATGGAGAGGCTGGATAGGCTGGGACCTTTTGCCTGGAGCAAAGGAGGCTAGGGATGATTTTATCAAGATCTATAAAATAATGAGGGGCATAGATAAAGTTAAAGACAACATCTTTTCCCAAAGATAGGGGAGTCTAAAACTAAAAGGCATAGGTTGAAGATGAGACGGGAAAGATACAAAAGGTCCAGAGGGGCATTTTTTTTTCATACAGAGGATGGTGAGTGCCTGAAACGGCTGCCAGAGGGAGTAGTAGAGGTGGGTACAATTTTGCCTTTTAGAAAGCATTTAGACAGTTACATGGGTAAGGTGGGTGGAGAGGGATATGGACAAAATGCAGGCAATTAGAACATAGAAACATAAAAAAAACTACAGCACGATACAGAACCTTTGGCCCACAAAGTTGTGCCGAAATGTCCCTACCTTAGAGATTACTAGGCTTACCTATAACCCTCTATCTTATTACGTTCCACGTACTTACCTAAAAGTCTCTTAAAAGACCCTACCAAATCCACTTCCACTATAAGAACGTAAGAAATAGGAGCAGGAGTAGGCGATCCAGCCCCTCAAGCTGCTCTGCCATTCAATAAGATCATGGCTGATCTGCAGTGGTTTGGTTCCACTTTTCTGCTTTCTCCCCATGACCCTTAATTCCCTTGTCAATCAAAAACCTGTCCATCCTTGATTTAAATATAAACCACTGCCAACAGCCCATTCCAGACATCCACTACCCTCCAAGTGAAAAATTTACCTACTCCCCAGCACCTTAAACCTGTGTTCTCTTGTGGCAACCATTTCAGCCCTGGGAAGAAGCCTCTGGCTATCCACTCGATCAATATCTCTCAACATATTGTATACCTCTATCAGGTTGCCCCTCATCCTTCGTCTCTCCAACGAAAAAAGGCTGAGCTCACTCAACCTTTCCTCATAAGGCATGCTCCCCAATCCAGGCAACATCCCTGTAAATCTCCTCTGCACCCTTTCTATGGCTTCCACATCATTCCTGTAATGAGGCGACCAGAACTGAGCACAGTACTCTAAGTGGAGGTCTATATAGCTGGAATATTATTGTTCGATTACTGAACTCAATTCTTTGATTGATGAAGACCAGTACACCATACACCTTCTTAACCACAACTTCAACCTCCGCAGCTCTTTGAATGTCCTATGAACTCAGACCCCAAGATCCTTCTGATCTTCCACACTGCCAAGAGTCCTACCATTAATATTTTACTCTATCATTCTATTTGACCTGCCAGAATGAACCACTTCAGACTTATCTGGGTTGAACTCCATCTGCCACTTCTCTGCCTTGTCTTGCATCCTATCAATATCTCATTGCAACTTCTGACATCCCTCCACACTATCCACAACACTCCAACCTTTGTGTCATCAGCAAACTTACTAATGCAAGCCTCCACTTCCTCATCCAGGTCATTTATAAAAATCACAAAGAGTAAGGGTCCCAGAACAGATTCCTGGGGCACGCCACTGGTGACCAACCTTTGTGCAGAATATGATTCATCTATAACCACTCTTTGCCTTCTGCAGGCAAGCCAGTTCTGGGTCCACAAAGCAATGTCCCTTTGGATGCCATGCCCCCTCACTTTCTCAATAAGTTTTGCAAAGGGTACCTTATCAAGAGCCTTGCTGAAGTCTATATATACTACATCTACTGTATACTGTGTACATATATACTACATCTTCCATCATGTGTTTAGTCACATCTTCAAAAAATTCAATCAGGCTCATAAGGCGTGATTGGGATTAGCTTAATGGTAAAAACTGGGCAGCATGAACAAGTTGGGCTGAAGATAAATCTCTCTGACTTTAAGTGTTTTGTGATTTTAGGGCATTCTCGTTCATTGGACCAAAGGCTTCAAGGCCAGTGACGTAGAAGGAAATGATGTTGTTTTTCTATTGAAAGAAGCAATCAAAAGAAATGGAGTGAGTATTAATGAAAAGAAAATGAGCAAGCTGTAAATACAGTGATGCTAGAATTTTTCAGATTTTCTCTTGTGCTATTTGCAGGAGATAGATTTGGATATTGTGGCAATTTTGAATGATACTGTGGGAACTATGATGTCTTGTTCATACTCGAACCCCAACTGTGAAATTGGATTGATTGCAGGTATGATTTTGTTATTCTTCCAATTTGGGACCTTTAAACATTGCATTGCCAACTATGTAAAACTTTGGTTGGGGTAGTTCTCTTCACAATAATTCTGAAGCATAGACCTCATTATAAGGAACATGTGATGCAATAAGAGACCTATAACTGCTCTAAGTTCATTGGTGTTGTCAGATTGGGGCTGGGGGGGAATCATTGAGTCCCTAAGTGATTGACAGACTTTCAAAGTGAGTGATTGAAAATCCCAATCAGGATGAGTCATGAACTGAGTGCCTCAGATGACTTTCTATGTGAATTATCAGTGAATGAATGAATCTTGCAGTGAGTGATCAGAGTGTCTGAAGGTAGGACATCACATTCCACAAGGATCAGTGTTGAGATCACTGTAGTTTACAACTTGCTTTCACCATTTGGGTTATGAAATCAAAAACAGAATTTCTAAATTTGCAGACAACACTAAGTTGTGTGCTGTGGTAGGGATCTGGTACATACATAATGTGGGACTGAGTACAGTTCTGCATCCACAGTGATACAAGAAGGCACATGTCCTGGAACCAGGGTCAGTCTAGAGATGGACACAGATGTGGAAAGACCAAGGATGGAGACAATCCCATACTTGTATGTTCACCTGTAAATACCAGTGCTAAGCTAACAAAGACTTGCTGTTAATATACTCAGGACTAGTCCAAAGATATGTAGCTTAGATTGATTGGCCATGTAAATTGCCCCTTAGTGTCCCGGAATGTGTAGGTAGAGAGATTAATGGGGTACATGTGTGTGTTGTGGGGATAGGACCTGGTATGGGATTGTTGTTGGTGCAGGCTTGATGGGCAGAATGGCCTCCTCCTGCACTGTAGGGATTCTATGATTTCTATGAGTACAAAGTCTACTTCATGGTAACACTGTCTGAATCAAAAGCCATGATCAAGAATGCTGAGAAATTAAGCAAAAAGAAATCTTCAACCAATTCTAAATTGAAACAAACTCCCAATGGAAGCTGTTGGTATGAAGAAAATTCACCAGAAAAACAAAAGCTCCAGAGATAGAAAAGCCTGGAAGTAAACAGGTGGAGCTTTCACTCCAGTATAAAGCTCCATCTCCCAATTTCCCTATGATTTGTATCACTGTCTATGTGGAGCTTGTATGTTCTCCCTGTGTCTGTGTGGGTTTCCTCCAGGTGTTCCAGTTTTCTCCCACAGTCTGAAAGACATGCTTTTGGATTCATTGGCCATGCTAAATTTTCCCTCTGTAAGCCTGAACAGGTGCCGGAATGTGGCAACTAGGGGATTTTCACAGTAACTTCATTGTAATGTGAATGTGAGCTGACTTGTGACACTGGTAAATAATATTTTTAAACTTTAGTTCCAGCGAGCAGAGCTCTCAGCCTGCAAAGGCGAGATGAAACTTTTTGAACTTCAGATTAGCCCGTCCTGAGAAATTGCATTTCATTCATTCATTCGGAAACCCATTCCTAATTCTGATTTCCAACTCCAAATCTCAGCTTCTGAGTTCAGCAAAGAAAAGGTAGATACATTTCATTCACTGAGGGTACCTTGTTACCAGTGCCTTCCTAATCAACAAGCTTTTTCTTTTTCTATGTGCCTGCCCCACATTGTGATGCCCTTGATTAAATTAAGTCAGCAGCTAGCCCACTCTCGCGACCATTGCCAACTCCTCCTTTTCAAGCAGAAGCATTACCATAGTCATTTCACAGCATCATAAAATAATAATGGCATCAAAGAGGCCATTTGGTCCATTGTATCTGTACCAGCTCTCCAAATGAATATCGTGACTTAGAGCCACTCTTCTGCTTTTTCCCCATAGCCCCGCACATTGTTTCTATTCAAATAATCATCTAGTGCCTTCTTGAATGTTACGATTGAATCTGCCTACAGGCAGAACATTCCAAACCTCAATCACTCGCTGTGTGAGAAAGTTAGCTCTCATATCACATTTATTTCTTTTGCAAATCACTTTAAATCTGTGCCCTCTCATTCTTGACCTTTTTACAAGCAGAAACAGTTTCTCTCTGTCTACACTATTCAGCCTCCTCGTGATTTTAAACATCTCTACCAAATCTCCCCTTAGCCTTCTTTCAAGGAGCAAGTCCCAACCTCTCCAATCTATATTCATAACTGAAGTTTCCTTCCCCTGGAACCATTCTTATAAATCTCTTCTGCACTCTCTCCAATCCATTCACATCCTTTCTACAGTGTGGTGTCCAGAACCGTACATAATATTTCAGGTGAAGTCAAATTAGTGTCCTTCCTCTTGTACGCTATATCCCTATTAATAAAAGCCAGTACACTGTTTGCTTTATTAACTGCTCTCTCCACCTATCCTGCCTCTATCAATGATCCATGTATATAGACATCCAAGTCCACTACTTCTGCACCCATTTAAGAATTTACCCCTTATTTTATATTGTTTCTCCATGTTTTCCCTGTCAAAATGGATCACTTCATACTTCTCTGCATTGAACTTCATCTGCCACCTATCTGTTCACTACAGATAGTGTCTACAGATAGTATTCACTACATGGTGTCTTTACCCAGAGGGTGGTTAGGGAGTGGAATGCCCTGCCTGCGGCAGTTGTAGATGCGCCAAGTTTGGTGGCGTTTAAGAGGTTAGTTGATAAGTTTATGGAAGAGAAGGGAATGGTTTGGTTTGGAGGGTCATTGCTTTTTTTTCATAATTGGTCGGCGCAACATCGAAGGCCGAAGGGCCTGTTCTGCGCTGTAATGTTCTACATGTCCTTTTGAAGTTCTACATTATCCTCCTCATAGTTTACAATACATTTTATTTTGTATTATCCACAAAATTTGAAATTGTTCCGTGCACAGGAAGATTTAGATCATTAATCTGCATCTTGTAAAGTTAAATGTCTTGAGATGGATAGAAAGCTGGTTAGCAGACAGGAAGAAAAGAGTTGGCATAAATGGATTTTCTTTTGATTGTCAGGCGATGATTACAGGGTACTGCAGGGATCAATACTAGGACCCTAAACTGTTCACATTATATATTAATGATTTGGACCGGAGAAATAAATGTATTATCTCCAAATTTCCAGATGATACAAAGTTGGGTCAGAGGGGGGCTGTGAGAAGGATGCAGAGATGCTTCAGTGTGATTTGACTGGCTGAGTGAGTGGGCATATGCACGACAGATGCAGTATTATGTGGCTTTTTTTTATTCATTTGTGGAAAATGGGCGTCACTGGCTGGCCAGCATTTATTGCTGATCCCACGTTGCCCTTGAGAAGGTGATGGTGAACCACCTTCTTGAATTAGTGCAGTCTGTGTTCTGTATATTGACCCACAATTAGAGAAGGAATTCCAGGATTTTGACCTAGCAACTGCGAAGTTATCCACTTTGGTAGCAAAAGTAGGAAGACAGATTATTACTTAAATGGTGTAAATTGAGAGAGGTGGCTACTCAATGAGACCTCATGCATCAGTTGCTGAAAGTAAGTGAGCAGGTGCAGCAGGCAATAAAGAAGGCAAATGGTATCTTGGCCTTCATACTGAGAGGATTTGAGTACAGGGATCGGGATGTTTTATTGCAATTGTACAGGGCATTGGTGAACATAAGAAATAGGAGCAGAAGTAGGCCATCTAGCCCCTCAAGCCTGCTCTGCCATTCAATAAGATCATGGCTGATCTGATAGTGGTTCAGTTCCACTTACCCGCCTGCTCCCCATAACGCTTAATTCTATTATTGATCAAAAATCTATCTATCTGTGACTTAAACACATTTAACAAGGTAGTCTCTGCTGCTTCAATGGGCAGAGAATTCCAAAAATTCACTACCCTCTGGGAGAAAAAGTTCCTCCTCAACTCTGTTCTAAATTGACTCCTACGTATTTTGAGGCTGTGTCCCTAGTTCTTGTTTCCATTCTAAGTGGAAATAACCTCGCTGCTTCTACCCTGTCTAGCCCCTTCATTATCTTATATGACTCTATAAGATCTCCCCTCAACCTTCTAAATCCCAATGAGTACAGACCCAGTCTGCTCAATCTCTCCTCATCTCCAGAGTCAACCTGGTGAACCTTCTCTGCACCTCCTCCAAAGCTAATATATCCTTCCTCAAATAAGGGGACCAAAATTGTACACAGTATTCTAGGTGCAGCCTTACCAGTACCTTGTACAATTGCAGCAAGACCTCTCTCCATCCCTCTCGCGATAAAGGCCAACATTCCATTTGCCTTCTTGATCACCTGCTGCATCTGCAAACTGACTTCTTGTGATTCATGCACAAAAACCTCCAGGTCCCTCTGCATAGTAGCATGTTGTAATTTTTCACCATTTAAATATGAGCCAATTTTACTATTATTCCTTCCGAAGTGGATAACCTCACACTTACCAATGTTATGCTCCAACTGCCAGATCCTTGTCCACTCACTTAGCCTATCCAAATCTCTCTGCAGACTCTGTGTCCTCCACGCAATTTGTCTTCCCACTCATCTTTGTGTCATCAGCAAACTTTGTTACCCTACATTCGATCCCCTCCTCCAGATTGTCTATGTATATGGTAAACAGTTGAGGTGCCAGCACCGATCCCTGCGACACGCCACTAGTCACCGATTGCCAACCGGTAAAGCACCCATTTTTCCAACTCTCTTCTTCCTGTTAGGTAGCCAATCCTCAATCCACACTAACACTTTATCCTCAACTTCTTTATCTTATGCAGCAATCTTTTATGAGGCACCTCATCAAATGCCTTCTGGAAATCTAAATATACCACATCCACCGGTTCCTCTCACTCATTACATCTTTATAAAATTCCAATAAATTTGTCAAAGACAACTTTCCCTTCATGAATCCATGCTGCGTCTGCTTGATTGAACCATTCTTTTCCAGGTGTCCTGCTATTTCTTCATTAATGATAGATTCCAGCATTTTCCCAACTATGGATGTTAAACTAACCGGTCTGTAGTTACCTGCCTTTTGTCTACCTCCTTTTTTAAACAGAGGCCACATCTGGAGTATTGTGTGCAGTTTTGATGTCCTTGTCTGAGGAAGGGATGTCCTTGCTTGGGCGGCAGGGTAGCACAGTGGTTAGCATTGTTGCTTCACTGCTCCAGGAAATTGGGTTTGATTCCCGGCTCGGGTCACCGTCTATGTGGAGTTTGCACATTCTCCTCATGTCTGCAAGGGTTTCCTCCCATAGTCCAAAGATGTGAGGGTTAGGTTGATTAGCTATGCTAAAATTGCCCCTTAATGACCTGGGATGTGTAGGTTAGAGGGATTAGCGGGTAAGTGTGTAGGGATATGGGGATAGGGCTTGGGTGGGTTTGTGGTTGGTGCAGACTCGATGGGCCAAAGGGCCTCTTTCTGCATTGTAGGGTTCTATGCTTAAAGGAGTGCAGCGAAGGTTTACCAGGCTGAGTCCTGAGATGGCAGGTCTGTCATATGAGGAGTGGTTAAGTTGTTAGGATTATATTCACTGGAGTTCGGAAGAGCAAGAGGGGATCTCATAGAAATTCATAAAATTCTTACAGGGTTAGACAAGGTAGATTCTGAAAGAATGTTCCTGATGGTGGGGGAGTCCAAAAACGGGGGTTATGGTTTGAGGATAAGGGCTAAACCTTTTAGAACTGAAGTGAGGAGAAATTTATTCACCCAGGGAGTGGTGAATGTATGGAATTCACTCCCACAGAAAATATTGAGGCCAAAACACAGTGATTTCAAGAAGAAATTAGATATAGCTCTTCGGGCTAAAGTGGTCAAGGGATTTGGAGGAGGGGGAGATGGGATCAGGATATCAAATTTGATGATCATATTGAATGGCGGAGCATTTTTGAAGGACCAAACAGCCTACTTCTACTTCTATTTTCAATATTTCTACGAGGAAAAGCAAGGGTCCCAACACTGACCCCATCACTGCAAATCTTCCCCGAAATCGAAAAAATATCTATTTACTGTTACTCTCTGCTTCTTATTTTTATCCCATTTTACGTTCATGTTGATAGGTTGAGGAAGCTAGGTGTCTTCTCCCTGGAGAGACGAAGATTGAAAGGCGACCTGATAGAGTTTTATAAGATATTGAGAGGTATAGGTAGGGAATTCTCGGAGACTGAAATGGTCGCTACGAGAGGACACAGGTTTAAGGTGCTGGGGAGTAGGTACAGAGGGGATGTTAGGGGTAATTTTTTCACTCAGAGGATGGTGAGTGAATGGAATCGGCTGCCGTCCGTGGTGGTAGAGGCGAACCTGCTGGGGTCTTTTAAGAGACTTCTGGATGAGTACATGGGATTTAATGGGATTGAGAGTTTTAGATAGGCCTGGTAGGTATGGATATGATCGGCACAACTCATGGGCCGAAGGGCCTCTTTGTGCTGTAGTGTTCTATGTTCTATGTTGCTATTCCATGAGCTACAACATTTCACAAGTCTGTCATGTGGCTTGGTATCAAACGCCTTTTGAAAATCCATATACACGACATTACTGCATTACCCTCATCAACACTTTGTTTCCTCCACCAAAAAGTCTAACAAATTAGTTTAACACAACTTCCTCATTAGAAATCCAGGCTGGCTCTTCCTAATCATTCCACATTTTTCCATGTGATGACTAATTTAATCCCAAGTAATTGTTTGTAGAAATTTCCATAAACAGGTCACTGTTAGGATGGCAGGCTGTGTCGAGTGGGGTACTCAGAATCATTGCTGGGGCCACATCTGTTCATAATTTATAACAATGATTTGGACATGGGAACTAATCGTAATATTTTCGATCTAAATTTAGGGAACTGGGTAGTAAATTAGCAAGCAGAATCTCACATTTAGTCATCTCTGGATTACTCCGAGTGCCACATGCACTGAGTACAGAAATAGGAGGATAAAGTAGATGACTGTTTGGTGAGAGAGATGGTGCAAGAGGGAGGGCTTTAGATTCATAGGACATTGGGACTGGGGGAGGTGGAAGCTTACAAGCCAGATGGTTGCACTTGAACCGATTAAGGAACTGAACTAGTGCTATCTGGAGGGCATTAAATTAAATTGGCAAAGTTGTGGGAATCCAGAAGAAATATTAGAGAGGAATACGAGGATGTGCAAAAGGAGGGGCAGAAAGCATTAGTATAGAGAATAGAAACACAGAAAATAGAAACAGAAATCTATTTGGTTTGTCAAGCCTGCCATTCATTTTAATCATGGCTAATTATCAAAATCAATATCCTGATCCCCCTTCCGCCCCTCCATATTCTTCGATCCCTTTAACCCCAAGAGCTATATCTAATCTTTTCTTGAAACCATTCAATGTTTTCCCCCAACTATTTTCTGTGGTTGTAAATTTCAGATTCACCACTCTCTGGGTGAATAAATTTCTCCTCCCTCAGTTCTAAAGGGTTTACCTCATATCTTCAAACTATGACCCTTCGTTCTTTTACAATCTTTAATTATCATAATGGAGTACCTATAAGTTCACAGTTTGATTGATAGATCCAAATGGTTATCAACACCTTAAAATAGAACTATGAACACAATTGCTTGTTTTCATAAAAGATTAAAGGTATTTAAATGCATGAATAGGTTTTATCAGAGAGACTTTGTTTCAATAGTGAATTCACTAGTCAACACTTAAAATCTTTATTCAATCTCGTATGGGTCCTGAGATCTGCCTATGATGGATACTGAGTGAGTTGGCAAGGAGGGTATAAGGGCAAAGGGGGTGGGTGAAGGGGGTGTTGGCATGGAAAGGGAAAGAGTCAATGGAGAGTGGGTTGAAGATATGAGGTGGTTAGAGTTGCATTGATAGGGTATGGGATGTGTGAAATTTAGGGCTGTTTTTGGTTTGTTTCTTTTCATAGCCTTGACACAGTGTCACAACACTGAGATCAGCCTTTCATCCAGCCTGCCTCCACATCTGGCAGCTTCCAATCTCTTTCCAGGACTTTTTCCCACCCCGACCCCCTAACTTGACATCTCATCTGACCTTCTAGAATGTGTTGGCAGATCTGGGAAATATCCCAGTTGGGTAGTCCTGACCTTGGAAGAAATGTTCAGACCTGAATATTTTTTGAATTGTTGCAGACTGGGAAATGGTCTCATTCATGAACAGGAATCACAGAAAGTTAATATGCAGGTACAGCCAGCAATTAGAAAGGCAAATAGGATGTTAGCTTTTGTTACAAAAGGATCAAAACACATCAATTAAAATGTCTTACTACAATTATATACGGCATTGGTAAAACACAACAGAGTAAGTACTATGTGCAGCTCTGATTTCTTTTGAAATGATATATTTCTGAGCAAGGAAGTGCAAAAAAAATCACAGTCTAATCTAAAAATAAAATACTGCAGATGCTGCAAACCTGAAATAAAAACAGAAAATGCTGGAAAAACTCAGCTGGTCAGACAGCATCTGTGAAGAGAAAATAGAGTTAACGGTTCACATAAGCATGACTGCACTTTGAAAAAGTCATATTGGATTTAAAACATTAATTTTGTTTTACCACCACACTGATTCCTGAGATAAACTAGATTCTCAGGCTCATCCTACATTTCCTGGCACTTTAAAGAATGAGAAGTGATCTAATTAAACATAAACTGTTTGAAGGAGTTTGGGAGGGTAGATGCTAAGTAAATATTTCCCCTGGATGAGAAGTCTAGAATTCGAATTCCAGTCTCTGAATAAGTGACAACGACTTTGGGCTAAGAAGAGGAAAAATGTCTTCAAGTTAAAACATGTCTAAAAAATGTATTTAAAATAATGTCTTTCAATTTAAAAAGGTTTTGAGACTTTTGGTATTCTCTACTCCTGTGGGTGTGGTAGCTCACTGCTGACAGATTTTTGGATACTAATGGAATTGAGAGAATATGGGGAGTGGAAATTTCAACTTGTGGTAGAAAATCAACCATGATTTTACTGGTCCAGATTTTCTGGCCAGCAGCAATGCTACAGAGATCGCTCCGGCCATGAATAAAAGTATAGCCTTATATTTTTCTTCATTGTTGCAGCTGAGACTTCCTATAGCACAGCAAGGAGTGTGGCATTAGCACAGAGACTGAGGAATGCTATTGAAGAGGAGAAAGTGTAGTCGGGCCACCCCACACTTCCTTCCCCACTGTTTGCAATGTCACAAATTCACCTAACTTTAGTCAGCATGCAATTTATAACAAAGTTTCTTGAGTGTTTTTTAATCTTTTTTTTCTAATTTTCAAAGACTTTTAATTACTGTTATGAGTTAAGTGACAACGTTAAATTTTTTCAACATGCTTGTTTGTTTTGATGTTTTGAGTTTAGACAGACTTGAATGGGTTCTTTTATCACAGTTCTTATAATAGGATTTGGCAGGTTGGACAGTGAGAGGGTTGTTTTCCTACCTGGGCAATCTGAACATGGGGCTAGTCTCAGCATAAAGGGCTTTATCCTTAATTTCTTCACTCTAGAGGTTGTGAAGTTTCACTTGTTGTAAAACAGGAATTGGCATCAATTTCTGCTATGTGGAAGAAATAAAAAATAAAGTGACAGCCACAGTTGTGACATTGTTTTCCAATGGCTAATGTATCGAACAATACTGGCCTAGGCTCACTCTTGGGAAGCAGACTCTTTGCCTGCTGGAAACCATCTCCTAAATTCAGCATCATCAGCATGTTGGGAGATGAAAAGAGAGAGGAGAACTTTTTGAATCTTATTTATGAAATGCTCCTTTGGTTTTACTTGTTGTGAAATAGGAACTGGTTGCAACGTCTGCTACATGGAAGAAATGAAGAATATAGAAACAGCGACAGGAAATGAAAAGAGAATGTGCATCAACACTGAATGGGGAGGGCTTGGTGATAATGGCTGCTTGGATAACATCCGAACTAACTTTGACAAATTAGTGGACATCAATTCAATAAGCGTTGGAAAACAAAAGTAAGTTAACATATATCATAGCGTTGCTTTTTAATTTCCGTTTTTTCCCTCCTCTCTGCTCTCCTGTCCTGAAGGCACTCACCTTTGCTGGATGCCCCTTGATATCATTCATGTGTTGGGTTCTAGACTATGTATTCATGATAGTTTAGTGTGTTAGGTATTGTATGAAACCTAGGCGTATGCATTTTCCTTCACAAATTAACAGATAACAGTAAGGAGCATGAACTACAGCCCAGGACATAGAGACCATGTGCTCAGTCTCATTCAGTGTCTGTGTGGGTTTCCTCTGGGTGCTCCAGTTTAATCCCGTGCTCCAGTTTAATCCCATGCTCTAAAGATGTGTGGGTTAGGTGAATTAACCACGCTAAATTTATCTAATTTTACCCTGCTAATACCTGTTGTGTCAGGGGGATTAGCAGGCTAAATCCATAGGGTTATGGGGCTAGAACCTGGGTAGGATTGTTATCAGTGAAGGCTGAATGGCCTCCTTCCATGCTGTAGGGATTCTATGATTCAGCACAGGCCTAGAACTGAAATTGAAACCTTCTTATCACCAAAAAACAAAGATGGAGCCATGTTCTTCAGCATTTCCTCTGCTGGCTCTCTGTAAAAGCTTTTCAATTTGTTCAACTTCCCCATTCAGCCCCAGCCCAGCTTTATCTTCATTTACATATCTTTTTCACCAATTTTCAAGCATTGCAAGTGATACAACTTGCTGCTTAAAATACTTGCTTCTCGTCTCCCCTCTGGATTTTTCATTATCTTGTAGCCATGTCCTCTGGTTACTGATTCTGATCTCATTGGAAACAGTTTCTCCTTATCCGTACTGAAACCCATTAGAGCAAGTAATGAGACATTCAATCTGCCACATCCATGCTGCATTTCTGCAATTCACCTAGTCCCACTCATGTCTTTTCCCTGCAAATCTTTTCCTTCAGATAGTTATCCAATTTCCTTTTGAAAGTCTGTACTGACCCTGTCTCCATCAGACTCTCAGGCAGAACGTCTTAGATCCAAACTGCTCAATGTGTAAAAAAAACTGGTTCCTCATGTCTCTATTGCTTCAGTTACCTTCAATGATCCTCGATCCTTCCTCTAGTTTCTCCCAAACTATTCTGTCTGGATTTCTCATGACATTGGTACGCCACACTTGGAATACTGTGTGCAGTTCTGGTACCCTATTGTTGAAAGGATGTTATTAAACTAGAAAGAGTGCAGAAAAGATGTACTAGGATGCTACCAGGATTTGATGGTTTGAGTTATAAAGAAAGGCTAGATAGACTGGGACTTTGTTCCCTGGAGCATAGAAGACTGAGTGGTGACCTTATAGAGGTGTATAAAATAATGAGGGGTAAAGAACAGCTAGATAGTCAGTACCTTTTCCCAAAAGTAGGGGAGTCTAAAACTAGAGGGCATAGATTTAACTTAAGAGGGGACAGATACAAAAGTGTCCAGAAGGGCAATTTTCTCACAGTGTTTGGAACAAGCTGCCAGAGGTAATAGGAGAGTGGGTACAATGTTGTCTTTTAAAAAGCATTTAAATAGTTACATGGGTAAGATGAGTATAAAGGGACATGGGCCAAATGTAGGCAATTGGGATTAGCTTAGGGGTTTTTAAAAAAAGGGTGGCATGGACAAGTTGAGTTGAAGGGCCATGCTGTAAACCTCTGACTTTGACCATCTCTTCAGCATTCTCTGTCATGCCTTCATATTTTTCTTAAAATGCGGGGTCCAGAACCACAGAGAGGTTGAAGGATTTGAGGTTGTTTTCGTTAGAAAGGAGGCGGCTAAGGGGGGATCTTATTGAAGCATATAAGATAATTAGAGGTTTGGATAGGGTGGACAGTGATAGCCTTTTTCCTAGGATGGAGAAAGCTAGCACGAGGGGACACAACTTTAAATTAAGGGGTATGAGTTATAGGACGGATATCAGAGGTAGGTTCTTTACTCAAAGAGTGATTAGGGAGTGGAATGCCCTGCCTGCAGCTGTTGTAGATGCGCCAAGTTTGGTGGCGTTTAAGAGGTTAGTTGATAAGTATATGGATGAGAAGGGAATGGTTTAGTTAGGAGGGGCATTGCTTTTTATTTTGGTCGGCACAACATCGAAGGCCGAAGGGCCTGTTCTGTGCTGTATTGTTCTATGTTCTATAAACACACTACTCCATAACTTCCTTGTTTCTGTATTCCATGACCTATTGATAAAGCCCAAGATTCCATATACTTTATTAGCCACGTCCTCAAACTGCTCTGCAATCTTCAGTGATTTGTCCACATATATCCTCAGGTCCTTCTGTTTCTGCATCTTCTTTAGAATTGTGTGCTTTGTTTTATATTGTCTGACCACATTCTTCTGAACAAAATAAGGCACTGTATACTTCTCTGCATTATCAGAGAATCAGAGAAAGGGTTACAGTACTTAAGTAGCTTTTCAGGTGCATTGTGACAATACTACACACCTGAAGAAGAAAGTCATCTCACTTGGCCTTCTCCCAAAAACCTTGCACGTTCTCACTTTCGAGATAATAATCTAATTTCCTCTTGAATGCCTAGGGGATGTGATGGCCTGGACTATTTAATTCAGCAATCCAGCTAATGTTCTGGGGATCCTGGGTTCTAATCCCACCAAGGTAAATGGTGGAATTTGAACTCAATAAAAAAAAATTGGGATTAACAATCCATTGATACCCATGAAACCATTGTTGATTGTTGGAAAAATCCATTTGATTCACTAATGTCCTTTAGGGAAGGAAATCTGCCTTCCTTATCAGGTCTGGCTTCCATGTGGTTGATTCTCAAGGCCAGGCTCTATTGCCTCATGGCACCAGGACCCGGGTTCGATTCTGGCTTGGGTTACTATTTGTGTGAAGTCTGCACATTGTCCCTGTGTCTGCATGGGTTTCCTCTGGATGCTCCAGTTTCTTCACACAGTCCAAAAGACATGCTGGCTGAGTGTATTGGCTATGCTAAATTCTCCCTCATTGTACCCAAACAGGCATTGGAATGTAGCAACTAGGGGATTGTCACAGTAACTTCATTGCAGTGTTAATGTAAGCCTACTTGTGATACTAATAAATAAACGTAAACAAGGCAACTAGGATGGGTGATAACTGCTGGCCCATGTCCCAGGAATAAATAAAAAAAAATTGAACTTACTTCCAACATAATCTCCAACAAAATGTTCCAGATCCTAACTATTTGAATAAATTTCAATTTGACATTTGTCCACCGTTCCAACAATCTGACTATTTGAAGTTTAACACAGTTCTCCTCACACTTAACAGTACTTCCCAGTTTGTGTCATTGCAAAGTTTGAAATTGTGTTTCAAAGTACACCAAAGTCCAGGTCATTCATGTATAATCCAGACGCCAAGGCTATTAAGCCCATTGTGTCTGCTCTGCCATTCAATAGGATCATGATGATAATCTTCAACTTAATTTTCCCATCTTATCCATATAATCTTCAATCCCCTTACTGATTAAAAATCTATCTATTCTCTGGGGACATGGATCAATTCCCACCACAATAGCTGGTGGAATAAATCTGAAATTGAAAGCTACATTCATTAATGGTGACTGGAACTATCATTGATTGTTCTAAATCCCATCTGGTTCAATAATGTCCTTTCGGGAAGGACTCCAGACCCACAGCGATATGTTTGACTCTTAACTGCTCTTTGAAATGACTAGCAAACAGTTCAAGAGCAGTTAGTGATGGGCAACAAATGTTGGCATTGCTAGCAACACCCACATCCAAAGGGAAGACTAAAGAAAAAATCAGGTAGAGCTGACCCCAATTCCCACTGCACACATATAGCTCTCCACAAGCAATACAAATTGGTAAAATTATGGCTAACTATAACCATTGTTACATCAGCAAAAATAAGGGTAATTTTAACAAAAATATTTTACCAAAAATAAAGTTTAGAGTTCTGGATTCTGAAATATTTCGTTTTAGCTTGATACGATCCTGCCTTAAGCTCTTTCTTATTTACTAGATTTGAAAAAATGATCAGTGGAATGTATCTGGGTGAGATTGTCCGCAACGTACTGATTAACTTCACTAAACAAGGGATTTTATTTCGAGGTTTTATTTCACATGCTCTAACAAGCAAAGACATTTTTGAAACCAAATATTTGTCTGAGATAGAGAGGTAAGGAAAGATAGCAGTTTAAAACTTCTGTCATGCTCCTCATTGCTTTGACACAACATTTTAGCCATTAAGAATATTTATACAGTGAATGCAAATAGCACCTTTTGGGGTCTCAATGCATCAAAGTCAATGAATTATACTTTAAATTAGAGTTATTTGCCAATGGTCAATGATTTTTAACATTATTTGACCACAGTGACCGCTTGGCTTTGCTCCAAGTTCGTGAAATCCTTCAGAAGCTTGGCCTGGACAGTACCTGTGAAGACAGTATCATTGTGAAGGAAGTGTGTGGTGTTGTTTCTAAGAGAGCAGCCCAGCTCTGTGGTGCAGGAATGGCTGCTGTCGTTGAAAAAATGAGGGAGAACCGGGATCTGGATCACCTGAAAATTACTGTTGGTGTTGATGGAGCGCTCTATAAGCTGCACCCACAGTAAGTGCTTTCACCACTTCCAATGCTGCAATAACGAATGACTGTGTTGAAAAGTGTTTTGCGTAATAGTTTGCAAATTAAACAGTTGTGCAATACCATACCAACCAAATAGAAAAGAACGTAAAGAATCAGTTGACAGTGATAATAACCATGAGTTTAAATTGGGAACTAAGAGAGTGAATTTGATGCAGAACAGTAACAAGCTCTTTATTCCAGAGCTTAAGGTTCCAGCAATTGAAGGTACAATTTCCAATGGTGGAGAAATTAAAAGTGGGGATGATCAAAATGCCAGAATGAGAGAAATGAAGACATTTTGGAGGGTTGTGTGGGTAGAGATTATAAAGCTAGGGGAGATGAGGTTATGATTGGAAAGGGAGTCTAGCAGAAAGACAGTGGAAGAGCAATGGCAGAAGTTTTGAGAGGTTGTTCAGGAGGCACAACAGAAATTCATACCAAAGAGGAAGAAACATCCTCAGGGGAGTACGATGTCTGAATGGCTGATGCAGGAAATTAAAGTCGGCATAAAAGCAAAAGAAAAATCAAACAAACTGGCAAGGATTAGTGGAAGCCAGAGGATTGGGAAACTTTTAAAACCGAGCAGAGGACAACTAAAAAAGCAATAAGGTGGGAGAAGATGAAATATGAGTGCAAGCTAGCTAGTAATATAAAAGATAAGAGTTTTTTTTAATATATAGAAGATAAGAGAGAGGCAAAAATAGCCATTGGACCACTGGAAAATGAGGCTGGAGAAGAAATAATAGGAAACAAAGCAATGGCAGGGGAGCTGAATAGTTACTTTGCATCAGTCTTTACATTGGGAGACGCCAGTGGACATAGATGGGTCTGTAGGACTGGGATATTATAGCAATTACTGAAGCATGGCTAAGGGAGCTCAATGTTCCGGGATATAGATGCAATAGGATAGATAGTTCAGGAGGTAAGAGAGGAGGGGGCGTTGAACATTTGATTGGACAAGACATCACGGCAGTACTGAGAGGGGATATATCCAAGGATTCGCCCACTGAGTCGATATCGATAGAACTGAGAAATGAGAAGGGGGAAATCATTGATAGGGTTGTACTATGGGCCCCCAAATAGTCAGCGGGAAAGTAAGGAGCAAATATGCAAGGAGATTACAGATAGCTCCAAGAAAAATAGGGGGGGTAACAGTAGGGAATTTTAACTTGCCCAACATTGACTGAGACAGCCATTTGCTGAGTGTGTTTAGGAGGAATTTTTCATTCAGTACGTGGACGGCCTGACTAGACAGGGGGCAAAACTTGACCTCCTCTTGGGAAATAGGAAAGAGCAGGTGACAGAAGTGATAGTGAGGGATCACTTTGGGACCACTGACCATAATTCCATTAGTTTTTAGATAGCTATAGAGAATGATAGGTCTGGCCCAAAAGTTAAAATTCTAAATTGGGGCAAGGCTAATTTTGATGGTATCAGGCAGGAAGTTTTAAAAGTTAATTGGGAGAGTCTGTGGGAAGGCAAAGGGACAGCTGATAAGTGAAAGGCTTTCAAAAGTATGTTAAAAGGGTTCAGGGTAAGCATATTCCTCTTAGAATGAAAGATAAGGTGGCAGAAGTAGGGAACCCTGGATGATTTGGAATATTGAGGCCCTAGTCAAGAAAAAGGAGGCACATGACATGCATCGACAGCTGGGATCAAGTGAACCCCTTGAAGAGTATGGGGGATGTAGGAGTAGAGTTAAGATAGAAAAAAGAGGGCAAAAAGAGGACACAAGATTGTTTTGGCAGATAAGGCAAAGGAGAATCCAAAGGGCTTCTGCAAATACATAAGGACAAAAGAGTAACAACGGCCTCTTAAGGATCAACAAGGTCATCTGTTTTGCGGATCCACAAGAGATGGGTGAGATCCTAAATAAATATTTCTCATCAGTATTTATTGTTGAGAAAAGCATGGATGTAAGAGAACTTGGGGAAATAAATAGTGATGTCTTGAGAGAGTGTACTTATTACAGAAAAGGAGGTGCTGGAAATCTTAAAGCCCATCAAGGTAGATAAATCACTAGGACCTGATGAATATGTCCCAGGACATTGTGGGAGATTAGGGAGGAAATTGCAGGTCTCCTAGCAGAGATATTTGAATCATCGATATCAATGATATTGGGTGAAGTGCCTGAAGATTGGAGGATAGAACATAGAACACTACAGCACAAACAGGCCCTTCAGCCCACAAGTTGTGCCGAACACATCAAAACCTACCCAGCCATAGACCTATCTATAACCCCCAATCCCATTGGATCCCATATACTCATCCAGAAGTCTTTTAAAAGACCCCAGCGAGTTCGACTCGACCACCACCGACGGCAGCCGATTCCATTCACTCACCACCCTCTGAGTGAAAAACTTCCCCCTAGCATCCCCTCTGTACTTGCTTCCCTGCACCTTAAATCTGTGCCCTCTCGTCGCGACCATTTCAGCCCTGGGAAATAGTCTCTGAGAGTCCACCCTATCTATTCCTCTCAACATCTTGTAAACCTCTATCAGGTCGCCTCTCAACCTTCGTCTCTCCATGGAGAACAGTCCCAGCTCCCTCAACCTGTCTTCATAAGGCATGCCTCCCAATCCAGGCAACATCCTTGTAAATCTCCTCTGCACCCTTTCAATAGCTTCCACGTCCTTCCTATAGTGAGGCGACCAGAACTGCGCAAAGTACTCCAAGTGTGGTCTGACAAGGGTCCTATAAAGCTGCAGCATTACCTCCTGACTCCTGAACTCAATCCCTCGATGAATGAAGGCCAGTACACCGTAAGCATTCTTAACCACATCCTCCATCTGGGAGGCCGATTTGAGAGTCTTATGGACCCGGACCCCAAAATCCCTCTGCTCTTCCACACAGCTAAGACTCCTACCTTTGATAGTGTACTCATTCATCCCGTTGGATCTGCCAAAATGGACCACAACACATTTATCCACGTTGAAGTCCATCTGCCACTTCTCCGCCCAGTCTTGCATCCTGTCGATGTCATGCTGCAACTTCTGACATCCCTCCAGACCATCCACAACACCACCGGCCTTCGTGGATGGCAAGTGTTATGTCTTTGTTTGAAAAGGGCTGCAGGGAAAAGCCTGGAAACTACAGGCCAGTGAGCCTGACATCTGTGATGGATAAGTTATTGGAACGTATTTTGAGAGACAGGATCTATAGGCATTTAGCGATGCAAGGACTGCTTAGGGACAGTCAGCATGGCTGTGTGAGCGGAAAATTTTGTCTCACAAATCTGATTGAATTTTTTGAAGGGTAACCAAGAAGGTAGATGAGAGCAGTGCAGTTAATGTTGTCTCATGGACTTTAGCAAGGTCTTTGACCAGGTACCGCATGGTAGGTTGTTGCACAGGGTCAAATCTCATGGGATCCAGGATGAGGTATCTAAATGGATACGTAATTGGCTTCTTGACAGAAGCCAAAGGATGGTTGTAGAGGGTTGTTTTTCAAACTGGAGGCCTGTGACCAGCGGTGTGCCTCAGGGATCAGTGCTGGGTCAACTGTTATTTGTCATTTACATTAATGATATGCATGAGAATATTAGGAGGCATGGTTAGTAAGTTTGCAACTGACACCAAGATTAGTGATGTATTGGATAATGAAGAAAGTTATCTCTGATTGCAATGGGATCTTGATCAATTAGGCCAGTGGGGTGACAAATGGGAGGTGGAGTTTAATTTAGATAAATGCAAAATGATACGTTTTGGTAGACTGAACCAAGGCAGGACTTACTCAGTTAATGGTAGAGCACGGGGGAGAATTACAGAATAAAGAGATCTAGGGATTCATGTTATTCATGCTCCTTGAAACTGGAGTCACAGGTGGTCAGTGTGGTGAAGAAGGCATTCAGCATGCTTAATTTCATTAGTCAGAACACTGAATATAGAAGTTGGGATGTGTACAGTTCTGGTTATCCTATTATAGAAAGGATATTATTAAACTAGAAAAAGTGCAGAAAATATTTACTGGATGCTACCGGACTTTGTGGTTTGAGTTATAAGGAAAGGCTGGATAGATTGGGGTATTTTCCTCTGGAACATAGAAAGCTGTAGGGCTGATCTTATAGAGGTCTATGAAATAACGAGAGGCATAAATCAGCTAGATAATCAATATTAACGATTTGGAAGAGGGAACTGAAGGCACTGTTGCCAAGTTTGCAAATGATACACAGATATGTAGAGGGACAGTAGTACTAAGGAAGCAGTGGGCTGCAGAAGGACTTAGACAAATTAGGAGAGTGGCAAAGAAGTGAAGGATGGAATACAATGTGGAAAAGTGTGAGGTTATGCATGTTGGAAGGAGGAATGGAGGCATAGACTATTTTCTAAGTGGAAAAATGCTTAGGAAATCAGAAACACAAAGGGACTTGGGAGTCATTGTTCAAGATTCTCTTAAGTTTAACGTGCAGGTTCAGTGGGCAGTTAGAAAGGCAAATGCAATGTTAGCATTCATATCAAGAAGGCTAGAATAAAGAGCAGGGATGTACTTCTGAGGCTATATAAAGTTCTGGTCAGACCCCATTTGGAGTACTGTGAGCAGTTTTGGACCTCGTATCTAAGGAAGGATGTGCTGGCCTTGGAAATGGCCCAGACGAGTTTAAGAAGAATAATCTCTGGAATGAAAAGCTTGGCGTATGAGGACCAGTTGAGGACTCCGGGTCTGTACTCATTGGAGTTCAGAAGAATGAAGAGGGATCTTATTGAAACTTATAGAATACTGCGAGACTGGATACAGTGGACATGGAGAGAATGTTTCCACTAGTAGGAAAAACTAGAACCAGAGGGCACAACCTCAGGCTAAAGCGACGATCCCTTAAAACAGAGATGAGGAGGAATTATTTTTAGCCAGACAGTGATGAATCTGTGGAACTTTTTGCTGCAGAAAGCTGTGGAGGCCAGGTCATTGAGTGTCTTTAAGACAGAGATAGATTCTGAATTAGAATATAGAACACTAGAGCACAAACAAGCCTTTGGCTTGCGCCAATCACATCCTACATACCAGGCCTATCGCTGTGCTGTGCAGGTACATGGATTTGTGTCAGTGGGAGTTTGCGCATTCTCCCCGTGCTTGCGTGGGTTTTCTCCGGATGCTCCGATTTCCTCCCACATCCCAAAGATGTGCTCTTAGGCTAATTGGCAAAACAAATTCTCCCTAAATGTATATGTAATTGTATCAGTATATGAAACTGATTTAAAATAGGGATCATGAGCCTTGGGAGTCCCTGGGAAGTGTGTAAATAGATGATGATATTGATGTACTTGTTTTTATCCTACAGGTGCTTTGGTCCACCTTGTTGTCTAACGAGGGGCATACACGCGATGGGTCGTGAGAGGACTGCTCTTGGACCTTTTTCAAGAGTATCCTACTGCTTCACATCGTTAGTGTACGCTTGACCTGGACCATCTGATGGGCAACACGACAGCTCAGTGACTATAGCTGTGCTGTGCAGATACATGGATTTAGGCCCTGTGTCTGTGGGAGTTTGCGCATTCTCCCCGTGCTTGCGTGGGTTTTCTCCGGGAGCTCCGGTTTCCTCCCACATCCTAAAAATGTGCTCTTAGGCTAATTGGCAAAACAAATTCTCCCTAAATTGTCTCAAATTTGGATCTATAAACATGGACAGGGATCACGTGTAGAAGTGGGAACATCGAGTGGCGGCACGGGCTTGTTGGGCCGAAGGGCCTGTTTCCCGTGCTGTTTTGTTCTTTGTTCTAAAGAACAAAGTTCTTGTTCTTTGTTCTAAATTGTCTCAAATTTGGTTTTTAATCCATAGATCTATAAACATGGACAGGGATCGCGGGTAGAGGTGGGAACATCAGGGTGGCGGCGCAGTCTCATTGGGCCAAAGGGCCTGTTTCCCGTGCTGTTTTGTTCTTTGTTCTATCTATAACTCTCAATCCATTAAATCCCATGTACTCATCCAGAAGTCTCTTAAAAGACCCCAACGAGTTCGCTTCTGCCACCACCGACGGCAGCCCATTCCACTCACTCACCATCCTCTGAGTGAAAAACTTACCTCTGACATCTCCTCCGTACCTGCTCCCCAGCACCTTAAACCTGTGTCCTCTCGTAGCGACCATTTCAGCCCTGGGAAATAGCCTCTGAGAATCTACTCTAGTGCTCATCCAGGTACTCCACCTGGACCAGTCGCTTTCTGTGGGTTGATCTTCTAGAAGGCTGCTCTAGAAGGCATCATCTGCAATGATGACCTCAGATACAGGTTTATCCAAGGTTCCAGTGGTGAAGGGTGTGCTGTCACTGACCTCTTCCTCAAACCAGGCGTAAAATGCATTCAGCACATCAGGGAGGGATGTGTTGAGCTGTTATTTTACATGCCTTCATCTTCTAGCCTGTTATGTCTTGCAGATCCTGTCAAAATCAGCAGAAGTCCTTGTAAGTAGCCTAGGACTCTAGCATGATCCAGAATTGTCTTTTAGTATTTTTGACGGATCTCAGTAGATCATTTCTGGACTTTCTTTTATAAGTTGGAGTCACCTGACTTGAATGCCTGAGACCTGGATGTCAGCGAGCAGTAGTATCCCTCCTCATCCATTGTTTCCAGTCAGCTTGCACACAGTCTTCTCCACACTTACTAATGAAGCCAGTTACTGTGGTGACTTACTCATTCAGATTGGTCATAGAGTTTTTAAATACTGGGGGCTCGTTAAATCGACGCGGGCTCGTTGGGCCGAAGGGCCTGTTTCCCATGCTGTTTTGTTCTTTTGTTCTTTGTACTGACCAGTCTACTAAACCATCCGATTCCTCAGACCAACATTGCATGACTTTCTTTATCTGATTCTCCCCTTTTGGTTTTTGCTTGTAAGCTGAGAGTAGCAGCATGGTCTTGTGGTCTGATTTGCCAAAGTGTAGGTAGGCGATAGAGCAGTAGGCATGTTTGATATTTGTGGAGCAGTGGTCTAGGATGTTTGGGCCTCTGGTGGAACAGGAGACATACTGATGGAACAGTCTTGACAGTGTTGAACGTAGCCTTATTAAAGTCTCCAGCCACTGAGAACTAGGCCTCGGGATATAGAATCATAAAGAGGGCCTTCGGCCCACATGTTGCGCCAATCATGTCTCTACCTACTAGGCTTACCTATAACCTCAATCCTATTAAGTCCCATGTATCCATCCAGACATCTCTTAAATGACCCTATCGAATTTGCCTCCACCACTACCGACGGCAGCCGATTCCACTCACGCATCACACTCTGAATAGAATCATAGAAAAGCCACAACACAGGGATGTTTCATTTCAAGACTATTTGAGGTGGTATATATTTCACTCAGCATGGTTTTCATGCCCTACTGTCAAGAAGGTGGACTCCCACAAAAGATAATGGAAGCCACTTTTAAGCATCAGGTATTCTAGGTCCAGGGAGCAGAAACTGCCAGCGTCATTACATTTAGCCACCGAGAGGTGTGGATTTAGGGGCAGACTCCAGCTGTTCCTCTTAGTTGAAGGGTCAAGTCATAAGGATATATATGTTCAAGGAAAAGGCAGGAAATTTAGGGGGGATATGAGGAAAAACCTTTTTACCCAGAGGGTGGTGATGGTCAGGAATGCAGTATCTGAGTAGGTGGAAGAAGCAGGTTGCCTCAGATCCTTTTAAAAAGTACTTGGATGAGCACTTGGCACGTCATAACATTCAAGGCTGTGGACCAGGTGCTGGTAAATTGAATTAAGTGAGAGGTCAGATGTTTCTCACATGTCAGTGCAGACTCAATGCACTGAAGGACCTCTTCTTCACAGTATAATTCTGAATTAATGTCTGAGGAATATTTATTAAATTGGAATTAATAGAAATAGACTATCAGTTAAGTATTCTATTTTGTCATGTTTAAGTATTTCAACTGGTAAGTTACACTAATTCTTTTTTGTTAAATAAACTTTGTTTTGATAAAAACTTTAGAGCTAAGAGGGGACATGAGAAGACTTTGGCTGATAGGATTAAGGAGAATCCTAAAGCTTTCTTTAGATATGTTAAGAATAGAAGATTGGTTAGGACAAGATTAGGGCCAGTCACAGACAGCAGTGGGAAGTTGTGCGTGGAGCCTGAAGAGATTGGAGAGGCACTGAATAAATATTTCTCTTCGGTATTCGCGCAGGGTGATGTAAATGTAGTTATGGAGAACACTGAGGTACAGGGTAGCAAACTGGAAAGTATTGAAGTAGATAGGGAGGATGTGCTAGATATTCTTGAGGGGTTGAAGTTGGATAAGTCCCCTGGGCCGGATGGGATTTACCCTAGGATTCTCTGGGAGGCAAGAGAGGAGATTGCAGAGCCTCTGGCTCTGATCTTCAGGTCGTCGTTGGTTACGGGTGTGGTTCCGGAGGACTGGAGGATAGCGAATGTGGTCCCGTTGTTCAAGAAGGGAAGAGAGACCTTCCAGGGAATTATAGGCCAGTGAGTCTTACTTCTGTTGTGGGCAAAGTATTGGAGAGAATTATTAGGGATAGGATTTATAGTTATTTAGAGAGAAATGAATTGATTGGGGATAGTCAGCATGGTTTTGTGAAGGGTAGGTCATGCCTTACTAACCTCATTGAGTTTTTTGAAAAAGTGACCAAAGAGGTGGATGGGGGTAAGGCGGTTGATGTAGTATATATGGACTTTAGTAAGGGTTTTGATAAGGTGGCCCATGGAAGACTTCTACAGAAAATGCAGATGTGTGGAATAGAGGGTGATTTAGCTAATTGGATTAGGAATTGGCTGGCAGATAGAAGACAGAGGTTGGTGGTTGATGGGAGATATTCATCGTGGAGTTCGGTGACGAGTGGTGTGCCTCAGGGGTCTGTTTTGGGGCCCCTGCTGTTTGTAATTTGTATAAATGATCTGGATGAGGGTATTGAGGGATGGATCAGTAAATTTGCAGATGACACTAAAGTCGGTGGAGTGGTAGATAGTGAAGAGGGGTCTTATAGTTTGCAGAGGGACTTGGACAAGTTGCAGAGCTGGGCCGAGAGGTGGCAAATGGAGTTTAATGTGGAAAAGTGTGAGGTAATTCACTTGGGCAGGAATAACAAATGTGTAGAGTATAGGGCTAATGGTAGGACTCTTAATAGTGTTGATGAACAGAGGGATCTTGGTGTATATGTGCATAGATCCCTGAAAGTTGGCAATCAAGTCGATAAGGTTGTTAAGGCATATGGAGTCTTAGCTTTTATTGGTAGGGGGATTGAATTTCGGAGCCGCAACGTCATGTTGCAACTGTACAAAACTCTAGTGCGGCCGCACTTGGAGTATTGTGTGCAGTTCTGGTCCCCGCATTATAAGAAAGATGTGGAGGCATTGGAGAGGGTACAGAGGAGGTTTACCAGGATGTTGCCTGGTATGGAGGGCAGGTCTTATGAGGAGAGGCTGAGGGATTTGAGGTTGTTTTCGTTAGAAAGGAGGAGGCTAAGAGGGGACTTGATCAAAACATATAAGATGATTAGAGGTTTAGATAGGGTGGACAGTGATAGCCTTTTTCCTAGGATGGAAAAAGCTAGCACGAGGGGACAAAGCTTTAAATTAAGGGGTGATAGTTATAGGACGGATATCAGAGGTAGGTTCTTTACCCAAAGGGTGGTTCGGGAGTGGAATGCCCTGCCTGCGGCAGTTGTAGATGCGCCAAGTTTGGTGGAGTTTAAGAGGTTAGTTGATAAGTATATGGAAGAGAAGGGAATGGTTTAGTTTGGAGGGTCATTGCTTTTTATATTGGTCGGCGCAACATCAAAGGCCGAAGAGCCTGTTCTGAGCTGTAATGTTCTATGTTCTAAAAGCTTCCCATTGGGTTAACAAAATCACAGCTGGAGTGAAACACCTTATGCTCACACTAATGCCAAAAACAAAAATAGTTTTGGTCTAGGCTAAATTCAGAATATACCCTGGAGTTTTTGAACTGATCCCTAATGTAATTGAGAACTCATGCAGGATTAAAATTTATAATTCCTTGTTTGGGTTAGGATTATTGAACTCAAAGATGGTGAGTGTCCAGTATGCGTGTGTTCTTTTCAGGTGTTGCATTTGGGTTTATATTAGGGAGAGCCTTGCGGAAAAATGGCTCTTTTGATGGCTAAATTATTCCTGGGTATGGAAGAAATCACTTGAAGTGGTTTAGAAAAGGTAACTAAAGCAAGGCTTTTGGAAGTGGCAAAATTGATGTTATCAGAAAGGGGCAAGAAAGGCTCAGATAATTACAGTGATAGCTCTGCAATTAAAAATGCAAGAAACAGTCAGAATCATTGGAAATGGCTAAAATTCAATTACAAATCAAACAAATTGAAATAGAAGCAAAGTTATAGGACGGATGTCAGAGGCAGGTTCTTTACACAGAGGGTGGTGAGAGCGTGGAATGCCCTGCCTGCAGCAGTTGTGGACTCACCTACTTTGGGGGCATTCAAATGTTCGGTGGATAGGCATATGGATGATAATAGAACATAGAACATTACAGCACAGAACAGGCCCTTCGATGTTGCGCTGACCAATATAAAAAGCAATGCCCCTCCAAACTAAACCATTCCCTTCTCTTCTATATACTTGTCAACTAACCTCTTAAACGCCACCAAACTTGGCGCATCTACAACTGCTGCAGGCAGGGCATTCCACTCCCTAACCACCCTTTGGGTAAAGAATATTGGAGTAGTTTAGGTTAGAGGGTCCACTGGCCGGCGCAACATCGAGGGCCAAAGGGCCTGTACTACGCTGCAATGTTCTATGTTCTATGTTCAAAAGAGAGAGGGTGACAGCGAGGCCAGAGAAAAATAAAAAATAGCACAGCCACAGAGGTTTATAGCATGGAAACAGGCCCTTCAGCCCAACTTGTCCATACCGCCTTTTTCTAAACCCCTAAGCTAATCCCAATTGCCCACATTTGGCCCATATCCCTTTTTACCCATTTCATTCGTGTAACTGCCTAAATGCTTTATAAAAGTTGTACCAGCCTTTACTACTACCTCTGGCAGCTTGTTCCAGACACTGATCACCGTCTGTGTGAAAAAAATTGCCCCTTTGGATACTTTTCTGTTTCTCTCCTTTCTCACCTTAAACCTTTGCCCTCTAGTTTTAGACTCCCCTACCTTCGGGAAAAGATAGACTATTTAGCTGATTTGTGCCTCTCATGATCACCCCTCAGCCTTCTACATTCCAGAGGAAAACAAGTCCCAGTCTATCCAACCTCTCTTTATAACTCAAACCATCAAGTCCCGGTTGCATCCTAGTAAATCTTTTTTACACTCTTTCTAGTTTAATAATATACTTTCTATAATAGGGTGACCATAACTGAGCATAGTATTTCAAGTGTGGCCTTACCAATGTCTTGTACAACTTCCGCAAGAAATCCCAACTCCTGTACTCTGACCAATGAAAGCAACCATGCTTCTTCTTCACCACTCTATCCACCTGTGATTCCATTTTCAACTGTGGAACAAAAAGAAACAGTAACACTGGTGGAAGGAAGAGAATTAGAGATTTAGGAAGCAGAAAGACTATTTGAACTTGAAATGATAGAACTGCAAGTGCGTGAAACTGAGAGAATATATAAGAACTAGGATCATGAGAAGTCCATCTGGTCCCTTGAGCCTACTTGCCATTCAGGAAGATCACTGCTAATCTTTTTATGAACTCAACCCCATTTACCGCCCACTCACCATAATCCTTAATTCCTTTATTGTTCAAAAATGTATCCATCATTGCCTTAAAAACATTCAATGAGGCAACCTCAACTACTTCAATGGGCACGAATTCTACATATTAAGAACCCTTTGGGTGAAGAAGTTCTACCTCAACTCAATCCTAATATGCTCCTCCTTATTCTGAGGCCATACCCGCTAGTTCTACTTTCACCTGCCAGTGGAAACAATCTCTCTGCTTCTATTTTCTTATCAGATCTTCCCTCATTCTTCTGAATTCCAATGAGTATAGTCCCAGTCTAATCAGTCTCTCCTCATAAGCCAACACTCTCAACTCTGAAATCAACCTAGCGTTTCTTCTCCAGTACCTCTCCAGTACCAGTATATTTCTTCTCAAGAAAGGAGGCCAAAACTACACAGTACTCTAGGTGTGGCCTCATCAACACCTTATACAGCTGCAACATAACCTCGCTGTTTTTAAATTCCATCCTTCTAGCAATGAAGGACAAAATTCCATTTGCCTTCTTAATTACCTGCTGCACCTGCAAACCAACTTTTTGTGATTCATGCACAAGGACACCCAGGTGCCTCTGCACATCAGCTCACTGCAATTTTTTTACTGTTTAAATAATAGTCCATTTTGCTGTAATTCCTACTAAAATAGATGACCTCACATTTGCCAATATTGTAGTCCATCGGCCAGACCTTTGTCACTCACTATGATTATTTATAATCCCTTTGGAGACTTTCAGTATCCTCTGCACACTTTCCCCTACCACTCATCTTGGTGTTATCTATGAACTTTGACACACTTGGTTGAAGCTAAACAGATGCAAAAGAATGTCCAACCTGGTCAGGGTGGTTAATCCCCAGATCTCTTCAAAGAATTTACTTGTAGGTAAAGTTTATTCATGTGTACCAGGAGTAGATAAAGAAGTTCAGATTTTAAGAGCTACAGGATCAAGTCAGTCTTTAATGATGAGAGATGAAGAGCTATGCAATTCAGAAGGAATATTGCCAGAAAAGGTGGAAATACATTAAATTACTGATGAAAACAGTAATGTTCCATTATATAAGGTAAAGTTGGGGAATATGGTGAAAAGTAAAGTGGTATTATGAATAATAGAGAAATTATTTTTTTCAGGGATACCTTTATCCTGAGTAATGCTATAAATGGATCATAGGTTGGAGCGATGAATACTGTGGTGAAAAAGCCAATGGAAAATTAAACAACTGAATGTTGCAGGAAGCATGTTCTAGCATTTTTCATGACTGTGTGGTAACATGATCACAAAGCCACTGCTTGAGTCAGAAAGAGAAATCAAAGAGTAAAGATGAGGCTGAATTTCAGTTAGCAGAAACCATTTTTGACTAGATGGATGAGAAAGAGCAAGAACAGGTGGAGGACGAAACAAGTATGTTTAATTCAGGAAAGTTGGCAGAATTACAACAGAAAGATGTGGAGATAAAGCAATTGTATCTGAAAAAAAAGAATCTGAGTGTAGACCGGAGTGTTATTCCATAAAAATGTCTTAATAAGTGGACATCTTTACATTTTCATGCAAATGAAAAATGGGCAGAAGTTCAACAATTGTATTATTGTTGGGTTATAGAAATGAGGTATTACAGGTGAAAAGTAAAGTGGTACCAGTAGAAGGTTATTTACAAGTAAGGAATGCTTGTGCAAAAATACAAAAGCATTTTTATTGGCCTGGACTACATAAAGATGTAGTAGAATTTTACTGGATGTATCACACATTAAGAATTTAGCAACACCAATTTATAATCCAACCAATTTATTTGATAGTAAAAACGCGAGCTTTCAACACTCTGTGTCTTCCTCAGGCAAATGCAGTGTTCTGGTCTGCAATAGCACACATCAGCACAGACAGTCAGAGATTGCTGATTATAATGCGAATCCTTACATCTAACCTGCTATTAAAGTGTTATTAAAGTGGCGAACAATGTGTGTGAAGGGAATCCTGAGCATTGTTGGAGAATTGTGTGTTTTCTCCAGACAGCACAGTAAGTGAGGTTTTTTGCTAACCCAGGCAAGTTACGGGGGTTACAGATAGTGTGTCATGAAGCCAAGATCCCTGTTAAGACCGTCCTCATGTGTGCGGAGCTTGGCTATCAGTCTCTGCTCAGCGACTCTGCGCTGTCGTGTATCACGAAAGCCCCCTTGAAGAACATTTACCCGCAGGTCGGAGGCCGAATGCCCATGACTGCTGAAGTGTTCGCCCACAGGAAGGGAACTGTTTTGCCTGGTGATTGTTGAGCGATGCTCATTCATCCGCTGTCGTAGTGTCTGCATGGTCTCCCCAATATACCATGCTTCGGGACATCCTTTCTTGCAACGTATTAGGTAGACAACGTTGGCCGAGTTGCAAGAGTATGTACCGTGTACCTGGTGAATGGTATCCTCACGTTTGATGATGTCGTCCATGTCTATGATCCGGCATGTCTTGCAGAGGTTGCTGTGGCAGGGTTGTGTGGTATTGTGGTCACTGTTCTCCTGAAGGTTGGGTAGTTTGCTGCGAACAATGATCTGTTTGAGGTTGTGCGGTTGTCTGAAAGCAAGAAGTGGGGGGGTGGGGATGGCCCTAGCGAGATGTTCATCGTCATCAATGATATGTTGAAGACTCCGGAGAAGATGTCGTAGCTTCTCCGCTCCGGGGAAGTACTGGACAACAAAGGGTACTCTGTCCACCGTGTCCCGTGTTCGTCTTCTGAGGAGGTCAGTGCGGTTTATCGCTGTGGCACGTCGGAACTGTCGATCGATGAGTCGAGCGCCATATCCTGTTCTCATGAGGGCATCCTTCAGCGTCTGGAGGTGTCTGTCACGATCCTCCTCATCTGAGCAAATTCTGTGTATACGGAGGGCTTGTCCATAGGGAATGGCTTCTTTAACGTGTCTAGGGTGGAAGCTGGAGAAGTGGAGCATTGTGAGGTTGTCTGTCGGTTTGCGGTACAGTGAGGTGCTGAGGTGACCGTCCTTGATGGAGATGCGTGTGTCCAAGAATGCAACTGATTCTGGAGAATAGTCCATGGTGAGTCTGATGGTGGGATGGAACTTGTTGATATCATCATACAGTTGTTTCAATGATTGTTCACCATGAGTCCAAAGGAAAAAGATGTCATCAATGTATCTAGTATATAACCTTGGTTGGAGATCTCGTGTGGTGAAGAAGTCTTGTTCGAACCTGTGCATGAAGATGTTGGCATACTGAGGTGCGAATTTGGTCCCCATGGCTGTTCCGTGTGTCTGGATGAAAAGCTGATTGTTGAAGGTGAAGACATTGTGGTCCAAGATGAAGCGGATGAGTTGTAAAATTGCATCCGGAAACTGGCAGTTGTTGGCATTGAGTACTGAGGCAGTTGCAGCAATACCATCGTCGTGGGGGATGTTGGTGTAGAGCGCCGAGACATCCATTGTGACAAGGAGTGTCCCTGGTTCAACTGCTCCATGTGTGCTGAGTTTCTGTAGGAAGTCCGTAGTGTCAAGACAAAAGCTGGGGGTTCTTTGTACAATGGGTTTCAGGATGCCCTCGATATAGCCGGAGAGGTTCTCACACAGGGTCCCATTGCCCGATACGATGGGACGGCCGGGTATGTTTGCCTTGTGTATCTTTGGGAGGCAGTAGAGATCTCCAATGTGGGGAGTACGTGGAATGAGAGCCCGGAGGGTGTTCTGAAGGTCCGGATCAAAGGTTTTGATCAGAGTGTTGAGTTGACGAGTGTGTTCTTTGGTTGGATCTGCTGGTAACTGTCTGTAGTGTTTCTCATTGTTTAGTTGTCGGTACACTTCTTCACAGTAGTCCGTTCTGTTCAGTATGACGGTGGCGCCTCCTTTGTCTACTGGTTTGATGACAATGTTGCGGTTGGTCTTGAGAGCACGGATGGCCTTGTGTTGTGCTTGGGTGATGTTCGGGACTGTCTTGTAAGTGCGGTTGATAAATCTGGTGTTCACGCACCTCCTGATGGCTTGGGCATACATGTCCAGTCAGGGGCAGCGGCCTTCCGGAGGGGGGATCTTATTGAAACATATAAGATAATTAGAGGTTTGGATAGGGTGGACAGTGATAGCCTTTTTCCTAGGATGGAAAAAGCTAGCACGAGGGGACACAACTTTAAATTAAGGGGTATGAGTTATAGGACGGATATCAGAGGTAGGTTCTTTACTCAAAGAGTGATTAGGGAGTGGAATGCCCTGCCTGCAGCTGTTGTAGATGCGCCAAGTTTGGTGGCGTTTAAGAGGTTAGTTGATAAGTATATGGATGAGAAGGGAATGGTTTAGTTAGGAGGGGCATTGCTTTTTATTTTGGTCGGCACAACATCGAAGGCCGAAGGGCCTGTTCTGTGCTGTATTGTTCTATGTTCTATGTTCTATGAGTCCAATTGGATTCATTCCTCTTCGGTTGCTGCACTGCGGATCCCTCTGTCGGCTGTTCTGGTTCATTAGCTGTCTCATTGAGTCCACTATTGGCCTCTTGGGGTTTGTGGAAGAACTCACGCACCCTCATTCGCCTGATGAATTCCTCTGTATCTGCTGCGAGATATGTATCACACATATCAGGTAATAGCAAAATCTCAACTGGTGACAGAACCAACACCCTTAAAACTGTTCTAGCATTTGAAAAACCTTTCACGAGGGTACCAATTATTTGAGTAGGACCCTTTTCTAAAATGACAAGTGAGAATCAATATTTGTTGACTATAATGGATGTGTTTACTAGATTCCCAGAGGCCATTCTATTACATAATATTATAGCTAAAGTGATTGTAGAGGAGTTATTTAAATTTTTTGATACATACATACCCATAGAAATAGAATCAAATCAAGGATCAAATTTTATGTCAAAGTTACCCAGAAAAGTTATGGAATAGCTTGGGTGTAAAGCAATTTAAATCAACTGTGTGTCATCCAGAATCACGGGGAACATTAGAGCTGTGACATCAAACTTTAAAGATCATGATGAGGACGTATAGTCAAGATTACCAAGAGGATTACGATAAAGAAATTTCATTTCTACTATTTGCAATTAGGAATGCATCTAATGTTCAACTCAATTCAGTCCATTAGAATTGATTTTTGATCATGCGAAAAATTGATCAAGAAGAAATTGGTGAGTCATCATTCTGAGACTACATTACTGGACTGTGTCAAATTTTAGAGAAAGGTTAACTTGGGCTGGTGAATTGGCTAGACAACATTTAAAGGTGGCACAACATGTGCTGAAAAAAAGGAAATGGAATATTCTTAGTTTTGCTTGTGGAGATAAAGTCTTTGTATTCTTACCAGTGGTAGGTAAATCTTTAAAAGCCAGGGTTAATGGACTTGAAAGAAAATTGAGTGGGATGAATTATTTGATAAAAACGGCAATAGAAGGAAGATGCATAGGATGTACCATATGAGTATTCTTTTGATACAAAGAAGAAGGATATATCAGTTGTTATAACGCAGAATGAATAAATAAGTCCAGATGATTTTGAACTTGATATTCCTCAAATTAGATTGGATAATGTGGGAGTAATCAGAAACTGGAATAGATATCTTTCTGGAGGAAAATTACAATGATCTGAAAGAGTTATTAAAATCACATGGAGATATATGTGGGAATAATCTGGGAAGTACTAATTAATTGCACATGAGGTAGATGTGATTTAATTTGATTTATTATTGTCATATATATGAACATACAATAAAAAATATTGTTTCTTGTGCGCTATACGGATAAAACATACCGATCACAGAGAAGGAAACGAGAGAGTGCAAAATGTAATGTTACAGTCGTATCCAGGGTGCAGAGAAAGATCAACTTAATGAAAGGTAAGTCCATTCAAAAGCAGCAGGGAAGAAGCAGTTCTTGAATATTCTTGGTACGTGACTTCAGACTTTTGTATCTTTTTCCCGAAGGAAGAATGTCCAGGGTACATGGGATCCTTAATTAGGCTGGCTGCATTGTCAAGGCAGCGGGAAGTATCGACAGAGTCAATAGATGAGAGGCCAGTTTGCATCATAGATTGGGCTACATTCATGACCTTTTGCAGTTTCTTGTGGTCTTGGGCAGAGGCGGAGCCATACCAAGCTGTGACATAACCAGAAAGAATATTTTCTATGGTGCATCTGTAAAAGTTGGTGTAGAAGATACTGTCTAACTGAACAACATCTGTATGGATTTAATCCACTTAAATTGGCACAGGTTGTGGAAGAGGAGCTGTTGTTTGATCAGCCTGAGCTGCTTCAGCTGAAATTCTTGATCAAACACAAGGGTTAGTGAATCGTTATAAATCTCAGATAATAAAGACACGAATGGAGACGTATGAATGCAGTTTAAAACTGGTGAAGGTGGAAAATGAGAACCATTTATTGGAGAATGATGTGAATAAACAGAGAGATTAGGAAACAGTTGCAAGTAAAATTGACTGATTTGGAACCTGGTCCTAAATTGTTGCAATTAACTGAATGTAAACTGCAAAATTGTCAACATCATCTATGAGAAGAAAAATATAGATCAATCAGCATGTAATCTCACGTGTAATCTCAAGATAAGGGGAATAAGGAACCGAAGTATTGTACTCTTGCAGACAAAAAAAGACAACAATGTGAAATCAGACTGTTTGATGAAACTGTACATCTTTTGAAATTAACTGCTGGGACAATGGGCAGAATTTTACGACTCCTTAGGCCCTTTTCTTAGGAGCAGAAAGTTACAAAGCAAGGTGTGAAGCAATTAGCGTAACTTACACCTGTTTTTGTGTCAGTTCCCACTTTATGAAGGGAAAACAAATGGCATGGTCGGGAGCCAGCCAAAGGGGTGAGATGACAATTTAATTATTTTTGCATTCATCAGAATGCAATTAGCGATCTGCACACCACATTTTGAGCCGCTAGCCATTACCACCTCTAGCTGGATTGGTCTGGAAAATATCTCCTCTGTAAAAGACAGTTTCTGGCGCTCCATATAATGGGGGGGCTGTTGCTGATCACAGTGTCCGATTTTCAGCGCTGACCTTGTGTCTTAAGGATGCTGCTGGTCTGAGTGCATGCAGTACTGTTTATTTGAGGGAATGTGCTGAAAACCTTTTGAAATTGTGCTGCTGTAGCCTCAGGACTTTCCAAGCAGCAATGTTTGTGCTCGCGAATGCACGGGTTCTGAGTGTATGTTATTGGGGGGAGGAAGGTAGGCTGTGTTGCTGGGGGTCCTTGGAGGTGATGAGGAGATTAGTAATGTTGGAGGAGGCCAATGTCCATGTGGGCAGAGGGAGATGGGGGCCATGTGGGGTGGGAGGAGGTGACGTGCTACTACTCTGCCTGCAACTGGTGGGGGAGGAGGGCTGCGATCAGCTGAGAGGAGTTGCTGCTACTCCCCCTATGATGGGGGAAGGGGCTGCTGCCAGCCTGCCTGTGATCAGTGGGGGAGATGGGGCTCAATGCCATTCTGCTTGAGATCGGTGTGGTGGGGGGAGTGGGATTCGCTGACTGTGATTGGAGAGTGTGTTCACTGTCATACTGCCTGTGATTGATGGAGGGGAGTGGTGCTGTTGTCATTCTGCCTGTAATCGGCTGATGGGGATGGTCGCTGCCACTCTGCCTGTGATCAGTGGGAGGACTGTTCCCACTCTGTTTATAACTGGTGGGATGGGGATGCTCTGCCTGCAATTGGCAGGGGAGGGCCATCAATCTGAGCAGAATCACTGAGAAAAAACTGATTAGCCACATGAGGATAGCCTCAACTGGGATCTTGGGTTCATGTCACACTATCGACTTGCCTGGGCTTGCAAAATCTCACTAACTGTCTTGGCTGGAGACATTACACATCTCTTTAACCTGTGCTTAACCCTCTCTCCACTCACATTGTCTGTACCTTTAAGACCTGATTATCTGTAAAGACTCACAGTCCAACCATTATTTTGTAAATTGAGTTTGTGTCTTTATATGCCCTGTTTGTGAACAGAATTCCCATTCACCTGATGAAAGAGCAATGCTCTGAATACTTAAGGGTTGGGCTACCAAATAAACTTGTTGGACTTTAACCTGGTGTTGTGAGACTTCTTACTGTGCTTACCCCAGTGCAGCGCCGGCATCTCTACGTGACAGGGATATATTCTCCACTATGCTTGCTAAAGTCAGTGACTATTTTCTTCATTTTGCTGACATTGAGGGAGAGATTTTGTTGCCGCACCAGTTCATGAGATTCTCTATCTCTTTCCTGAAAGTTGTCTCTTCATTGAGATCTGACCCATTACAATGGTGCCATCAGCAAACTTGAAAATAACTTAGAAGAGAATTTGACCACACAGTCATAGGTGAATAAGGAGTACAGTAAGGAGCTGAGGACAGAACCTCAGTGTGTGGGGCACTGGTATTGAGGATAAGATATAGGAACTGAATTAGCCCATTCGGCCCATTGAAGGTAGAGTACACTCAATCATGGTTGATATGATTCACGTCCCCATTCTCTTGCCTTTTTCCCATAACTTCTGATCCCTTTATTGAACGAGCATCTATCCAACTCTGTGTTTAAGGCACTCAATGACTTGGCCTCCATTGCCTTCTCTCGCAATCAGTGCCAGAGATTCACCATCCACTGTCTGAAGAAATTCCTCCTTATCTCAGTTTTAAAGGAATGTCCCTTCACTCTGAGCTTGTGCCCTCGAGTTCTAGTCTCTCCCACTAGTGGAAACATCCTCTCCATATCCACTCTATCTACGCCTCTCAGTATTCTGTAAGTTTCAAATAGATCCCCCCCTTCATCTTTCTAAACTCCGAGTACAGACTCAACCTCCTCAACTGCTCCTCACATGACAAACCTTTCATTCCCGGGCTCATTTTTGGAAACCTCTTCTGGACTCCCTCCAAGATCAGCACATCTTTCCTTAGAAATAGGATCCTAAATTGCTCACAATATTCCAAATGGGGTCTGACCAGATATCATGAAGGAGGTGCTGTTACCTATCATCAGTGATTGTGGTCCGTTGGTTACGAAGTTTAGGATTCAGTCACAGAAGGAAGAGCCATACCCCAGGCCCCACAGAATTTGGAGATGGGTTTTGTTGTGATAATGGTATTGAAGGCTGAGCTGCAGTCAATAAATAGGAGTCTGATATAGATGACTTTCTTATCCAGATATTTTTGCATTGAGTATATGGCCAGGGAGATGGCATCTACTGTGGACTGCAACAGCGAGTTGTAGTGGATCCAGGCAATCTGAGACGCCAGAATTGATTGATGCCATGACTAACCTTTCGAAGCACTTCATGAGGTCAGATGTTACAGTCACAAGGCGATTGTCGCTAAGGCTTTTCTTTGGGGTGATGGTCGTCTTCTTGAAGCAAGTATGGACCTCAGGTTAGTGTGAAGTAAGATTAAAGATGTATGCAAATATGCTGGCAGCTGGTGAACACAAGATCTGAGTGCTCATCCGGGTACCTCATCCAGGCCAGTCACTTTCTCTGGATTGACTTTTGAGAAGGTTGATCAGACGTCTGCGATAGTGAATTCCAATACTGGTTCAGCCAAGGCTTCTGGGGTGGAAGGTCTGCTTTCGCTGACTTCTTGCTCAAAATGGGCATAGGATGCATTGAGCTCATCAGGGAGAGGTACATTGGTGCCGGTGATTTTACACACCTTCATCTTGTAACCGGATATGTCTTGCAGACTTTGCCTTAGTGGGAGTCTGTATGGCTTGTCTGGGATTCTATCTTGGTCCAGTACGTCTTTTAGCATTTTTGATGGATCTTCTTAGATCATATCCGGCTTTCTCGTATAGTCAGGGTTGCCTGACTTGAGCACCTCAGACTTGGACTTCAGTAAGCAATGGATAGCCCTGTTCACCCATGGTTTTCAGTTGGGAAGTACACACATTTGCTTCTTTGATGCACAGTCTTGTACACACTTACTAATGATGTCAGTTATTGTGGTGGCATACTTGTTCGCAGAGTTTTTAAATATTAACCAATCCACTTACTCAAAGCAGATCATCATCCAATTCCTTTGACCAACATTGCATGACTTTCTTTAATGGTTTCTCCCAAGATTTCCCACATAAGCCAGGAGCAAGAACACAGCCTTGTGGTCTGATTTGCTAAAGTGTGGGTGGGTGATAGAGCAGTAGGCAGTTTGATGTTTGTATTGCAATGGTCAAGGATGTTTCGGCCTTTGGTGGAATAGATGTGTTGGTGGTATCTTGATAGGACACTTGATAGGATGCTTGGCCTGGATGAAATCCCTCATCACACTGAACAAGGCCTTGGGATGTTTCATCTCAAGGCTGTGTGAGGTAGTGTATATTTCGTCCAGCCCAGCCTTCGCCTCCACATGGCGAAACTCTTTCAGGATGATAGAGGTGAACTCCCATGGAAGGTCATAGGGCGGCATTTTAAGGAGAGGTATTGTAGATCTGGAGGACAGAAACCCGCCAATGTTGCTACAAGTAGGCACCAAGAGGTGTTGATTAGAATGCAGACCTCACATCCCCTAGCCTTACCTGAGGCCACTATATGGTCCATTTGGTGGCCACTAAGAAGTTGTCTGGTTGTAGGGAACAGTCTGATGAAGCAAGAGTGAACCATGTCTCCATGAAACAGAGTACACAGCAGTCCCTCTGTTCCCTTTAAAAAGTGAGTCTGACTTTAAGTTTGCAATTGTTTTTATAAAAGCATAACTATCACAATGAGCGCTAAAGCCATAATTATAATTCTGACACCAAAGAAGACATCTTGCCAAAGAATACGCAGAAAATTATGATGAAGATTCACAACAAATAAAGGAATTGAAAAGCTACCTTGGAACAGAAAGGTATACAATTGGAAACTCTGGAAAGAATAGTGAGCATACCATTTCTCAACAGAAGGTGGAGTTGGACTGCCTACAGAGGAACTAAGGCCAATTAACAAGGGGACATAGATAAAGTGACCTATCTGAATAGTCTTGATCTCACATGAGGAAATAAGCAAAGGAACAGGTACTCTCAACTTTTTAGAAAAAGATTACTTCATTTTGATATTTTGTGACTCTGAAAAACAAAGAAAAGTTTGGACTCGGTGAAGAAAATTAAAAAGAAAGTCGTTTGTGTTAGTTTGCATCAAGTATAAAATTTTATCCTCCAGATCCTGCCTCGCTCTTTGAAGGCATTACTAGAATTTACAACTTACGATTATGACAATGCAATTGAGCTCAGACTGGGAATCAAAGCATGATCAGAAACTGAAGGAGGTTTTAAAAAGAAAGAAGAAGCAGTCTGTTGAGAAAAGGAGGCGAAGTGAATGTGATTGCTGATGCTTTACCACGATTTTGATGCAACGAGGAGGAATGCTCAACGGTGGGAAAAAAGGACTGAACTGTTATATTTGCATGTTTAGATTTAATAAAATGTGTGCGTACATACTAAAGTATTAATAGTGTGAAACTCAAGGTTTTGAAAAATGAAGCCGATTTCTTATTGCAAACTAATTTTGTTGATCATAAGATTTACAAATTACTTTGTGATAATGCTGTCAATGAGCAAGTGACCATTCTGGGTGCAAAGCAAAGGGTTTGTTTGAGATGCTTTCTGGGATTTTCAGTGTTCTCATTTTTTATCAATTGCAGGGGAGTAATCATAGAATCATATAGCGCAGGGGAGGCCCATCATGTCCACACTAATACATTAGAAACACCCAAACTCCCACCTAACCTCATACTTGGCCTATAGCCCTGAATGATATAATGTGTCAAGTGTTCATCCAAGTACTTTATAAAGAAAGAGACAACCCACCACTACCACCATCCCAGACAGCACATACCAGATGGTCACTACCCTGAGTTCTGCTGGTTGTGACTATCCAATTAGGAAGCAGTGAGAAAGCCTACGTTTCGGAGATCTTTTCTAGCTCATACTCATGTGGATTGAGCAGCTGGCATCTTAAATAGACCCATGGATTATTAGCCTATCATGGGGAAAGGGTTTGTGTGGGCCAGTGAAGATATGGAGATGCCAGTGTTGGACTAAGGTAAACAGAGTAAGAAGTTTCACAACAACAGGTTAAAGTCCAACAGGTTTATTTGCTGGCAAAAGCGGCTAGCAGCACTCTGAAAGCTGTGGCTTTTGTTTCAAATAAACTTGTTGGATTTTAACCTGATATTGCGAGATTTCGGGCCAGTGAACCCCAGGGTTATGTTTTCAGAGACCAGTGCTTCTAGATTGGGTCACCCATGACAAACAGACTTGAAGGGAAGCTCCAGACTAAACATGATCCAGAAGAATCTATATCCTCAAGTATGGATCAGGCAGAGGAATTCCTATGTCTCAACAACTGTAATAGTGGAAAAAGTCTGCAGCAGGAATTGATTTGTTCCCAACCTTCCTGGTTCTGGGTTCAAGCTTCTGTTGCCAAGGCCCCAGGTGACATAGCCACAGGTGTAACAGCCTCTCCACGTTCAAAGCGTCTCACCAAGTGCTGCCTTTCTTTCTTTCTTTTCCCTCTCTATTCTTTTCTCTCATTTAATGAAAGCCTTAAAGCAACACTCAAGATAGGAAAAGAGAATGTCAAAGCTCTTAGCTTTGAATCTGCACATAAGTATTAATAAACTGATGGTCACTAAGCGTCCAGCTAAGAAGGGTGCCTCTCAGCAACAGATATCAAGATTGAGGCTGGAGGAATGAGGTATGCAGTGCAGGGGCGGGCTAGAAGGAGCTTTTTCCTGTATTCTGTGTTTAACCCAAACTACATTTTCCACATCAAAAACTCCCAGGGAAGGTACAGAGGGAGCTTCTCTCCGTATTGAACCCCATACTGTACCTGCCCTGGGAGTGTTTGATAGGGACAGTGTGGAGAGAGTTTTATTCTGTATCAAATCCCATACTGTACCTGCCCTGGAAGTGTTTGATGGGTATAGTGTAGATGACAGTGAGTCACCTAAAGAAGGAGTGACAATCCGAAAACTTGTGCTACCAAATAAACCTATTGGACTTTAACCTGGTGTTGTGAGACTTTTTATTGTGCTTACCTAGCCCAACTCTTAAAATTTCCACATCAGTGTTTGATGTGGACAATATAGGGGGAGCTTTATGCTATATTGAACCTCATGCTGTACCTGTCCTGGGAGTGTTTGATGGGGACAATGTTGAGGGACCTTTACTCTGTATTTAACCCAATGCTGTACTTGCTCCAGTGGGTTTGTTGTGAACCATGGAGAGCCAGATTTACCTTATAATTAGCCTGGGTCTATATGGGCTGGCCAGTTGGTAGTCTTGATAATCAGACAGCCTGATAACATTTGTGTTTATTCATAATTATCACTAACAAAGTTTTATTTGTGCAAATTTGTAATGCTCAAAACTTGAGAATAGGATTTTATTAACTGATTTGGGGTTTTGTTGGCTGATTTGTAATTCAAGTGAAAGATGGACAGGTGATGGTTTATTGCTATTAATCCAGAAACTCAGCACATCTTCTGGGGACCCAGGTTTGAATCCCACTACAAATTCAACTCCACCAGATGGTGGAGTTTGAATTCATTAAGAAATATCTGGAATTAACAATCTATTGATAGCCACGGAACCATTGCTGGAAAAATCCACCTAGATCTCTAAAATCCTTTAGGGAAAAGATCTGCCATTTTATCTGGTCTGGCCTACATATGATTCCAGAACCACAGCAGTGTGGTTGACAATGTGATCAAGAAGGGCAATAAATGCTGGCCAGCCAGCACCAAGTCCCATGAATTAAAAAAAAATGTATTTGTTGCATTAAGAGCTATTTCATTGTTTAGTGATATAATTGGTGAAATAGTTCATTCTAGTACTGCTTTTTATGCAGTACGATACCAAAATACTTGCAGCATTAACACTGAGTATTTTTGAATAAGGTACTGCGGCACGGAAATTGGCACTAGCCTGTACTATATTAGTTTGAGAAAACTGTTAATGCTGAATTCATTCAAATGGTTCAAATGAGAATTTCAAATGCTCCTCCCATTTTGCTTTCTCAGAAAATCTGTCACATTTTCTTAACAATTTCATATTTCTCTTTCAGTTTTTCCACACTGTTGCAAAACACAGTCAAGGACCTGGCTCCAAGGTGTGACGTGACATTTGTGATTGCTGAAGATGGCAGTGGAAAAGGTGCAGCTATTATTGCAGCAACAGCAAAAACATCTGAGACGAATGCTGAGCAATAAACGATAAAACCAAATTTACTTATTCCATGTTACAGAGACTGGTCATTTCATTATAGTATAAGCTGATAAATTCTGTATAACTATTATTCAGATTGGAGATATTAAAACATAAACGTGTTTTTATTATATAATTTTGAAAATCACTTCACCTACAAGTGCCTATCTTTTGGGGTTTTTCCAATATCTTTAATGGGGAAATTTCCAATGAAGATTGCCTACTTTTCACAAATAATTAATTTGAATTTGAAAATTAGCTTTCACTGGTCTTTTATTGATCAGAATTAGTGAATCACTAGTTCCTGTCCTGTGGTGCCTCAACTAGACTAGAGGAGTCAAAGAGAGTACTGTAATTCCACAAAGCAGTTTGTTAAATGCCTGATGGATCAATAAAAGGTCTATCCACCTGGGTATGTTTCTGATCAGTGAAAATGGTGTTGTTTCTGCAAACGTTACTTTCATTAAAGAGATGATATTCCTATGTAAACAATAATCCAAAATAAAATTGGGAAAATGAAAAAAAATGTAAAATATTCTTTGTAATAATTTTGAATATCTTTTGGACTGATAATGTATGTTTAGAACTCAAGATTTTGTCTTGATTCTTACTTCCACATGTATTTGCATGTCATTGTCAATTTCTTATTCTTCATCTGTCAGCTCCTGATAGTAAGAAGTTTCACAACACCAGGTTAAAGTCCAACAGATTTATTTGATAGTAAACGCATAAGCTTTCGGGATTTGCCTGTTCGTCAGGTGAGTGGCGAGTGAGTGATCTCATATAAGAGCATATAACAGCACACACAGTTTATAGATTACTGATTAGAATGTGAGTCTTTACAGCTAACCTCTGCTATTCAAGTCTTAAAGATGCAGACAATGTGAATGGAGAAAGCATTAGGTTAAGAAGATGTGTATTGTCTCCAGACAGTACAGCAAATGAGGTTTTGCAAACCCAGCAAGTTATGGGGGTTACAGATAGTGCGACATGAATTGAAGATTCCGATTGAGGCCGTTCTCATGTGTGCATTGTCTAGAACCAGACATCATTGAAATATACATAGAAAATGTCTGTCTCTGCTCAATGACTCTGTGCTGTCGTGTGTCGTGAAGGCCGCCTTAGAGAATGCTTACCCAAACATCAGAGGCTGAATGCCATAACTGCTGAAGTGTTCACCAACAGGAAGGGAACAGTCTCGTCTGGTGATTGTCGAGCGATGTTCATTCATCCATTGTCGTAGTGTCTGCGTGATCTCCTCAATGTATCATGCCTCGGGACATCCTTTCCTGCAGCATATTAGGTAAACAACATTGGCCGAGTTACAAGAGTATGTGCTATGTACCTGGTGCTCTCACGAGCTACTACAGGCCAGCTCACTGATAGGCACTGCTATTTATAGGCCAGGCTACTGACAGCACAGCATATTGATACTAACATTTTACGACTAAGGTGAGAACTTTCTTCACAGAGTGGTGAATGTGTGGAATTCACTATCACAGAAAGTGGTTGAGACTAAAATTTTGTGTGAATTTAAAAAGGAAATTAGATATAGGGATCAAGAGCTAATGGGAAAGGCGGGATCAGTGCATTGAATTTGATGATTAACCATCACAATGAATGAAGCAGCAGAATTAAAGGGCCAAATGGCCTACTCCTATTTTCTATGTATGTTTCGATGATGTATGGCTCTAGACAGTGCAGCCCACTGATGGTGCAGCTGAAATAACTCCTTAGAGGCCAATCCAATACTGTCAGCCAACAATGTAACTATTCACTTTAGAGCCATTGATAGTAAATTTCAGCATCAGTTACTGAAAGAAAGCAGGCAGGAAATAATGGAAATGGCAAATAGTATATTGGCATTCATTTTGAGAGGATTTGTATAATAAGAATAAGGATTTTTTTCCTGTAACTATATAGGGCATTGGTGATTTGATTTATTATTGTCACGTCTTAACATACAGTGAAAAGTATTGTTTTTTGCACACTATACAGACAAAACATACTGTTTATAGAGAAGGAAATGGGAGAGTGCTGAATGTAGTATTACAGTCATAGCTGTAGAATGTAGAGAAAGATCAACTTAGCGTGAGGTAGGTCCATTCAAAAGTCTGACAGCAACAGGGAAGAAGCTGTTCGGTCAGTTGATACGTGACCTCAGACTTGTGTCTTTTTCCCGAAAGAAGAAGGTGGAAGAGGGAATATCCAGGATGCGTGGGGTCCTTAATTATGCTGGTTGCTTTGCTGAGGCAGTGGGAAGTGCAAACAGGATTGGAGGTTGGTTTGCGTGATGGATTGGACTCCATTCACGACTTTTTGTAGTTCGTTGCAGTCTCGGGCAGAGAAGGAGCCATACCAAGCTATGATACAACCAGAAAGAATGCTTTCTATGGTGCATCTATAAAATATGGTGAGAGTCATAGATGACATGCGAAATTTCCTTAGTCTTTTGAGAAAGTAGAGGTGCTGTTAGGCTTTCTTAACTACATTGCCGGCATGGGAGGGCCAGGACAGGTTATGGGTGATCTGGATACCTAAAAACTTGAAGCTCATGACCCTTTCTACTTCATCCTCATTGACGCAGATGGGGGCACGTCCTCCTTTACACTTCCTGAAGTCGATGACAATCTCCTTTGTTTTGTTGACATTGAGGAGAGATTATTGTTCCATACCAGTTCACCAGATTCTCTATCTCATTCCTGCACTCTGTTTCATGATTATTTGAGATCTGACCCATTACAGTGCTGTCATTGGCAAACTTGAAAATTGAATTGGAGGGGAACTTGGCCACACAGTCATAGTATAAAGTGTATAAGAGTATAGTAGGGGGGGGCTGAGAACACAGCCTTCTGATGTTGAGGATGATCATGGAGGTGTTGTTGCCTTTCCTTACTGATTGTGGTCTGTGAGTTAGGAGTTTCAGGATCCAGTCGCAGAGGGAGGTGCTGAGACCGCCAAGGCCATGGAGGTTGAAGATGAGTTTTGTGGGAATAATTGTGTTGAAGGCTAAGCCGTAGTCAATAAAGTTGCAGAGCTGGGCCGAGAGGTGGCAAATGGAGTTTAATGTGGAAAAGTGTGAGGTAATGCACTTTGGCAGGAACAATAAACGTGTAGAGTATAGGGCTAATGGTAGGGCTCTTAATAGTGTTGAGGAACAGACGGATCTTGGTGTATGTGTCAATAGATCCCTGAAAGTAGGCAGTCAAGTGGATAAAGTTGTTAAGAAGGCATATGGAGTCTTAGCTTTTATTGGTAGGGGGATTGAATTTCGGATCCGCAACGTCATGTTGCAACTGTACAAAACTCTAGTGCGGCCACACTTGGAGTATTGTGTGCAGTTCTGGTCCCCACATTATAAGAAAGATGTGGAGGCATTGGAGAGGGTACAGAGGAGGTTTACCAGGAGGTTGCCTGGTATGGAGGGCAGGTCCTATGAAGAGAGGTTGAAGGATTTGAGTTTGTTTTCGTTAGAAAGGAGGCGGCTAAGAGGGGATCTTATTGAAGCATATAAGATGATTAGAGGTTTAGATAGGGTGGACAGTGATAGCCTTTTTCCTAGGATGGAGAAGCTAGCACGAGGGGACACAGCTTTAAATTAAGGGGTATGAGTTATAGGACGGATATCAGAGGTAGGTTCTTTACTCAAAGAGTGATTAGGGATTGGAATGCCCTGCCTGCAGCTGTTGTGGATGCGCCAAGTTTGGTGGCGTTTAAGAGGTTAGTTGATAAGTATATGGATGAGAAGGGAATGGTTTTGTTTGGAGGGGCATTGCTTTTTATTTTGGTCGGCACAACATCGAAGGCCGAAGGGCCTGTTCTGTGCTGTATTGTTCTATGTTCTACGTTCTAAATAGGAGTCTGACGTAGGTGTCCTTGTTATCTAGGTGTTCCAGACTTGAGTGCAAGGCCAGGGAAACGGCATCTGCTGTAGACCTATTGCGGCAATAGGCAAACTGGTGCTTCAAAGCTAACCTTTCAAAGCACTTCACAATAATGGATGTCACAGCCATCAGTCGATAGTCATTAAGGCATGCTGCTTAGGTTTTCTTTGATACTGGGATGATGGTAGTCTTCTTGAAGCAGATAGAGACCTCAGATTGTTGTAAAGAGAGGTTGAAGGTGTCTGTGAATACCTCCACCAGCTAATCCATGCAGGATCTGAGTGCACATCCGGATACACTATTCGGGCCAGCTGATTTCTGTAAGCTGACCTTCAAGAAAGCTACTCTGACATCTGCGGTGGTGACCTCAGATACAGGTTTTTCCAGGGTGAAGTACATGCTCTCGCTGACCTTTCCTCAAAACGGGCGTAAAATGCATTGAGCTCAGAGGGGAAGGATGTGTTGGGGAGCTGGCAATTTTACATGCCTACAGGTGTGAGACCACACCTGTAGTACTGTGTGCAGTTTTGATGTCCTTATCTGAGGAAGGATGCACTTGTTATAGAGGAAGTACAGCAAAGGTTTACCAGGGTGAGTCCTGGTGTGGCAGGTATGTCATATGAGGAGAGAATAAGTCAATCAGGATTATATTCACTGGAGTTTAGAAGAGAAGGGATCTCACAGCAACTTATTGAGTTATAACAGAGTAGATTTAGAAAGAATGTTCCCAATGATGGGGGTGTCCAGAATTCCTCACCCAAAATAAAACCACTGCCAGAGTGAGGTAACTGGTATTGGTGAGTGTTGGTAAGTGATCACTTTTTCAATTTAAATTCAGTAGACTAGTTTAAAGGTCAGTAAGCAGCTTGAATATTTAGGAATTTTAATTTGTGTGTGATTCATAAAACCATAGAACATTACAGCACAGAAACAGGCCTTTTGGCCCTTCTTGGCTGTGCAGAACTATTTTTCTGCCTAGTCCCACTGACCTACACCTGGACTATATCCCTCCACATCCCTCTCATCCATGTACCTGTCCAAATTTTTCTTAAATATTAAAATTAAGCTCACTTTCACTACTCCATTTGGCAGCTCATTCCACACTCCCACCACTCTGTGAAGAAGCACCCCTAAGGATAGGATAGGATAGGATTAAGAAGAATCCTAAAGCTTTTTACAGGTATATAAATAATAAAAGATTGGTTAGGCAAGATTAGGGCCAGTCAGAGATAGCAGTGGGAAGTTGTGCGTGGAGCCTGAGGAGATAGGAGAGACACTGAATGAGTATTTTTCGTCAGTATTCACGCAGGAGAAAGACAATGTTGTCGGGGAGAATACTGTGATACCAGGTTGTAGACTGGGTAGGATTGAGGTTCATAAGGAGGAGGTGTTAGCGAATCTTGAGGGTATGAAAATTGATAAGTCCCCTGGGCCAGATGGAATTTACCCTAGGATTCTCTGGGAGGCTAGAGAGGAGATTGCAGAGCCTTTGGCTTTGATCTTCATGTCGTTGTTGGCTACAGGTATAGTGCTGGAAGACTGGAGGATGGCAAATGTTGTCCCTTTGTTCAAAAAGTGGAGTAGGGACCAACCTGGAAATTATAGACCGGTGAGCCTGACTTCTGTTGTGGGCAAAGTCTTGAAAAGAATTATGAGGGATAGGATTTATAAGCATCTAGAGAGAAATAAATTGATTAGGGATAGTCAGCACGGTTTTGTGAAGGGTAGGTCGTGCCTCACAAACCTTTATTGAGTTTTTTGAGGAGGTGACCAAAGAGGTAGATAAGGGTAAGGCAGTTGATGTAGTGTATATGGATTTTAGCAAAGCGTTTGATAAGGTTGCCCATGGTACGCTACTCCAGAAAGTGCAGATGCATGGGATTGAAGGTGATTTAGCAGTTTGGATTAGGAATTGGCTAGCTGTTAGAAGACAGAGGGTGGTGGTTGATGGGAAATATTCAACCTGGAGTGCAGTTACAAGTGGTGTACCTCAAGGATCTGTTTTAGGGCCACTGCTGTTTGTCATTTTTTATAAATGACCTAGATGAGGGTGTAGAGGGTTGGATTAGTAAATTTGCTGACGATACCAAAGTGGGGGAGTTGTAGACAGCGAGGATGGATGTTACAGTTTGCAGAGGGACATAGATAGGTTGCAGAGCTGGACCGTGAGGTGGCAAATGGAATTCAAAACGGATAAGTGTGAGGTGATTCACTTTGGTAGGAATAACAGGCATATGAAATATAGGGCTAATGGAAGGACCCTTAATAGTGTTGTCGAGCAGAGTGATCTTGGGGTACAAGTACATAGCTCTTTGAAAGTTGGCACCCAGGTTGATAAAGTTGTTAAGAAGGCGTACGGTGTGTTAGCTTTTATTGGTAGAGGGATTGAATTTAGGAGCCGTGAGATTATGTTACAACTGTACAAAACTCTGGTGCGACCGCACTTGGAGTATTGCGTACAGTTCTGGTCGCCGCATTATAAGAAAGATGTGGAAGCATTGGAAAGGGTGCAGAGGAGGTTTACCAGGATGTTGCCTGGTATGGTGGGAAGGCCTTATGAGGAAAGGCTGAGGACCTGAGGTTATTTTCATTAGAGAGAAGAAGGTTACGCGGTGACCTAATTGAGGCGTATAAGATGATCAAAGGACTGGATAGGGTGGATAGTGAGAGCCTTTTTCCTCGGATGGTGATGACCAACACGAGGGGACATAACTTTAAATTAAGAGGTGGTAGTTATAGGACGGATGTCAGAGGCAGGTTCTTTACACAGAGGGTGGTGAGGGAGTGGAATGCCCTGCCTGCAGCAGTTGTGGACTCGCCTACTTTGGGGGCATTCAAATGGTTGGTGGATAGGCATATGGATGATATTGGAACAGTTTAGGTTAGAGGGTCCACTGGCAGGTGCAACATCGAGGGTCGAAGGGCCTGTACTGCGCTGTAATGTTCTATGTTCTAATATTCCCTTTAAACTTTTCCCCCTTCATCCTTAACCCATGTCCTCTAGTTATATTCTCCCCTGGCCTCAGTGTAAAAAGCCTGCTTGCATTCACTCTATCTAGACCCATCATAACTTTATACATCTCTATCAAATCTCCCCTCATTCTTCTACGCTCCAGGGAATAAAGTCTTAACCTATTCAACCCTTCTCTGTAACTCAGTTTCTCAAGTCCCGATAACATCGTTGTAAACCTTCTCTGCACTCTTTCAACCTTATTAATATCCTTCCTGTAATTAGGTGATCAAAACTGCACACAATACTCTAAATTTGGCCTCACCAATGTCTTAGAACATAGAACATTACAGCACAGAACAGGCCCTTCGGCCTTCGATGTTGCGCCGACCAATATAAAAAGCAATGCCCCTCCAAACTAAACCATTCCCTTCTCTTCTATATACTTATCAACTAACCTCTTAAACGCCACCAAACTTGGCGCATCTACAACTGCTGCAGGCAGGGCATTCCACTCCCGAACCACCCTTTGGGTAAAGAACCTACCTCTGATATCCGTCCTATAACTATCACCCCTTAATTTAAAGCTGTGTCCCCTCGTGCTAGCTTTCTCCATCCTAGGAAAAAGGCTATCACTGTCCACCCTATCTAAACCTCTAATCATCTTATATGTTTCAATAAGGTCCCCTCTTAGCTGCCTCCTTTCTAACGAAAACAACCTCAAATCCCTCAGCCTCTCTTCATAAGACCTGCCCTCCATACCAGGCAACATCCTGGTAAACCTCCTCTGTACCCTCTCCAATGCCTCCACATCTTTCTTATAATGTGGGGACCAGAACTGCACACAATACTCCAAGTGCGACCGCACTAGAGTTTTGTACAGTTGCAACATGACGTTGCGGCTCCGAAATTCAATCCCCCTACCAATAAAAGCTAAGACTCCATGTGCCTTCTTAACAACCTTATCGACTTGACTGCCTACTTTCAGGGATCTATGCACATATACACCGAGATCCCTCTGTTCATCAACACTATTAAGAATCCTACCATTAGCCCTATACTCTACACATTTATTATTCCTGCCAAAGTGCATTACCTCACACTTTTCCACATTAAACTCCATTTGCCACCTCTCGGCCCAGCTCTGCAACTTGTCCAAGTCTCTCTGCAAACTATAACACCCCTCTTCACTATCTACCACTCCACTGACTTTAGTGTCATCTGCAAATTTACTAATCGATCCCTCAATACCCTCATCCAGATCATTTATAAAAATTACAAACAGCAGGGGCCCCAAAACAGACCTCACCATAATATTCCAACTCTTATACTCAATACTTCGGGGCTAGGGCCTGGGTGAGATTGCGGTCGGTGCAGACTCGATATGCCTCTTTCTGTAATTTAGGGATTATATTCTATTCTTCCAATAATTTACCTACTACAGATGTCAAACTTACCGGCCTATAATTTCCCGGCTTAAACAGCGGAATAATATGAGCTGTCCTCCAATCATCCAGCATCTCAACTGTGGATACCAATATTTTAAATATATTTGCCAGGGCCCCTGCAATTTCAACACTTGTTTTCTTCAAGGTCCGAGGGAATACTCTATCCAGTCTTGGGGATTTATCTATTGATTTGCCTCAAGACAGCAAACACCTCCTACCCTTTAATCTGGATAGGTTCCATGACCTCCCTACTTGTTTGCCTTATTTCTGTAGATGCCATGCCAGTTTCCTTAGGAAATACGGATGCAAAAAACCCATTTAATATCTCCCCCATTTCCTTTGGTTCCGTTCAAAGCCGACCATTCTGATCTTCAAGAGGACCAATTTTATCCCTTACTATCCTTTTGCTCTTAATATATCTGTAGAAGCTCTTAGGATTATCCTTCACCTTGACTTCCAAAATAACCTCATGTCTTCTTTTAGCCCTCCTGACTTGTTCTTAAGTTTTTTTGCACTTTTTATACTCCTCAAGCATCTTATTTGCTCCCTGTTGCCTATACATGCCATACATCTCTCTCTTCTTGTTTATCAGAGTTCCAACATCCCTTGAGAACCAAGGTTCCATATTCTTATTCACTTTGCCTTTAATCCTGACAGGAACATACAAACTCTGCACTCTCAAAACTTCTCCTTTGAAGGCCTCTCCCTTACCAATCACATCCTCATCAGAGAACAGCCTGTCCCAATCCACGCTTTTTAGATCATTTCTGTTTTCTTCAAATTTGGCCTCTTTCCATTTAAAACCTCAACCCAAGGATCAGGTCTATCTTTATCCATGATCACTAGAACCAAAGTGTTCCCCTACACAGACTTCCAACACTTGCCCTAACTCATTTCCTAATAGGAGATCAAATATTGCAACTTCTCTTGTTGGTACTTCCATATATCGATTTAAAACATTTTCCTGAATATATTTTACAAAGTCTAACCCATCTAGACCTTTAACAGTATGGGAGTCCCAATCTATATGTGGAAAATTAAAATCCCCTACTATCACAACTTTATATTTCCTGCGGTTGGCTGCTATCTCTCTGCAGATTTGCTCCTCCAATTCTCGCTGATTATTAGCTGGTCCATAACACAACCCCATTAATATGGTCATATCCTTCCTGTTTCTCAGCTCCACACATATGGCCTCGGTAGACAAGCCCTCTAATCTAATCTGCCTGAGCATTGCTGTAACATTTTCCCTGACTAGCAATGCCACCCTCCTCTCCCACCCTTCGTCAGTCAACCTCTATCATGTCTGAAACATCGGAACCCTGAAACATTGAGCTGCCAGTCCTGACCCTCTGTAGCCAAGTTTCACTAATGGCTATAATGTCATATTTCCACGTGTCAATCCACACCCTCAACTTGTCTGCCTCCCCCCGGCATTGAAATAGAAACAACTCAGGAGATTTTTACCACCACACACCTTTCCATTTGTGATTTTGCATGAATTATTAACATCATTTATTTTCACGCCCTGCTCCGCTACCTGCTCTGGCACTCTGGTTTTCACCCCTATGCAAATCTAGTTTAAACACTTAACATCTTAGCTCACCTCAGCTGTGTTTAAGACATGTTTTTTTGGCAAGTGCATGGCTAGTGAGCTTTTGCATGACCAGTGGAAGAAATTTCAGCTGGAGTGAGACCACAGCCAGATTGAGACTAATGGGAATTTGGAGCTGAGGGGAAAGAGGTGTTTCCTGTTTTGTTTCCTTGCTTTCTAACTTTTAAATCTTAAGGTTGGTCTTGCCCTCCTGCAGTAATGAGGACACAACGGAAAGAGCTGATTGGTGAGTAGTAAGGTCGGATAAGTATTTACTTGTTCTATCACTTATAGTTTCAGAGGTAATTCTTGTCGTTTATATAGAAACATAGAACGTTATAGCACAGCACAATCCCTTTGGCCCTCAATGTTGTGCTGAGCTATGTCCAATCCCAAGATCAAGCTATCCCACTCCCTATAATTCTGGAGTGCCTTTCAAATAACCGCTTGAAAGTTCATAAGTGTCCAAATCCACTATCACAGCAGGCATTTTATTCCACACCCCAACCATTCTTTGAGTGAAGAATCTACCTCGCACATCCATCCTATATCTCCTACCATGAACCTTATAGTTATTCATCCTAGTAACAGCTACATTCACCTGAGGAAATAATCTCTGCACGTTCACTCTATCAATCCCTCTCATCATCTTATAAACCTCTATTAAGTTGCCTCTCATCCTCCTCCGCTCCAAAGAGAAAAGCCCCAGCTCCCTCAACCTTTCCTCATAAGACCTACCCTCCAAACCAGGCAGCATCCTGATCTCCTCTGCACTCTCTCCAATGCTTCCATATCCTTTGTATAATGAGGTGACCAGAACTGAACACAATATTCCAAATGTGGTCTCACCAACATTCGGTATAGTTGCAGCGTAACCCCATGGCTCTTAAACTCAAACTCCCTATTAATAAACGCTAACACACTATAAGCCTTCTTCACAGCTCTATCCACTTGAGTGGCAACCTTCAGAGATCTGTGGATACGAACCTCAAGATCTCTCTGTTCCTCCACATTCCTTAGAAACTTGCTGTTGACTTTGTAATCTGCATTCAAGATCGTCCTATCAAAATGAATCATCTCACACACGTTTGTAAGGGTTATATTCAGAAAAGTGATGTAGAAATCATAGAAACTATGGTGCAGAAAGAGACCATTCGGCCTATTGAATCTGCACCAACCACAATCCCACCCAGGCCCAAGCTTCTTACCCCTATATATTTACCCGCTAATCCCTCTAACCGACACATCTCAGGACACTAAGGGGCAATTTTAGCGTGGCCAATCAACCTAACCCACACATCGTTGGACTGTGGGAGGAAACCGCAGCACTGGGAAGAAACCCACACAGACACAAGGAGAACGTGCAAACTCCACACAAACAGTGACCCAAGCTGGGAGTCGAACCCAAGTCCCTGAATGTGAAGCAGCAGTGCTAACCACTGTACAACCGTGCCGCCCCATGTGTGTGCTAAATACGAAAAAAAACACTGCAAAATTAATTTTTAAAAAATTAATTAACAAAGTAGAGATGGCTGGGCAGCTGAATGCTATAACTTACAATGTAGGAGCTGTAGATCCCATTGGAAGCTGCAGTGATCAGCAAGTGTTGGTGCTCATGGAACTTCAGCTCAGAACCGATAGGCTGGAGTGTGAGCTTCAGAAGCTGCGGCACTTCAGGGGGAAGTTACTCAGATGCTTTGTTTCAGCAGGCAGTCACATCTGGTAGATCCAGTTCCTTAAATTTGATCAGTGGTTAGGGACAGTAGGGTGTGACTGCAAGTGAATTCAGGAATGGAGGAGCCTCAGCTCTTAATCTTGTCTAACAGGTACAACATTCTTGCTCCTTGTGTGGATGAGGAAAAAGGCTGTAGAGAGAGGATAAGCTAACAGACCACTACACCTTATTACAGGGAGCCATTCAAGAGGGGAGAGCATAAAGATAAATAGTAGATATAGGGAATTCTATAATTAGGGGGAATTGATAGCATCCTTTATAAGCAGGATCCAAAATCCTGGAATGTTGTCTGCCTGATGCCAGGGTGAGGAATATCTCTGATCAGCTTGAAAACATATTGGAGTGGAAGAGGGAAGATCCAGATGTTGTAATTCATGTTGGGACAAAGAACATAGGCAAGACTAGGAAAGAAAACTTGTTAGGGCATTATTAGGAAGCAGGAACTAAATTAAAGAACATGTCCTCAAGAGTTATAACCTCTGGATTACTGCCCAAGCCACGTGCAAATTGGCATATAGAGATCATAGAATACAATCATAGAATCCTCACAGTGCAGGAGACCATTGAGCCTGCACTGACAACAATCCCACTATAGATATTTCCCTGTAATGCCCTGACATTAAGGGAAAATTTAGCATGGCCAATCAAGCTAATTCACACATCTTTGAACTGTGGCAGGAAACCGGAATACCCAGAGGAAACCCACACAGACACGAGGAGAAAGTGCAAACTCCACACAGTCACCCAAGGCAGGAAGTATCCCTCAAGCTGTGAGGCAGTAGTGTTAACCACTGTGCCTTCTTGCCTCCCCGAAATACAGTGCCAAATAATAGACAGCAAAGAAAGCCAGCAGGTGGGTTGAGAAAATTAGGGAAGTGAACATGTGGCTAAAGGAGTGGTGCGGGAACGAGGGGCTTCTATTTGATGGGGTGCTGGCATCAGTAACAGAACAGGAGGGGTCTATATCGTAGAGACAGTCTTCACCTGAACTGATTTGGGACCAGGAAAGGACAAGTAAGATGGTCACAAGGACTTTGAACTAGCAAGTTTGGGGTTGGTTGGTTGGTTGGTTGGTTGGTTGGTTGGTTGGTTGGGGGGGGGGGGGGGGGGGGCAGTAAAACTACAGGAAGTATAGTGGTTAGTGGGAAACAATGCAGCAGATTAGTATTGGGGAGGTGGTTTGAACTGCATGAAAAATTATAGAAAAAGTTAAAAGGAAAGAGAGGTGAATAGAATTTCAAGCCTCCAGAATAAATAATAGGACAGAGTTTGGAAACAGTTAGGAATCTACCTTCTGGCACAATAGATAAGGGGATGACAATGAAAAGGGGGTCGGTTAATGCAGGACTGTGTGTTGTATTAATTTGTGCAGTACACAACATAAATGAGCTTGAAGTGCAGATTGAAATTGACAGGGCATCAGAGACATGGCTGCAAGGGGATCAGGGTTAGGAGCTAAATATCCAAGGATATACATTTTTAGAAAAGATAGGCAGAAGGGTTAGTATTGCCTTGTTAGTTAGAAATGAAATTAAATCGATAGCAAGAAACAGTGTTAGTTCAGAAAATGTAGAATCTGTGTGGGTAGAGTTCAGGGACAGCAAAGATAAAAAGACCATTATAGGAGTTACGTATAGGCTTCCGAGCAGCAATCAGGATGCACGACACAAGATACACTAGGAGATAAAAAGGATTTGTAAGAAAAGCAAGGTTACAGTCATCATGGGGGGTCTTCAATACGTAGGTGGACTGGGGAAAACTGAGAAAAGGAATTTGGGTATTGTCTACAAGATGGCTTTTTTGGAGCAGCTTTGACGGAGCCCACTATGGAACAAGCGATTCTGGATTTGATGATGTACAATGAAGCAGACTTGATAAGGGAGCTTAAGGTGAAGGAGCTCCTAGGAGACAGTGACCATAATATGATAGAATTCTCACTGCAGTTTGAGAGCGAGAAGCTGTAATCAGATGTAATATTATTTCAGTTGAGTAAAGGTAACTACAGAGGCATGAGAGAGATGCTTGCCAGAGTTGATTGGGAAAGGCAATAGTCAAACAGCAAAGGTATGAGTTTCTGGTAGTAATGCAGGAGAGACAGAAACATTTCATCCTGAGTAAATATACTAAAGAAAGGACGCGGCAACATAGCTGACAAGAATAATGGGAAGCCAGAGAATAGGGAAGCTTTTAAAAACCAACAGAGGACAATTTAAGAAAAGAAATAAGGGGAGAGAAGATGAAATATGAGGGTAAGATATCCAGTAATGTAAAAGAAGATTGCAAGAGTTTTTGATATAGAAAGGGTAAGAGAGAGGTAAGAGTGGATGTTGGACCACTGGAAAATGACATTCGGGAAATAGTTATTGGGAACAAAGAAGTGATGAAGGAATTGCACTTTGTGTAAGTCTGCAAGGTGCAAGACACCAGTAACAGGAAAATTTCAAGAGAATCAGAGGTAGAGGTGGTGGCTATTACTAAGGAGAAGGTGCTAGGGAAGCTGAAAGGTCTGTAGGTGGATAAATTACTGGACCAGATGGACTACACTCCAGAGATCTGAAGAGATTGTAGAGAATTAATGGTGATCCTTGAGGAATCACTCTGTGTCTGTGGGAGTTTGCGCATTCTCCTCCTGCTTGCGTGGGTTTTTTTCCCGATGCTTCGGTTTCCTCCCACACCCCAAAGATGTGCTCTTAGGCTGATTGGCAAAACAAATTCTCCCTAAATTACCTCGCAAATTTGGTTCCAATGCAGATTTCTATAAACATAGACAGGGATCATGAGTGGAAGCGGGAACATCAAGATGGCGGTGCGGGCTTGTTGGGCCGAAGGGCCTGTTTCCCGTGCTGTTTTGTTCTTTGAAGTCAGGGAGGGTTCCAAAAGACTGGAAAATAACTAATGTAGCATTTAAGAAAGGAGGGAGGCAAAAGTCAGGAAATGACAGGCCAATTAGCTTGACCTTGGTCATTGATAAGATTTTAGAGTCTATTGTTAAAGATGAAATTTCAGAGTATTTGGAAAGCATAATAAAATAGGTCAGCATGGTTTCTTCAAGAGGAGGTCACATCTGACAAATCTGTTCGAATCCTTTGAGGAGGTAACAAATAGGTTAGACAAAGGAGAGGCAGTGGATGTTATCTACTTGGATTTCCAGAAGATCTTTGACAAGATGTCGCACAGAAAAGCTGCTGAGTAAAATAAGAACCTATGTTATCAGAGGCAAGGTACTATCATGGATAGAAGATTAGCTGTCTGGCAGAAGGCAGAGAGTGGGGGTTAATAATGTCCTTTTCAGGATAGCAGTCGGTGACTTGTGGAGTTCAGCAGGGGTCAGTGTTGGAGCCGCAACTTTTCACTTTTTACATTTCTTTCTAGATGAAGGAACTAAGCACATTGCGGACAAGTTTGCAGATAATACAAAGATAGGTGAAGGCACAGGTAGTATTGAGGAAGCATGGAGGCTGCAGAAGGACTTGGGCAGGTTAGGAAAGTGGGCAAAGAAGTGGCAAATGGAAAACAATGTGGAAAAATGTGAGGTTATGCACTTAGGTAGAAAGAATAGAAGCATACGTTATTTTCTAAATGGGGAGAGCATTCAGAAATCAGAACAAAGAACAAAACAACACAGGAAAGAGGCCCTTTGGCCCAACGAGCCCAGGGAGTTCTAGTTCAGAATTCTGTTAAGGTTAACTTGCAGGTTGAGTTGGTACTTAGAAAGGCAAATGTCGTGTTAGCATTCATGTTGAGGATTCCAATACAACAGCAGGGATGTACTGCTGAGCTTTATAAGGCTCTGGTCAGACCACATTTGGAGTATTGTGAACAATTTTGGGTCCCATATCAAAGGAGGAATGTGTTGGCCATGGAGAGGGCCCAGAGGAGGTTTGCGAGGTTGATCCCAGAAATGAAAAGCTTGAGGAGAGTTTGAGGACTTTGTCTGTATTCATTGGAGTTTAGAAGTTGCATGGTAGGGGGAATCTCATTGAAACCGACAAGATACTGAAAGTCCTGGATAGAATGGAGGTGGAAAAGATGTTTCCATTAACAGGGGACAGCATGTTGGCACAGTGGTTAGCACTGCTGCCTCACAACTCCAGAGTCCCAGATTCAATTCCGGCCTCAAGTAACTGTCTGTGAGGGTTTCTTTGCATATATTTGCTCCAGATGCTGTGGTTTCTTCCCACAATTCAAAGATGTGCAGGTTAGGTTGGTTAGCTATGCTACATTGATACCAGTATCGGGGGGGGTTAGCAGGGTAAATGTATAGAGTTACGGGACTGTGGTTGGTACAGACTCAATAGGCCAAGGGCACAACCTCCGAGTAAAGGGAGAGTGCGGTGTCGGTGGGTGCGCAGAGGGAATGCGGTGTCGGTGGGTGGTGGGCGCGCCGGGAGAGCGCGGTGTCGGTGGGTGGTGGGCGCGCCGGGAGAGCGCGGTGTCGGTGGGCGCGCCGGGAGAGCGCGGTGTCGGTGGGCGCGCCGGGAGAGCGCGGTGTCGGTGGGCGCGCCGGGAGAGCGCGGTGTCGGTGGGCGCGCCGGGAGAGCGCGGTGTCGGTGTGTGTGCGGAGGGAGTGCGGATAGCGTTAAGGATGAACCAGGATGATATAAATAATGAATCAGGCTGAAAAGGACTGAATGGCCTCCCTCTACTTCTATCTCCTTTGTTTTTGTTGACAGTGCAGATATTGAGTTTGATACTCACCCGCACGCCATCATATCCACAGAAAACACTAGACAATCATCAGCACCGAAATGTACCCCTCCGTCTGCTGACAGAACTTTCCAGATCAACTACCTCAACACCTGGCCGGACCGGACCACGTGCGCTGGGCGGGGCCAGAGGAGGCCTCGTGCGCTGGGCGGGGCCAGAGGAGGCCTCGTGCGCTGGGCGGGGCCAGAGGAGGCCTCGTGCGCTGGGCGGGACCAGAGGAGGCCTCGTGCGCTGGGCGGGGCCAGAGGAGGCCTCGTGCGCTGGGCGGGGCCAGAGGAGGCCTCGTGCGCTGGGCGGGGCCAGAGGAGGCCTCGTGCGCTGGGCGGGTGTCCGGTTGCAGTTGGCAGCCATTTTTGAGGCGGGTGTGATTGCGAAGGAGGTGAGAAAATGGGAATGGAGAGGAGGAATTGGAGGGTATGTCCAGCTACAAGTGTCACTCTCTTGGGGTGCTCTCTGTATTTAGTGATGAAGAACTTTCTTACTCTTAGTTCTGAGATTGTTGGCTTTTTCATAGCTGCCCTATCGAAGCACTTAGGTTGTCACGTTGTGTATTGCATTAAAATTAACTCATGTTTAACTGTAAGCAGCTGGAACTAAACAGACCCAACACAACCACACTTTCAATAAATACTTTAAAACAGAATGTTATAATCAAGTTTAAAATAGAACACAATTCCTCAGAATATGATAATTAAATCTGATAAAACCTGGACTTTAACAGGTTTGCTGCATATCTGTACTGCAAGCACGACAAAAACACATATAAACTGATTAATTTGTATATAATAATGTCTCCCTTTAGCACCTGTACACTTAACAAAATATCATGATTTGAAATAACGAATAAAGCTTTTTTTCTTCCTTTTTACATACTTTCAATTAACCTGTCTAGATATCTCCTTTTTATTTCTTGGCTTGACTTTGCTTTCTCAACATCTCAGACTGTGTAAATCATGAACTCTTGAGTTTCATTCCCAATTCCACTTAGTGGTTAGGAAAGTGCTAATGATTGATTTTGTCAATACTTTCCTGACTTTCCTGTATGAGTGGATTCAGCTTATTTGTGACTTTCACTTTCTGACTTTTAGTTTGGTTATGGGATGAATTTGGTCTATAGGAGGTTTATCGTCTGTCCTTTAGTAGATTTACTTTTTCAAGCAAATAACCTGCATGCTAGTAATACAGTTTCTGTCCAATGCACCTAGTCCCTTTATAACAACTCCAATCACATATCTTTGATTTTTCATCATGATCTTTTGACCATTATTGAACGTGTGCCTCATGTACCTTTATTAATACTTTGTCTTGCTCTTCTCTCATTTTCATTTTACTCTTTAATAGGGTGTGTGTGTCGCTGGTTAGGCCAGCATTTATTATCCATTCCTAATTGCCCATGAAAAGGTGGTTTTGAGCCACTACTTGAACTGCTGCAGCCCATGTGATATAGGTACACTCACATTGTTATTGGGGAGGGAATCCTCAGATTCTGATGCAGTGACAGTGAAGGAATAGTTGTTATGTTTCCAAATCTGGATGGTGTTGATGCTGGTGTTCCCATGTGTTAACTGCCCTTGTCCTTTTAGATGGTAGTGGTCATGAGTTTGGAAGGTGCTGCCTGAGGAACCTTGATGAGTTGCTGCAGTGCATCAGATGGTGCAGACTGCTAACATTGTGTGGCGCTGATGGGGAACGTTGAAGGTGGTGGATGAGGTGCTGATCAAATGAGCTTCTTTGTCCTTTGTATGGTATTTCCTGACTGTTGTTGGAGCTGCAAAGGGAAAAGATTTTATCAATCCTGACTTGTGCCTTGTACACAATGGACAGATTTTGGAGATTCAGGGAGTGAAATTGGAAAATAATTTCAAAATGTCATACAGCGGAAAAATGAGAATTTTTTTACACCAGTGTTTCAGTGCATTCCTCACTGCAATCTTTCACCAGTTAGTGCAATGAAAGAACCTCAAATCACGCAATCATGGAGGCCACAGGCATGTGACTCACCCAAAGTGGCCACAGTTGAGCTCCAAATAAACACTAACAATGGAGAGAATCATTCTCGTCAGGAAGATGGCACCACATAGAGCAGCCCTCCCTTTAATGGAGGGAAAGCTGTGATGGCTGCAATCTTTGCTTGAGACAGTTAATTACCCAGGGGTCAGGCCAACAGTGTGGCCTGGGAAATGGTGGCAGCAGCAGCAGTCAGTGGCGGCATGCTGACATGAAGGACCAGGGGCCAGTGCCAGAAGAAAATGAATGATCTCATTTGGGCAGCAAAGGTGATCATTCATCTCATTCTGACATTTGTCCAACATGTTGTGCTGCAATGGCCATGTCAAGCCACTCCTTAGCACTCCACAGCCTTTCAGCACCCAGCTCCTACCATCTTGCTCCAACCACTCTGGCACTCTCCATCACAACCCCTGCCTGCCAAAGCACAATGCTGACATATGCACCCACCTGCCCCCACCTCCAGTGCTCAACATCCTTCCATCAGTCTTTAAATCCCCTCTTCTGTCCCTGCAGGAGAAGATAACCACAATCACAGGGAATGAAGTCCTGAGGTGGGGTCCCTGAGCTGTGCATCCTAACCACTTTTGAGGAGCATGTGATGGAGCTGTTGGGGGAGTCAGATGATAGATCTGTGACCGACAACTTGGTACAGTTTACCTCCATTGTTTTTTTCAATGCTTTTTAAAAAACAAAATTGTACCCGCCTCTTCTACTACCTCTGGTAGCAGGTTCCATATACTCACCATTTTCTGAATGAAAAAAATTGCTTGTCAGGACCCTTTTGTATATCTATTCTCTCACCTTAAACTCTTTAATCTTAGACTCTCCTACTTTAGGGAAAAGATATTAACTACTCAGCTGATCTATGTCCCTCATTATTTTATAGACCTCTATAAGATCACCCCTCAGCCTTCTACGCTCAAGGGAAAAATGTCTGTCTATCCAGCCTCTCCTTATAATACAATCCATCAAGCCTCAGTAGCATTCTAGTAAATCTTTTCTGTACTTTTTCTAGTCTAATCTCTTTATTATAGGGTGACAAGAACTGGACACAGTATTCCAAATGTGGTCTTACTAATATCTTGCATAACTTCTGACAAAACTTTCCAACTCATGTATTGAATCCATGGAATCTCTACAGTGCAGAAGGAGGTCATTTAGCCTATCGAGTCTGCACTGACTACAATCCCACTGAGGCCCTATTCCTGTAATCCCAATATGTACCCTGCTAACATCCTGATTGTAGAGTCAATTTAGCATAGTCAGTCAAGCTAATATTCAGAGCACCTGGAGGAAATTATGCAGACACGGGGAGAACATGCAACCTCCACACAAACAGTGATCTGAGGCCGGAATTGAATCGGGGTCTCGGTACTGTACTGCCCACTGTGCTGCCAGTGTTCTGACTAATGAAACCAAGTATGCTGAATGCTTTCTACACCACCTTGTCCACCTGTGACTCCATTTTCAAGGAACTATGAACCTGTACTCCTAGATCTTGCTCCCCAACACCCTACCATTAACTGAGTAGGTCCTGCTCAGATTCGATCTAGCAAAATGAATCACTTCACATTTATCTAAATTAAACTCCATTGGACGTTCATCGGCCCACTGGCCCAATTGATCGAGATCATGTTACAATCCTAGATAACCTTTTCACTGTTCACTGTGCCACCACCCTTGGTATCATTTGTCTGCTCCCTAAATTCTCATCCAAACCATTAATATAAATAACAAATAACAGTGGACCGAACACCAATCCCTGAGGCACACCACTGGTCACAGGCCTTCAGTTTGAAAAACCACCTTCTGTCTTATGTCGTCAAACCAATTTCGTATCCAGTTGGCTGCCTCACCCTGGACCCCATAAGATTTAAGCTGATACAACAACTTACCATATGGTACCTTGTTACAGGCCTTGCTAAAGTCCATGTAGACAACATCAACTGCACTGCCCTCATCTATCTTCTTGGTTACCCTTTCAAGAAACTCGAATCAAATTTGTGAGATGTGATTTTCCACTCACAAAGCCATGATGACTGTTTCTAATCAGTCCTTGTCTCTAAATGCCTGTAGATCCTGCCTCTCAGAATATCTTCTAGCAACTTATTCAACTGTTTGGCTCAACTGTCTGTAGTTCCCAGGCTTTTCCCTAGTCTTGAGAGCTTATTCCAGATGCACGTCTGGCAGAGCCAGGTGATGCAGAATACAATGGCGCTCACTCCAGCTGCCCACTGTCCCATGGAATGTTCTGGTCAAATGGCCACCCTATCAGAGGAGTAAGTGCTGTAGCTCATGTGTGGGGTCATAGAACAGATAGACATTAGTATTCTGTGGCACTAGGGCAGCATCACAGTGTGACACATAGCAAGTCATCATTATCTGTCTATCTGGACCAGTAACTCGTTAATATGACCAACCCAGGCCCATCACCCTGGTATGACCCATACTGTCTCCTTACTGAGCCAGAGCCTATGGTAGCACAGGGCAACCCATCAAAAGATAAGCGAATCCTGTAGAGGTGAGGTCTCTGTCTCTGACTTCCCCCAGCCTTCCCCTTGGCCCAATGGGTGGCCGCTTCCTATACTCAACCAGCGTTCACCTGATATAAAAGCAATGCTGAAATCTGAAACCAAGAGAGAGAATGCTGGAAAATCTCAGCAAGTTTGGCAGCAACTTTAAGGAGAGAAAAAGAGTTTCGAGTCCAGATGACCTTTGTCAAAGCTGAAAGGCATAGAAAGTGGGAGATATTTATACTGCAGGGAGCGAGGAATGAAAAATGAGTCAGAGCCATAGAAATCGGAGAAAAGATTACGAAGAGAATAAAAGATATGAATGGCCAAATGGCAGAGAAGCTGTAAGCTGTGACAGCTGGAGATTTTTGGACAACATCTGGCATGTGGGAGGCTTTCAAATGTAAGTTGAAAGGGATTCAGGACCGGCACACTCCTGAATGTAAGGATGAAGGATAATTATGACAAATTTTGGGAACCTTGGATAATGAGAGATATCGTCAATGGTAGGAAGTAGGAATGTACGAAGCAAACATGAAATACGAGTAAAGTAGGAAGAGACTTAAGCGTGGAGTAAGAAGAGCTAAAAGGGGTCATGAAAAATCATTGGCCAGCAAAATTAAGGAAAATCCCAAGACTTTTTATAGATATATAAGGAGAAGAAGGTAGCCAGGGAGAACGCTGGCCCACTCAAAGACAGGAAAGGGAATCTATGCATGAAGCCAGAGGAAATGAGTGAGGTATTAAATGCATCAGTCTTCACCAAAGAGAAGAACTTGGTGGATGATGAATCTGGGAAAGGCTATGTAGATAGTTTGAGTCATGTTAAGATCAAAAAGGAGGAGATATTGGGATTCTTGAGAAACATTGATGTATACAAGTCCTCAGGGCCTGATGGGGTATATTCCAAAATCCTGAGAGGGGCAAGGGAGGAAATCTTTGTATTCTCATTGGCTATAGGGGAGGATTGAGAATAGCCATTTTTTTTTGTTTAAGAAGGGTAGCAAGAATAATCCACATATAGGCTGGTGAGCTTTATATCAGTGGTAGAGAAATTATTGGAGAGGATTCTTTGACACAGGATTTACTTCAACTTAGAAATAAGTGAATGTATTAGTGAGAGGCAACATGAATTTGTGAAGGGGAGGTCATGTCTCACTAATTTGATTGAGTTTTTCAAGAAAGTGATAAAGATGATTGATGAGGGTTGGGCAGTGGATGTTGTCTACATGGACCTCAGTAAGGCCTTTGACAAGTTCCATCATGGCAGATTGGTGAAGTCGGATGGGATCAGAGGTGAGCTGGCAAGGTGACTATAGAACTGGCTCGGTCGTAGAAGTGAAGATGCCGGTGTAAACTTTAGGACAATAATGGAAAAAGATGAATGCTGTCCTATGGGTAAGGTGCTGAATTGGGGAAGGCTAACTACAGCCGGATTAGGCAGGACTTGGTGGCTGTTGATTGGGAGAGGCTGTTCGAGGGTAAATCCACATCTGGCATGTGGGCGTCTTTTAAGGAGCAGTTGATACAACTGCAGGACAGGCATCTGCCTGTAAAAAGGAATAGAAAAGGTAAGATTCGAGAGTCATGGATAACCAGGGAGGTTGTGGGTCTAATCAAGAAGAAAAAAGAGGCATACGTAAGGTCCAGGTAGCTAAAAACAGATGGAGCACTGGAAGAATACAAAGAAAGTAGAAAAGAGCTCAAAGAGGGAATTAGAAGTGCAAAAGGGGTTGCAAATTGCCCTTGGCAGACAGGATTAAGGAGAGTCCTAAGGCATTTTATACATACGTTAGGAACAAGAGGTTGTCAGGGAAAGAATCGGACCTCTCAGGGACAAATGAGGGGAGTTATGCTCCGAACACACAGAATTAGATGAGATAGAACATAGAACAGTACAGCACAAACAGGCCCTTCGGCCCATGAGTTGCGCCAATCACATCTACCAATCCACAGACCTATCTATAACCCCCTATCCTATTCTTTTCCATATACTCATCCAGAAGTCTCTTAAAAGACCCCAGTGAGTTTGCCTCAACAACCTCCAACGGCAGTTGGTTCCATTCACTCACCACCCTCAGTGAAAAACCTACCCCTGACATCTCCTTTGTATTTGCTTTCCTGCACCTTAAATCTGTGTCCTCTCGTAGTGACCATTTCAGCTCGGGGAAATAGTCTCTGAGAGTCCACCCTATCTATTCCTCTCAACATTTTATAAACCTCTATCAGGTCGCCTCTCAACCTACGTCTCTCCAGTGAGAAGAGTCCCAGCTCCCTCAACCTATCTTCATAAGGCCTGCCTCCCAATCCAGGCAGCATCCTTGTAAATCTCCTCTGAACCCTCTCAATAGCCTCTACATCCTTCCTATAATGGGGCGACCAGAACTGCGCACAATACTCTAACTGGGGTCTGACAAGAGTCTTATAGAGCTGCATCATTACCTCCTGACTCCTAAACTCTATTCTCGATTAATGAAGGCCAGTACACCGTACGCCTTCTTGACCACTTCCTCCACCTGCGAGGCCGATTTAAGAGTCCTATGGACCCGGACCCCGAGATCCTTCTGCTCTACAATACAACTAAGACTCCTACCCCTTATATTGTACTCCTTCATCCCATTCTTCCTGCCAAAATGGACCACTACACGTTTATCTGCGTTGAAGTCCATCTGCCACTTCTCCGCCCAGTCTTGCATCCTGTCTATGTCCCGCTGCAACTTTTGGCATCCGTCCAGGGCATCCACAACACCACTGATGTTTGTATCGTCGGCAAACTTGCTAACCCATCCCTCCACTTCCTCATCCAGGTCATTTATGAAAATGACAAACAGCAGGGGTCCCAGAACAGATCCCTGGGGCACTTCACTGGTTACCGACCTCCATGCAGAACAAGACCCATCCACAACCACTCTGTGCCTTCTGCCGGCAAGCCAGTTCTGGATCCATGAGGCCAAAGCCCCTTGGATCCCATGCCCTCTCACCTTCTCCAGAAGCCTTGCATGTGGGACCTTATCAAACAATCTTAAATGAATAAATGAGATCTTGAATGAATACTTTGCATCAGTATTCACAAAGGAGAGGGACATTTTGACTGGTAGTGTCTCAGACAGATGTGTTGACTTGTTAGAAAAATTTGCAATTACAAGGGAGGAAGTGTTAGGTATTTTAGGAAACATTAAGACAGACAAATCCCCAGGGCCTGATGACATCTATCCTAGACTGCTGAAGGAGGCAAGAGATGAAATTGCTGGGCCCCTAACAGAAATCTTTGACTCTTCACTGGACACAGGTGGAGTCCCAGAGGATTGCAGGATTGTAAATGTGGTCCTGTTATTTAAGAAGGGTAGCAAGGATAACCCAGGTAATTATAGGCCGGTGAGCTTGATGTCCATGTAAGGAAATTGTTGGAGAAGATTCTTAGGATATGTACGTACTTAGAACGGAATAATCTCATTAGCGATAGACAGCATGGTTTTGTACGAGGGAGGTCATGCCTCACAAACTTCGTTGAGCTTTTTGAGGAGGTGACAAAAACGATTGACAAGGGAAGTGCCGTGAATGAAATCTATATGGATTTTAGTAAAGCATTTGACAAGATCCCTCATGGCAGGTTGGTGCAAAAGGTTAAATCTCACAGGATAAAAGGTGAGCTAGCTAGCTGGGTACAGAACTGGCTTGGCCATAGAAGAGAGTGTAGCAGTGGAGGGGTCTTTTTCTGATTGCAGGTCTGTGACTAGTGGTGTTCTGCAGGGCTCTGTACTGGGACCTTTGCTGTTTGTGATAAATATAAATGATTTGGAAGAAGATGTAGCTGGTGTGATTAGTAAGTTTGTGGATGACACGAAGATTGCTGGACTTGTGGATAGTGATGAACAATGTCAGAGAATGCAGCAGGATATAGATATGCTGGAAAATTGGGCGGAGAAATGCCAGGTAGAATTTAATCCAGATAAATGCAAAGTAGTGTATTTTGCTGGATTTAATATAGGGAGGAGCTATACAGTAAATGACGGAACCATCAGGAGTACAGACACACAGAGGGACCTAAGGGTGTAAGGCCACAGATTCCTGAAAGTGGCAGCACAGGTAGAGAGGGTGGTGGAGAAGGCATATGGCATAATTGCCTTTATTGGATGGGGCATAGAGTATAAAAGTTGGCATGTGATGTTGCAGCTGTATAGAATGTTTGTTAGGCCATATTTGGAATACTGTGTCCAGTTCTGGTTGCTGCACTACAAGGCTTTGGAGAGTGTACAGAAAAAGTTTACCAGGGCGTTCCTTGGTATGGAGGGTCTTAGCTATGAGGAGAGATGGGGCAAACTGGGGTTGTTCTCCCTGGAAAGATGAAGAATGAGGGGTGACCTAATAGAGGTGTATAAAATTATGAAGGGCATAGATAGGGTGAACAATGGGAAACTTTTTACCAGGTCAGATGTGACGAACAGAAGAGGTCACAAGTTCAAGGTGAGGGGGGCAAGGTTCAACACAGATGTCAGGGGAACATATTTTACACAAAGGGTGGCGGGGGCCTGGAATGCAAGTAGTTGAGGCGGACACGCTGGGATCTGGATAGCCACATGAACAGACTGGGAATAGAGGGATACAAACGAATGGTCTAGTTGGGCGCATGAGCGGCGCAGGCTTGGAGGGCCGAAAGGCATTTCCTGTGTTGTACTGTTCTTTGTTTACACTTGCATCTCTGTCAGTTTGGTCACATGTATTCCCTGCTGCCAATGCAGCCTTCTCCACATTGAGTAGACTAATGCAAACTGGAGCACCCCATCTTTTGATGAGCACATTACAACCCTCAGGACTCATGTTGAGTTTAACAGTTTTAGTTGAGCGTTGAGCTTTCTTCTTCATCTTGATCTTTTTCTTTTCAATGCAACCCTAATCGAGCCATCTCTCATTTGTTCTTAAGTTTTGCTTTCAATGAGCGCTAACCTTTATTCTTCTATTAACATCTGAATGCCACTCTCAGCGTTTTCTAGAGACCTTCCTTCACATTGCTGTTCTTCTGTCTTATGCCTGTCACATCTTTTTTGCAAGCTGAATCACGGCTCCACCGACTCCACCAGCCCCACATCCTCTTATACAGTACTGTAATAATTCCCTGAAGGCAGAAGTCCCTTCAGCAGAATTCCTTTACTTACAAGATCCAACAACACTATGTATAGAGTGCTCTCAGTTTGCAGTCTATATCAGGAGTGGTAGAGGAGCTCTCATTCCTGATTAAGTACAGAGCATGGGGCTCCCAAATCAGACCATCAGTTTGGAGACATCTTTTGATAACCATTTATTTGGGGAACTTGTATTCAACCTAGTTGCCTGCTCATGGGATGCCAAGTTTGCCCCTTCTGTGGTCTTGTAGAGTCTGTGGACCATGTCTACATTTTATGTATTAGATGCACTCCCTTTTTGTTGATTGTTTTATTTGCACTTCAGTCCACACTCCTGATCTATGGACACCTGGTGTGGAGAGGGGTGGGTCGAGATGGCGACCTCCTCGTGAACCTGTTCCTGGGCCTTGTGAAACATGCCATTAACAGGTCTAGGCAGTGGGTACTCGATGGGGTCGTCCATCCTGACTGTCTGCCCCTCTACTGCAGCTGCATTTGCATCAGGTGTCCCTGGAGAAGAAGTGATGTCTTCGGGTACAGTTAACACCTTCCGCATCCGTTGGACACCACAGGGGCTGGGATGCATTGTAGACCCTGATAATCACATTTCAATTTGATGTTTTAAGTTTCCTTTGTATTTCTGTTTGGCTGTTCCCCCACCTTTGGGGAGCAGTCCTTTTACTCTGTCACTGAGTTCATTTCAATTGGATTATTTGGTTTGCCTTAAAAGACAACAAAACCTCAGTTGCCTCATTAAAGTCATTACAAGTACATAATCCATGTTATTTCTCCCTTTCTATTTTGTGCTGGAGTATGACAACTTCTTCAAGATATGCCCAACATACCCTCTAATCATATCTTTTACTCCTGTTCTATGTTTTTAAAACTCTATTCTGATTATTTTAAACTGAAACAATGCTTTACTTTTGACTGGACCTATCTCATATTAAGTTAATTTTTCTCTAAACCCTTGCTATGACTGTAATACTACATTCTGCACCCTTCCCTTCATTCACTGTGAACGATATGCTTTGTCTGTATAGCACATGAGAAACAATACTTTTTATTACATATTAATACATGACAATAATAATAAATCAAATCAAAAAACCTTTAACTCTGAAGAAGTCATAAGGATTTGAAACATTAACTTGGTTTCTTTTCCCACAGTCACTGCTAGACCTGAATTTTTCCAGCATTTTTGTTTTTATTTCAGATTTGCAGCATCCACAGTGTTTTGCTTTTATTTATGTGCCTGGTCCAGTTCAGTTTCTAGCCAATGATATCTGTTGATCTGGGGGATTCAGCAATGGTAATACCATTGAATTTTAAGGGCAATGGCTAAATTCTCTCTTGTTTGAAACTCATCATTGTTTTGCACTTGTGTTACTTTCCATTTATCAACCCAAACTTGATTATATTGAATGTGGAATTCATTACCACAGGAAGTAATTGATGCCAAAACATTGAATATATTCAAAAGGCAGCTGGATCTAGCACTTTGGGGCGAATGGCATCAAAGATTATAGATGATCAGCCATAATAGCAATGAATGGCAGAGTAGACTCGAAGGGCCAAATGGCCTCCTCCTGCTCCTATGTTCTATGTTTCTTTGTATTTCTGGACTTGCTGCACTTGGGCACAGATTGCTTCATTATCTGAGGAGTTGCGGATGGTGCTGAACATTGTACATTATCAGTGATCTTATTTGATGATTGTTTTGCATATGTCTGTGCTGGATTTACTTGATTTCTAGATTTCCTTTGATGATTTTGACTGCTGCCTCAGCCTTTCCATTCAATTAACGATAGTGTGGAGCTCATGTATAATGTTGAATTTCTCAATCCTTTGTGAAGCAGTTGCATTCTTCATTCGTGAACTGAGGACTATTATCACTCATCACAGTATCTGTACCAACATCTGGTATCTGTATCTGGAATCTGTACCAACTGAAGTGTGCTTTCAAGCACTCTATCTCTCTTGTCATCGTTGAAGTCAGTTCATTTACTTCTAAATAGTCAGAATAATAGTCTGCAGTGACAAGATAATCAGTTCCTGCAATAGTTAACAAATCTGCTCTCAACTTCATCTGTGGTTTGTCTGGGATGTTAACTGTCAGGTATGATTCCATGAGAGTGACAGTGTGAAGCTGTTATTTGACTAGTTCATGAAACAGCTTCCCAGATTTGGCACTAGCCCCTAGGTATTGTACGGAGGACTTCGCAGGGTCGACAGGACTGTTTGTTTTGCTGTTTTTTCTGGTACCTAGGTCGATAACAAGTGATTCGTTCAGTTTCATTTCTTTGTTGAGACTTTGTTGTGATTGACACCTGTGATCGCTGTGTGGAGCTGCAATCCCTACGGGACCAGGTAAAAGAACTGAAAATGCAGCTAGAGGACCTTCGACTCATTAGGGAGAATGAGGAGATTATTAATAGGAGCTACAGACAAGTAGTCACACCAGGGCAAAGGGGCGAAGGCACATGGGTAACTATTAGGAAGGGGAAACCTCAGGTGATGGAAAGTACACCGGTGGACGTCCCCCTTCAAAATAAGTACTCTTGCCTGAGTACCACTGTGGGGGACAGCTCATCCAAGGGAGGCAGCGGTGGCCAGCTCCCTGGAGCTGAACAAAAACAAAAACCTAAAAAAAGAGCGAAAAGGCAGTGCTTATAAGGGACTCCCTAGTGAGGGGGGCGGACAGGCGTTTTTGTGGACGCAGACGGGAGTCGCGGATGGTGGTATGTCTCCCTGGAGCTGGGATTCGGGATGTCTCTGGACACGTCCCAGACATCCTGAACGGGGAGGTTGAGGAACTGGAAGTTGTAGTACATATAGGTACTACTGATATAGGCAGGAAGAGGGAAGTGGACATAAAAAGAGATTATAGGGAACTGGGTAGGCAGCTGAGAGAGAGGAAAGCGAAGGTAGTAATCTCAGGATTGCTGCCTGCGCCTCGGGAGAGCGAGAGCAGGAATAGTATGAGATGGAGGTTGAATACGTGGCTGAGGGACTGGAGCAGGGGGCAGGGATTCCGGTTCCTGGATCATTGGGACCTCTTTAGGGGCAGGTGTGACCTGTACAGCAAAGACGGGTGGCACCTGAATCCCAGGGGGACTAATATCTTGGCGGGAAGACTGGCTAGGGCTACTGGGGGACTTTAAACTAGAAAGGTTAGGGGGAGGGAATAGTGATGTGGAGACTGGGAGCAAGGAAGTTAGCTCCCAGGTAGGGAAGGACTCTAGGAAGGATGAGAGGCAGGTTAGACGAGTGGGGGAGAAGGGAAATGTCCAGTCTGAGGGACTGAGCTGTGTCTATTTTAATGCCAGGAGTGTAGTAAATAAGGTGGATGAACTTAGGGCGTGGATTGCTGCTTGGGATTGTGATGTGGTGGCCATTACAGAGACTTGGATGTCTCAGGGACAGGACTGGGTACTACAGGTCCCAGGATTCAGATCCTTCAGGAAGGACAGGGAGGAAGGCAAAAGAGGTGGTGGAGTGGCACTGTTGATCAGGGACAGTGTCTTGGCTGCAGAGAAGGTGGATACCGAGGAGGGAATATCTACGGAGTCTCTGTGGGTGGAAGTTAGAAATAGCAAAGGGTCGGTGATGTTGCTGGGTGTATTCTATAGGCCGCCCAATAGTGACAGGGAAGTTGAGGTGCAGATAGGGAAACAGATACTGGAGAGATGTAGAAATAACAGAGTTGTTGTGATGGGAGACTTCAATTTCCCAAACATCGACTGGAATATCCCAAGGGTAAGGGGTTTGGATGGGGAGGAGTTTGTTAGGTGTGTTCAGGAGGGTTTCCTGACACAGCACGTGGACAAGCCTACGAGAGGAGAGGCTGTACTGGACCTGGTACTAGCTAATGAACCAGGACAGGTGATGGATCTCTCGGTAGGAGAGCATCTTGGGGATGGAGATCATAATTCTATCTCCTTCACCCTTGCATTGGAAAAGGATAGGATCAGGCAGGCTAGGAAGGTGTTTGTCTGGAATAAGGGGAAATATGAAGACATCAGGCAGATGTTGGGGCGAATAAACTGGAAGGAGGTGTTCTTGGGGAAAAGCACAGAAGGAAGGTGGCAGATATTCAAGGAATGCTTGTCTGGAGCTTTGCACGACAACGTTCCGGTGAGACAAGGAGGTTTTGGTAGGACGCGGGAACCGTGGTGCACGAAGGCTGTGGTGAACATAGGAAGAAAAGAAAGGTGTATAAAAGGTTCAAAGAGCTAGGAGATGTTGGGGATCTAGAGAAGTATAAGGCTTATAGAAGAGAGCTTAAAAAGGAAATTAGGAGAGCCAGAAGGGGTCATGAGAAGGCCTTGGCTGGTAGGATTAAGGAGAATCCCAAGGCCTTCTACAAATATGTGAAAAGTAAAAGGATGAGAAGAGAAGGGATAGGACCTATAAAAGGTGAAGGGGGAAAAGTCTGTATGGAACCGGAAGAAATGGCAGAGGTGCTTAATGAGTACTTTGCCTCAGTATTCACGGTGGAAAGTGATCTGGGAGGATGCACTACAAGTTTGCGGCAGACTGAAAAGATTGAGTATGTAGATATTAAGGAAGCGGATGTGTTAGAACTTTTAAATGCTATCAAGATAGACAAGTCTCTGGGACCAGATGGGATGTACCCCAGGTTATTGTGGGAGGTGAGGGATGTCATTGCAGAGCCCCTGGCGATGATCTTTGCGTCGTCGATGGAGACGGGAGAGGTTCCGGAGGATTGGAGGATTGCGGATGTGGTCCCTATTTTCAAGAAAGGGAACAGGGATAGTCCTGGAAATTACCGACCGGTGAGTCTGACCTCAGTGGTTGGTAAGCTGATGGAGAGGCTTCTGAGGGACAAGATTTACGAGCACTTGGAGAAGTTTAGGTTGATTAGAAATAGTCAACATGGTTTTGTAAAAGGCAGGTCGTGCCTTACGAGCTTAATTGAGCTCTTCGAAAATGTGACTGAACACATTGACGAAGGAAGAGCAGTGGACGTGGTGTACATGGACTTCAGCAAGGCATTTGACAAGGTCCCACATGCAAGACTTCTTGAGAAGGTGAGAGGCCATGGGATCCAAGGGGCTTTGGCCTTGTGGATCCAGAACTGGCTTGCCTGCAGAAGGCAGAGGGTGGTTGTGGATGGCTCTTTTTCTGCATGGAGGTCGGTCACCAGTGGAGTGCCCCAGGGATCTGTTCTAGGACCCTTGCTGTTTGTCATTTTCATAAATGACCTGGATGAGGAAGTGGAGGGATGGGTGACTAAGTTCGCCGATGACACAAAGGTCGGTGGTGTTGTGGGTGGTCTGGAGGGATGTCAGAAGTTGCAGCATGACATCGACAGGATGCAAGACTGGGCGGAGAAGTGGCAGATGGACTTCAACGCGGATAAGTGTGTTGTGGTCCATTTTGGCAGATCCAACGGGATGAATGAGTACACTATCAAAGGTAGGAGTCTTAGCTGTGTGGAAGAGCAGAGGGATCTTGGGGTCCGGGTCCATAAGACTCTCAAATCGGCCTCCCAGGTGGAGGATGTGGTTAAGAAAGCTTACGGTGTACTGGCCTTCATTCATCGAGGGATTGAGTTCAGGAGTCAGGAGCTGCAGCTTTATAGGACCCTTGTCAGACCACACTTGGAGTACTGTGCGCAGTTCTGGTCGCCTCACTATAGGAAGGACGTGGAAGCTATTGAAAGGGTGCAGAGGAGATTTACAAGGATGTTGCCTGGATTGGGAGGCATGCCTTATGAAGACAGGTTGAGGGAGCTGGGACTGTTCTCCCTGGAGAGACGAAGGTTGAGAGGCGACCTGATACAGGTTTACAAGATGTTGAGAGGAATTGATAGGGTGGACTCTCAGAGACTATTTCCCAGGGCTGAAATGGTCGCGACGAGAGGGCACAGATTTAAGGTGCAGGGAAGCAAGTAGAGAGGGGATGCTAGGGGAAAGTTTTTCACTCAGAGGGTGGTGAGTGAATGGAATCGGCTGCCGTCGGTGGTGGTCGAGACGAACTCGCTGGGGTCTTTTAAAAGACTTCTGGATGAGTATATGGGATCCAATGGAATTGGGGGTTATAGATAGGTCTGTGGCTGGGTAGGTTTTGACGTGTTTGGCACAACTTGTGGGCCGAATGGCCTGTGTGTGCTGTAGTGTTCTGTGTTCTATGATACAACTGAATGGTTTGCCAGGCCATTTCAGAAGTCAGTTGAAAGTCAACCACATTGCTGTGGCTCTTTATCAGTGCAGAGTATAAAAATTCTGCTACGATAGATGGTTGAATTTGAATTCAATAAAAATTATCTGGAGTTAAGAATCTACTGATGATCATGTGTAAGAGGAATTTTCTGAGGTGCCCCTCTGAGGTGTCTTGTAATTAGCTGATCTCACTCAACCAATACAAAGACTTCGAAAGATAGCATGTGTTCAAAGAAAGAAAGTTTATGCATTTGGAGAAAAGATAATCAGTGAGTTCCAACTTTTCTCTCTTTCATAAGAATACAAATGTGTGATTGATATACTCTCCTGAACACTTCAATTCTCTGTCCTGCTTGCCATCCAACTGGAGTCTCCAATTACGATATAATACAATGTTATATTTGCCAGCAACATTCCACCTGTCAGTAGGAATAGGAGCTCATTAAATTTTTGCACCTAAGTTTCTTCCCTTGTTACTAAGAAACTAACTGTGTAATCCAGTGAAGTTCAGTTGGTAAAGGAGTCAGTTCTCCTGCCTGAATCCAGCCCTTTCTTATCAATGTGAAGAACAGTACTAGCTTTGCTAACCAGGAGTGAACATACTCCCATTTATTCAAGAATCCTGATTAACTTGCAGCTGCCGACCCAGACTGATAAGAACAAACTGCAAATTGTATCAAAGAATGTGGCATGTCTGCTGATGTCTGCTTCCCATCATGCTGAGCAAATAGACTGTTGTTTGGCCAAGACCCTCAAAGACATTTAAAACTACTTTTTAGGTACAATACTTGTTAAAAAAATTCATTACTATTGATTATATGTCATTCATAGACAATATCTTTGCATTAGGCACACAGTGAATCCTGATTAGGGCCAGTCATAGACAGCAGTGGGAAGTTGTGCGTGGAGCCTGAGGAGATTGGAGAGGTACTGAATAAATATTTCTCTTCGGTATTCACGCAGGGTGATGTAAATGTAGTTATGGGGAACACTGAGGTACAGGGTAGCAAACTGGAAGGTATCGAAGTAGATAGGGAGGATGTGCTAGATATTCTCGAGGGTTTGAAGTTGGATAAGTCCCCTGGGCCGGACGGGATTTACCCTAGGATTCTCTGGGAGGCAAGAAGAGGAGGAGATTGCAGAGCCTCTGGCTCTGATCTTCAGGTCGTCGTTGGTTACGGGTGTGGTTCCGGAGGACTGGAGGATAGCGAATGTGGTCCCGTTGTTCAAGAAGGGGAAGAAGACCTTCCAGGGAATTATAGGCCAGTGAGTCTTACTTCTGTGGTGGGCAAAGTGTTGGAGAGAATAATTAGGGATAGGATTTATAGTTATTTAGAGAGTAAATGAATTGATTGGAGATAGTCAGCATGGTTTTGTGAAGGGTAGGTCGTGCCTTACTAACCTCATTGAGTTTTTTGAAAAAGTGACTAAAGAGGTGGATGGGGGTAAGGCAGTTGATGTGGTATATATGGACTTTAGTAAGGCGTTTGATAAGGTGGCCCATGGAAGACTTCTGCAGAAAATGCAGATGTATGGGATAGAGGGTGATTTAGCTAATTGGGTTAGGAATTGGCTAGCAGATAGAAGACAGAGGGTGGTGGTTGATGAGAGATATTCATCGTGGAGTTCGGTGACAAGTGGTGTACCTCAGGGGTCTGTTTTGGGGCCCCTGCTGTTTGTAATTTTTATAAATGATCTGTATGAGGGTATTGAAGGATGGATTAGTAAATTTGCAGATGACAGTAAAGTCGGTGGAGTGGTAGATAGTGAAGAGGGGTGTTATAGTTTGCAGAGGGACTTCGACAAGTTGCAGAGCTGGGCCGAGAGGTGGCAAATGGAGTTTAATGTGGAAAAGTGTGAGGTAATGCACTATGGCAGAAATAATAAATGTGTAGAGTATAGGGCAAATGGTAGGATTCTTAGTAGTCTAGATGAACAGAGGGATCTTGGTGTGTATGTGCATAGATCCCTGAAAGTAGGCAGTCAGGTCGAGAAGGTTGTTAGGAAGGCATATGGAGTCTTGGCTTTTATTGGTAGAGGGATTGAATTTCGGAGCCGCAACGTCATGTTGCAACTGTACAAAACTCTAGTGCGGCCGCACTTGGAGTATTGTGTGCAGTTCTGGTCCCCACATTATAAGAAAGATGTGGAGGCATTGGAGAGGTACAGAGGAGGTTTACCAGGATGTTGCCTGGTATGGAGGGCAGGTCCTATGAAGAGAGGTTGAAGGATTTGAGGTTGTTTTCGTTAGAAAGGAGGCGGCTAAGAGGGGATCTTATTGAAACATATAAGATGATTAGAGGTTTAGATAGGGTGGACAGTGATAGCCTTTTTCCTAGGATGGAAAAAGCTAGCACGAGGGGACACAGCTTTAAATTAAGGGGTGATAGTTATAGGACGGATATCAGAGGTAGGTTCTTTACCCAAAGGGTGGTTAGGGAGTGGAATGCCCTGCCTGCAGCAGTTGTAGATGCGCCAAGTTTGGTGGCGTTTAAGAGGTTAGTTGATAAGTATATGGAAGAGAAGGGAATGGTTTAGTTTGGAGGGGCATTGCTTTTTATATTGGTCGGCGCAACATCGAAGGCCGAAGGGCCTGTTCTGTGCTGTAATGTTCTATGTTCTATTATTCTAAGGATTATAAGGCACCTTGTAACCTTCTCCTCAATCCAGCCTATTCATTATAGTAAATTTAAAACGAGGGCCTCTATACTAGGAATTCTATACTATCCTCCATCACCATGAAACCACTGGCGATTGTAATTCACCGATGTCCTTTGTGGAAGGAAATCTGCTGTCCTTATCTGGTCTGATCTAAATGTGACTCCACAGCCACAGCAATGTTTTTGGCTCTTGACTGCTCTCTGAATAAAGGCAACTAGTAAAGGGCAATAAATGTTGGCCACATTTAGAATATTTGCAAAATTCCAATTGCCACATTGGCAGAAGGATGTGGAGACTTTGGAGAGGATACAGAAAAGATTTGCCGGGATATTGCCTAGTTTGGAGACTAGATTGGACAAACTTGGTTTGTTTTTATTTGAATGTCGGAGGATGAGGGGGCAACCTGATAGAAGTTTTCAAAATTATGAGAGGCATGGATAGTCAGGATAGAAATATCGATTATCAGGGCCATAGGTTTAAGGTAAAAGAGGAAAAGTTTAAAGGACATGTAAGAGGCAAATATTTTCTTACAGAGAATGGTAAGTTCCTGGAATGTGCTGCCAGTGGAGGTGGTAGAAGCAGATACAATAGTATCGTTTAAGAGGCATCTTGACAGATACATGAATAGGCAGAGAATAGAGGGATACCGATGGAATAGAGGCAAAAGATCTTTAGTTTAGAAAGGCATCATGTATCGATGCAGCTTTGGTGGGCTGAAGGGCCTGTACCTGTGTTGTACTGTTCTTTGTTCATGCGTTGATTTTGTCTTCACAGTAGAGGGCACAAATTGTGTTGTTGCAGCATTTTTCTGATTTTTATTCTTTCAATCTTACTGCAACATGGTTATCTCCAGACATTCCCTCATGACAGAGATCCCATGACAATGGCAAGTCATGTAGGACGTTTAATAACGATTGCATTTTGAAACCCAAACACAAGCCCAATTGCACATTTCACAGCTTGCACACACTGCCAGTAATGACAACTGTATTGCATGCGACTCACTGACACACTTCCTTGTATCTTGCAGGACAACCTGAAAGCAACAGGAACTAACCAAAGAGGACATGCGTGCCAACAATTCCTAATCCACAGGTAAGCGACAGTGCAGGCTATCATTGGGGCAGCCATAGCCATTGTGAGGCTGAAACTGTAACAAATTTATGTGGTGCTTTTAACATAATTAAATTTCCCAAGGTGCTTCACCAGAGAATTATTATTATGACAGTCACTTGAGGAAGTACTAGTTTAGATGACAAAAAATTTTTTCATTGTGATAAGTTTTAAGTAATGTCTTACTTAAAGAGGGAAAGTGAAGTAGAGCTATTTAGGGAGGATTTTCTAGAGGTGAATCCATGGCGGAGTGATTTAAATTCAGGAATGCTCAAGTGTGCAGAATTCGGATGTACACAAGTATTTAATTGTGGGGCCACAGAGGATTACAGATACTAATCTTAATCCTCCTTACATCTTACCTCTTCTTCATTCTACACACAGTTCCAATTTACAAATTCTAGATGGTGTAAACATGCATCTCTTGTGTTCCACTTCTCATCCTTGCAACACAATCTTATCCTGATGCTTTTCTCCTTACCTGAAGAAAAGTGGGAAACAACAAGGAGCAGTGATGATGAAAATGTGACATCACTTGATTTTATACTCTTGGTCACTGTCTCTGTCCACAGTTTAGAGAATAGCAAGGGGTGGAATTTGCATTTGGGGAGGCCTGAGCATCAGTTGCTTGCTGCTATGGCAGGCAGCAAGGATTGTGCACATGTCAGTTCACCAAAATGGGGGGTTGATCATGTATTCTGCTGTAATCTAGATGAGGCACCCCATACAGAAAAATGCCAGTGAGTACCCATGAAAAATGTTTGCTACATGGGAAACCAATCAGAAAGCTTATTTTTGGTACATTTGTTAGAACAGCATATTCTAGATCCAATCAAAGATCAGGCTACACTAGGTCTAGTGGCGTGCATGAGACAGATTGATTAAAGACCTCCATAGTAAAGCAATCTGTAGACAGCAGTGATCTGAATATGATTGAATTTCATGTTTAGAGACCATAGAATCCCTACAGTGCAGAAGGAGGACATTTGGCCCATTCAATCTTATTCAGGTCTATTCACAGAACCATATATATTTCCTTCAATAATCCCCCTAATTTACTCATTTTTGGACACTATATGGCAATTTAGCATAGCCAGTCCACATAACTGGGCTTTGGGCTGTGGGAGGAAGCCAAAACACCTAGGGAAACCCATGCAGACAATGGGAAAATGTGCAGACTCCACACAGGCAGTCACCTAAGAATGAAATTGAACCCAGGTCCCTGGTGCTGTGAAGCAGCAATGCCAACCACTGTGACACCCTTCACTCTGAAGAAGAGAATAGTGGTCTGAGGGGAGGCGATGGCCTTGTGGTATTATCTCTAGACTATTATTCCAGAAACTCAGTTAATGTTCTGGGGACCCATAGCAGCTGGTGGAATTTGGATTCAATACAAAATATCTGGAATTAAATATGTACTGGTGACCATTGTTGATTGTCAGAAAAACCGACCTCATTCATCAATGTCCTTTAGGGAAGGAAATCTGCCATCCCTGATGCTGTGAGGCAGCAGTACCAACCACTGTGCAACCCACATGGAATTTTCCCTCCAAATCACTCGCTATCTTAACTTGGAACTATTTTGCTATTCCTTTCTTGTCAGAACCCTCGAGTTCCCTCCCTCGCTGATGAATTTAATCTTGGCAAGCTGTTATGGAGGGAGGCACAGGGTTTTGACCGAATAATGAAAGAAATGTGACCTAGCTCCAAATTAGGATTGTATGTACAAAAGTAAAATACTGCAAATGCTGGAATTCTGAAAGAAAAACAAAAGATTTGGAAACACTGAATATGATGGTATAACGTCACTGGAATAAGTCATCAGTGACCCAAGCTCTGGGGAGGTGGGCTTAAATCTCATCACAGCAGTTGGCTGAGTTTAAATTCAATTAATTTTATCATTCTGGAATTAAAAACTAGACTCAGTAATGTGACTGTGAAACTACATTGTTTTAAAAACCCATTTGCTTCAGATATTCTTTGGGGAAGGAATTCTGCCATCCATACCTGATCTGGCCTACATGTGACTCTAGACTCTCAACAGTGTAACTCTTAACTACTCTCTGAAATGGTGCTAGCAAGCCATTCAAGTTCAAGGGCAGTTATGGGTGGGCAACAAATGCTGGTCTTGTCCATATTGGAGAAAAGAATTAATTTTAAAAACCTGAAACATTAATTCTGATTTTTCTCTCCACTGATGCTGCTTGACATGCTGAGTGTTTTCAGGATGGTTAGTGACTTTGAGGCGAACTGGCAGGTGATGGTATTCCCATGGGTCTGCTGCTCTTGTCCTTCTAGATTGTAGAAGATGCAGGTTTGGAACCTTGGTGAGTTGCAGCAATGTATCTTGTAGATGAAATACAGTGCAGAAAGTGAATGTTTCACAAGGTAGGTACTTATCAGGTGGGCTGCTTTCTCCTGGATAGTGATTTATTTTGTGTTACTGGACCTGCACTCATTCAGTGCAGAGTATTCCATCACACTTTCAACTAGTGCCTTTTAAAAAGTTGACTGAATTTTGGGAGACATGAAGTGTCTCATCACAAAATTCGCAACCTCTGAACTGTGACCTGATAGAGGTTAATAGGATTGTGAGTGGCATGGAAAGAGTGGATAATGAGATGCTCACCCTGTGTACCAGGGGACATAGATTAAAGGTGCATGGGGAAGACTTTATAGGAGATGTGTGAGGCAAATGTTTTTACACAGAGGGTGGTAAATGGAATGTGTTGCCTGGGGAGATGGTGACAGCAGGTATAATAATGGCATTTAGACAAATACATGAACAGGATAGAAATAAAAGGATATGGATTCCGTTAAGTGCATACAGTTTTAGTTTAGACAGACATCATGATCGGTGCAGGCTTGGAGGGCTAAAGGGCCTGTCCCTGTTACATCATGTTCTTTATTCTTTACTCTTTACTGCCATAGGGGATGGTCTTGTCACTGCGCCCTGAAGCCAATGGGCAGGGTGAGCTGTTAAGATCGCGAAAGAGCCATGAAATCAGATTTGCACTGATTTTCTCACCTCTCTCAATCTTACTGGAAACGGGTAACCAGTGCGTCGGGGTGTGAGGCTGAATAAATGATTTAAATTTATTAAAATATCAATTTACATAAAATTAGAGAGCCCAAGATTGGATTGGCCACACTTACTTGCCTGTGTGGCCTTGCCAGGGAAGGTTTTCTCTAGTGAGGATCATGTGTGATCCCCATCAATAGGGACCTGTCATGATGGCTTTGTGATGACCTGTCAGAGGCTGTTGAGGCCCTCCCCCGGGATGTCGAGGGCAAAGGGAAATACTCTGGGCAATATCAGTCTGGCAGTGCCAAGGGAGCGGGGCCAGAGGGCAGAGACAGACCATGGGAAGGCTGTTCATTGGTAGGATGGGGAGAGAATCTGCACAGTGATCTGTAGAGAGTGAGAGGGGTGACTGCCACTTTGAATGGTGATGTGGCGGGGGGGGGAAATCGCGATCAGTCAGTTTATGGGGGGATTGTTCCTTGGCTGAGGGGATCGTGAATGGCTGCAGTGCCCTGTGGTAACATGAGATGGTGGATTGGGGAGAGGGGGGGGTGTGCCAGGTTTAAGCACAAGGCCTCTGATTATTAGCAGTGATTACACATGTAATCATGCCCCCTACTGCTTTCAGCCAGATTTCAGCTGATTTAGACTCCAGCTACTTTCCCAGGCGGAAATCACATTGAAGGTTTTTTTTTTGCACAGAGTGCATAAGATTCAACTGGTGGCCTCGCTGAAAAAGCAGATTTGAAAACCCATTTTCCCACCCAAACTGGACTTAAAACATTTTAGTAGCCTCGCTTTTTGTTGCTCATCCAGTTATGTTTCTATTGAACTGTAACCCTCAAAGTTGATGGTGAGGAATTGAGGTATGGTAATCTTGTTCATTGTTAAGAAGAGATGATTAGATTCTCTTGTTGGAAATGGCACTGTGCAATGTGATTATTTACCACTTATCAACCTGCATATTACCTAGATCTTACTGCTTATGGACATAGTAACAGTTGAGATTAGTCAAAGCAAATTTTCCCATTTGTAACCTTATGTTGGAGCAAACATTATCAAAATAGAGGAAAATGGTTGGGCCTAAGATACTACCGAGGAGTTCATGCAGTGCTGTCCTGGGGCTGAGGTGATTAGCTTCCAACAACTGCAACCATTTTCCTTTGTGCTAAATATGCCTCCATCCAGTGGAGAGTTTTCCCTAATTTCCATTGAGTTTTACAAGGACCTCTTTTTGGCCACTTTGGTCAAATACTAACTTGATATCAACTGTAATCACACTCGCGTCATCTTTGTCCATCTTTGGACCAAAGTTGTAATCAGCTCAGACTTCAAGTGATCATGATGAAACTCAAAACTCCACATCAGTAAGTAGGTTATTGCTAAATGCCATTTGATAATTCTGTCGCCAACACCTTCTATTATTCTGCTGATGAGCAACACCAGACTCTTGGGATGATAATTTGCCAGATTAAATTTGCCCTTCCTTTTGTGTACAAGATGTACCTGGATAATTTTCCATATTATTGGGTAAACATCAGTTATTATGGTTGTACTGGAACAGATTTGTTAAGACTGCGGCTAGTTTTGGATCTTTAGTTCAGGTATTATGTAAGTCTTAAAGATGCAGAAAATGTCTTTAGTCTGCATCTTTAAGACTTGAATAGCAGGTTCGCTGCAAAGACTCACATTCTATTCAGTATTCTATAAACTGCGTGTGTTTTTATATGCTCTTTCTCTGATCAGAACCTTCCACACACCTGACGAAGAAACACTGTTTCCGAAAGCTTGTGGGTTTACTATCAAATAAACTGGTTGGACTCTAACCTGGTGTTGTGAGACTTCTTATTGTGTTTACTTCAGTCCAAAGCCAGTATCTCTACATCATGTCAATGCAGCACCTGCACTATATGTTATTAAGTTATTATATTTGATTAATAATTAAAATTAATGCATAACAACTTAAAAAATGAATGCTGGAAATGTGAAATAAAAGTAGAAAATACAGGGAAAAGCGTAGGCAGGGCAGACAGCATCTGTGAAGAGAGAAACAGAGTTAATGTTTTGAGTTCCAATGACTCTTCTGCAGACCTAAAGTGAGGAAAAAATGTGGTAAATTTTACAATGTTTAAGAATGGGTGGAGCAAGATAGGATCATCCCCTTGACACTTGGTTTGAAATTGTTTGAAATCACTTCAGCCTTGTCTCTATGCTGAGCTGGACTTCATGGATTGTATTACTGGACCGTTGACCCTCTTGTGTCACCAAATTGGATCAGTGTTGTGCCTGAAGCTGGGGAGTTCTGGGGTCTCCTTCCTCCTCCTCTCCACACAACAGTATATATCTGGACAGCATTATGCTGTGGGACATCAACGGTCTCAAATTTGATAATGCCACTTTCCAAAATAGTGTTGCAGTGATATGCTGGTAATATTTGTGGAAACCACTCCTCTGGTTGGTGGATGTTGCAGGACTACAGAGCTTTTATCTGATCCCTTGGTTATGGGATTTACTTAACTGCCCATTGCATGCTGCTTCTGCAGTTTGGCATGCAGACAGTGGTGCTGTGTTGTAACTTCACCTGGTTGATACCTTGTTTTTTGATCTGATACTGGCCCTGGCTTGTTCTCCTGCATTCCTTATTCAACCAGGATTGGGCTTCTGGCTTGATGGTAATGGCCCGAGATTTTGGCAGAATGTATTTCTTCTGCAGGGTTAGTAATCCAGATGATGAGTTCAAATTCCATTGTGGCAGTTTGAGAATTTGAATTCAGCCAGTGAAGTTTGGAAGTAAGAAACTGTTCTCCACTAAAGTAAATATGAAGCTGTTGAATTCAGTATGGCCCTCTGAAATGACTCAGCCGGCCACTCAAATTGCATAAAGAACAAGATTCAGCAGGTGAGCTACAGTGGATCAAGAAGGCTCACCAAAGGACAATAACAGCTAGCCACATCCTGAGAACAAATCTTAAAAGTAAGCTAGTGTGAAACCAGGACTATAATTCAGGTCACCAGTTGTGGGTGACAGTAAATCATCTCGTTTGTGGAGGCAGTCAGAACTGCGGGCGGGAGGGAGGTGATTGAACTGCTGTGATTTGCAGTTACATGTGAGTGCACATGTTTCTCCCATCAGAAACAAGTGAGCGCTTGAGCCACCCAACTCAAGACCAAAGCAGCAGTGGCAGAAATGCCAGCATAAACCGATGGCAAGTGACAAAACACCATTCTCAGGCGAAGGCATTTAAATTGACCTATCATCTAAACTCTGCATCACCTTGCATAAAACTATGAATATACAGTAATTGCATCCTGCATTGCCAACAGGTATTCTAACCTACAGGATTTATCTTGAGGTTTGAAATATTTTTTCTGTTTAACAAACAGAAGCAACATGTGTCTCAAGTAGCTCAGAATTTACCAAGTTGCTTTGCATATTGCCTCAATGAAGCTGAGTAGAGAATGAACTCTTGTTGTTATTCATTGTAAGGTCCTTTAGGAAAAATAAGTCATGTGTGTAATGTTACCTTGGCAACCATCTTTAATTCAGAAACTTTCTCTCTTGTCTAACCCCATGACCACAGATGTAGAAAGCTATCTTGTTTGTTCACTTCTGTCCATGGATTTATGATAGTGTTCCTGTGTTCACAATGAGTGGGCAATCCTCCTTTGCAATAAACAAACCTTTCTCTCCTTCCCATCCTTAACTGTTGACTGCAAGGACTTCAGTTTTTAAGGTGCGTTGTTTTGTCACCCTTGCCTTGAGGTACAGTTGATTTGACAACGTCTAATGCTGCTGATGGCATTGAGACATAAGCAGCTCAAGTAGTAATAGAGCTAAATATTCTCAAGGTGTTGAACAGGGGGTGCTGTTATGATCCCCATGGAAACAGATAAATAATAAAAACAAATTTGAACTTCCTGATAGCTAGCTGAAAGAATGACATCGCAAGATTTCACATTTTAAGACTTTACTGTAACAAACTAAAAGCACCATTGACTAAACTATTTTAGTAGGAAACTGAATACTTTAAACTACAGAACTTTTTAATAAATATTTTTATTGGGGATTTTCCCCGTTTTTACTAACAGTGAAACAAATTGTCAAGGATTGATAAAGTACAGCATAATTTTTTTCACAAATACAAAAAGAAAAGACCAGCAAATATCATTACAATTTGTTGTAATTGTAATCAGTCCCTCACTTGTACAGATAACGAAAGGAGTGGAGAATAAAGGGATTATAGGATAAAACAATGAGCCTCATGGTACTAATGGTGAACATTTTGGTGATAGTGACCACAATTCGGTTACGTTCACCTTAGTGATGGGTAGGGATAGGCATGAAGCTGGGGGCAGTAGTTATAGCTGGGGGAAGGGTAATTATGAGGCCATAAGGAGAGAATTAAGGTGCGTAGATTGTACTAGGAAACTACAGGGACTGGGAACATCTGAAATGTGGAGCTTATTCAAGGAGCAGCTGCTGCGAGTCCTTGATAAGTATGTCCCTGTCAGGCAAGGAGGAAATGGTCGAGTAAGGGAACCTTGGTGTACGAATAAAGTTAATTCGCTGGTTAAAAGGAAAAAGGAGGCTTATGTCAGGATGAGGCTTGAAGGCTCGGTTAGTGCAATGGATAGCTATAGATTAGCCAGGAGGGAGCTAAAGAGTGAGTTGAGGAGAGCTAAGAGGGGATACGAGAAGACTTTGGCTGATAGGATTAAGGAGAATCCTAAAGCTTTCTTTAGATATGTTAAGAGTAGAAGATTGATTAGGGCCAGTCATATACAGCAGTGGGAAGTTGTGCGTGGAGCCTGAAGAGATTGGAGAGACACTGAATAAATATTTCTCTTCGGTATTCACGCAGGGAGACGTAAATGTAGTTGTGGAGAACACTGAGGTACAGGGTTGCAAACTGGAAAGTATTGAAGTAGATAGGGAGGATGTGCTATAGATATTCTTGAGGGTTTGAAGTTGGATAAGTCTCCTGGGCTGGACGGGATTTACCCTAGGATTCTCTGGGAGGCAAGAGAGGCGATTGCAGAGCCTCTGGCTCTGATCTTCAGGTCGTCCTTGGTTACGGGTGTGGTTCCGGAGGACTGGAGGATAGCGAATGTGGTCCCATTGTTCAAGAAGGGGAAGAGAGACCTTCCAGGGAATTATAGGCCAGTGAGTCTTACTTCTGTTGTGGGCAAAGTATTGGAGAGAATTATTAGGGATAGGATTTCTAGTTATTTAGAGAGAAATGAATTGATTGGGGATAGTCAGCATGGTTTTGTGAAGGGTAGGTCGTGCCTTACTAACCTCATTGAGTTTTTTGAAAAAGTGACTAAAGAGGTTGATGGGGGTAAGGCGGTTGATGTGGTATATATGGACTTTAGTAAGGCGTTTGATAAGGTGGCCCATGGAAGACTTCTACAGAAAATGCAGATGTGTGGAATAGAGGTGGATTTAGCTAATTGGATTAGGAATTGGCTGGCAGATAGAAGACAGAGGGTGGTGGTTGATGGGAGATATTCATCGTGGAGTTCGGTGACACGTGGTGTACCTCAGGGGTCTGTTTTGGGGCCCCTGCTGTTTGTAATTTTTATAAATGATCTGGATGAGGGTATTGAAGGATGGATTAGTAAATTTGCGGATGACACCAAAGTCGGAGGAGTGGTAGATAGTGAAGAGGGGTGTTCTAGTTTACAGAGAGACTTGGACAAGTTGCAGAGCTGGGCTGAGAGGTGGCAAATGGAGTTTAATGTGGAAAAGTGTGAGGTAATGCACTTTGGCAGGAATAATAAATGTGTAGAGTATAGGGCTAATGGTAGGATTCTTAATCGTGTTGATGAACAGAGGGATCTTGGTGTATTTGTGCATAGATCCCTGAAAGTAGGCAGTCAAGTCAATAAGGTTGTTCAGAAGGCATACGGAGTCTTAGCTTTTATTGGTAGGGGGATTGAATTTCGGAGCCGCAACGTCATGTTGCAACTGTACAAAACTCTAGTGCGGCCGGACTTGGAGTATTGTGTGCAGTTCTGGTCCCCACATTATAAGAAAGATGTGGAGGCATTGGAGAGGGTACAGAGGAGGTTTAACCAGGATGTTGCCTGGTATGGAGGGCAGGTCTTATGAAGAGAGGCTGAGGGATTTGAGGTTGTTTTCGTTAGAAAGAAGGCGGCTAAGAGGATACCTTATCGAAACATATAAGATGATTAGAGGTTTAGATAGGGTGGACAGTGATAGCCTTTTTCCTAGGATGGAGAAAGCTAGCACGAGGGGACACAGCTTGAAATTAAGGGGTGATAGTTACAGGACGGATATCAGAGGTAGGTTCTTTACCCAGAGGGTGGTTAGGGAGTGGAATGCCCTGCCTGCCGCAGTTGTAGATGCACCAAGTTTGGTGGCGTTTAAGAGGTTAGTTGATAAGTTTCTGGAAGAGAAGGGAATGGTTTAGTTTGGAGGGTCATTGCTTTTTATATTGGTCGGCGCAACATCGAAGGCCAGAGGGCCTGTTCTGCGCTGTAATGATCTATGTTCTAATGCACGCTCTCACCCACAGGATAATAAGGACTGAGTGATATAACATAAGGGAGGCCCAAGAGTCAAATATAACTAATCGGAGCCGAACTCAGCAACCTTTGAACAGTGAAAGAACATCACGAAAGAGGAAACATCAGGATACAACCTCAAAACCCAGACATGGGATAAAAGCGTCCACTCTCGTATAGGATAATAATAGAAGCAGAGCTATGTAGCCTCACGGGAAGAGTGCAGATAAAACAGAGCCGAGTACCTAAACTTTCTCCTGGATCCCATGAATTACAACATACTTTCTATTAGAGAGACCAAAACCTATCATCTCAGTAATGTTTGAAGAAGGGAAAGGGTTCATGAATTTTGTACCTAGAATACATCACAAACAAAACACTTCATCACAGCTGACCTCCCCAGGCTTATACTGCCCCTGGCATTAATATAAATTATTTGTTAATGTCTTGCGTGCTTTAACTCTCATTTTTATAAAGGCATATAGTTAAATGTGACTGTTGCTTTGCAGACTTTGTGAATCTTACCTGTTTGTATTAGTTGAACATCATTATGTAGATGGTAGTTTACGATACCAGCTTTTGACAGTTGCTGATGGCAGATCGCAATACCAGGTTTTAACAGGGCAAGTCCTGCTGGTACAGCTGCAATTTCAAAGACAGGGATGCCGGTACTGCTGCAGATGGGTTTTGATTCATGACCGGAGTGAAGACTGTGTTGTGACTGCAGGACTGTAATTCCTGATTAAATCTGGGGCTGAATCAGGACCAAGAAAGGAAGACCTGGAGTTCTGGCTGAAATTGGAAATTTGTATCGTGATTGACACTAAGACTCAGAATGAATTAAAGCCTGCTTGTATTTGTGTTCAAGGAGAAGTCTGGTAATCCTTGTTTGGAATCAGTTTCTTCCAAAGCTTTGGAATATAAGCCCTGTATTTTGACTCACTGACCATACAATCTCAGAGGTATTATTTTACCTACAACATTTTTAAGCCCACTATCCCTGTACCAAAGAAAAGCCAGGCAGTGTACCTTAATGACTACTGTCTGGTGACTTTGATATCCATCATTATGAACTGCTTCAATAAGTTAGTCATGGCACACAACAAATCTGGTCTCCCAGATTGCCTGGCTCTACTACCATTTGCCTATCGCCACAACAAGTCCACAGCAGACGCTATCGCCCTGGCTCTACATTCAACCCTAAAACGTCTGAATAATAAAGACTCCTTTGTCAGACTCCTTTTTATTAACAACATCTCAGCTTTCAACACCCATTCTAACTTCTCCCTCTGCACTTGGATCCTCGACTTCTGAAGCCCAGATTCCCCAAAGAGTAGGTAATGACATCTCCTGCACAATTATTCGAAACAGTAGTGCCCTGCGAGGTTTTGTTCTCATCCCCTTACTATATTCTTTATACAGTCATGACTGTGTGGCCAGATTTGCTCCAGTTCCATTTTGAAGTTTGCTAATGACACCGTTATAGTGGGTCAGGTCTCAAATAATGATTAGAAAGGGATTGAGAAACTGGTAAATTGGCAATAATTTCTCCCTCAATGTCAGTAAAATGAAGGAGATATTAATTGATTTCAGAAAGCATAATGGAAGACATGCCCCTTTCTACATCAATGGAAATGAAGTGGAAGTGGTCGAGAGCTTTAAGTCTATAGGTATCCAGATCACCAACAACTTGTCCTGATCCCTCCATGTTGATGCTAGGCTTAAGAAAGCGCATCAACGCCTCTACTTTCTCAGAAGGCTCAGGAAATTTGGCACGTCTGCTATGACTCATACAAATTTTTATAGATGCAGCATAAAAAGCATCCTTTCCGCTTGTAACCCAGCTTGACGTGGCTCCTACACTGACTAAAATTACAAGAAACTACAAAAGGTTATGAACATAGCTCAGTCTGTTATGCAAATTAGCTCCCACTTCCTAAATACTTCCCACTGCCTCAGAAAAGCAGCCAGTAGAATCAAGGACCCCATGCACCCCGACATACCCTCTTCCACCTTCTTTGGGAAAAAGATACAAAAATCTGAGATCACATATCAACTGACTCAAGAACAGCTTCTTCTCTGCTGCCATCACATGTTTGAATGGGTCTACCACATATTAGGATATCTTCCTCTACACCCTAGCTATGACTGTGACATTATATTCTGTACCCTCTCATTTCTTCCTCCCCAACATATTTTGAATGGTATGTTTTGTCTGTGTAGCATGAAAAAATATATTTTGCTGTATTTCAATATTTGTAACAATAATAAAGGATAAAATAGCTGCTATTTTAAGGGATATTGAGAAATAAAAGAAGAGACAATAAGCTAAAGATTCTCACACTATGCTTGGGCTCACCACAAAACAAGCCTCACTATCTCCAGTTACACGAAGGTACCACTCAAGTCCCAGCATCAGCAGGAAAATTTAACCCATTTTCTCATGAAGGACATCTCATCAACTGGAAGATGAAGAATCATAAAGACATCCATAGATGATATGTTTCAAGGAGAGATACAATCCTCTCCCTCTCAACAAGATGAGGGAAGTCCTGTGTGATCAGATATTATAAATAGGATCCTATATCAACTTCAGTGACCCAGATAATGAAAGGAAACCCTTTGAGAGTGAGGAAAACCAGGATAAGACCATAGATGCGAGGCACTGTAGGAGCTTAAGGGGAGAAAGGAAGGAGAGGAAGATGGTCCCATAAATGCAACATGCTACCAAAAAAAAAGCAAGGTACTGTAGACTCTCAATACAGGTTAGAACATGGGAAAAACTGAGAAAATGCAGAAAATTCACAAGTAGGCCCTGCAAATCTTAACCCCGCCCCACCGCTGCACCATTCCCTCATCTAATCAATTCTCCACAGGGTCCAGGAATGGATAATCAAAGTAGCTTCTGCCCTAACTTATCCAGCCATGACAAACACAGAACAATGACACAATCAATACAGTATTGATGCCTGTGATGATAGTGGTGTAGTACTGCTGCTTCACAGTTCCAAGGACCTGGGTTCGATTCTGGGCTTGGGTCATTGTCTGTGTGGAGTTTGCACGTTCTGCTTGTGTCTGTGAGGGTTTCCTCTGGGTGCTCCAGTTTCCTTCCACAATCCAAAGATGTGTGGGTTAGTTGATTGGCCATGCTAAAAATTGCCCTTTAGTGTCCTGAGATGCATAGGTTGTAAGGATTAGCGAGTTAATATGTTAAGGGAAACATTTAATAATTCAGTTTTATTCAACAGGTATCTGCAAGGAGTGCAACTCCAAAGCTGGGAGAGCGGCGTAATTATTCATTTTTGCTTTGCAAGTGATTATTTTAAGTAGAGTTAATGGACTTTTGTTTCATAGAACAAAGTCATAGAATCCTCCAGTGCAGGAAGAGGCTGTTCAACCTGTTAAGCCTATACCAACAATAATCCCATCCAGCCTTCATCTCTGTAACTCCACATGTTTACCCTGCTAACCTCCTAACACTGTGAAAAATTAACATGGCCAATCAATCTAACCTGCACATCTTTGGACTGTGAGAAGAAATCGGAGCACCGGGATATCACCCATGCAGACACGGGGAGAATGTGCATAATACACCAAGCAACCCAAGGCTGGAATTGAACCCGAGCCCAGGTGCTGTGAGGCACAGAGCTAATCATTGTGTCTCCGTGCCATTTTCCTTCAATTCCCTTGGATTTCTGATGAGAGCAATTGACAAGTTCATGTGATGAAGTGGTTTATGTGCCTTCTAGGTCTGCAGCACAAAAAACAGCTTGTGCAAAATGCAGTTTAGTTTTCAGCTGAACCCTAGTTGATGTTAGAAGGATCTTGCAGTCTCCTAAAACTAAATTTCTCTCTCAAAGTTTCAAGACTGCCTATACTCATAGCAAGTATATTTATAGCTGCTAACAGTATTTAAAATGGCATTTAAGTCTGCAAAAGGAATGTTGCTAATTTGGAACTGAAAAAAATTGTTAAAAATTAAAGTTGTTTCTTTTTCATTTTAAGTATTACTCAACTTTGTATAGTTAGCTTGCTTCATTTGTTAGTTACAATTAAACTGTTATTAAATAAAATGTGTTTATTATAAAATATCCCTGATTTGTCAGTGGAATTATTTCTGGAGCAAAATATCCTATCACATTCATGCCAAAATAGAAAAATTGTTGTGATTCAGTCTGGCTTCATTATATATGTTGGGGTTCTGATCCAGGACCCTAACACACCATACCTGGGCTTTGAACAATATAAACTCCCCATCTCCCGTCACATCTGAGACATTATTCAGGCCACACCAGCAACAGAATTCCAACCATTTCCCATCCCGTCATGGAAATCCAAGCAACAGGAAGTGTTCTTGCCCTGACATGGTGACACGGTGATTAGCATTGCTGCCTCAAAGTACCAAGGACCTGGGTATAATTTCGACCTTGGGTGACTGTGTGGAGTTTCACATTCTCCCTATGTCGGCATGAGTTTCCTCTGAGTGCTCCAGTTTCCTCCCATAATCCAAGATGTGTGGGTTAGATGGATTGGCCATACTAAATTGCCCCTTAGTGTCCCAAGATGTGTTGGTTAGGAGGATAGCAGGGTAAATATCTGGGACTGTGAGAGAGGGCCTTCTTGGAGATTCGGTGCAGAATTGATGTACCACATAGCCCCTTTCTGCACTGTAGGAGTTCCATGTTTTTAAGCGAAGGTGATGGTGACAGAGGACAGAAAGAATGAAAAAAGCAAAGTCCCCAGTCTGAATGACTGTGATAGTACCAGTAATGGATCTGCCTGGAGGAATTCACTAAATGAGCTATGGTCTGACTTGGATCTCCACAGTCACAATTTAAGCTGTTCCTCTTGTTCCACTTATGGGGCAAGTGCTACACCTTCTCTGACCCACCCTGAGCTGGGTGGCACGGTGGCACAGCAGTTAGCACTGTTGTCTCACAGTTTGATTCCTGACTTGGGTCACTGTCTGTGTGGAGACTTTACGTTCTCCCCTGTGCATGTTCTCCGTTCTTCTTCTTCTTCTTCTTCTCCTTCTCCTCTCCCCCCCCCCCGCCCTGCGCAAGAGTCCGAAGGACTTGCTGGAAAGATGCATTGGCCATACTAAATTCTCTCTCAAGTGTGCCCAACAGGTGCTGGAATGTGGCAACTAGGGGATTTTCACAGTAACTTTTTTGCAGTATTAATGTAAGCCTACTTGTGATGCTAATAAACATTAACTTTAAAAACTTTAAGATAGGTGAAAGTTGTCCAGATTTTCTGTGGAATGTTGAAATCTGGGACTTCACCACTTGAGTCAGTTGTTAGTGTTGAACTCTATTATCTCTCAGCTTCAAAAAACCTGTTCTACAGACTGGTGATGGAGAAATCAAGAGACTGGGGACATCTTTTACAATTTGCAAAGCATTTACCAGCAACAGAAGGTTATGCTAGATTGTCATTGTGTATGAAGTCATATTTAGTTCAGAGAGAGCGGGGGGGGGGGGCTTATGTACAATTGGGTATTAAAAAATGAGAGTTCTAGTCATAACTACTTCAATGTGTCTGGGTTCAATGTCAAAGTTGCATCAGTTAGGATGATGCTACAGATAAATCTCCATCCTACAGACAAGAGATTGACCTGATATCACCACAGCTATGGGTGGCACTGATTGGGAGTCACTATTGAAGCATGTACTTAGCCACATTAAGCTAAACTTAGCTCAGCAACTAACCCTGTAGTCAACAGCTCTCACACTTGACCTAACCACATCCTACCTTTTATTTTCTGGAGTCAGCACCCAGCTCTGTATCAAACTCCTCTATACTTCCTTTCCAAATCCCTGCCCCAAGACTTTTGCCCTGATCTAGTGTCATCCAATGTAACTCTTGAGTATAGCGTCTGCATATTACGCAGATCCCTCTGTTACTCCAAGTTTACAGGAAAAGATAAGTGCAGCCTTAGTTGGCAATACTATAGTCAGGAATAGACACAGTTCTCTTTAGCCACAGTCAAGAGTCTGAAAGGCTGTGTTGCCTGCTCGTTGTGGGGATTCAGGACATCTGCTCTGGACTAAAGAGGAGGAGAGGATCCAGCGGTCGTGGTCCATGCAGGCATCAATAACATAGGTAGAACGGGAAGAAGGTTATGTGTAGGCAGTTTGAGGAGTTAGGTACTAAATTAAAGATCAGAACTTCCAAAATTATAATCTCTGGATTATTACCTGAGTCACATGAAAATTAGCAAAAGGTATGTAAAATTAGAAAGATGAATACGTAGCCGTGGGAGAAATGGGTTTCTGTTCTTGGGACGTTGGCATCAGTACTGGGAAAAGTGGAGGCTGTATCATTGGTCCGCCCTACATCTGAACCATTCTTGGGGATCAAATAATGAGGGAAATAGAGACAGGTTTAAGTTAAAAAGTGGGAGAGTTGATTCAGTAGCTTGGAAAATTAGGAACTCAGTGTTGAAAGCACATTAGGGATCAGTCTGAATGCCAACACTAATTGCAGGTAGGAACAGATTGTACTAACATTATATTACAGCAAAGATTCATACAGATTTCCTGTATGAGTCGCCTAACTAGGAAGAGGGAGGGTTGCAAGAATGGAAGATTTCAAAAATCAGGGGTATACCAGGGAGCATTGTACAGGATTTTGAGGGGGGCCTTGACTGTCATAGTGTGACATGCCAGGGCTGGAAACATAAACAAAAATATACAGAGCAAGTCCAAAATTCTAAATTACTGTAAAAAATCAAAGCGAAATGTTCTTTATCTGAATGCATGAAGAATTTGCAACAAGTTATATGAGTTGATAGCACAGGTTGCAACATATGAGTATGATGCATTAGCTGCTACCAGGACTGGATGCTCAACTTTACAGTGTGTGCAGTATTCGAAAAGAACAAGTAAAAGGGGAAAGGCAGGGTAGCATTGTTAATCAAGGAAGGTTTCACAGTAATGCTGAGTCATGATATAAAGGCGATACATAATGTTGTAGAATCAATTTGAGTTGAAATTGTGAATATCAGCGGGGAAAAAAAACAAGGGTGATAGTAATTTATAGAATGCCAAAATGTTACTTCTCAAGAAGTCAGTATAAATAGAGAAATATAAAGGGTTTGTTTGAAGGAAACTGAGAGTCACGAGGTACTGAGGAAGGCACCAAGGTCGCAGGAGTGTACAGGCACACAGGATGATGGATTGAGGTGTATATACTTCAATGCAAAGAGCATCAGGAATAAGATAGGTGAACTTGGAGTGTGGATTGGTTCTTGGGACTCTGATGTTGTGGCCATTACAGACACATGGTTACTACAGGGACAGGAATGTTGTTGGTAATTTCAGGGTATAGATGTTTCAGTAAGAGTAGGGAAGGCAGTAAAAGAGGTGGAGGAATAGCTTTGTTAATTGAGGACAGTTTAATGAACTGCTGAATGGTGTTTTCGAAAGCGATCTGCCTATGAGGTAATATGGACTGAAATTAGAAATAGGAAAAGATCGGTCACATTGTGGAGTTTTCTACAGGCCCCCAAATAGTAATAGAGATTTGGAGGAGGAAATGGCAAAGTAGATTATGGAGGTCACAGGGTAGTTATCATGGGCGACTTTAAGTTTCCAAATATTGATTGGAACCTTTATAGTTCGAGTAGTTCAGATGGGACACTAGTGTGTGCAGGAGGGTTTGTGTCAGGAAATATATCGGTAAGCTGACAAGAGGTGGGGCCACACTGGACTTGGTACTGGATAATGAACAAGGCCAAGTGTTAGATTTGCTTGTGGGAGAGCAGTTTGAAGATAATGACCACAATTCGGTGTTCTTCATTATTGCAATGGATAGAATAGAGGAAAGGGATTGCAATGGAGAGAGATAGGGTTGCATGATGGATCAAGGTTTATAACTGGGGCAGGGGTAATTATGATGCAATTAGGGAGTGTAAGATGGGAGAAGAAACTGTCAATGGAAAAAAGTGGAGCTTTTTCGAGGAACAAATACTGCCTGTCTTTGATAGGTATGTCCCTGACAGGCAGAGAGGAAATGTCGAGTGAGGGAACCAAGGTTCACAAAGAAGATCAAATTCTTGTCAAGAGGAAAAAGGAAGCATATGTAAGGATGAAAAAACAAGGTTTTGGGTTGCTTGAATGTTACAAGATAGCCAGGGATGAGTTAAAGAAAGGGCTTAGGAGAGCTAGGAGGGGGCATGAGAAGTTCTTGGTGGGTCGGATAAAAGAAAACCCCAAGGTTTTTACTCTTATGTAAGAAATAAAAGAATGACCGGGGTGAGGTTAGGACCACTCAAGGATAGTAGTGGGAACTTGTGTATGGATCAGAAGAGATAGGCGAGGCGTTGAATGAATACTTTTCTTCAGTGTTCATAAGGAAAGGCATGTTTTTAAGGATGAGTGTGTGAAACAGGCTGATAGGATGGAGGAGGTAGATGTTCTGAGGGAAGATGTATTAGTAATTTTGAAAAGCCTGAGGGGCGATAAGTCCCCTGGGCCAGATGGGTTATATCTTAGGATACTTTGGGAGGCAAGGGATGAGATTGCAGAGCCTTTAGTTTTGATCTTTGGGTCCTCGCTGTCCATTGGAATAGTGCTAGAGGACTGGAGAGTGGCAAATGTTGTTCCTCTTTTCAAGAAAGGAAATAGGAATGACCCTGGTAATTATAGGCCAGTTAGTCTTACTTCGGCTGGTTGGTAAGTTAATGGAAAAGGTTCTGAGAGATAGGGTTTGTGACCATTTGGAAAGATTCTGTTTAATCCAGGATAGTCAGCACGGTGTCGTAGGGGTAAGTCCTGCCTCACAAATTTGATTGAATTCTTTCAGGAGGTAACTAAGTGTGTGGATGAAGGTAGAGCAGTTGATGTCGTATACATGGATTTTAGTAAGGCGTTTGATAAGGTTCCCCATGGTAGGCTCATGAAGAAGATAAGGAGATAGAAGGAAATTTGGCCAATTGCATAAGAAACTGGCTGTATCATAGAAGACAGAGGGTGGTAGTGGAGGGAAAATGTTTAGACTGTACACCAGTTACAAGCGTTGTATCTCAGCAGTCAGTGCTGGGTCCTCTACTGTTTACTCTACATTTATGAATGAATTGGAAGAGGGGGCTGAAGGGTAGGTTAGTAAATTTGCTGACGACACCAAGATTGGTAGAGTAGTGGGTGAGGTGGAGAGCTCTTGTAGGCTGCAAAGAGACATTGACAGAATGCAGAACTGGACCAAAAAGTGGCAGGTGGAGTTTATTGATAAGTGCGAGATGATTCATTACAAGCTTAAATGCAGATTACAGGGTCAAAAGCAGGGTTCTAAGTAATGTGGAGGAAAAGAGAGATCTTGGATTCACATCCACAGATCTCTGAAGGTTACCACTCAAGTGGACAGATCCATGAAGAAGGCTTATAGTATGTTAGCGCTTATGAATAGGGGGGGTTTGAGTTTAAGAGTTGTGAGCTAATGACAGACTTTGGTGAGACCACATTTGGAATATTGTATTCAGTTCTGGTCACCTCACTATCAGAAGGATGTGGAAGCATTGCAGAGGATGCAGGGAGATTTATCAGGATGCTGCCTGGTTTGGAGGGTAGGTCTTATGAGGAAAGTTGAGGGAGCTGCGGCTTTTCTCTTTGGAGTGGAGGAGGATGAGAGGCAATTTAATAGAGGTTTATAAGATGATGAGAGGGATTGATAGAGTGGATGTGCAGAGAATATTTCCTCGGGTGGATGTAGCTGTTGCTAGGGGCAAAACTGCAAGGTTCATGGTGGGAGATATAGGAGGGATGTCCGAGGTAGATTCTTTACTTAGAGAGTGGTTGTGGTGTGGAATAGACTGCCTGCTGTGATAGTGGAGTCAGACACTTTAGGAACTTTCAAGCGGTTATTGGATAGGCACATGGAGCATTCCAGAATTATAGGGACGGGATAGCTTGATCTTGGGATTGGACGTAGCTCGGCACAACATTGAGGGCCGAAGGGCCTGTACTGTGCTGTAATGTTCTGTGTTTTTATGCAATTATTAGGGGAGATTTTAATCTCAATATTGATGGGACAAAACAAACCAGAAAGGATATCAGGGATCCTGCATCAGGGATTTTGTTTTAGAGCAGTATGTTGTCGAACTTACCTAGGAATTGGCTATTTTAGATTTAGTTTTGTCTAATAAAGAAGGATTAATAAGAGATCTTGTGGTTAAGGATCTCCTTGGGTGTACTGACCGCAATATCATTGAATTCTGATACAGTTTGAGGATGAACGCAAGAGGTCCATAACCAGTAGACTAGTGCTGGGACCTTGGACGTTTGTAATAGATACAAATGATTTGGAGGAAAATGTAACGTTTGATTAGTAAGTTTGCAGACGACACAAAGCTTGGTGGATTTGTGAATGGTGATGAGGATCGTCAGAGGATACAGCAGAGAGATGCAGATGGAACTTAATCTAGACAAGTGTGAGGTAATGCATTTTGGAATGTTTAATATAGATAGGAAATATAGAGTAAATAGCAGAGCCCTTCAGAATATTGATAGGCAAAGGGATCTTGGTATACAGAGACGCATGTTACTGGAAGTGGCAATGCAGATGGAGAAGGTAGTGAATGGAGATGGCATGTTGCCTTCATTGGCCAGGGCATTGAGTTTAAAAATTGACAAGTCATGTTGCAGCTTTATAGAACTTTAGTTAGGCCGCACTTGTAATATATATAGGGTTCAGTTCTAGTCGCCACACTACCAGAAGAATGTGGAGGCTTTGGAGAGGATACAGAAAAGATTTACCAGGATGTTGTCTGATATGGAGGGCATTAGCAATGAGGAGAGGTTGGAGAAACTTGGTTTGTTCTCAGTGTAATGATGGAGGTTGAGGGACAACCGGATAGAGGTCTGAGATTATGAGAGGCATGGACAAAATGGATAGTCAGAAGTTTCTTTTCGCAGGGTGGAAGAGTCAAATACTAGGGGGCACAGGTTGTAAAGTGTGAGAGGCAAGATTTAAAGGAGATGTACGAGGCAGATTTTTTACACAGAGTGTAGTGGGTGCCTGGAACTCGTTGCCAGGGAAGGTAGTGGAAGCGATACGATAGTGAGTTTTAAGGGGCGTCTTGACAAATACATGAATAGGATGGAATTTGAGGGACATGATCCCCAGAAAGGTAGAGGGTTTTAGTTCAATCGGCAGCATGGTCAGTGCAGGCTTGAGGGCCTGTAATTTTCTTTGTTTTTTTATTCTCTTTGTTCAGTAACTTCAACTTAAATAAGAGCAATTACAATGTTTTGAGGGAGGAGTTGTCTAAGGTGACCTGGGTGAACAAGCTAAGATACAGCCAGTAAATGAGCAGTAGCAGATATTCAAACGGCTAGTCCAAAATGCTCAGCAGGAGTTTAACCCAGTCAGAAAGAGGGATTCATGAGAAAGAGGTAAAATTCATGGTTAACGCAGGAGGTCATGGATAATGTTAAACAGAAAAGCAGGAATACACAGAATGGTAAGGGATAGTGGTAGACCAGGAGACTGGGAAGATTTTAGGATCCAGCAGCAGTGGATTAAAAAGCTCATGAGAAGAGAGAAAATGAATTTTGAGAGAAAAGCTGCAAACAGCATGCAAACAAACACTAGAGTTTCTATGGATAAATAAATGGGAAACAGCTTAGGTAAATATGGGACCTTTACTGAATGAGGCGGGTGGATTGATAATAGCAAACAAAGAAATAATAGATATGCTCAATAAAGTTTTGCATTATTCTTCACTGTGTTGTACCTTTGTTTAAAAAGGGCTGCAGGGAAAAGCCTGGGAACTACAGGCCAGTGAGCTTCACATCTTTGGTGGCTAAATTGTTAAAAGATATTTTGAGAACAGGATCAACAGTCATTTAAAGATACAAGACTGATTAGGGAGAGTCAGCATGGTTTAATTTAACTGAGTTTTTGAAGGGATAACCAGGAAGGTAGATGAGGACAATGCTGTTGATGTTATCTACATGGAGTTTATTCAAAATGGCCTTTGACAAGGTACCGTATGGTAGGTTATTGCATAAAGTTAGATCTTATGGTATCCAGGCCAAGGTATCTAAATGGATACAAAATTGGCTTCTTGACAGAAACCAGAGGGTGATTGCAGAGAGTTGTTTTTCAAACTGGAGGCCTGTGACCAGTGGTGTGCCTCAGGGATCAGTGCTGGGCCCACTGTTATTTGTCATTTATATTAATGATTTGGATGAGAATATAGCGGGTGTGGTTAGTAAGTTTGCAGATGACACCAAGATTGTTGGCACGGTGAATAGTGAGGAAGATTATCTCTAATTGCAGCAGGATCTTGATCAGTTGGGCCAGTAGGCTGACGAATGGCAGATGGAGTTTAATTTAGACAAACGCAAGGTGATCATTTTGGTAGACTGAACCAGGGCAGGACTTACTCAGTTAATGGTAGGGCACTGGGGAGAGTTACAAAACAAAGAGATCGAGAGATACATATTCATAGCTCCTTGAAAGTGGAGTCATAGGTGAACAAAGTGGTGAAAAAGGTATTCGTTGTGCTTGGTTTCATCAGTCAGAACATTGAATATACGAGTTGGATACCTTGTTGAAGTTGTACAAAACATTGATAAGGCCACTCTTGGAATACCAGGTGCAATTCTGGTCACCCTTTCAAAAAAAGGATATTATTAAACCAGAAAGAGTGCAAAAAAGATTTATTAGGATGCTATCGGGACTTGATGGATTGAGTTGTAAGAGGCTGAAATGCTTGAGACTTTTTTCTGTGGAGCTTGGAGGCGGAGGGGTGATCTCATAGAGATCTATAAAATGTTGAGGGGCATAGACAAGGTAGATAGTCAATATCTTTTCCTAAAACTAGGGAAGCCTAAAATTAAACGGCATAGGTTTAAAGTGAGAGGGGAGAGATACAAAAGTGTCCAGAGGGGCAGTTTTTTCACACAGAGAACGAAGCTGCCAGAGGTAATATTAGAGGCGGGTACGATTTTATCTTTTAAAATGCATTTAAATAGTTACATGAGTACAGTGGTTGTAGAGGGATATGGGCCAAATGTGGGCATTCGCTTAAAGGTTTAAAAAAATAAAGGCAGCATGGATAATAAGGACCGAAGGCCTGTTTCCATGCTGTAAACTTCTATGACTGTATGACTCTATGTGAAAGACATTGCAAATATCCCTAAGTTATCAGATGGGCTGATTTCAAAAACCATGTTAGAACTTACATAAATCCCAATCACAAGGGATAAAGTATGAGAGAAACGCAAGAGAAACTCAAGGGTCCAAAGGTGGACAAGTCACTAGGAAACAATGAACCACACACTAGGATTTTAATGGAAGTAACTGCAGAGATAGTGGACCCATTGGTTGATATTTTTCATAACTCGATGAATTCTGGGAGGATACTAGAAAATTGGAAAACAGCCAATGTGATGTCATTGTTCAAAAAGGGAGAAAGGCTGAAGGCAGGGAAAAATAAGCCTGTTAGTTTAGCACCTATCATTGGCAAGATGCTGGAGTCAATAATCAAAGAGGAAACAGCTAATCATTTAGGAAAGCTGAATATAATCAAACCTTGTCAATATAGTTTTATGAAAGGTAAATCATGTTTGATAAATTTGTTTGAATTCTTTGAGAATGTAACAGAGAAAATAAATAGAGAGAACTTGTGGGTGTCGTGTATTTAGATTTCCAAAAGGCATTTGACAAGGTGCCGCATAAAAGCCTGGTGCAGAAAGTGAATTGGAGGAAGTGTGTTAGCATGGATTGAAAACTGGTGTTATATAGAAAACAGATTTGGAATAAATGGGTCCTTTTCAAAGTGAAAATATATAACTAGTGGAGTACCACAGGGATCAGTTTTTGGCCCGCATTTGTTCACTATTTTCATTAATGATTAGAGGAAGGAACAGAATGTAAGGTTTCCAGATTTGTTGATGATACGAAGATAGGTGGAAGAGTATGCTGTGATAAGGATATTGCGATTCTACAACAGCATACAGATTTGGGTGACTGTGCAAAGATCTGGTAAATGGAGTTTAATGTGGGGAAGTGTGAAGTCATACACTTTGGTAGGAGGATTCAAAAGGCAGATTATTATCTAAATGGAGAGACTGCAGGTGAGTGAAGTACGGAGAGACCTCGGTGTTCTAGTGTATGAATCACAAAAAGCTAGCAGGCAGATCCAACAAGTAGTTTAAAAGGCAAACAACATTTATTGCAAAGAGTTGGCTTTTGAAAAAGAGCAATTTATTATGATTATACAGTGTTGGTGAGGCCTCACCTGCAATCCTGTGTACAGTTTTGGTCCCCTTACCTAAAAAGGATACAGTAACAATGGAAGCAGCTCAAAGGAGATTCACAAGACTACTTCCTACGATGAGCGGGTTGTGTTATCAAGAAAGACTAAATAATCTGGGTCTGTACTCCTTACAAGAAAGAGGGATGGCCTTATTCAAAATGTAAGATCCTGAGGGGACTTGACAGAATACATGGTGAGATATTTTCACTAGTGGAATCATTTTGAACAAGGGGACAAGATTAAGAGCTGGTCATTTAAAATTGAAGTGCACTGAAATTTCTTCTCATGGAGGGTGGTGAATCTCTGGAATTTTCTGCCTCAAACGGTGGCAGAGGCTGGATTATTAGAAATATTTAAAGTAGAGGTGGATAAATATTTGATAGATCGGAACATAAGGTTATGGGGAACTGGCATAGAAAAGTTGAAGCTGGCATAGATCAGCCATGATTGTATTGAATAGGGGACAGACTTGAAGAACCAGGTGGTTTCCTCATGCTTGTCTTTCTTGTGTTCTTGTCAATTTGTATTTGTATTTGCAAGGCTGCTTTATAAATACCTACCTTCTGCCTGAATCCCCTATCCTCTCAGACACTTCAGTCAAGATTCTAACCACTCACTACATAAAAATGCTTCCTTTTGTGAAGCCTTTGGTTCTTTGCAGTCACCTTAAATATTTGTTCTGTGGTTCTGATCCTTCTCCCAATGGCAACAATTGTTCCTATGCACTCTGGACTCCCCATGATTTTGAACTCTTCTATCAAATCTCTTAATCTTCTTTTCTCTAAGGAGAGCAATCCCAACTTCTCCAATCTATCCTTGTACGTGAAGCCTCTTATCACTGGAATTATTCTCATAAATCTTTCCTGAAACCTTCACAGCCTTCCCGTGGTTCTCCAGTGATGGCCACACCTAGTTTCAATATTCGCTTGTTTTTGTACTCTACCTATATATCTTTGTATTCATTTCCTCAACCTGCCGTAAGGATTTATACACAGGTCCTCAGTTCCTTTTAGAGTTATATTCTTCATTTTATGATTTCCCTCTATGTATTTCACCTCACAGCTCTCTGCATTAAATTTCCCTATTACATGTCCACCTATTTTGGATGGTAAACAATGTGTGTAAACAAGGTACTGACAAGGGTTTTCTGATTTATGCACTTGTTGAATGAATCTCTTTGGGGATATTCTACATTGGATGGCAGTCTTGTGGGCAGAAATTTACTAAATCTGGCTGGAGTGATTTCTTGCAAAGTTGTCATTTCCTCTGAGCATGCATATCCATTTGGACATGAAGGAATAGGACCTATCAAGTGTGACGATGGAAAAGTTTGTAAAGAACCAGTATTCACAGTGGAAAAGATCTTGGTGATTGTAGTGCAGACTTGTAGCAGACTAAAAAGCTTGAGCATGTAGATATTAAGAAAGAGGATGTGTTGGAGCTTTTGAAAAGCATCAAGTTAGATAAGTAGCTGGGACCATATGGGATGTACCCCAGGCTACTGTGGGAGGCGAGGGAAGAGATTGCTGATCCTCAGATGATCCTTGTGTCATCAGTGGAGACGAGAGAGGTTTGGAGGATTGGAGGATTGCAGATGTAGTTCTTTTATTAAAGAAAGGGAGAAGAGATAGCCCAGGAAATTATAGACCAGTGAGTCTAACCTCAGTGGTTTAAACTGATTCGGGGGGGGGGGGGGATCCTAAGTAGTTGGGGTGCTGAGAGGGATGAGAGTAAGGGGGTTATAGAAGAGAGTTGTAAAACACAGCGGCGTACGGGTGGGGTGGGGCATGGTTTGAAATGCGTATACTTTAATGCAAGGAGTATTCGCAATAAGGGGGAGGAACTTGCAGCTTGGACCAGTACCTGGAACTTCGATGTTGTGGCCATTTCAGAGACTTGGGTAGAGCAGGGACAAGAATGGATGTTGCAGGTTCCGGGGTTCAAATGCTTTAGTCGGAGTAGAGAAGGAGGTAGAAGGGGGGGAGGAGTGGCATTATTGGTCAAAGACTGTATCACGGTGATAGAAAAGAAGTTTGATGAGGACTTGTCTGTTGAGGTAGTATGGGCTGAGATTAGAAACAGGAGAGGAGAGGTCACCCTGTTGGGAGTCTTTTACAGACCTCCTAATAGTTCTAGAGAGGTTGAGGAAAGGATTGCAAAGTCAATTCTGATTAGGAGTGAAAGTAGTAGGGTAATTGTTATGGGGGACTTTAACTTTGCTAATATTGATGGAATAGCTATAGCTCTAGCTCGTTAGAGGGGTCAGTTTTCGTACAGAGTGTGCAGGAAGGTTTTTTGACTCAGTATGTAGATAGACCAACTAGAGGTGAGGCTACATTGGATTTGGTGCTGGGCAATGAGCCAGACCAGGTGTTAGGCTTGGAAGTTAGTGAACATTTTGGTGATAGTGACCACAATTCGGTTACGTTCACCTTAGTGATGGATAGGGATAGGCATGAAGCTGGGGGCAGTAGTTATAGCTGGGGGAAGGGTAATTATGAGGCCATCAGGAGAGAATTAGGGTGCATAGATTGGACTAGGAAACTACAGGGACTGGGAACATCTGGAATGTGGAGCTTATTCAAGGAGCAGCTGCTGCGAGTCCTTGATAAGTATGTCCCTGTCAGGCAGGGAGGAAATGGTCGAGTAAGAGAGCCTTGGTGTACGAAAAAAGTTGATTTGCTGGTTAAGAAGAAAAAGGAGGCTTATGTCAGGATGAGGCTTGAAGGCTCAGTTAGTGCAATGGATAGCTATAGATTAGCCAGGAAGGAGCTAAAAAGTGAATTGAGGAGAGCTAAGAGGGGACACGAGAAGATGTTGGCTGATAGGATTAAGGAGAATCCTAAAGCTTTCTTTCGATATGTTAAGAATAGAAGATTGGTTAGGGCAAGATTAGGCCAGTCATAGACAGCAGTGGGAAGTTGTGCGTGGAGCCTGAAGAGATTGGAGAGGCACTGAATAAATATTTCTCTTCGGTATTCACGCAGGGTGATGTAAATGTAGTTATGGAGAACACTGAGATACAGGGTAGCAAACTGGAAGGTATCGAAGTAGATAGGGAGGATGTGCTAGATATTCTCGAGGGTGTGAAGTTGGATAAGTCCCCTGGGCCGGACGGGATTTACCCTAGGATTCTCTGGGAGGCAAGAGAGGAGATTGCAGAGCCTCTGGCTCTGATCTTCAGGTCCTCGTTGGTTACGGGTGTGGTTCGGAGGACTGGAGGATAGCGAATGTGGTCCCATTGTTTAAGAAGGGGAAGAGAGACCTTCCAGGGAATTATAGGCCAGTGAGTCTTACTTCTGTTGTGGGCAAGGTATTGGAGAGAATTATTAGGGATAGGATTTATAGTTACTTAGAGAGAAATGAATTGATTGGGGATAGTCAGCATGGTTTCGTGAAGGGTAGGTCATGCCTTACTAACCTCATTGAGTTTTTTGAGAAAGTGACCAGAGAGGTGGATGGGGGTAAGGCGGTTGATGTAGTGTATATGGACTTTAGTAAGGCGTTTGATAAGGTGGCCCATGGAAGACTTCTACAGAAAATGCAGATGTGTGGAATAGAGGGTGATTTAGCTAATTGGATTAGGAATTGGCTGGCAGATAGAAGACAGAGGTGGTGGTTGATGGGAGATATTCATCGTGGAGTTCGGTGACGAGTGGTGTGCCTCAGGGGTCTGTTTTGGGGCTCCTGCTGTTTGTAATTTTTATAAATGATCTGGATGAGGGTATTGAGGGATGGATCAGTAATTTTGCAGATGATACTAAAGTTGGTGGTGTGGTAGATAGTGAAGAGGGGTGTTTTAGTTTACAGAGTGACTTGGACAAGTTGCAGAGCTGGGCCGAGAGGTGGCAAATGGAGTTTAATGTGGAAAAGTGGGAGGTAATGCACTTTGGCAGGAACAATAAATGTGTAGAGTATAGGGCTAATGGTAGGGCTCGTAATAGTGTTGAGGAACAGAAGGATCTTGGTGTATGTGTCAATAGATCCCTGAAAGTAGGCAGTCAAGTGGATAAAGTTGTTAAGAAGGCATATGGAGTCTTAGCTTTTATTGGCAGGGGGATTGAATTTAGGAGCCGCAATGTCATGTTGCAACTGTACAAAACTCTAGTGCGGCCGCACTTGGAGTATTGTGTGCGTTCTGGTCCCCACATTATAAGAAAGATGTGGAGGCATTGGAGAGGGTACAGAGGAGGTTTACCAGGATGTTGCTGGTATGGAGGGCAGGTCTTATGAAGAGAGGCTGAGGGATTTGAGGTTGTTTTCGTTAGAAAGGAGGCGGCTAAGAGGGGACCTAATCGAAACAGATAAGATGATTAGAGGTTTAGATAGGGTGGACAGGATAGCCTTTTTCCTAGGATGGAGAAAGCTAGCACGAGGGGACACAGCTTTAAATTAAGGGGTATGAGTTATAGGACGGATATCCGAGGTAGGTTCTTTACTCAAAGAGTGATTAGGGAGTGGAATGCCCTGCCTGCAGCTGTTGTAGATGCGCCAAGTTTGGTGGCGTTTAAGAGGTTAATTGATAAGTATATGGAAGAGAAGGGAATGGTTTAGTTTGGAGGGGCATTGCTTTTTATTTTGGTCGGCACAACATCGAAGGCCGAAGGGCCTGTTCTGTGCTGTAATGCTCTATGTTCTATGTTGATAAGTTGATGAAGAAGATCTTGAGAGGCAGGATTTACGAACATTTGGAGAGGTATAGTATGATCAAGAATAGTGAGCACGGCTTTGACAAGGACAATTCAAGCCTTACGAACCTGATTAAATATTTTGAAAATCGACTAAATTGAGAAAGGAAGGGCAGTAGATGTAGTTTATATGGACTTCAGCAAGGCGTTTGATAAGGTACCCCATGTAAGGCTTATTGAAAAAGTGAGCGGGCCTGAAATCCAAGAGGACATTGCTTTGTGAATTCAGAATTGTGGCTTGCCTACAAAGGACAAAGAGTGGTTGTAAATGGGTCCTATTCTGCATGGTGGTCGGTCACCAGTGGAGTGTCCCAGGGATCTGTTCTGGGGCCTTTGCTCTTTATGATTTTTATAAATGACTTGGATGAGGAAGTGGAGGGATGGGTTGGCAAGTTTGCTGATGACACAGAGGTTGGAGGTGTTGTGGACAGTGTGGAGGGACGTCAGAAGTTACAACGAGATATTGATAGGATGCAAGACTGAACGGAGAAGTGGCAGATGGAGTCCAACCCAGATAAGTTGTGGTGATTCATTTTGACAGGTCAAATATGATGACAGAATATAATATTAAGGGTAAGACTGTTGGCAGTGTGGAAGATCAGAAGGATCTTGGGGTCTGAGTTCATAGGACGTTCAAAGCAGTTTCGCAGATAGAGGCTGCAGTTAAGAAGGCGTATGGTGTACTGGCCTTCATCAATGGAGAAATTGAGGTTAGAAGTTGGGAGATAATGCTGCAGCTGTATAAGACCCTAGTCAGACCACACTTGGAGTACGGTGCTCAGTTCTAGTCGCCTCACTACAGAAATGATGTGGAAGCCATAGAAGAGGTGATTTACAAGGATGTTACCTGGATTGGGTGGCATGACTGATGAGATAGGTTGAGAGAGCTTGGTCTTTTCTCCTTGGAGAAACGAAGGATGAGGGGTGACCTGATAGATGCGTATAAGCTGTTGAGAGGTATTGATCGAGTGGATTCTCAGAGGCTTTTTCACAGGGCTAAAATGGTTGGAAACAGAGGACACAGGATTAAGGTGCTGGGGAATAGGTACAGAGGAGATGTCAGGGGTAAGTTTTTCACTCAGAAGGTGGTGGGCGCGTGGAATCGGCTGCCAGCGGTGGTGGTGGAGGCGGATTCGATAGGGTCTTTTTAGAGACTTTTGGATAAATACATGGAACTTAGTAAGATAGAGGGTTATAGTAAGCCTAGTAGGCAGGGACATGTTTGGTGCAACTTGTGGGCTGAAGGGCTTGTTTGTGCTGTAGTTCTTCTATGTTTCTATGAATCGCAGATTCAAATTGCTCACTTTTGTGCACGTGTCAGGTTTTGGAGTCCAAGAAAATCGGAAGTAGAGCTTGCCAAAACATGTTGCACTGCCAAGCCTGGAATGTGAAGCTGCCTTGTCTTGCCTGAAACCATTGTCACAGTAATGAACCAGATGCCAAGAACCACTATGGCGATTAAAGCAGCAATCAATTCTTGATTGATTTGTGTAGTATTATTAATTGCAAGCAATCAACTCACCAATTATACTTATATCTACTGCAGTATCAATTGAAGTTAACTTTGCGATTACAGTGAATAATGCGATTAAAGCAATATTGAATTTGAAATTTAAACACATAGAGCAGCACAGCTTTAAAATAATATTTTGGTTAAGCAACAATCTACAACCATATGAACTACTGTTGAGATTAACTACATAACACAGGTCAGTCAAAGTTACCAAATGATTTCAGAGCTGAACTCAACAGCAACTCAAGCTCCAAGTTTCAAATGATTCAGGCAGCATGTATTTTCAGGCAATACACACAGCAAACTTCTTCAGGGCAAGACAGATAGCAAGCATCGTCAGGCTACAGGAGAGACAGGCAACAAGCATCCTGATGTTACAGTGGAAACAGGCAGCAAGCACGTTTAGGCTGTAGGAGAGACAGGTAACAAGCATCTTCAGGCTGCAGGAGATACAGGCAGCAAGCATTTTCAGGCTATAGGTAAGACAAGCAACAAGCATTTGCAGGCCGCAGGAGAGACAGCCAGCAAATATCTTAAGGCGAGACAGGCAGTAAGCATCTGCAGGCTGCAGGAGATATACAGGCAGCAGGCATCTTCAGGTGAAACAGGCAGCACGCATCTTAAGGTGAGAGAGGCAATTAGCATCTGCAGGCTGCAGGAGTTCCAGGTAGCAAGCAGCTCTAGTCAGATTAGCTTCATAATCCAGACTTGGCAAGGCAGTGTGCATAGACAGGCTCCAATCTTGGTTTCAACTGCAATCAGTTGTCTGGAGACCAGGCACGTGTGTGGACATGACAGATCTTGTGTGTAATCTCATCACGGTGAACATGCATAGAAGACTTAGAATTCCTGAGTTCTCTTAGCCTTCTGATAAGATTGTTATTGAGGCAGAGTTTGTGTGAGTTGTCATGTATACATCTCTATATCCAGCTATAGTATTTATACAGTATACCTGTTAGCCTTATTCTGTAACAGAACCTTGGGTAGTTTTCCTTGGTTCAGTAATTTTTCTGCAAGGATGGGGAGCTAGATTTAGCAATGTCAACATTGGGAGCCCAACAACAGTTTCAAATGAATTTCTTATCACATCAATGCAGAGTAGTGCACTGCTGTTATTCATTGAAGTGCTATTAACTGCTCTATTGAAAAGGAATTTGAACAATTTACAACATGTAACCTCAGGTATTGGAGGCAGGGTGCTGCTTATTGATCATTTGTACCTCAATGGCCTTGAAGCACTTTATAGGTAGTCACCTGCAGCGGTCATGGGACAGTGATAATGGTTTCAAATAAAACCACATCTCATATCAGAATTAGTAGCTCCTTTCTCTATTTTAATATACATCTGAAGTTGGAAATAGAGTTGTAATGTTTTGTTTTCTGTTTAGTAGTACACCAAAGAGTTGGTAAAAGAAATAGTTTTCTTTTGATTTATATTCATTTAAAACAAAATTTGAGAAAGAACATGAGAGAAGCATAGTTTGGAATTGTTCATGTTGTTTTCTAAGTGCAATAGTGGGTGGTTCGAGTGGAGCCATTCTGGCCAGCTGGAACATTGGGCATCTGCCTCATTCTGTGCTTGGCACCTCATTCATTAGCATGAGCAAGTATCTCTCCTGATCACCGATTCGCCTGTCCGCTGTGGGTTCAAAGGTCCTGATATCATATTTAAATGTCTGTGCAACACTCTCTCTAATCCTTCTGTCGTCAGAAGACTCCAGATGATGTCCTCCAGCCAGAAAGGCTACCAGCCTCTAAAAGAAACCTGCATTCTGCTTAGCAACCAAGCCTGTAGTCTGGGTGCAGTGGCATGTCTTCTACCTCAGGGATGGTTCCAAAGAGCACTCGAATATTACATTGCTGGCCTAGAAGGCCGTTGTCCAGTACAACTGGCAACCACCACCCAAAGTGTGGAAAGTGGATGAATGATCTCACCCATTCTGCCAGGAAAAGTGCCCTCTCAGCTCCCTCTAGTATCAAAGGATCATTGTGGTATCATGTACTCAAATGGTGAAGTGAGGTGATGCATAACAAGGCAAGGGACTACACAAAGAATAGTAGGATACTGAAGTACAGAGGACCAGAGGGATCTTGGGCTGCATGTCCAGAGATCCGTGAAAACAGCAGGATAGGTAGATAAGGTGGTTAAGAAGGCATGTAGATACTTACTTTTATTAATCAAAGCATAGAGTATAAGAGCAGGGAGGTTATGATGGAGATATATAAACTGCTCATTAGACAACAGCTAGAGTATTGAGTACAGATCTGGTCACTACACTATAGGAAGGGTGTGATTGTACCAGAAAGGATCAAAGGAGATTCATCAGGGGGATGTTGCCTGGGCTGGAGCACTTCAGCAGGTTAGGCTAGGATTGTTTTCCTCAGAACAGAGAAGGCTGAGGAGGGACTTGACTGAGTGTATATAATTATGAGGGACATTGGGTAGATAGGAAGAGGAGTCATTAACCATAGGACATGTGTTTAAGGTTGGGTCAGGAAATTTAGAGGGAATTTGAGGAGAAACATTTTCATCAAGCGTGATGGGAATCTGTAACTCTCTGCCTGAAAGGGGGACAGAGGCGGGAACCCTCACAACATTAATTTAAGAAGTATTTAGATAAGTACTTGAAATGCCATAGCATACAAGGCTATAGACCAAGAGTTTGAAAATGGAATTTGAATAGATAGATGCTCGGTGGCTGCAGATGCCAAGATGTAGTTATGGGGTTAGGAAAATCAAACATTTTAGTTGCCATTTCTGGCTCACGGGTGTGCAATCACTAAATAAATAAATTGCATTTTTGTGATATCTTTGGGTATGTGAAGTTTTGGTCAACTGATTTGTTGTAAATTTGAACTTTGAGCTTTGTAATCCTTTTATCTAAGATTAGACATCCTCCTACTCTGTGATAGCGCTCCATTCTAAGATGAACATTCACTTCTTTGCATAGCCAGATTCTGAAAGGCACAACACAATGCAATGTGCAAGAAACTCTCTCCAGTTATAGAGAGCCATCTCAGCAGTTCAAGCACCTGAAGCCCATTTTTAGAAGTCTTATGTGCTCTACAAGGGAGCATGTGGAGCTGTGAGCAGCGTTATACCCCTCCTCAGACAAGTTTCAGGACAGAACACCAGAATCATCTGCCACTATTTAAATGAGTGTTTCCTTCCCCAAGCAATAATCCCTGTAAATGCTCTGGCCCTTCAAAGATCCTAGGCACCTGGCAGTGACTGTGGATGTAGGAATCATGACAACTTACAGGGTACCATACACAAACCTGCAGTATGTGCTTGCAATTGTTACACATTGATAGGATAGTAGTCCTTATGGTTTATAGGCATTAGAGACTGCTGCCGTGGAACCTGTAAAGCCACGTGGTTGCACTCTATTGCTCTTGGAAAGATGAGAGATTCTGAAACTGATAAATCTTTAAACCTAGAGATAGTAGCGTAGTGGTATTGTTGCTGGTCCAGTAATCCAGAGGTTAACATGCTGGGAACATGGGTTCAAATTCCCATCATTGCAGCTAATGGAATTTAAATTCCATTTAAATAAAAACCCTTGTGCCTGTTGTAAAAATCCATCTCGTCCACTAATATTTTTAGAGAAGAAAATCTGTCATCTTTAGCTGGTCTGGTCCATATGTGACTCCAGACCCAAAGCAATTAGTAATTTGCCAAATAAATGTTCAGTGAACAGCATGACATAAGAATGTTCTGAGGAACAAACGGACTTGATATGTTTGTCCACAGGTTTCAGGTGGAAGAACATTTTCGTAGGGTAGTGAAAAAGGCATTTGGGACGTTTGCCTTTATCAGTCAAGGCATAGGTTACAAAAGCAAGGCAGTCATGTTGAAGTTGTATAGAACTTTAATGAGATCGAGTGTTGTGTGCAGTTCTGGGTTTGAGTGAAGAAAATCAAGAATATGCAAGAGGTCTGTGGTGGGCAAGGTATTGGAGAGAATTATTAGGGATAGGATTTATAGTTATTTAGAGAGAAATGAATTGATTGGGGATAGTCAGCATGGTTTCGTGAAGGGTAGGTCATGCCTTACTAACCTCATTGAGTTTTTTGAGAAAGTGACCAAAGAGGTGGATGGGGGTAAGGCGGTTGATGTAGTATATATGGACTTTAGTAAGGCGTTTGATAAGGTGGCCCATGGAAGACTTCTACAGAAAATGCAGATGTGGTGAATAGAGGGTGATTTAGCTAATTGGATTAGGAATTGGCTGGCAGATAGAAGACAGAGGGTGGTGGTTGATGGGAGATATTCATCGTGGAGTTCGGTGACGAGTGGTGTGCCTCAGGGGTCTGTTTTGGGGCCCCTGCTGTTTGTAATTTTTATAAATGATCTGGATGAGGGTATTGAGGGATGGATCAGTAAATTTGCAGATGATACTAAAGTTGGTGGTGTGGTAGATAGTGAAGAGGGGTGTTTTAGTTTACAGAGTGACTTGGACAAGTTGCAGAGCTGGGCCGAGAGGTGGCAAATGGAGTTTAATGTGGAAAAGTGTGAGGTAATGCACTTTGGCAGGAACAATAAATGTGTAGAGTATAGGGCTAATGATAGGGCTCTTAATAGTGTTGAGGAACAGAAGGATCTTGGTGTATGTGTCAATAGATCCCTGAAAGTAGGCAGTCAAGTGGATAAAGTTGTTAAGAAGGCTTATGGAGTCTTAGCTTTTATTGGTAGGGGGATTGAATTTAGGAGCCGCAGCATCATGTTGCAGCTGTACAAAACTCTAGTGCGGCCGCACTTGGAGTATTGTGTGCAGTTCTGGTCGCCACATTATAAGAAAGATGTGGAGGCATTGGAGAGGGTACAGAGGAGGTTTACTAGGATGTTGCCTGGTATGGAGGGCAGGTCCTATGAAGAGAGGTTGAAGGATTTGTGGTTGTTTTCGTTAGAAAGGAGGCGGCTAAGAGGGGATCTTATTGAAGCATATAAGATGATTAGAGGTTTAGATAGGGTGGACAGTGATAGCCTTTTTCCTAGGATGGAGAAAGCTAGCACGAGGGGACACAACTTTAAATTAAGGGGTATGAGTTATAGGACGGATATCAGAGGTAGGTTCTTTACTCAAAGAGTGATTAGGGAGTGGAATGCCCTGCCTGCAGCTGTTGTAGATGCGCCAAGTTTGTGGCGTTTAAGAGGTTAGTTGATAAGTATATGGATGAGAAGGGAATGGTTTAGTTAGGAGGGGCATTGCTTTTTATTTTGGTCGGCACAACATCGAAGGCCGAAGGGCCTGTTCTGTGCTGTATTGTTCTATGTTCTATGTTCTAGGTCAGAAACGGATGAACTGGACTGAGATTGAAGAGCACAAAGGGTAAAATCACTGTTCCCATTCTCATGCAAAGCCCCAACCAAAACAAGGCGAGCTTCTGTTAAGGTTCCTAACCCTGCAGCATTGTTGTCCAGATTCTCCAGCCCGAGTACCCTTTAGCATTGTTTCCTGTTAAGAACCATGGATTTATAGAATTCCTACTGTGTAAAAGGAAACTATTTGACCCATCGAGTCTCCACTATCTCTCTGAAAGAGCATTTATCCAAACCCAACCCCTTCCCCTGCGCTATCCCCATAACCCCACATATTTAGAATAACTAATCTACCTAATCTACATGTATTTGGAAACTAAGGGGCAATTTAACATGGTGTTGGGGACCCGGATCGGTCCTGGATGAAACCAGATGAGATCCCAACAATCGTTCTATTTTAGCATGAGGTTCACAGCGTGGAAACAGGCCCTTTGGCCTAACTTGACCATGCTACCCAGCTTTTACCTTTAAGCTAGTCCCAATTACCCGATTCGGCCCATAACTCTCATCTTAACCATGTAACTGTCTAAATGCTTTTTAAAAGACAAGATTGTACCTGCCTTTAATACTACCTCTTCCCAGAGACTCAGCACACTCTATGTGAAAACATTGCCCCTCTGGACCCTTTTGATGTGAGGAAAGGATGCTTAGCTCTTAAACAAAATGAGCTTAATCAAGTACTGTGAATAGTGCCAATTGCAACAAAGGTTGCCTGCTGCAGCTCCACTGCACCTTTGGGAATGGTCTGGCTAGCCATGGGTAGGAGTCCATATTGATTATGTTTGTCTACTCATGGGCACAATGTTTTTGCTCCTTGTCATTGCACATTCAAAGTGGATGGAAGTGTTTAAGGTGAAGTCTCCAACATCGCACATAACAACTGGGAAATTATGCCAATGTTTTTTCATTTATGAAATACCTGAAGTCATCGGGCACAATCTTTGCGGCCATTCATAACATGCTCCTGCTGTAGTGAGATGGGAGAATTTGGCATCTAGCCAAATTTCCATTCATTGCAGCAGGATGGAGAAGGTCCCACCAGCATGAAGAGTGGTAACATTCCAACCGTAGTGTCTGATAATGGAACAGAACTTCACTGCCCTCAGTGGTATCAAGCACATTTGGTCTATGCCTTACCACCCAGGATCCAACAGACTGGCTGAACAAGCCATCTGAAGAAGCAGTCATCAGGAGTCACTCTGGAGACCAGAATCTCATGATTTCGTTTGAGGCTATAGGACTACTATAGAGGCCAGACAAAGTAGTCAAACCGTGATTCATGTCAGTCAACATGTTTGTTTTCAGTGGATGAAGCAGTATATGTGAGGAATTTTGGAAGTGGATTGAGATGGGTCCCTGGAGTTGTTGTATCCAAAACTGGAGCTCTAAATTAGCAAGTGTACGTAGAAGGAAGGATTTTCTGGAAACCTGTAGACTATTTGAGAGAGCAAGAATTGTTTCAGCTGCCAATACTGCCATCGAGAGCTATATCACCATCTGGGAATGTTGTCCAAGCACTGAAGTACCGGCTTATTCTGTGGTAGGCACAAACAACATCTGTATGAAAACCAAACTGCTTGTGCCTGAAGAGGCACCTGCCATTGTGGTTTCAGTTGAAGCAATTCTATAGCAGCGCTGCGGACTGAGGAGTTTACACTGCTCCACAAGGATTCAGAAACCACCTGAAAGACATGATTTTTAATCAATTAAATTCAAATACCAGATGTTTAATGGTCTTAGACTGAGTAAATTGAGTATTGACATTGGTATAAAAGGACTTGGGGGAGAGATATGCTGAATGTTTATTTAAGGATCAACTGCAGACTAACGGTCACATGACCCAGAGAACCAATGGGGAAACAGGTTAAGGGATCACTGGTGAGTTTGGATTTCTGTTCTGGAACCTTCTCTGCAGTTGACTGCAGCCATGAGGCTCTGTATAGCCTTTTCTTGTAAATAAACATGTTGTTCTTCCCTTAACTAGTGAACAAGAATTATTACACTTTTCCTTGATACTTCTACCACCTTTTCTGATGTTAGGCTGTCTACCATTATCTACCATAGTTCTATTGCTTCTTCAATACATTTTGTCTCACCCTGTTTTCATTAAGATCTCTGTCCCATATTCCAGTTTCTCCATTTTTGCTGCATCACTCCGATTTTGACTCCTTTCATTCCAATCCTTCCGTTATATCCTCCTTTTTCCTCCGCTGAGGATTCCCCTGATTAACAGAGCCCTCAACCATGTTGATTCTATTTCCTGTGCTTATTATTCTGCCTTTGCACCTTCACCTACTTCTCAATATTGAAATAAAGTCTCCTTCTCCTCACCTTGCACCCCAGCAGCATCTACTTGCTTATAAACCATTAGATCTTCTTCCAGTTCTTTGAAAGATGGTCAATATGAATCATTAACTCTATTATTCTGTCTCCAGAGTTTGGCTTGGCTTGTTGACTTTTGTTGACAGTATTCCTGGAAGCTTCATCACACAACCGCCTGTCAACAAACTGTCCCATACAGTCAAATAGATTCTCTCCATTACAATATTTTTACAATTAATACATTAAGAAAAACAAAGGAAATGAAGGGAATGTGGGTTTGCTTGGAGCATTTTAATTCTTGGAGACTAATCAGGACTTCCAGGCCATTGAACAGTGAGAATGTTTTGGTGCCCCAGCTGCATTTTCAGTTTTTACTTTAGATATCCAATAGTGAGTTTTTTTTCTTTTGACTTGTCCTTTGATTACAAAGGAAAGTGCAAAGGAGATTTATCAGGATGCTGTCTGGTTTGGAGGGTAGGTCTTATGAGGAAAGATTGAGGGAGATGGGGCTTTTCTCTTTGGAGCGGAGGAAGATGAGAGGCGAATTAATAAAGATTTATAAGATGATGAGAGCAATTGATAAAGTGGACATGCAGAGACTATTTCCTTGGGTGAATGTAGCTGTTACTAGGGGGCGTAACTATAAGGTTCATGGTGGGAGATATAGGAGGGATGCTGGAGGTAGATTCTTTACTCAGAGAGTGATTGGAGTGTGGAATGCACTGCCTGCTGTGATAATGGAGTTGGACACTTTAGGAACTTTCAAGCAATTATTGGATAGGAACATGGAGCACACCAGAATTATAAGGAATGGGACAGCTTGAACTTGGGATTGAACATAGCTGGGCACAACACTGAGGCCCGAAGGGCCTATACTGTGCTGTAATGTTCTGTGTTTTACAAAATGATTAAAAATGATGTAACAACCCATAATTTTTATTCTGAATTGTTTTAATTTATTATTAATATAATATATTATTAGTATGCAGTGAAAAATATTGTTTCTTGCATGCTATACAGAGAAAGCATACCATTCATAGAGAAGAAAACGTGAGTGCAGAATGTAGTGTTACAGTCATAGCTAGGGTGTAGAGAAAGACCAACTTAATGCGAGAAAGGTCCATTCAAAAGTCTGATGGCAGCAGGGAAGAAGCTGTTCTTGCGTCGGTTGGTATCTGACCACAGCTTTTGTATCTTTATCCTGATAGAAGCAGGTGGAAGAGAGAATGTCTAGGGTGCGTGGAGTCCTTGTGTACACTGCCTGCTGTCTCGAAAAAGCAGTCAGCATAGTCAGAATCAATGAATGGATGGGTGGGGCTGCATTCACGACTTTTCATAGTTTTTCGCGGTCTTGGACAGAGACATACCAAGCTGTGATACAACTAGGGAGAATGCATACGGTACATCTGTAAAAATTGGTGAGAGTCAAAGCTGACATCCCACATTTCCTTAGTCTTGTCAGAAAGTAGAGGTGGGCTTTCGTAACGACAGTGTTGACAAGGGGGGAACAGGACATAGAACATAGAACATCGAACATTACAGCACAGAACAGGCCCTTCGGCCTTCGATGTTGCGCCGACCAATATAAAAAGCAATGCCCCTCCAAACTAAACCATTCCCTTCTCTTCCATATACTTATCAACTAACCTCTTAAACGCCACCAAACTTGGCGCATCTACAACTGCTGCAGGCAGGGCATTCCACTCCCGAACCACCCTTTGGGTAAAGAACCTACCTCTGATATCCGTCCTATAACTATCACCCCTTAATTTAAAGCTGTGTCCCCTCGTGCTAGCTTTCTCCATCCTAGGAAAAAGGCTATCACTGTCCACCCTATCTAAACCTCTAATCATCTTATATGTTTCGATCAGGTCCCCTCTTAGCCTCCTCCTTTCTAACGAAAACAACCTCAAATCCCTCAGCCTCTCCTCATAAGACCTGCCCTCCATACCAGGCAACATCCTGGTAAACCTCCTCTGTACCCTCTCCAATGCCTCCACATCTTTCTTATAATGTGGGGACCAGAACTGCACACAATACTCCAAGTGCGGCCGCACTAGAGTTTTGTACAGTTGCAACATGACGTTGCGGCTCCGAAATTCAATCCCTCTACCAATAAAAGCCAAGACTCCATATGCCTTCCTAACAACCTTCTCGACCTGACTGCCTACTTTCAGGGATCTATGCACATACACACCAAGATCCCTCTGTTCATCTAGACTACTAAGAATCCTACCATTTGCCCTATACTCTACACATTTATTATTTCTGCCATAGTGCATTACCTCACACTTTTCCACATTAAACTCCATTTGCCACCTCTCGGCCCAGCTCTGCAACTTGTCCAAGTCCCTCTGCAAACTATAACACCCCTCTTCACTATCTACCACTCCACCGACTTTAGTGTCATCTGCAAATTTACTAATCCATCCTTCAATACCCTCATCCAGATCATTTATAAAAATTACAAACAGCAGGGGCCCCAAAACAGACCCCTGAGGTACACCACTTGTCACCGAACTCCACGATGAATATCTCCCATCAACCACCACCCTCTGTCTTCTATCTGCTAGCCAATTCCTAACCCAATTAGCTAAATCACCCTCTATCCCATACATCTGCATTTTCTGCAGAAGTCTTCCATGGGCCACCTTATCAAACGCCTTACTAAAGTCCATATATACCACATCAACCGCCTTACCCCCATCCACCTCTTTAGTCACTTTTTCAAAAAACTCAATGAGGTTAGTAAGGCACGACCTACCCTTCACAAAACCATGCTGACTATCCCCAATCAATTCATTACTCTCTAAATAACTATAAATCCTATCCCTAATTATTCTCTCCAATACTTTGCCCACAACAGAAGTAAGACTCACTGGCCTATAATTCCCTGGAAGGTCTCTCTTCCCCTTCTTGAACAACGGGACCACATTCGCTATCCTCCAGTCCTCCGGAACCACACCCGTAACCAACGACGACCTGAAGATCAGAGCCAGAGGCTCTGCAATCTCCTCTCTTGCCTCCAGAGAATCCTAGGGTAAATCCCGTCCGGCCCAGGGGACTTATCCAACTTCAAACCCTCGAGAATATCTAGCACATCCTCCCTATCTACTTCGATACCTTCCAGTTTGCTACCCTGTACCTCAGTGTTCTCCATAACTACATTTACATCACCCTGCGTGAATACCGAAGAGAAATATTTATTCAGTACCTCTCCAATCTCCAACAGATTGGACAGATCTGCATACCTAAAAACTTGAAGCACTTGACCATTTCTACTTCATCCCCATTGATGTAGACAGGGACATGTCCTTCACTACACTTCCTGAAGTCAACGACAATCTCCTTCATTTTGTTGACTTCGAGGGAGAGATTATTGTCGTTGCATCAGTTCACCAAATTCTCTAGTTCATTTCTATACTTTGTCTCGATCAAAACCACTAGATAGTGTCATCAGCAAATTTGAAATCGAATTGGAGGGGAATTTGGCCACTTAGTCTTAGGTGTATCAGGAGTATAGTATGGGGCTGAAAATGCTATTTGGTACCAGCTTCATTGGAGTAAGTGGTCTGAAAACACTGATAACAAGAGGTTCTCATACTGCTGTGTAGTGAAGGACTTACAGTATCTGGAATCTGGGTTTGTTTCCCAGTGATGAATGTTGTTCCTCTGTTCAAGAAAGGAAATAGGAATGACCCTGGCAATTCTCGATCACTTCAGTGGTTGGTAAGTTAATAGAAAAAGTCCTGAAGAATACGATTTATGACCATTTGAAAAGATGCAGCTTAATCCGGGATAGTCAGCATGGATTCATGAAGGGCCAGTCTTGCCTCACAAATTTGATTGAATTCTTTGAGGAGGTAACTCAGTGTGTAAATGAAGGTAGAACAGTTGATGTCGTATATTTGGATTTTAGTAAGGTGTTTTATCAGGTTTCCCATGGTAGGCACACGAAGAAAGTAAGAAGGTGTGGGATAGACGGAAATTTGGCCAATTGGATCATCTCATAAAATGTGGAGATGCCAGTGTTGGACTGCGGTAAAAACAGAAATAAATCTCACAATACCAGCTTAAAGTCCAACAGGTTTATTTGTAACAAATGCCACAAGCTTTTGGAACAGGCTGTCCCTTCATCAAGTGGGCGGGAGTTCTGATCACAAACAGGGCACAAAGACACAAACTCAATTTACACGAATAATGATTGGAATGTGAATCTTTACAGCTAATCAAATCTTAAAGGTACGGACAGTGTGAGTAGAAAGAGCATTAAGCACAGGTTAAAAGCATGTGTATTGTTTCCAGATAGGAAAGTTAGTGAGATTTTGCAAGTCCAGGAAAATATTGAGGATTACAGATAGTGTGACATGAAGCAAGATCCCGGTTGAGGCCATCCTCATGTGTGCGGAACTTGGCTATCAGTCTCTGCTCAGTGACTCTGCACTGTCGTAGGTCATGAAGGCTGACTTGGAGAACTCTTACCCGAAGATCAGAGGCGGAATGCCAGTGACCGCTGAAGTGTTCCCCAACAGGAAGAGAACAGTCTTGTCTGGTGATTGTTGAGCGATGTTCGTTCATCCGTTGTCATAGCGTCTACATGGTGTCCCCAATGTATCAAGCCTCGGGACATCCTTTCCTGCAGCGTATCAGATAGACAATGTTGGCCAAATTGAAAAATATGTACCATGTGGATGATGTTCTCATGTGAGATGATGGCATCTGTGTCGATGATCCGGCACATGTTACAGAGGTTGCTGTGGCAGGGTTTTGTGGTATCGTGATCACTGTTCTCTTTATGGCTGGGTAGTTTGCTGCGTACAATGATCTGTTTGAGGTTGTGCAGTTGTTTGAAGGCAAGAAGCGAAGGTATGGGGATGGCCTTGGTGAGATGTTCGTCTTCATCAATGACATGTTAAAGGCTCTGGAGAAGATGTCGTAGCCTCTCTGCTCTGGGGAAGTACTGGACAACAAAGGGTACTCTGTCCACCATCTCCCGTGTTTGTCTTCTGAGGAGATTGGTGCGATTTTTGGCTATGGAGGTCGGAACTGTCGACCAATGAGTTGACCGCCATATTCTGTTCTTATGAGGACATCTTTCAGCGTCTGTAGGTGTCTGTTGTGATCCTCCTCATCTGAGCAGATCCTGTCTATAAGAAGGACTTATCCGTAGTGGATGGCTTCTTTAATATGTTTAGGGTGGAAGCTGTAGAAGTGGAGTATCGTGAGGTTATCCATGGGCTTGAGGTGCAGTGAGGTTAAGAGCCGTGGGATTATGCTGTGACTTTAAAGGACCTTGGTGAGACCACATTCGGAATATTGTGTGCAGTTCTGATCACCTCATTATTAGAAGGATGTGGAAGCACTAGAGAGAATGTAGAGGTGATTTACCAGGACGCTGTCTGGTTTGGAGGGTAGATCTTATGAGGAAAAGTTGAGGGAGCTGGGGCTTTTCACTTTAGAATGGAGGAGGATGAGAGGCGACTTTATAAGATGATGGGGAGGATAGATAAAGTGGATGTTCAGAGAGTATTTCCTCCAGTGGATGTAGCTGTTACTAGGGAATATAACTATAAAGTTCGTGGTGGGAGATTTAGGAGGGATGTCCTAGGTAGATTCTTTCCTCAAAGAGTGGTCGGGGTATGGAATGGACTGTCTGCTGTGATAGTGGATTCGGACATTTTAGAAACTTTCAACCGGTTATTGGAGAGGTACTTGGAGCACGCCAGAATTATAGGGAGCGGGATAGCTTGATCTTGGTTTTGGACATAGCTCAATGCAACGTTAAGAGCCGAAGGGCCTGTACTGTGCTGTAATAAAGAAGAACAAAGAACAAAACAGCACGGAAAACAGGCCCTTCAGCCCAATGAGCCCGCCCAGCCATCCTGATGTTCCCACCTCTACCCATGATCCCTGTCTATGTTTATAGATCTATGGATTAAAAACCAAATTTGAGACAATTTAGGGAGAATTTGTTTTGCCAATTAGCCTAAGAGCACATCTTTGGGATGTGGGAGGAAACCGGAGCACCCGGAGAAAACCCACGCAAGCACGGGGAGAATGCGCAAACTCCCACAGACACAGGCCCAAATCCATGTATCTGCACAGCACAGCGATAGTCACTGAGCTGTCGTGTTGCCCATCAAATGGTCCAGGTCAAGCATACACTAATGACGTGAAGCACTAGGATACTCTCGAAAAAAATCCAAGAGCAGCCCTCTCTCAACCCATCGCGTGTACGCCCCTTGTTAGACAACAAGGTGGACCAAAGCACCTGTAGGATGAAAACAAGTACATCAATATCATCATCTAGGCGTTTGATAAGGTGGCCCATGGAAGACTTCTGCAGAAAATGCAGATGTATGGGATAGAGGGTGATTTAGCTAATTGGGTTAGGAATTGGCTAGCAGATAGAAGACAGAGGGTGGTGGTTGATGGGAGATATTCATCGTGGAGTTCGGTGACAAGTGGTGTACCTCAGGGGTCTGTTTTGGGGCCCCTGCTGTTTGTAATTTTTATAAATGATCTGGATGAGGGTATTGAAGGATGGATTAGTAAATTTGCAGATGACACTAAAGTCGGTGGAGTGGTAGATAGTGAAGAGGGGTGTTATAGTTTGCAGAGGGACTTGGACAAGTTGCAGAGCTGGGCCGAGAGGTGGCAAATGGAGTTTAATGTGGAAAAGTGTGAGATAATGCACTATGGCAGAAATAATAAATGTGTAGAGTATAGGGCAAATGGTAGGATTCTTAGTAGTCTAGATGAACAGAGGGATCTTGGTGTGTATGTGCATAGATCCCTGAAAGTAGGCAGTCAGGTCGAGAAGGTTGTTAGGAAGGCATATGGAGTCTTGGCTTTTATTGGTAGAGGGATTGAATTTCGGAGCCGCAACGTCATGTTGCAACTGTACAAAACTCTAGTGCGGCCGCACTTGGAGTATTGTGTGCAGTTCTGGTCCCCACATTATAAGAAAGATGTGGAGGCATTGGAGAGGGTACAGAGGAGGTTTACCAGGATGTTGCCTGGTATGGAGGGCAGGTCTTATGAGGAGAGGCTGAGGGATTTGAGGTTGTTTTCGTTAGAAAGGAGGAGGCTAAGAGGGGACCTAATCGAAACATATAAGATGATTAGAGGTTTAGATAGGGTGGACAGTGATAGCCTTTTTCCTAGGATGGAAAAAGCTAGCACGAGGGGACACAACTTTAAATTAAGGGGTGATAGTTATAGGACGGATATCAGAGGCAGGTTCTTTACCAAAGGGTGGTTCGGGAGTGGAATGCCCTGCCTGCAGCTGTTGTAGATGCGCCAAGTTTGGTGGCGTTTAAGAGGTTAGTTGATAAGTATATGGAAGAGAAGGGAATGGTTAGTTTGGAGGGGCATTGCTTTTTATATTGGTCGGCGCAACATCGAAGGCCGAAGGGCCTGTTCTGTGCTGTAATGTTCTATCTATTTACACACTTCCCAGGGACTCCCAAGGCTCATGATCTCTATTTTAAATCAGTTTTCTATACCCCTCCATTCCCATTCTGTTCATGTGCCCATCTAAGTATTTCTTAAATAACTCCGGAGTACCTGCCTCCGCCACTCTACTTGGCAGCGCATTCCATACCCCCACCACCCTCTGTGTGAAAAAACTCCCTTGAGCATCCAAATTATACCTTACCCCCCTCACCCTAAGCCTGTGACCCCTCGTGCTATTTGAGTCCATCCTAGGAAAAAGGTTAACCCTGTTTATCTATACCTCTCATAATCTTGTACACCTCTATTAGATCTCCTCTAAGTCTACATCTTTCTAAGGAAAACAGTCCCAATTTGCCTAACCTTTTCTCATAACTCAGACTTTTCATACCAGGCAGCATCCTGGTAAACCTCTTCTGCACTCTCTCCAGAGTCTCCACGTTCTTCCGGTAGTAAGGCGACCAGAACTGGACACAGTATTCCAAATGAGGTCTAACCAATGTTTTATACAACTGCAACATTAAGGGCCAGCTCTTGTACTCTATACCCCTTCCTATAAAGGCTAGCATACTATATGCTTTCTTCACAACCTTTTCCACTTGCTCTGCCACCTTCAGAGACTTGTTCACCTGCACCCCCAGGTCCCTCTGCGTTTCTATACTTTTAATAGGTCTACCCTTTATCATACACCTCCTCCTTACATTCTTTCTCCCGAAATGCATCACCTCACATTTATCAGGATTGAATTACATCTGCCATCTATCTGCCCAAGCTACCAGCCTATGTCCTGCTGCATCGCCTGACAATGCTCCTCACTATCCGCAAGTCCAACCATCTTTGTATCGTCTGCAAACTTGCTAATCACTCCACTTACTCCCTCTTCCAAGTCATTTATATATATTACAAATAGAAGAGATCCAGAACCGAGCCCTGTGTTCGCTGTTTAAAATTGCATTCAATGTTTTTAAGAGTTTTTAGAAATAAAAGGCTTTTGTGAGAGAGCAGTTCAGCTGGAGAAAATGGGTGATGTGCCTCAAATTGTTTTAGAAGTAAAAACATATGCCATGATGTAAAATTGTTTTGGAACTCATCTTTGGGCAAGGCAGACAGACGCTGAGCGGGCCAGGCAGGAGCGTCTCACGGTGGGGGCGGGGGTTTACACATTTGAAAGACAGGGCTGCATAGATTCTCTGACCATTTCTTGTGGCATGAATAGATAGAAGTTGCTGTGGTAATTTGTCAGTTCCTGGCACTGTGGAAAGGAATAAAAGTTGAATGTCTTTTTCTCATGATTCTAGCATTATATTAATATTAGAAATACAACTTTCAATTTAGATAGCTTTAACATTGATACTCATTCTAAGTTAATATGTTTTTTGACTTGTAAAGCCAAGCATTAGGATGGCAATGCTGCGGCCAGTGTGTCTGTTCAGTGCAGCATTTATAGGGCCATGGGGGAGGGGAAAGGAGAGGCGCAATGAGAGGCACGGCAGGAGTCGTGACAGGTCACGTGACAGTGTAATGAGAACTGAGCTTTGCTCAAATTACATTGTGTAGCTTATTGCTGTGTACTATCAATGAGTCTGTGATGCACTTTACACTGCGATGTGAAGCAAATTATCTGCAATCTCAAAGATATACTGCAGTATAGCATATAATACTTTCTGAATATTCAGTGAAATATCCTCCCAGAATTATAGCCAATACCTTTAGGATGATCAGGATCGAGGGAGCAAATAAATAATTTATACTATTTATGATGAGAAATTATTTTACTCAAAGTAAACATTAGATGCATAGAACCATATTTCCACAGAAAAGTTAATAATAAATGGCTGTTCGGCTCATTTGATTTCTCTAATTTGAAGAACATGATTAAATTGAATAAATGTCCTCTGCATCTCCATCCACAAGAGTTAGAGGTCAAATCATTGATTTTGAAGACGTGAGGAGCGTGCTACGATGCATTAGTCACACCCAGGACTCCCCCACACCCACACAGCTTCCTGTATGGGGAATGTGGGTGCAGCCAGTCAGAGCTCAAGAGTTCTGCTTCTTTCCTTATGCAGCAAAGGCTCCCCCACTAAACCGATTACAACACAGGAAGTGGGTAGGTTCTAGTCCATTACCATACCAGACTGAAAAGGTTACTGCATCTCTCAACTTGCACACAAGAAAAAAGCCAGATGAATGTAGGATTTTAGAATTCATTTTTGAAACGAGGAGTGCATTTACTTCAGGAGAGGTCAGAAGAATTGTGTACTTTCACAAAGCCAGACAGGATTTGCTGCAATTGCAGCTAGCACTGTCTTTGAAGCTTCTGTGTGTGAATTGTTTCCTGAATTCCAGACAGGATGATAGCTGCACAGGTTTTGGCCTATTTCTTCACAGAATTAAAGGCCGACCAAGTCAAAAAGGTGAGCCTCCTTCTTTACATGTAGTTCGTTGTTACTGTTACATATATTGTGGGTGCTTTTAAAAATGCAATCTGTTTGAAATGAAATCTACTCTAAATGCATCATTAGAAGGAAACAATTAAGAGACAAGGTACAAAAGAGCTGAGGAACCATGCCTGCTGTTTAAAACAGGCCTCGCGTGTTACATTTACGTTTATAGTTTGTGAGGTGTGATCTAGAACTATAATTCTGAAAGGATTTGTAATGGCTTCCTTAATCTCTTACTGCAGTGTCCTTGAAAGCAATATGGTGGTGTCATTCATACTCTGCAGGCTTGTTTTGCATTTGTTTTACTGTAGGTATTTTATTTAATTTGGGCTGCTGATTATTATGTTGTTATAATTTATTGAAATTTAAAACCTTTACTTTTTTTAGTTGGCTTTTGCCATCTCATTGTTCCTCGTGTGTGTGTGTGTCCTAGATACAGGCCTTTCCAGGGTTTTTGTTAAAAAGCTTTAAAGAAACAAACATTATTTCAGTACTGAGTGCACAAATACTGTTATAAATGTATTATTAATTATTATAATGAAACAATATATTTATTAATACTAGCTAATTTTCTCTGGCAAAAACATTGCAGTACATCATTCATTCATTTTTAAGTAGTTAGGTTCTTTAATAGAAATGGACAAAAACTGAGTGTGAAAAGCTTCTAATAATTTATTCAAGAATTGCTTTAACCAAGTATCTGTAGTTAAAATATAAAAGGGAATATTATAAATCAGTCACATGAGATTCACTGTGAACCCACTCTAGTAACAGAGATGTTTAACAGTTAGTGTATTTTCAAAAATATTTCCTACTGTTTTACCCTGCTCTTTTTTTTAAATAATTATCTCATTGCCAGTTATCTTTAAGATAGGGAAGAATGCAATGACCTTTCAGGCCAAACAGTTTCCTTTAAAAAGAAGCTAATGTATCTGCATCATTCTATAAAAGATGAACAAAAACAAACCTGTCCTTTTAGCACGCGGTTTGTGATTACATTTATCCAAATCTGACACTTTAGAGCAAAGGGTAGAACTATTGCTTAGTTTAATAAACCAGTTTACAAAATGGTGGAAGGATTCCCCAGCACTCCCATCCTTTTAAAGAAAGATCTGCATTCAGATTTGTTGTTCAGCCTGCTCAACTAACACAAATGATTTGGCTTGACCTCCAGCATTGTATCTCTTCACCCTCCATACCCTCCTATATAAAAGCAAACTGCAACAGTTTTCTCAGACTCATGACGTCTGCAAAAATGTTCTGAAAACCCTTTCATCTGCTTGGAACTTTAATCTTTTTATTTGCACCTGAATGCATCAAGATACTGGTCATCTGCACAATTGTGTTTATTCTTTTGAAGTCTTAATACCATTTCTGCAATTAATTCTTAAAGCAAGAAGATGATGGTTTAAATCTGAATCTTTACTTTGTATAAACATTTATGTTGGCCAAATGGCAGGAGCAGTGCAAGGAAATGAATGAATAGGTCTTCTGTCCTTTGAAGTATTGATTGTCATGTGTTTCTCATTCAGTAATAACAACATGAACGTGTATTTGTGTAGTATTTTTAACCTAATAAAACATCCAGTGTATTTCACAGGCAATGTAAAACAAAAGAGAACACCCAAGGTCAGCAGAAGTGTGGAAAAAGATGTAGTTCTTAAACAGAAAAGGTTTTAAAGAGGGAATTCAGTAGCTCTGGGGTCAGGGCTGAAGGCATGGTCAGCAGTGGCTAAGTGACGAAAATTGAAGATGCTCAAGAAGCCAGAATTAATGGAGGGTGGCTATCGCAGGGGGTTGTGCATCTGATGTGATTTACACGGATAGGGGTAAGACCATGAAGGGTTTTGAAGACAAGGGTTCAAATTTTTAAAATGTTGTTTAACAAAGAGCCAGTGTAAGTCACTGAGCACCTATTAAGCAGGACTTGGTGTGAGTAACAAAGGTTTGAATGGCTTGTCGATCATGCAGGGTGGAATATGGTGGGCCGGTCAGGAATGCATTAGATGTTTTGAGTTAGCAGGTATGGATAAGGGTTTCAGCAGCTGATGAACTGAGACAGTGGCAAAGTTGGTTGATGTTATGGAGGTGGAAATAAATAATCTTTGCAATGAGGAGAACTTGTGTGGTTAATTATGAAATCTTTAATTGAACAACAATTGTATTTATATACCGCCTTTAGCATAGTAAAGTGTACCATGTGTTATCCAACCAAATCTTATACAGACCATAGATGGCCAAAGTTTTGGACAGAAGTCTGTCTGAAGAAGCGTCTTAATTGGGTAAAGAAATGTGCTTAGATTTAGGGAAGGAATTCAAGAGCTTCATGCTGCGGCATTTGAAGGATTAGTGTCAATAGTGGAGTGATTAAAATAACAAAAAGTGCAAGATGCCAGAACTGGAGAAAGACAAATCTCAAAGTTTGAAGGGTTGAAGGAGTTTAGAGATAGTGAAGGATCAGGTCATGAAGGAATTAAAAACAAGCAATATTGCATGGGGTCCAGTGCTACTCATCAGTGAACATAGGGTTTTTTGTATAGGCATCTGCAGACCATAAAGATAGGGCAGGGCTTGAATATAGAAGTTCACCATTCATTTCCCACAGACCCAATTTTTGTGGTAGAGGAAAGGGGACAGATGGTGGAGAATTTGAGTTGGCGTGGACAATATAATGGGTGTACCCCCACAAAGAAAATCACGTGTTTTGCATTATTTTTTATTGGGGTGGGTCCAGCAAGTCAGGGATGTTAGGATATGGACATCAACTCAACTGGTAGAATGAATGGCCTTGTTTGAGTATCTTAACTGAAGTCTGTCACTCCGATAATGGTTAGATGTAAGGATTCACATTCTAATCAGCAATCTGTGACTGTCTCTGCTGATGTGTGCTATTGCAGACCAGAACACTGCATTTGCCTGACGAAGACAAAGGTCGAAAGCTCGCAAATTTACTATCAAATAAATCGGTTGGATTTAAAATTGGTGTTGCTAGATTCTTACTGAGTTCTTCCGATAATACAACATTCTTTTAGTACTATATTCGAGTGCAGTAATGAGCTCAATTTCTGAATAGAACTAGAACTCTGTCAACTGACACAGCAATAAAAATACTATCACTGAGAGGTGGGAATTAAGAGTGGCATTGGAAGTGAAACTCTCTCTTCCCAGCTGTCAGCTTCAGTTTCTCAGATCAATTTTCCTCAATTCTTTTGCCCGTTTGCTGCCTCCCCAGTCCTGAGCACTGTGTAACTTCTCCAGCATCGCATCAGTGACTCATCAGTAAAATACTTAAAAACTGGCACATTATTCAACTACTGGCCATAATATTTCACTCCTTACCCAAATGGTAAGTAAAATGAGTGAGTCTAGATGGTGAGGATCATGCAATTATTAAACTGTGGTATTCATCGTAGCTGAACCTGGTGTCAGTAGCATCCGCTCGTGCACTGACTTCTCAGCACAGTCATGATGGTACTTCTCCCTTTCTAGCGTAATGTTATATTAGCACATGAATTGCTATTAAGAATGAATTCTGTAGTAATAAAATGTGATTTGATTTATTAATATCAAAGCATTAGTATACAATGAAAAGTGTTTTTTCTTGCATGCTTATACAGATTGTGTCCATCTCCAATAATTGGAAATGTACTATATTTGTATAGAAAGCTGTGCAGTATGTGAAATATGTAATTCATATCTCAAAGCAGGTGCCTGTACACTGGGAGACATAGTGAATACGTGTAAATCTCTTGTTGGGTGGATGTTTTGTGCAAAGATCCTGTGACTGATATTAGCTGCTTGGTAGGATGGACTGTTATTTAACATGGAGGTTACGGCTCTTGTATTTCTGATGCATTTGTGCTTGCTCTCTGATTCTGGTGGCTGGAACTGCACAGATCCAGCAGAGGTGGCAGCACAATGATACATAGTCAGGATGGAATCAAATCTGCACCCCATGAAGCCCCAAGGAATGACAAGTCAGTATTCCTCCATTTTGAACCCCAATTGGAAGAAACACTGAAGGTGGCAAGGGTGTGGGTGTCAATGTCTATTACAAAGTGTGCCTTGGTAGCAGCACTACAGACTAAGGTTGCAGAGTCCTAAAGGACGTAGCTGCTGGACTAGGTGGTAAAGAAACCAGCCAGAGAAGGGGAAAACTATTTGACTTTGTTTGAATTTGCCAATTGTAGATGCGCCTATCCGTGACAGTATTGACCACCTCACAGCCCTTGAGACCTAAGTCCCACCTTCATATTTAGGATATTCTCCATTGTGTTATGGACACTACCACTGTGCTAAATGGGGATAGATTTTAAACAGATCTAGCACACCAAAATTGGGCATCCGTGAAGCACTGTGGGCCATCAGCAGCAGCAGAATTGAATTCAACCGCAATTTGAGACCTTGTGGCCTGGCATATCCCCCATTCTACCATTACCACCAAGACAGGGGGCCAACACTGGTTCAATAAAGTATGAGAGAGGAAATGCTAGGAGCAGCATCAGGCATACCTAAAATGAGATGTCAGTCCAGTGTGTGAAGCCCAGGTATGTCCTGTTTGTAAAAAGCAGGACAACCTCACTCCAGACATTTACCACACCATCAGTTTATTTTTGACCATCAACACGACAATGGAAGATGTCATTAACAATGCTATAAAGCAGCACTTATAGAATCTTAAAATCCCTACAGTACAGAAATAGGCCATTTGACCCATCAAGCCTGCCCAACAATAATCCTACCCAGTCCCTATTCCTGTAACCCCATGTATTTACTCTGCTAATCCCATTGACACTAAGGGGTCATTTAAGCTTGGCAAATCAACCTGACTTACACATCTTTTGCATTGGTTGCCAGAACCTGTGTAGCAGAAATGTAATTTGCCACTTACAGCCCAAGTGTGAATGTTGTCCAGGTCTTGATGCATATGGACGTGCAATTGCTTCAGTAGCTAAAGAGTAATGAATGCAACTGAAAATCATCAGCAGCATTCTTTTAATGGAGGGAAGATAATCAATGAAACAGCGGAATGAAGATGGTTGTGCCCAAGACACTATCCCGAAGAACTCTTGCAGTGAAGTTTCAAGACTGATAAGATTAACTTCCAACAACTACCAATCATCCTTCTTTGTGTCATGCAAGACACTAGCCAGTTTTCCCTTTGATTCCCTTTGACTCTAGTTCTCTGGGACTCCTTCATATATCCTTAGAAACTTTGTAGCGCAGGAGACCATTGAGCCCATCAAGTCTGAGTCCTGATGTCATATTTGGTCAAATGCTGCCTTGATACCAAGGACAGTCACTCTCACCTCACATCTGGAATTCACCGTTTTTGGTCACATTTAGACCAAGTCTGTAATATGTTCAGGAGCTAAGTGACCTTGTCCTAATCCAAATGATTGTCTGTGAGCAGGTTATTACTATTTATTGCGACACAATGGTTATCTCTCAGCTCCAAGGATCCAGGTTCAATTCTGGCCTTGGATAACTGTGTGGTGTTTGCATTTTCTCCCGTGTCCATGTGGGTTTCCTCTGGGTGCCCCAGTTTCACAGAATCCCTACAATGCAGAGGAGACCATTCAACGCTCAAGTCTGCACTGATTCTCCAACAGACTTTCCACCCATGCTCTTTCTCCTGCCCTATCCACGTAAGCCCATGTTTGCCATGGCTAATCCCCTAACCTTGGGCATTTTGGGACATTAAGGGGCAATTTAGCATGACCAATCCATCTAACTTGCTCATCTTTCAAGTGTGCGTGGAAACCAGAACACCTGGAGGAAATCCATGCAGGCATGGGAAGAATGTGCAAACTCCACACAGTCATCCAAGGCTGGAATTGAAGCTGGGTGCTTGGAGTTGTGAGGCAGTAGTGCTAACCACTGTGTCACCCAATCCAAAAGATGTAAAAGTCAGGTTGATTTGTCATGCTTAAATGACCCCTTAGTGTCTATGGGATTAGCAGAGTAAATACATGGGGTTACAGGGATAAAGACTGGGTAGGATTATTGTTGGGCAGGCTTGATGGGCAAATGGCCTATTTCTATACTGTAGGGATTTTAAGATTCTATAAGTGCTGCTTTATAGCATTGTTAATGACGTCTTCCATTGCAGTATTGATGGCCAAAAATAAACTGATGGTGTGGTAAATGTCTGGAGTGAGGCTGTCCTGCTTCACACACCGGATTGACATCTCATTTTAGGTATGCCTGGTGCTGCTCCTAGCATTTTCTTCCTCGTACTTCATTGAACCAGGGTTGGTGGTATTGGTAGAGTGGTGGAAATGCCGGGCCACAAGGTCACAAATTGCCATTGAATACAATGGCTACTTATATAATCATAGAATCTAACCATCTTATCTTGACAGTCAATGGCAATACCATTGCTGAATCCCTTACTATCAATAGCCTGGGGTTGCTATTGATCAGAAACTGAACTGGACTAGTCATATTAATACTGTGTTTACAAGAACAGGTCAGAAACTAGGAATCCTGTAGTGAATAACTCAACTCCTGACTCCCCCCAAGCCTGTCTACCATCTACAAAGCACAAGTCAAGAATGTGTTGGAAGATGAAATACTCTCCGTTTGTCAGGATTGGTGTAACTCAAACAACATTCAAATGCTACACCATCCAGGACAAAGCAGCCCACTTGACCTGTTCTCCATTCACTCTTGTCACCACCGATGCACAATGTCAGCAGTAAATGTACCATCCGCAAGATACACTGCGGCAACTCAGCTAGTTGCCTTGCAGCATCTTCCAAACTCACGACCTCTACCACTTGAAGGGCAAGGGCAGCAAATGCATGGGGGCACTACTACTTGGAAGTTCCTCATGAAGCCAAAACCAGCCTGACTTGAAACTAAGGCCAGAATTTTCGGCCATTTGTGCCGCTGAGATTCTCTGGTCCTGCTGGCAAGGTGTAGGATGGCTTCAATGGGAATTTTCATTGACGGCAGAAGGACTAAAGGATTCTGCTGCCAGCGAATAATGGGTCACCTCCTGCTTCTGAGAAGAACTCTGAAGGGAGGCCAGAGAATTTTGCTCTAAATCACTGTTCCTTCACTATCACCAGGTCAAAGTCCTGGAATTGTCTCCGTAATAGCATTGTGGGTGTACCTACACCTCATGGACTGCAGCGCTTCAAGAAGAAATTTCACCACCACTTTCTCAAGGGCAGTTTGGATGGGCAGTAAATATTGTGAACAAATAAAACTGTTCACCATGGTAATGTTAGCGTGTTTGGAAAACATTGCTGAGGGTTGGGATGAAGTATTGATGTTCCACAGTGCAGGATCCTTTGACTATTCTCCACAGAGAGGATCTGGAAAACAATTACTTTTGAAGTTAAGTTCTTAAAAACACATTGTTTCTTCAGATCTTTAAAAAAGATTTTTGAGACTAGAGGTCGTTGAGAGAGCAATGAGTAATATTTGTTATTTTTCAGTTGATTAAATAATCAATTCTCGGACTGTCAGCCATTTAAAAATACTTTAAACTCATTGGTTAGATTTTTCCCATTCTTTGGCAAGATGGCACAGCGAGTGGGGAAAAATGGGAATGCCCAATGGCTTTTTCCTCTGTATTGTTCAGTTCATAGCTGGAAAAAATGCAGACGTTGGTCTAGCTGGCAGAGTGAACCCTGATTGAGCCAGCTGATACGAATATAAAAATAAATTAAACCCCACCCCACCCCTCCATCAGTCATAGAGTGGCAGTATCCTCATGCCGATCTGTATGGATTACGTAACAGAGGATGAAATTATTGCGCATTGAGGCCTGATAATCAGATGTTAATGTATTATAACAGGGATCCTGACACTGAATTCAGAAGTTCCGTTACATCATCGGTAAGGGGGTGTGGGGACAATCGCAGCAGGTAGTCTCTCCAGCGTAAATCATGTTTTGGGCCTCCTGCAGAATTTTCAACTCCAGCTCACCAAAAACAGGAGCAGGAAATCCCTTTCATTATGTTTGATCATTCTCTGTCTGTGGCACTGAAAACTAAATCTCAGACACAGATGTAAGCATGCAGTGAGAATTTAAAATGGAATGCTGTTGTAGAGTAACTTGGCCCATGAATGTTACACAAAGATTGTAGAACGCTGTCAGAATTAATATCTGTAATATAACCGGATGTTCGCTTGGTGTCTTCAGAAATTGGAGAAGCATGTATAATACATAAATATTCTATTGGAGTAAAAAAAATTGAAATGTCATCTTTGCCCCTGGACTATATGATTGTATAAATAGAAATCGGGCAATGCAATTCAGCTCCTAAATCTGAAACTCTCATTTCATCAGGGAAAATCTTATGGCACCAAATCCATGAAGATATCTATGGCAAGTCTAAATTTGTAACAGTTATCCATGCTGCAATAGCAGGTTAAATCACTGGATTAGCGCACCATTTTTAAAATTTCTCTTGGTCAATCAGTGCCCTCAGCTGTGAAATAAGTCTTGATAGAAATTTCACTTTTTTTCAACAGATCGACAAATACCTGTATGCTGCGCGTCTCTCAGATGAAACTTTACTTGATGTTATGGCGCGATTCAGGACCGAGATGGAGAAAGGACTAGGACGGGATACTAATCCAACAGCAACACTCAAAATGTTGCCTACCTTTGTACGATCAACTCCTGATGGATCAGGTGAGATGTTTTTTATACTGGACATATCCTGCCAGTAAGTTCTGGCAGAGTGCAAGCATTGTGCTCGTTTTACCAGATAAAGAATATTAGAAAAATTGACAGTGAACTAAGGACATTCAGGACACTTCTATTGTTATTACAGTCTCAAGGAGAATACTCTTAATAATTTGCCCACTAGAAAGGACACAACTCTTTCTTTGGTGTTAGGTAATCTTTTTATTAAGCCATGTGGCCTAATATTTAGTAATCAAATTTTTTATTCATTAATAAGAAATAAAAAGTGGCAAAAAAATTAACAGAGCAGATTTTATTATATTGCAACTAAAATTGATTCCTCAGATCATAAAATAATATTTGGGTTCACCTTTCTATCCAGATGGAAATTCAGCTGTCTGTTTGCAAATCAACCTGATTTTTATTTCTGTTGTGGAAGAGATTTATATGATAAATATCATGTTAGCAGTTACAGAGTGGGTGCAGAGTCGCTCTGATAAATGTGCTCCTGGGGTTAGGTTAGGAAATCCAGGATTCTGAATCAGCAACAATGTAAAAACAACAACAAATGTCCAGACTGGGATGGTGTGTGACGCATGATGTTCCCATCATGATGTGTATACATGAACCATCAAATAATCTTGGTGATGGAGGTGCTGTGTGTGGGTGGAGTTGCTTCAGCTTTTCTAATCGATTGTGCTACTGATAGGGAGAATGGATATTTGACTCTGGTGGTCAGGGCATTTGTCAAGATTACTGATAAATAGTGGATGGTGTTAAGCTTCTTCAACAAAAACAGAAAGTGCTGGAAAATCTCAGCAGGTCTGACAGTATTTGTGCAGAGAGAATAAAGCTAACGTTTTGAGCCTGGAATACCTTTCATCAGAATGTTGGTATAGCTGTATACATTTAGCCAAGTTCTGGTTAATTCAACACAGCAGACTTGAATCTTGTAAATGGTGGTGAGATTTTGAGCAGTCAGAAACTCACTGTTGAATGTGTTGTTACAGCTGTTGTCTGGCTTGCGTTGTTTCAGAAGAGCTTTGAATAGAGCTGTTTGCTGTGGAATTATCAACTGACAGAAAAAAATCAGCAATAAAGCAGCTGTAACTGTTAAATCCTTCTCTGGGGAACTCGTGTATTAATGTCCTGAGGTGGTGATGAATGGTCTCTGAAACCAAGGCCGCCTTCCTTTGATATCAACTACGAGAACAACTAGTGGAGAATTTTCCCTTTGATTCTCGTTCATCTGAGTTATGCCACTGTGCCTTTAAAGACTGCGTTGATGCAGAGGGCAGGTTTTTCAACCTAATGTCCAGTAGAAACTAGTACAAATTCACATTACATTCCAAATATCAGTGTTGGGGAGAGCACAGGATTGGTTGGTGAAACAAAAAGAAATGGTCAAACTGATTCAGTGATACTTTGGCTAAGTTTAACATTACATAACTGAAGCAGTTATGGATTTTAAACAGAAGTGTCAGATCTTATTGTATAATCCTAATGAGGCTCACATTCCAACCATTATTTTGTAAACTGAGTTTGTCTTTATATGCCCTGTTTGTTAATAGAACTCCCAATTACCTGTTGAAGGAGCAGTGCTCTGAAAGCTAGTGGCTTGTGCTATCAAATAAACCTGTTGGACTTTAACCTGGTGTTAAGACTTTTTACTGTGTTTACCCCAGTCCAATGCTGACATCTCCACATCATAAGCCCTGAATGGGTACAGCCTTTGTAGCTGTAACATGACAGAGGATGAAAGAACTAACCTATATTCTAAGCAAGACATTGAATCTAATGTTGCTAACTTACCAGATAGAATGCTAGAAGAGGAAAGCATTAGTTTCCCTCAACCATTGATGATTCCAGTTTCACCTTTTTACGGTGTGGCTGTGATAAAACGTTGTCATTTTGTTTTGGTTGCACAATCTGGATGTGGGCCATGGGCTGGGTGCCATTTAGATTGCAGGTTCAAATTCCAGTTGAAAGACTTTAGAACGTAACAGCATGCACTCAGAGGGGAGTTAAGAGTCAGACATATTGTTGCAATGTGCCCTCTCAAATGGCCAAGCAAGCTATGATATTAGAGATTGGTGACGAGGGCTGGCCTTGTCCATACCCATACTCCATGAAAGAATAAATTATTCTTAATTCTATGCTTGCTCAACATCAATTTGTCATCAGGACTGGAGGTAAATAGATAGTACAAGATGGGAACCAGAGTCGATGTTAATTTTGGTCTGTGCTCCCCAAAATAAGCGTCTCATCTGCCACCTCAGTTAGGGTCAATTCATTTTGTTTGCTGTCGCTTTAGCATTAACTGAGCCATTGGCCACTGCCTTGCTTCTTCTTTGGTTTTCTTGAAGCGTCCCTTAGTCCATGTCTCAATGTTATCCACCTAACCACCTTTTTTCTTCTTACTCTTCTGTTTTTGCCCTGACTTCTCATTTAGTTGTTGCCTGACTAAGGTTGTCAGGTTTTAGTTTCTAATGTCCATTCTTGGCTATCTTTTTCTGACTAACTCTATTTAGCAGCACTTTTCTACTCTTCTAATCCACTCATCTGTCTTTCTGCCCATTCAGCTGATTCTAAGCCTTCTCCACATACCTACATTCCACAAGTTGTTACCATTAAGTAATTAGAAGAAACTTCTCTACCTAGGGAATGGTGAAAATGTGGAATCTGCTACGTATAACTGAGGTGAATAGTATCAATACATTTTAGAGCTAACAACATAAGTAAGAAATTAATACTTGATATGTTGATCAGATGCGGTGACGTAAGGGGAGATTGATATGGACCAAATGGCCTAACTTGCTGCAACTTAGATTATTTATTAGGTAAGGGTATTAAGGGGGAATGAACGTAAATTGGGTAAATGGAATTGTGATGTGTACTCAACTATGTAATTGGATAGTTGACAAGCTCAAATGGTCAAAGGCCTGTTCCCAAAATACATCCAATAAATCTGAGTAGGTTAATCGATCAGAACAGTCCTGCAATCGGAAGATTAAGAAATTGTATCCTCTACTGGAATAAGTTAATCTGTACAATCTTTCGCAGTTGTAAGTTTGAGGAAGAAAAGACTGCAGGCGAATTGCCCGCATTTGTTTCCAAGTTTAGACTGAATCTTTGGAACCCACCGAGGGTGGGAGAGGAAGCCTGGAATCTGAAAACAACAACCAGTGTGCCAGATTCCTGACTTTGTTCTCAGTGCGATATGTTTTTGCAAAGGCGTTTTCAGGACCAGTTCCATTTCCTACCTAATCCTAGGAGCACCTTCACCCTCAAGAATCATAAACCAATTCCACTTATTAACAGTATTAACACAGTTTTAACTGACAGATTTTATATGCAGCCTTCAACTGTCGGAACAGTTTAATTGCCTGTTACCACTTCAGGCAAACCTACAGGCCATCTCTCCCTGTCTGGATACAGGGATTTCTGCTCCTACAGTGGTAGTCTGCTGTTCCTTTTTTTCCTATTGTAGTGGAATGAAGTTAGTGAGACTGCACCTCCATATTGAAGTGACTTTTCAGTTACTTGCCCTCCATTACAGCTTGCTGCTCCTCTCAAGCTGCAAGTTGCTTCTTGACCCTCAAACATTGAGAGATCACCTGCTTCCATTCCAAATAAGGGCAGAATGCAGTATAAATGCTGCTGACATCCGAGTGGACATTTTCAGCAGATGGGGCCCCTGTAGGTAGATTCCTGTAGGTGAACCAGTACCTTTTATAGGATGACAGTGATTAGCATTGCTGCCTCACAGCACCAGGGACCCAGGTTCGATTCCTGGCTTGGGCCATTGTCTGTGTGGAGTCTACATGTCTTCGCCAAGTTCTCCCTGTGTCTGTGTGGGTTTCCTCCGGGTACTCCAGTTTCCTTCACTGTCTGAAAGATGCGCTAGTTAGGTGCATTGACCATTCTCAATTCTCCCCCCATGTATCCGAACAGGCATCAGAATGGCAACTAAGATTTTCACAGTAACTTCATTGCCTACTTGTGACACTAATAAATAAACTTTAAAATGTTGTAAGATTTACCTGTAGTGTCAGATGAATGTAAGACAAATATTTATTGGGATTCTCTGTCTCTGCTGCAGTGAACAGAGATTTGGCTGAGCACCAAAATATTCCATTCTCTCTGGCAGCAGCTTTGGGTGCAAACAGCTGAAAAATTCCAACCGTTTATTTAGATATGGTTTTGTTTCATCAATTTACTCAATAATTCAATATTTTCATTTTAAAGAGGGTGCCATCATTACTGTTAACAATGTTATGTAGAGAACAGAAATACTGAACCCCTGCAGCCTAACACCATCGAATGCTGCAGCAGACTAATAGTGTATTGCCTGAATTGTTTGGTGAACCACTTTGCTAAAGATTGTCTAATATTGCCTGTCTGCAGTTGTATAGGCAGAAAGCTATGTTTAGCTCATTAGCCTTCTAATCACATCCCTGTTGTGCTTGGGCAAACAAATCAAAGATAGCTGTGATAGCTGGTGATCTTATTCACTCGTTTCCACTCTAAAAAAGATTATAACTAAGTTAATCAGTGACCAGCCAGCGTGGATTTTAAAAAGATAGAATGGAATTCAACAACCTTACAATCAGAGGATTGTCCAATCAATCTCACTCCCTGGGCTCTTTCTGTAAATCCAACAGACTTCTCCCCTTAAATTCTCTTCTGAAAAGTTATTTTTAAGAAGTTATTATTTTTTAAATTTGCTGCCATCTACCTTTCAAGCAACTCCTGATCATCATAACTTGTTGTGTAAAATACATTCGCACTTCACCTCTGGTTGTTCTGAGTCCTTATAGAATTCTTCAAAAAGAGGACAATTCAAGGAAACAGGGTCAATATGAAAACCATTTGATAATTTTCCATGCAAGAGATGTATGGGAAAGATGGCAAAGGGAAAACAAGAGAAAAAAGAAGGCAAAATGCAATGGATAAAACTGAAAGGAAGTTCCTTGGACTGAGTGGATGTGGCAAATTTCCACATCCACTCATGGTGTGCATTGGCTCTATTGTTATTTCTATATGATGTGGAGATGCCAGCGTTGGACTGGGGTAGACATAGTAAGAAGTCTCACAACATCAGGTTAAAGTTTGTAGCAAAACACCAGACAACCAGTTCCAAAAACTAGTGGCGTTTGCTACAAATGAACTTGTTGGACTTTAACCTGATGTGAGACTTCTCATTGTCTTATTTCTACATACAGTGCCTGTCACTTACCCAAACCTGGACGTGCCAGCCTCCTACATCTTATAAGTGACACTGACTATTCCCAGTTACCAGAGAACTCAATAGTAGAGGCGGTGTTTTAACCTGGCCAGTTATCTCGAGCAGCTGCCCAAAGAAACTTTATGTTTGCTGAACATTTGTCCCATCCTGCTATCCCCTACTGTCCCTGCTGCTTACTCTATAACAAAGTTTGCGTATACTGAAATCATCCCCTTATTAAATATTCTTAATATTAAATATTAAGACTTCAGAAATGTGGTGGCAGTAGGACCTTTGAAATTCACCAAGGCTTTCCTTTCTTAATATTAATTATTAAGAATTCTGATGGATTTGACAGCCAGCAGACACAGCAGCCAAATCTTGTTAGTATGAATGTAGTCTCTGTATCCAACACAGACCACAAAGGCAGTGCTCCTGCTTCCAGCTTACAAGCAAAAACTGAAGTGGGAGAATCCATCAGAGAGAGCCGTGCAGTGTTGGTCTGAGGAATCGGATGATCTCCTCTGGGGCTGATTGGCGTGGGTGGAGTGGTCAGTATTTAAAAACTCTGCACCCAGCCTGAACGAGTACGCCACTACAGTAACTGACTTCATTAGTAAATGTGGAGAAGACTGTGTGCCAAAGAAGCAAATCCTCAATCGGAAACCATGGATGAACAGGGATATCTATGGCCTGCTGAAGTCCAGATCTGAGGCGTTCAACTCAAGCGACCCTGACTATATAAGGAAGCCAGATACGATCTAAGGAGATCCATCAAAGATGCCAAAAGACAGTACCAGACCAAGCTGGAGTCCCGCCAACTATGGTAAGGTCTGCAAGTCATAACAGGCTGCAAGATGAAGTTTGTAAGATCGCCGGTTCTAACGCACCCCTCCCTGATGAGCTCAATGCATTCTATGCCCGTTTTGAGCAACAGGTCAGCGAAGCATGTCCTCCGCCCTGGATGAACCTATATCTGGGGTCACCATAATGTCAGAGCTGCTTTCTTGAAGGTCAACCCATGGAAAGTAACTGGCCCAGATAGGGTATCTGGATGTGCACTCAGATCCTGCGTGGTTCAGTTGACGGAGGTATTCACAGCTATCTTTAATCCCTCTTTACAATAGTCTGAGGTCCCTATCTACTTCAAGAAGCCAACCATCATCCCGGAATCTAAGAAAAACCAAGCAGCTTGCCTTAATGACTATCGCTGTTGACTTGGATATCCATGGTTGCAGGATGGTCACGACTGGGAGTTAAATATCCAGGGGTAACAGACTGTTTAGAGGAACCGACAGGAAGATAAGGGAGGTGGTGTAGCTCTGATATTTAAGGATGACATCAGGGAGTATTGAGAGATGATATACGTTCTATGGAAAAAAGTGGTTGAATCCATTTGGATGGAAAAAAGTCACTGATAGATGTACTGTATAGGCCACCAAGTAATGACATCATGGTGGGGCGAAAAATAACTGACGCACGTAATAATGATACAGCACTTATCATGGTTTTAATCTACATAGCAATTAGTCAAATAGGTCGGTCAAGGCAGCCTTGAGGAAGAGTTCGTAGAATGTATTTGCGATAGCTTTCTTGAACAGTATGTAATGGAACCTACAGGGAGCAAGCTATTCTAGATCTGGTCCTGTATAATGTAATGAGACAAGAATAATTAATGATCTTGCAGTTAGAGATCCTCTCGGAAGAAGCAATCACAGTATGGTTGAATTTAAAATTCAGATGAAGCGTGAGAAGGTAAAATCCAATACCAGTGTCTTGTGCTTAAACAAAGAAGACTACAAAGGGATGAGGGAGGCATTGGCTAAGGTGGACTGGAGCAAAAACTTTATGGTGGTACCATTGAGGACTTTTGAAGCAATCTTTCACAGTGCGCCGCAAAAGTATACACCAATGATAAGAAAGGACTGTAGAAAAAGAGATCATCAGCTATGGATATCTCAGGAAATAAAGGAGAGTATCAAAATGAAAGAAAATGCATACAAAGTGGCAAAGATTATTGGGAACCTAGAGGATTAGGAAATCTTTAAAGATCAACAGAAAGTCATGAAAAAAAACTATAAGAAACAGTAAGATGGATTACTGAAATAGCTGCTACAAGAGGACACAGAGGTGCTGGGGAGTAGGTACAGAGGAGACGTTAGGGGTAAGTTTTTCACTCAGGAGCTGGTGGGTGCGTGGAATCGGCTGCTGGCAGTGGTGGTAGAGGCGGATTCGATAGGATCTTGAAGAGACTTTTGGATAAGTATGTGGATCTTAGTAAGATAGAGGGTTATATGTTTGGTGCAACTTATGGGCCGAAGGGCCTGTTTGTACCGTAGATTTTCTATATTCTATGGTTTATGAGAGTAAACTAGCTCAGAATATGAAAACCAGATAGCAAAACGTTTCTACAAATGTATAAAACAAAAGAGTGGTTAGAATAAACATTGGTCCTTTAGAGGATGAGAAAGGAGATGTAGTAACAAGAAATGAGAAAATGGCTGAGGCATTGAACAGGTATATTGTATTTCACAGTGGAAGACACAAATAACATGCCACAAATTGATGATAGGAAGGCTATGGCAGGAGAGGACTTAAAACTACCATTATCACAGAGGTAGTGTTGGGCGAGTTAATGGAGTTAAAGATAGACAAGTCCTGTGGTCCTGATGAAATGCATCCCAGGGTACTGAGAGATGGTAGGAGAAATAGCAAATGCACGAGTTGTAATTTACCAAAATTTACTGGACTCTGGGATGGTTCCCGCCAATTGGAAACAGCAAATGTGACACCACTGTTTAAAAAAGACGTACACAAAACGCGGGTACGTACAGGCCGGTTAGCTTAACTTGTTTAGTAGGGAAAATGCTTGAATCTATCATCAAGGAAGAAATAGTAAGACATCTGAATATAAATTATCCCACTGGTAAGATGCAGCATGGGGCCATGAAGGCCAGGTCATGTTTGACTAATTTGGTGAAATTCTTTGAGAATATTACATGTGCAGTGGGGAACCTGTGGATGTGATGTATCCGGATTTCCAGAAGGCATTTGACAAGGTACCGCGCCAAAGACTGCTACATAAGATAAAGCTGCATGGTATAATAGGTAATCTATTGGCATGGATAGAGGATTGGTTAATTAACAGAAAGCAAAGAGTGGGAGTATATGCGTGCTTTTCTGATTGCTGATCAGTGGTTTGTGGTGTGCCTCAGGGATCAGTGTTGGGACCACAATTGCTTATGATTTATATAGATGAACTGACTCAAGAACAGCTTCTTCCTTGTTGCTTTCAGACTTTTGAATGAACTTACCTTGCATTAAGTTGATCTTTCTCTGCACCCTAGCTATGACTGTAACACTACATTCTGCACTCTTTTGTTTACTACTCTGAATATGTTTTGTCTGTGTAGCACGCAAGAAACAATACTTTCCACTGTATGTTAATACATGTGACCATAATAAATCACATCAAAGCAGATTGTACTAAGGGATCAAGGCATTTTCTGCTGACACTAATCTAGATGTGTAATAAATTGTAAGTTAGCAGGAAGTGTGCTGGTCCTAGAAACGTGCTGCTCCTAAGATGTTAGCCCTCTGGAAGAAGTCAGCCCAGTACAAGTGCAGATCCAAAAGCATAGCCAGGACGGGCTATCAATAATCTTCCAAAAAGTGCAAGGCCATTGGAAGAGTCTAGAAGCTTTCTCTTGCAGGAAATAATGCCAGCATGGTACCCAGGTCAACATTGCAAAGCTGGAAAGCCTGGGGCAAGACATCTACTCAGTAAAGTTTTACAACACCAATTTTAAATCCAACCAATTTATTTGATAGTAAATCCGCGAGCTTTCGACGCTATGTGCCTTCGTCAGGCAAATGCAGTGTTCTGATCTGCAGAGGCACTCATATCCACACACAGTTACAGATTGCTGATTAGAATGCGAATCCTTACATCTAACCTGCTATTCAAGTGTAAAAGTGGCTAACAATGTGCGAGAAGGGAATCCTGAGCATTGGTTAGAGAATTGTGTATTTTCTCCAGACAGCACAGTAAGTGAGGTTTTTTGCTAATCCAGGCAAGTTTCGGGGGTTACAGACAGTGTGACGTGAAGCCAAGATCCCTTTAAGACCATCCTCGTGTGCGGAACTTGGCTATCAGTCTCTGCTCAGCGACTCTGCGCCGTCGTGTGTCACGAAGGCCCCCTTGAAGAACATTTACCCGCAGGTCGGAGGCCGAATGCCCATGACTGCTGAAGCGGTCGCCCACAGGAAGGGAACCGTTTTGCCTGGTGATTGTTGAGCGATGCTCATTCATCCGCTGTCGTAGTGTCTGCATGGTCTCCCCAATGTACCATGCTTCGGGACATCCTTTCTTGCAACGTATTAGGTAGACAACGTTGGCCGAGTTGCAAGAGTATGTACCGTGTACCTGGTGAATGGTATCCTCACGTTTGATGATGTCGTCCATGTCTATGATCCGGCATGTCTTGCAGAGGTTGCTGTGGCAGGGTTGTGTGGTATTGTGGTCACTGTTCTCCTGAAGGTTGGGTAGTTTGCTGCGAACAATGATCTGTTTAAGGTTGTGCAGTTGTCTGAAAGCAAGAAGTGCGGGGGGTGGGGATGGCCCTAGCGAGATGTTCATCGTCATCTATGACATGTTGAAGACTCCGGAGAAGATGTCGTAGCTTCTCCGCTCCAGGGAAGTACTGGACAATAAAGGGTACTCTGTCCACCTTGTCCCGTGTTCGTCTTCTGAGGAGGTCAGTGCGGTTTATCGCTGTGGCACGTTGGAACTGTGGATTGATGAGTCGAGCGCCATATCCTGTTCTCACGAGGGCATCCTTCAGCGTCTGGAGGTGTCTGTCACGATCCTCCTCATTTGAGCAAATTCTATGTATACGGAGGGCTTGTCCATAGGGAATGGTTTCTTTAACGTGTCTAGGGTGGAAGCTGGAGAAGTGGAGCATTGTGAAGTTGTCTGTTGGTTTTCGGTACAGTGAGGTGCTGAGGTTACCGTCCTTGCTGGAGATGCGTGTGTCCAAGAATGCAACTGATTCTGGAGAATAGTTCTTGGCGAGTCTGATGGTGGGATGGAACTTGTTGATATCATCATACAGTTGTTTCAATGATTGTTCACCGTGAGTCCAAAGGAAAAAGATGTCATCAATGTATCTAGTATATAACCTTGGTTGAAGATCTCGTGTAGTGAAGAAGTCTTGTTTGAACCTGTGCATGAAGATGTTGGCATACTGAGGTTCAAATTTGGCCCCCATGGCTATTCCATGTGTCTGGATGAAAAGCTGATTGTTGAAGGTGAAGACATTGTGGTCCAAGATGAAGCGGATGAGTTGTAAAATTGCATTTGGAAACTGGCAGTTGTTGGCATTGAGTACTGAGGCAGTTGCAGCAATACCATCATCGTGGGGGATGTTGGTGTAGAGCGCCGAGACATCCATTGTGACAAGGAGTGTCCCTGGTTCTACTGCTCCATGTGTGCTGAGTTTCTGTAGGAAGTCCATAGTGTCAAGACAAAAGCTGGGGGTTCTTTGTACAATGGGTTTCAGGATGTACCGAAAACCGACAGACAACCTCACAATGCTCCACTTCTCCAGCTTCCACCCTAGACACGTTAAAGAAGCCATTCCCTATGGACAAGCCCTCTGTATACACAGAATTTGCTCAAATGAGGAGGATCATGACAGACACCTCCAGACGCTGAAGGATGCCCTCGTGAGAACAGGATATGGTGCTCGACTCATCAATCAACAGTTCCAACGTGCCACAACGATAAACCGCACTGACCTCCTCAGAAGACGAACACGGGACAAGGTGGACAGAGTACCCTTTGTTGTCCAGTACTTCCCCGGAGCGGAGAAGCTACGACATCTTCTCCGGAGTCTTCAACATGTCATTGATGACGATGAACATCTCGCTAGGGCCATCCCCACCCCCCCACTTCTTGCTTTCAGACAACCGCACAACCTCAAACAGATCATTGTTCGCAGCAAACTACCCAACCTTCAGGAGAACAGTGACCACAATACCACACAACCCTGCCACAGCAACCTCTGCAAGACATGCCGGATCATAGACATGGACGACATCATCAAACGTGAGGATACCATTCACCAGGTGCACAGTACATACTCTTGCAACTCGGCCAACATTGTCTACCTAATACGTTGCAAGAAAGGATGTCCCGAAGCATGGTACATTGGGGAGACCGTGCAGACACTACGACAGCGGATGAATGAGCATCGCTCAACAATCGCCAGGCAAAACGGTTCCCTTCCTGTGGGCGACCACTTCAGCAGTCATGGGCATTCGGCCTCCGACCTGCGGGTAAATGTTCTTCAAGGGGGCCTTTGTGACACACGACAGCGCAGAGTTGCTGAGCAGAGACTGATAGCCAAGTTCCGCACACATGAGGACGGTCTTAATAGGGATCTTGGCTTCATGACACACTATCTGTAACCCCCATAACTTGCCTGGGTTAGCAAAAAACCTCACTTACTGTGCTGTCTGGAGAAAATACACAATTCTCTAACCAATGCTCAGGATTCCCTTCACACACATTGTTGGCCACTTTAACACTTGAATAGCAGGTTAGATGTAAGGATTCGCATTCTAATCAGCAATCTGTAACTGTCTGTGTGGATATGAGTGCCTCTGCAGATCAGAACACTGCATTTGCCTGATGAAGGCACATAGCGTCGAAAGCTCGCGGATTTACTATCAAATAAATTGGTTGGATTTAAAATTGGTGTTGTAAAACTTTTACTGAGTTTACCCCAGTCCAACGCCGGCATCTCTACAGCAAGACGTCTAGCCATGACTGATGACATTCAAGGCTTGACCTTCCCTGATGTCCGTGGCTGAGGTACAGGACAGCAGGGGTCAGTCACACGTGGACACGTGACTAGGACAGCTGGACGTTGCTATGACACTCCAGACTTTAGCCCATTCGCCCCAGACATAACTCAGGGCATCAACAGCATGGCCCAGTCACTCAAGACCACAGCTGAGGGTATCACCAGCATGGCTGAGACAATGGCAGCCTTCCAGGAAGAAGTTAAGGCTTCTGGCATTCACTCCAGCTGCCCCTCTGCCTGATTGTGATGCAGGGGCCACCGAGATCACTAGGGAGATTGACGACTTGGTTAGGAAGAAAAAAGAGGCATATGATAGGTCAAAGCAGCTGGGAACGGAGACAGCATTGGAAGAATATAGAGAGAGTAGGAGGAAGCTCAAACAGGGAGTCAGAAGGGCAAAAAGGGGGCATGAAATGATTTTGGCGGGTAGGATTAAGGAAAATCCAAAGGCTTTTTACTCCTATGTTAGGAATAAAAGGGTGGTTAGAGGAAAAATCGGACCTCTTAGGGACAGAGGAGGGGAACTGTGCTTAGAGCCTGAGGGAATGGCGGAGATCCTGAATGAATACTTTGCGTCGGTATTCACGAAGGAGAGGGGCTTGTTGACAGCTCCTGTCTCTGAGGGAGCTGTGGAACAGTGGCCATACCGAGGGAGGAAGTGTTAGAGCTTCTAGGTAGCATTAAAACTGATAAATTTCTGGAGCCTGATGGCATTTATCTCAGACTGCTTAGGGAGGTGTAAGGTGAAATTGCTGGGCCTCTGACGCAAATCTTTGTCTCTTCTTTGGACACAGGTGAAGTCCCAGAGGACTGGAGAATAGCTAATGTTGTACCATTGTTTAAAAAGGGTAGTAGGGATAACCCTGGAAATTATAGGCTGGTGAGTTTGACATCAGTGGTAGAGAAGCTGTTGGAGAGGATTCTTAGAGATAGGATGCATAGGCACTTAGAGCGTTGCAATCTGATTAGGGATACGCAGCATGGATTTATTAAGGGGAGGTCGTGCCTTACGAATCTCTAGTAGAACTTTTTGAGGAGGTGATGAAAACAGTGGCCGAAGGGCGAGCTGTTGATGTTGTCTATATGGATTTCAGTAAGGCTTTTGACAAAGTCCCTCATGGGAGGTTAGTTGAGAAGGTCAACGCTCATGGGATACAAGGACAGGTAGCTAGATGGATAAGTAACTGGCTTAGTAATAGGAGACAGAGCAATAGTGGAAGCGTGTTTTTCTAGCTGGAGGTCGATCACTAGTGGTGTGCCGCAGGGCTCGGTACTGGGACCTCTTCTATTTGTAATATATATAAATGACTTGGAAGAGGGAGTAAGTGGAGTGATCAGGAAGTTTGCAGACGATACAAAGATGGCTGGACTTGCGGATAGTGAGGAGCATTGTCAGGCGATGTAGCAGGATATAGACTGGTAGCTTAGGCAGATAGATAGCAGATGGAATTCAACCCTGATAAATGCAAGGTGATGCATTTCAGGAGAAAGAATGTAGGGGGGAGGTATATGATAAAGAGTATAGAAATGCAGAGGGACCTGGGGATGCAGGTGCACAAGTCTCTGAAGGTGGCAGAGCAGGTGGAGAAGGTTGTGAAGAAAGCATATAGTATGCTAGCCTTTATAGGAAGGGGTATAGAGTACAAGAGCTGGCCTTTAATGTTGCAGTTGTATAAAACATTGGTTAGACCTCATTTGGAATACTGCGTCCCGTTCTGGTCACCCTACTACCAGAAGAACGTGGAGACTCTGAGAGAGTGCAGAGGAGGTTTACCAGGATGCTGCCTGGTATGGAAGGTCTGAGTTACAAGGAGAGGTTAGGCAAATTGGGACTGTTTTCCTAAGAAAGACGTAGACTTAGAGGAGATCTAATAGAGGTGTACAAGATTATGAGGGGTATAGATAGAGTAAACAGGGTTAAGCTTCTTCCTAGGATGGACTCAAAGGGGTCATGGGCTTAGGGTGAGGGGGGTAAGGTATAATTTGGATGCTAGAGGGAGTTTTTTCACACAGAGGGTGGTGGGGGTATGGAATGCGCTGCCAAGTAAAGTGGCGGAGGCAGGTACTCTGGAGTTATTTAAGAAATACTTAGATGGGCACATGAACAGAATGGGAATGGAGGGGTATAGAAAACTGATTTAAAATAGGATCATGAGCCTTGGGAGTCCCTGGGAAGTGTGTAAATAGATGATGATATTGATGTACTTGTTTTTATCCTACAGGTGCTTTGGTCCACCTTGTTGTCTAACAAGGGACATACACGCGATGGGTCGTGAGAGGGCTGCTCTTGGATTTTTTTCGAGAGTATCCTAGTGCTTCACGTCGTTAGTGTACGCTTGACCTGGACCATTTGATGGCAACACAACAGCTCAGTGACTATCGCTGTGCTGTGCAGATACATGGATTTGGGCCTGTGTCTGTGGGAGTTTGCACATTCTCCCCATGCTTGCGTGGATTTTCTCCGGGAGCTCCGGTTTCCTCCCACATCCCAAAGATGTGTTCTTAGGCTAATTGGCAAAACAAATTCTCCCTAAATTGTCTCAAATTTGGTGTTTAATCCATAGATCTGTAAACATAGACAGGGATCACGGGTAGAGGTAGAAACATCAAGGTGGCGGTGCGGGCTCGTTGGGTCGAAGGGCCTGTTTCCCGTGTTGTTTTGTTCTTTGTTCTTTGTTTTGTCTTGTCATCATCACCCTTCTGAGCAAAGCTGCTGACATGGTCAATTCAGATAGTGATTAATGGTGACCCTTGGAGAAGGGGGAGTAGGGGAGCACAATTTGTGGAACAGGGTAGAGATTGAAAGGAAAAAGGGAGACAAGGATTGGAGAAAGTGGGAATGAGACCATGGTTGAGGAAAGTGGAAGACAAGAGTTGGAGGACGGTAGAGGGTGGGGACAGTGAGACACTGGTTGGAAAGGAACTCCTCCAGTGCGGTCCATACGTTGCATGGTTAGCTTGTGAATGTAAGCTTGCTTGTAACACAAATAAATTTAAACTTACTTTCAGAAGGCCAGTGCACTGCTTGATCACATTTCTGGTGGCAGAGTGGACTTCATTATAGCAGGATTCTGATTTGGTCTCGGGCCTCCTCACAGGCATCGTTAGCAATGACAGTGGGTAAACCCACTAGCCAGCCCCTCAGTTCAGGATTACTCTAAGATGCTGGGGACCTCCAAATGTTGCAGTATTTTATTTATTTATTAGTCACAAGTAAGGCTTATATTAACACTACAATGAAGTTAGTGTGAAATTGTGTTGAATGTGATATACACTTCCACTGACGTGCATGATTTTCAGTGGGTGGTCACACACCAGCTGATGTTCACAGAGTGCAATTCTTTCCTGTTGATAAAGGGCAGTCTCCATATTGAGATGGTTCTGTATAGTGATGTGTGCCATCAGTCACCCCTTGGACCTGGGGCATCCTGGTGATGGCACTGAATTCTGCAGCCAGGGCATCTTGAGAGCCCTGATCCAGGTTAAAGGAAATGTGGTCAGATATCCTAGAAAACAGAGTAACTCACAGTTACACCTATGCATGGAAGATTGCAATGCTGCACTGAAGAAACAACAGCAATGAGACCAAACAATTTTGCAGTAGTGTGGCCAAATGGTGTAAGGTGCTGTATTCATGTTCTAATTTCTGAAAAGGAATGTGTTCAAATTCCACCACTGGCAAGGTTTCAGTTGATTTTTAGGGGGTGACAATGATGTGTCAGTGGTCCAAACTATTTTACACAGGTGCTGCTGGAATTTAAAAAAACCTGAAATTACAAATTAGTCTCAGTACTGGGAAAATCCATCTAGTTCACTGTACTCATGTTCTTTAGGGAAGGAAATCTGCCATCCTTACTTTGTCTGACCTACGTGTGACTCCATGCTTACATCAATGTGATTGTACGTAGAAAAGTACAGACCCTTCGGCCCTCGATGTTGTGCCGAGCTATGTCCAAACCCAAGATCAAGCTATCCCACTTCCTATCATTCTGGTGCACTCCATGTGTCTATCCAATAACTGCTTGAAATTTCCTAAAGTGTCCGAATCCACTATTACAGCAGGCAGTGCATTCCACGTCCCATCACTGTGAGTAAAGAATCTACCTCGGACATCTCTCCTGTATCTTCCACCATGAACCTTTATAGATATGCCCCCTAGTAACAGCTACATCCATGCAAGAAAATAGTCTCTGAAGCTCCACTCTATGCATCCCTCTCATCATCTTATAAACTTCTCTTACGTCACTCTCATGCTCCTCCGTTCTAAGAGAAAAGCCCCAGCTCCTTCAATCTTTCCTCGTAAGACCCACCCTCCAAAGCAGACAGCATCCTGGTAAATCTCCTCTGCACTCTCTCCAATGCTTCCACATCCTTCTTATAGTCAGGTGACCAGAACTGCACACAATATTCCAAATCTGGTCTCACCAAGATCCTGTATAGTTGCAGCATAACCCTACGGCTTCAAAACTCAAACCCCCTGTTAATAAATGCTAACAGACTATAAGCCTTCTTCACGGCTCTATCTACTTGATGGCAACTTTCACAGATATGAATCCCAAGATCTCTCTGTTCCTCCACATTCTTCAGAACCCTGCTGTTGACCCTGTAATCCGCGTTCAAGTTCGTCCTACCAGAATGAATACCTCGCACTTATCAGGATTAAACTCCATCTGCCACTTGTCTGCCCAGCTCTGCAGCCTATCAGCATCTCAATGATTCACTGTTCATTCCCCATCTATTTTATTAGTGGGGCTGAATTCAACTGATAATGCTAACAGAGTTTGGCCTTGAGAGAAAAATATTGTATCTCAGTTAGCTTAATTTATTTAAAGATCAAATAATGAGGTAATTCTGCCCTTTGTCCAGCAATACTTGGAATAAGCTGTACAGTCCTACAGATATTCAAAGTTCACAAAAAGTAATTGAAGGGTTAGAAGAATCGGATATGAGAAGCGATGATCTAGTTTGGGCATGTTCTGTCTGGAACAAAGAACCATAGAATCTATACAGTGTCAAAAAAGGCCATCTGACCCATCGAGTCTGTACAGACTCGCCAAAAGACCATTGCTCCCAGGATCTTCCCCCTGCATGGCTTATCCACCTAATCTACATGGGAGCAAACTGGAGTATATGGAGGATGCCCATTGCAGACACGGAGAGAACATGCAAACTGCACACAGTCACTTAAGGCTGGAATTGAACCTAGATCCTAACGCTGTGAGGCAACAGTGCTAACCACTGACACCCATATTTGAGAGGTGACATAATTGCTGTTTTTAGGATTCTAACCACAATGAACTATTTCACCTTTTTGAGATTAGGAGAACCAGAAGACACAGGAAGGGAAGTAAATTCAAAAAAGAATGCTGTGGAATTTCCTGGCCCTGTCCTGATGGTTTTCCATGTTGCAGATGCACCAAACCATTTAAATGATTATTGACTTACCAGGACTGGAAGATCCTGCCTCCAGGAGCGGGTGAAAAATCTCTATCTTTAATTACTCCAGTGAGTGAACAATCAATCTGGAAAGGTTGTCTAGGGAGAATGAAACAATACTGTGTTATTCAAATGAAATTAAATAAGTTTGTTTCAGAAAAAAACAATTTGGAATACGTATGAGAATAATTTAAGATGTGCTTTGGAGGAACAAGTAACTTTGGACCAATGGTTCCTAAAGCTCTCCACCAGTGGAGAATTTTGTTCCTCTCTTGCTCAAGCATTCTGAAGGATAATTGATAGAGATTTATTTCTGTGATTAGTCAATTGCAGCACACATGTGATTACCAGGAAGGTAACTCTCTAGGTGAATGTAGAAGACCAAAGCCGCTATTCTGATTCACAACACCAGGTCAAAGTGCAGATCTGGTCACCTCACTGTAAGAAGGATGTGGATGCATTGGAGAGAGTTCAGAGAAGATTTATCAGGATGCTACCTGGTTTGGAGGGTAGGTCTTATAAGGAAAGATTGAGGGAGCTGGGTTAAAGTCCAATAGGTATATTTGTTAACCCTAGCTTTCGGAATCTCAGGCTCCTTCATCAGGTGAGTGGGAGTGCCATTCACAAATAGGGCATATAGAGACACAAACTCAATTTTCAAGATATTGGTTGGAATGCGAGTCTTTACAGGTAATCAAGTCTTAAAGATACAGACAATGTGAGTGGAGAGAGGACCAAGCACAGGTTAAAGAGATGTGTATTGTCTCCAGCCAGGATAGTTAGTGAGATGTTGTAAGCCCAGGCAAGTCGTGGGGGTTAGAGAAAATGTGACATGAACCCAAGATCCTGGTTGAGTCCATCCTCGTCTGTGGGACTTGGCTGTCAGCTTCAGTGATTCTGCGTTGTCATATGTCATGAAGGCTGCCCTCAAGTCTATACAGACTCGTATTCCAAACATTATCTTGTAAATTGAGTTTGTGTCTGTATTTGCCTTGTTTGTGAACACAGCTCTTCACTCACCTGACGAAGGAACCCAGGACTCCAAAAAGCTAGTGCTGGTGATGTGAGACTTCTTACTCTGCTAACTGTGCTTACCCCAGTCCAACGTCCATATCATTCTGAAGAAAAGCAGGGAAGTTCTCCCCAGTATTCTAGCTAATGTTTATCTCTCAAACACAATAACGCATCAGCTGTGTACAAATTAATTTCTGCATTTCCGACACAGTGACTGCACTTTATAAAGCTTTCGTGGACAGGGGGAGGAGGTTTAATTTTAACAGCCCTGATTTCGCCTCTCACCACCATCCATAGACAGGTGTTTTTAACTTGCTTTATAAGCGGTGATATATTGCCTAAATCCTCAGTTTTGTTGTGATCCAATTTCAATTAATAACCCTTGTAATGGGGAATTCTGTTTTGGTGGCTGGATTACTTTGGAAAGTTCTATAAAGCAACTTTGTGAGAGTTTACTTATCAAAGGTAAATGAAATTTAGTTTTTAAAGCACAATAAATTTTATTTTTAAACCAGTTCTCTAAAACATGAAGTTAAAAACAAAAAATACACAATAAACAAAAACTTCGGCGAAAGGGGGATCCAAGATGGGTCCAACAGCACAACAATACCAATAAGCTTTCTCCGCAAAATCCACTTTTGTGCCAAAAAATACAATTAATTATACAATTATTACCTGTAAATCAGTCCAGTAATTAGCTTAACATGATCTCAGTTAGTATTAATCATGTCAGTCTATTCATGACAGCACTTTTAAATCAAATTATAATATGGCACCCTGAACAGTAGTCTGTCATTTGTTTATTCAATTGTCAGAAGCACACTCCTTAAAATGGCTGCTTGGTTGCTTAGCAATGCAAAACTACGGTTTTAGCTTTTTCAGCTTTTTGCTAACTTGTCAAGATTGGTTCATCTGGTTTGTTACTGGATGAGGGCCCATCATCTGGCAAGCTTCCCAGCCTGGACATACTATTTCCCATATAAAATTTCACTGATTGTCTTTTTAAACAAGATATATTAAGATGTATGGCTTTTGTTGTTTTACCAAAGGAAGTTACACATTTTATGTTACAGAGAGAGTGATTTTTATCATTTTGATTCTAAGTGCTGAATCTCGGCGTCATCCAGATCCAACTTGTAGACCCTGTTCCCAGGCACCCCCTTATGAACTTGGACTGAAGAAGAGATTGTGAATCTGAATTGTGTTGTAGGCAGGCTTATCGCATCAATCAAAGCCTTCAATTGTGCATGGTCTGTTTTTAAAAAAATATTTTAAATGTTCCCCTGCCACAACATCGCTGCTGGACCACAAAAAGAGGAACTGATAGCCCCTACAACCATCACCCATCCTCACAACATAACTGTCCCCTTTATCCACTCATCCATCCCTACTCAGAAGGTTAATTTCTCAAATGGGGGAGAGAGGTTGCAATTTGTAAAGTAAGTGAGGGTGGAGAAAGAGAGATTTACAGGGCAAAGACTGCAAGAACAAAGAATTATTGTTTCAGTCCAGGATCAAAGTCCAATGATGTATTCCTTCACAGGCATTGGCAGACTGAAAACCTAAGCTAGATCATTGTTTTCCAGTGCACAGACTTCCGTGATGAAATAGGCATGTTGAGATGAATCATTCTTGCTGGCAAAGTGACAGCAGTTCCAGCAGATGCAGTGTAGACAGGGCCTAGCATTCAAACCTGGATGGACCCTCTTTTCTGTGCTGCAGCTTGGGTAGATGGAAAGATGACAGACTGAGATTTGTAGCTTCACAGGACGATATGACTGGTTCCACCAGCTAGGTGGGAAGAGGGATTGTATCACATGACTCACTCCTCTGCATTTTGGCTTCGACAGACTGAATTATCTGTTATGATATAGAGTATGAGAACTTTGTCCCAGTAAGAAGTCTGACAACAGCAGGTTTAAGTCCAACCGATTTATTTGATAGTAAACTCGCAAGCTTCTGTCCTCTGTGTCAGGAGAATGAGGTGTTCTGGTCTCAAACAGCACATATAACAGCATCATGACTTTGTCCCAATACAGAGGTATCTGATACATACTATGAATCACACCAGGAAAATAGCCTTAAAGCAACATTATCATGATGGAAAATCAGGATAGCTCTTCCACTTTGGGGGAAGACGAATTGCATATAATTGTGTTCTAGTTGCCCATAAACAAGGTGGCCTACAGATGCTTTTTAATATAATTTATATCAGTGCATTGTACACTTGTCGTTAAAGTAGAAAATGTTTTTTCATGAACATGGCGTCTTTTTAGCTTAAGGATAAGTAGTAAATAATTGCTTACATTTTAACTCGGCAGATGTACACTTTATTTGGGAAGACCACTCCTCTTTCATCCTGTTATGTTCTCATTTAGTTTATGGTTTCTAAATTCATACTGCTCAGTTACTTCTAATTTGTTTGCTTTGTGACAGTGATTTTAATAAAACTATTTTATTACTTCAAGTTAAATTCTGATAGCTTAGACATAACTAGATGTAAATGGAAAATATTTGAAGTGCTGATTCACCACATTGCTATTTCTATGAAAGAGATTTGGAGAAAAGTGAGTTCAGCAGAGGACAACCAGCTCATTGTTTGCTTTCCTTTATTCATAGACAACTGATGTGATTTAAATGACTGCTGTCATAGCGTCTTGAAGTGGCTGTTAAGTTAATAACAGCAACCCTCATCATTTGCACATTTACATTTATAGGCAGTGTCGGCAGGTTGATCTGAGTGCTGATCGGTTTCTGCTATGTTTTCACCTACTTTTGAGCAAGGTCACCTGTTTGGAAAGAAGCCAATTTATCTCTTAAAGGCTGTGATTACTGAAGAAAGGTTAACGAGAATGTCCTTCAGTTTGACTCATTCTAAACTGTAGCCACGATACTCGTACATTCGACCTTCAGGATACAATAATGAGATTATCTTTTTATCTGTAAACTATGCTTGGGAAATGTACGTACATCTATTAGGTGGTACCCAATGCTGGGCTGCAGGGGCGGGTGGAATTAGTCGATGCAATGCCTGGGAATCACCCCAGTGCTTGTAAACTGGAAGGGTGAGGGGAGAGGGGTGGTTACCTGATGCATTTGGATTGGATTCTCTATGTCTGTGGGGGAGGGAAAGGTACTCTATGTCTGAGGTGGGACTATGCATGTGGAGAGATGTACACCAGTTTTCAGTCTATACCTGACACTCAGATTTTTGGAAAAATCCACCCATGGTCTACATTAAAGCCCTCTCCTGCCCCCTCCCTACACACACTTCAACCCACCCACATGCACATCTGTCCCATCTGCATGTGTGTGTGCACACACATATCAAATCCATACAAACATGCATGCACACATACAGCCTTTTATATAGTATAACACAATATTCCTTAATGTTATCTTTTAAAAAGAAGTTATTGATTCTCAAAGTAACACCTCATCACATATCTTTTGAAAGTCATGTACACCACATCATTCACATTACCTTCATCAGTCCTCTCCATTATCTCATCAAAATTTTCAGACAACCTAATTAAGCATGATTTACTTTTCCCAAATCTATCCTGACTTTCCTTCATTGATTCACATTTATCTAAGTACCTATCTCAAATTATCATTTCCACATGCTTAAAAATTTACAATCTCTTTCTTTGAATAATCACCAGAGTTGAATGTGAAATGGAACAATTTTGAGCACTCAGAATGTAGTAACTTTAGAGAAAACAGCCTGAGGGTTTTATTGGATATATATCCATCTATGTATTATAGGAAGAGGAGTGGGCCATTCACCCTATTCTGCCATTCGATAAGATCATGGCTCATCTTTTTGTGTTTTGAGATCCACATTCCCATTTACCTCCCAATAGTCTTGATTCCTTTGCCTAACAGGAATCTATCTACCTCCATCTTAAAAGTATTAAAGACCCAACTTCCACTGCCTTTGAGTTACACACTGTCCAAAGTTGCACAGCCTTCTAAGAGAAAAAATGCTCCTCATCGAGAACCATAGAAAATAACGCTCAGAAATAGGCTTTTTGGCTCTTGTGCCAAACCATTTTTTGCTTCCCAAATATTCCCTTTAAACTTTTCTCTTTTCATCCTTAACCCATGCCCACTTGTTTTTTTTCTCCCCTAGCCTCAGTGGAAAAAGCCTGCTTTGTATTCACTCTGTCTACACCCATCAAAATCTTATCCACCTCTATCAAATCTCCCCTCATTCTTCTACGCTCCAGGGAATAAAGTCCTAACCTATTCAATCTCTCTCTGTAACTCAGTTTCTCAAGTCCCGGCAACATCCTCGTGAACCTTCTCTGCATTCTTTCAACCTTATTTACATCCTTTCTGTAACTAGATGACCAAAACTGTACACAATACTCTAAATTCGGCCTCACCAATGCCTTGTATAACATTATCATAACACTGCAACTTTTATACCCGATACTCTGATTTATAAAGGCCAATGTTCCAAAAGGACTCTTTATGACCCTGTCCACCTGTGACGTCACCTTTCAGGAATTCTGTACCTGTATTCCTAGATCCCTCTGTTCAACTACATTCTTCAGAGTCCTACTATTTAGCCTGTACCTTTTACTTTGGTTTGTCCTTCTAACATGCAATACCTCACATTTCTCTGCATTAAATTCCATGTGCCACTTTTCAACCCATTTTTCTAGTTGGTCTAAATCCCTCTGCAAGCATTGAAAACCTTCCTCACTGTCCAATCTTTATCATCAGCAAATTTGCTGATCTAATTTACCACATTATCATCCAGATCATTGATACAGATGACAAATGACAATGGACCCAACACCGATCCCTGCGGCACTCCACTAGTCACAGGCCTCCACTCAGAGAAGCAATCCTCCACAACTACTCTCTGGCTTCTTCCAGTGAGCCAGTGTCTAATCCATATTACTGCCTCTCTATATACCTAGCGACTGAACCTTTGTAACTAACCTCCCATGAGGGAACTTATCTCTTTGCGATAAGAGCACCCCTAATTTTAAAACAGTGCTCACTAGTTCTTGACTGGCCCACAAAAGGGAACGTACTTTCCACATCCACCTTGTTAAGAACAATCTAGTTAGCTCTCGTTCTTCTGAACTCCAGTGCAAATTAGCCCAGTTTGTCTAACTGTTCCTAACAAGACAGCCCACTCATACCAGGCATCAATGTGGTGAGTCTCCTTTGAAGCACACCTGTTCAAGCTTTGGATATTTCACCACAAGGAAAGATTGTTGCATCTTTTCAAAGGGAAAGCAGATAAATGTTTGAAGCAAAGATAGCTATAGGATATCAGGAGAGATTGGGATTAATTGTAGATTGCTCTAATAAAGAGACAGCACTATTTCAGGGAGCTGAATGCTCCCCTGTACTGCAAACATCTATGGCAGCAGTAACTCCATTGACAACAAGAACACTGACAGCAAGATCCCTGTAAACAAAACACGTGCTAATGATACCAAGTTCACCCCATAGAATCCCTACAGTGCAGAAGGGGCCATTTGGGTCTGCACTAACCACAATCCTACCCAGGCTCTATCACCGTAACCCTATGCATTTACTCTAGCGAGTCCCCCTGACACAAGGGGCAATTTAGTATGGCCAGTCCACCTAACCCGCACATCTTTGGACTGAGAGAGGAAACTGGAAAACCCACGCAGACACAGGGAGAATGTGCAAATTCCACACAGACAGTGACTCAAGCCAAAACTCAAACCTGGGTTCCTGACTTTGTGAGGCATCGGTGCAAACCACTGTGACACCATCCTGCTCTCATACCCACATGTCTGTTGCAATATTTCAGTGAAGGAACAGCACCTCATCTTCCGATTGGGCACTTTACAACTTCTGGACTGAAAATTGAGTTCAGCAACTTCAGAATGTGCACACTCCCCTCCACCTCCATCCTACCTCCATTTTATTTTATTTTGTTTAATCTTCTGTCTTTATTTTTATTATTCTATTCAATTTTTTTTAAGTTTTCATTTTTTTTTAAATCTCACTTTCTATCTGGGTATCCCTCCCCGCACCATTCCACCCCAGCTGGGCTATCTGTTACATGTTTCAGGTTGTCCTTTGACACACTGCCGTTTAAGCTTCTGATCTCTTAATGGGCTGCTAGCACCATCCTTCTCAGCCTTGATTACCACCTTTTACATCTTCGTCATCTTTTTGTCTGACGTTTTTGTCAGTAACCCCCACTCCCACCCTGACGGTATAAATCTCATCTTATTTTCCTTATATTCAGTTCTATTGAAGGGTCATCCAGACTCAGAACGTCAGCTCTATTCTCTGTCCATGGGTGTGGTCAGATCCGCTGAGTTTTCCCAGCATCTTCTGTTTTTGTGTTGAATATTTTCTTCGTTTACTTATTTATCTTAAAAAGTTCTGCAAAAATTTACTGTAACTGAAAAGCTCTTGTTTCTGATATTTATCACAGAGAAAGGAGACTTCCTTGCTCTGGATTTGGGAGGCTCCAGTTTTCGCATTCTGCGTGTAAAAGTGTCTCATGAACGACAGCAGAAGGTGGAGATGGAAAGCCAGACCTATCCTACACCGGAGGATATCGTGCATGGTAGTGGTGTACGGGTATGTGTTGTTTCATTCATTTTTATGACAAATTGTTTTGAAAAGTTATTTAAGGGCAAAGCAGATCACAAAATAAATCGTCCTCGATCATAGAATTTTACAGCCAGTGGATGTAATTGAGAAGAGCTTTGTTCCCTTCCCTTGTCTAATGAAATGCAGAGCCATTGATTCACACACAATTCAGACAATGGTTAAAAATAAAACAAATTTCGTGCATGCCAGTAATGTTTCTATACGATAGAAACAAAGATAGCCAAAGAGAAGGTGAGTAGAAACGTTAAAAATTATGATGGAATAAATAGAGAGTCACTGATAGGGACAGCAGAATCATCAGTTTAAAATTCTGCTGAGGTAGAGATTAGGAGGATTTCTGTGTGGAGGGCTGTTCAAGCTTTGGATATTTCACCACAAGGAAAGACCATTGCATCTTTTCAAAGGGAAAGCGGATATGTGTTTGAAGCAAAGGCAACTATAGGATATCAGGAGAGATTGGGATTAATTGTAGATTGCTCTAATAAAAGAGACAGCACTATTTCAAGGAGCTGAATGTCCCCTGTACTGCAAACATCTATGGCAGCAGTAACTCCATTGACAGCAGGAACACTGACAGCAAGATCCCTGTAAACAAAACCCATGTGCCAATGATATCAAGTTCACCCCAAAATATTTGGATGAGATCTTTTGATTGGATGTCCCTGTCAGCTCACTTAGTGATGACACAGGGAACGCAGCTGTCAGCAGAAGCACTCGGCTCTGGGCCATGGCTGATATGTCAGGCAGGCAGAGAGCTCTCTGTCTGCTGCTGGACTGTCAGAATCTTAGAGGATCGCAGTCTGATTATAGCCAAATCCCTCTATCAGAGGCAGGTCTGTAATAAAGGTGCAATGTAAGATGTATTTTTAAATTAATTCAAATAATGTGGGTGTTGCTGGCTAGGTTGGCATTATTATCCATCCCTAAGTGCCCCTGGAAGATTATGGTGAGCTGCTGCAGTCCAGCTGGTACACTCACTCACTGTTAGCGAAGAGGTTCCAAGATTTTGATCCAGTGACAGTGAAGGAATGGCAATATGTTTCTGAGTCATGATGATGAGTGACTTGGAGAGGAACTTTCTGATGGTTCTAGAACATAGAACATTACAGCACAGAACAGGCCCTTCGGCCTTCGATGTTGTGCCGACCAAAATAAAAAGCAATGCCCCTCCGAACTAAACCATTCCCTTCTCTTCCATATACTTATCAATTAACCTCTTAAACGCCACCAAACTTGGCGCATCTACAACAGCTGCAGGCAGGCCATTCCACTCCCTAATCACTCTTTGAGTAAAGAACCTACCTCTGATATCCGTCCTATAACTCATACCCCTTAATTTAAAGCTGTGTCCCCTCGTGCTAGCTTTCTCCATCCTAGGAAAAAGGCTAACACTGTCCACCCTATCTAAACCTCTAATCATCTTATATGCTTCAATAAGATCCCCTCTTAGCCGCCTCCTTTCTAACGAAAACAACCTCAAATCCTTCAACCTCTCTTCATAGGACCTGCCCGCCATACCAGGCAACATCCTGGTAAACCTCCTCTGTACCCTCTCCAATGCCTCCACATCTTTCTTATAATGTGGGGACCAGAACTGCACACAATACTCCAAGTGCGGCCGCACTAGAGTTTTGTACCTATACCCATATGTCTGCTGCTCTTGTCCTTCTAGATGGTAATGTATTTGGAATGAGGATTGATGAGTTGCTGCAGTGCACCTTGTAGATGGGGGTACATACTACTGTTACTGCGCATCAGTGACGGAGGGAATGAATATTTGTGGATGGGATATCAATCAAGTGGGCTGCTTTGTCCTGGGTGGCATGAGCATCTCCGTTATTCGAGTGGCAGTCGTCCAAGCTAATGGCAAGTATTCCATTACATTCCTGGCTTGCACCTTCTGGATCGTGGACAGCCTTTGGGGAATCAGGAGGTACACACTATTTATGTGACTAAGTCTCGTAAGTTCAGTCTGTGGTCAGTCGTAACCCGCATCATGTTGGTACTGGAGGATTCAGTAATGGCAATACCTTTGAATGTCAAGTTAGAATCTTTTTTACTGGGATGGTCATTGCCTAGCGTTTGCTTTAGTGTCACATGTAGACTTACAAAGAAGTTACTGTGAAAATCCCCTAGTCACGACACTCCAGCCTCTGTTTGGGTATACTGAGGGAAAATTTACCATGGCCAATCCATGTAACCAGCATGTCTTTTACACTGTGGGAGGATACCGGAACATTTGGAAGAAACCCAAGAGACACGGGGAAAATGTATAAACTCCACGCAGTCGCCCAAAGCTGGAATTGAGCCTGGTTCTCTGGTGCTGTGAGGCAGCAGTGTTAACCACCATGCTGCTTCAGTTTACTGGCTGGGAGTGGCAAATCCAGCAAGATCTGAAAAGTCAGAAACACATTAATGTAAAACGTTTGAAATTATCCCAATGGCGGGTCAGTTATCTGACTGCCTGGGGGCATGAAGACCTTTAGCATTTGCCTGCATCTCATAAATGCTTATCAAAACAACTGCTTGCTTAAATTAGGTCTTCTGTCTTGCCAGAAAACCTCAAACCCGTTTGAAAAAAGTGATGTGCATTTGGTAGCCTTCAGTTTGCTTGAAACTTTGAAGCAAATGCAACAATTACAGCTTACCTGCATAATGCCACACTACAGCTGTTATACTGAACACTGGGACAGACCAGTTCTTACCCTCCAGCTCCATGCCAAACTGGTGTTTATACACGGTGTCATGGGACTCATGGACCCTCCACTCCTCCAGTGGACTGAAGTTCAACCAGGGTTGGGTGCAAGGGGTGGGACTATGGTGGAGGCATTGCCTGACGAAGGCAAGGGGGGGGAATGAGTAAGGAAACTTGTCCGAGGGCCAGTGCGGAGAGGTGTTGAGTGGGAATGTCTGGGAGATGGGGGCTACCCACCGAATAAGTGGCTGATAACTCTGTGTCGCTCTCAGACTCGGACTAAAGAAAGGTGCAGTGCTGCTCACAGCTCCTCAAGCTTCCTCGTAGAGCAGACCATAGGACTTTGTAGATGTGATTTCAGATGATTCAGCTGGCTGTCTGCAGTAAGTATCAAAGCGGGTTTCTTGCACTATCACGGTTTGCAATCTGCCTGTGCAAAATGTGAGACTCCCTAGAAGGACCAAAAGATGGAGTATGAGCAAAATGACAAATTGGGTGATGATTATGTGAATGTGACAGTGAGAGAATGTGTGTCCCCTGCTAATGGATGTGTGAGATCCAAGAAGAAAGTTGCTGTTTGAATACATGTTGTCCTGGTGAGAGTTGATGGTGGAGGGAGCTGAGGGAGGAATTACCCCAGCAGAGCAGATGAGAACATTCACCTGCTTCCTGCACTGCGTATTGCTTCCACTGCAGTTGCCTGCTGCACAGACCTTCTAGGCAATAGCCTCCCTGGCTGGAGAGATGAGATTTTGATTGCTTCTTGGAGCCATCCCAGCCCACTGAGCTAATATGAGTGAGGTGAATCAATTCCTGACCAAAGTTGATTTGGAGAGATGTTCGCTTGTACATAATTAATAAGTTTCCAACTGCAGAATCAGACGCAAATTCAGGACCTGTTACTTAGGGCCAGCAGGACTGGAGTCACACTTAGCAAAAAATAACTTTCTGCTGACTGTTTCTAAAATGTGGAAATTTGTGTCCTTTTATGAGCAGCAAGAAAGGAAGTGCCTGCTAACAAATAATTCTTTGTTTACATAACAACACTGTTTTCCTAACCCATACCAATTCTATCATGGATACTGGTAACCACAGAATGTGTTCTTCTGTAGACAGTAAGTATATGCAGGTCAATTAACCATGAAGGGTATCACAACATATATCTACATGCACCAATCAACAAATCATAACATCATACAAATCATAACATCATACATCAGGCATTTTACAAATATGTGAAGAGTAAAAGGATGAGAAGAGAAGGGATAGGACCGATAAAAGATAAGGGGGAAATATCTGTATGTAACCAGAAGAAATGGCAGAGGTGCTTGATAAGTACTTTGCCTCAGTATTCACAGTGGAGAGTGATCTGGGGGGTTGTACTACAGGAATGCGGCAAACTGAAAAGATTGAGTATGTGGACATTAAGAAAGAGGATGCTTTGGAACTGTTAAATTCTATCAAGGTAGATAAGTCGCCGCATCTGGATGGGATGTACTCCAGGTTACTGTGGGAGGTGAGGGAAGTGATTGCAGAGCCCCTGGCGATGATCTTTGTGTCGTCGATGGAGACGGGAGAGGTTCCGGAAGATTGGAGGATTGCGGATGTGGTGCCTATTTTCAAGAAGGGGAATAGGGATAGCCCGGGCAATTACTGACCAGTGAGTCTGACCTCAGTGGTAGGTAAGTTGATGAAGAGGATTCTGAGAGAGAGGATTTATGAGCATTTCGAAAAGTTCAATATGATCAAAAAGAGTCAACACGGCTTTAAGGGCAGATCGTGCCTTACGAGCCTAGTTGAATTCTTTGAAAATGTGACTGAACACATTGACGAAGGAAGAGCAGTGGACGTGGTTTACATGGATTTCAGCAAGGCGTTTGATAAGGTCCCCCATGTAAGACTTCTTGAGAAGGTGAGAGGGCATGGGATCCAAGGGGCTTTGGCCTTGTGGATCCAGAACTGGCTTGCCTGCAGAAGGCAGAGAGTGGTTGTAGATGGGTCTTGTTCTGCATGGAGGTCAGTCACCAGTGGAGTGCCCCAGGGATCTGTTCTAGGACCCTTGCTGTTTGTCATTTTCATAAATGACCTGGATGAGGAAGTGGAGGGATGGGTTAGTAAGTTTGCGTACGATACGAAGGTTGGTGGTGTTATGGATAGTCTGGAGGGATGTCCGAAGTTGCAGCGAGACGTAGATAGGATGCAAGACTTGGCAGAGAAGTGGCAGGTGGACTTCAATGCGGATAAACATGTGGTGGTCCATTTTGGCAGAACCAGTGGGATGAAGCAGTATAATATAATGGTAAAACTATACGGAGCATAGAGACGCAGAGAGACTTGGGGGTGCAGGTTCACAAGTGTCTGAAGGTGTCCTCACAGGTGGAGAAGGTGATAAAGAAGGCGTATAGTATGTTAGCTTTCATAGAAAAGGGTATAGAATACAAGAGTAGGAGTTTGATGTTGCAGTTGTATAGAACGTTGGTTAGGCCTCACTTGGAATACTGCGTCCAGTTCTGGTCGCCGTACTATCGGAAGGATATGGAGTCCGTGGAGAGAGTGCAGAGGAGGTTTACCAGGATGCTGCCTGGTATGGAAGGACTGTCTTATGAGGAACGATTAAATAGACTGGGGTTGTCTTCCCTTGAAAGACGTCGGCTTAGAGGGGATCTCATAGAGGTGTATAAGATTATAAGGGGTATAGATAGAGTAAATGGAGGTAAACTTTTTCCACCTTCAGAAATGGATAGGATGAGGGGTCATGGCCTTAGGGTGAGGGGGGCTATGTATAAGACGAATATTAGAGGGCAGTTTTTCACACAAAGGGTAGTGGGGGTGTGGAATGCACTGCCGAGTAAGGTGGTGGGAGCAGGCACGCTGGGGCTGTTTAAGGGTCTCTTGGACAGCCACATGAGCGGTATGCAGATAGAGGGATATATTAGGACTGTTTAACTACGGCTTTTTTCCACAGGTAATTCGGTCCATACTTGACCAACATTGAGCATGCATTCGGCAGGTGGTGCGGGTACAGCTCTTGGATGTTGATTCATGGGTTGCCTGGTACCTCATGTCGTAAATGAGTGCTTTATGTGGACCATCTGAAGGGCACCATGACAGCTCAGAGACTATCGATGTGGCTGTGCAGACACTTGGAATTGGGCCGGTGTCTGCGGGAGTTTGCGCGTTCTCCCCGTGGTTGCGTGGGTTTTCTCCGGGCACTCCAGTTTCCTCCCACAACCCAAAAATTCGCTCTTAGGCTGATTGGGAAACAAATTGTCCCTGTAGTGAGAGTCTTCCATATTAGGAATAACCTAAATCTATAATAGGATAATGGAATTGTTACTATACAGTTATGACGGCGGCGCGGGCTCGTTGGGCCGAAGGGCCTGTTTCCCGTGCTGTGTTCTCTAAAAAAAAAAATATCAAGGGTAGGAGTCTTGGCAGTGTTGAGGAGCAGAAGGATCTTGGGGTCCGGGTCCATAGGTCTCTTAAATCTGCCCCGCAAGTGGAGGATGTGGTCAAGAAGGCATATGGTGTACTGGCCTTCATTAATAGAGGGATTGAGTTTAGGAGTCAGGAGGTAATGCTGAAACTTTATAAGACTCTTGTCAGACCCCACTTGGAGTACTGTGTGCAGTTCTGGTCATCTCACTATAGAAAAGATGTGGAAGTTATTGAAAGGGTGCAGAGGAGATTTACAAGGATGTTGCCTGGATTGGGAAGCATGCCTTATGAAGATAGGTTGAGAGAGCTAGATCTCTTCTCCCTGGAGAGACGAAGGTTGAGAGGCGACCTGATAGAGGTTTATAAGATGTTGAGAGGAATAAATAGAGTGGATTCTCGGAGGCTATTTCCCAGGGTTGAAATGGTCGTTACGAGAGGACACAGGTTTAAGGTGCTGGGGGGCAAGTACAGAGGAGATGTTAGAGGCAAGTTTTTCACTCAGAGGGTGGTGAGTGACTGGAATCGGTTGCCGTCAGTGGTGGTAGAGGCGAACTCGCTGGGGTCTTTTAAAAGACTTCTGGATGAGTACATGGGATTTAATGGGATTGGGAGTATCAGATAGTTCTATGGCCTGGTAGGTACTGATATGATCGGCACAACTTGTGGGCCGACGGGCCTGTTTGTGCTGTAGTGTTCTGTGTTCTTTGTTCATACAGTGCAGAAAAGACCCTTCAGCCCATCAAATCTGCACTGACATATAAGAAACACCTGACCTCCACTTAATCCCATTTACCAGCATTTGGCCCATAGCCTTGAATGTTATGATGTGCCAAATGCTCATCCAGCTATTTGTTAAAGGATGTGAAGCAAACACCTCTACCACCCTCCCATGTAACACGTTATAGACTATTACTATCCTTTCATTAAAAAGACTTTCTCACACCACACCCCCCCTCCCCCCACTAAATTTCCTGCCCATCATCTTGAACCTATGTCTCCTCGTGACTGACCTTCAACTGAGAGGAACAGTTGCTCCCTATCCACTCTGTCCAATCCCTTCATAATCTTCTACATCTGAATCAGGTTGCCCCTCAGCCTTCTTTACTCCAACAAAAACAGTCTAAATCTATCCAACCTCTCTTCATAACTCAACTGCTCCATTCTAAGCAGCATCCTGGTGAATCTCCTGTAGTGCAATCACATCCTCCTTATAATGTGGTGACCAGAACTGCACGCAGTACTCCAGTTGTGGCCTCATTGAAGTTCTATACAACTCCAACATGACTTCCCTGATTTTATAATCTATGTAGTAAGAGGTCTGACAACACCAGTTTTAAATCCAACTAATTTGATTGTAAACTCGCAAGCTTTTGGCTATTATAGCCTTCTTCAGGCGAATGAGGCGAGTTTACTATCAAATAAATTGGTTGGATTTAAAACTGGTGTTGTCAGACCTCTTACTGTGTTTACCCCAGTCCAACGCCGGCATCTCTACATCGTGACTTTATAATCTATGCCTTACAAAGAACAAAGAACAACACAGCACAGGAAACAGGCTCTTCGACCCAACGAGCCCGTGCCACCGTCCTAACGTCTTAATGACATATAGGGACCAATTTGTTACCCAATCAGCCTAAGAGCACATTTTTGGGATGTGGGAGGAAACCGGAGCACCCGGAGAAAACCCACACAACCACGGGGAGAACGCGCAAACTCCCGCAGACACAGGCCTAAATCCATGTGTCTGCACAGCAACAGCGATAGTCCCTGAGCTGTCATGGTGCCCATCAGATGGTCCAGTTTAAGCATACACTAACGACGTGAAGCACTAGGCCACTCCTGAAGCAACATCCAAGAGCAGCTCTCGCACGACCTGCCGCACGCATGCCCTTGTTGGTCAACAAGGTGGACCGAACATCCTGTGGAAACAAATAGGATATTTAAACAGTCCTACTATATCCCTCTATCTGCAGACCGCTCATGTGGCTGTCCAAGAGACCCTTAAACAACCCTAGCGTGCCTGCTCCCACCACCTTACTCGGTAGTGCATTCCACACCCCCACTACCCTTTGTGTGAAAAAATGCCCTCTAATATTAGTCTTATACATAGCCCCCCTCACCCTAAGGCCGTGACCCCTCGTTCTATCCTTTTCTAATGGTGGAAAAAGCTTACCACCATTTACTCTATCTATACCCCTCATAATCTTATATACCTCTAATAGATCCCCTCTCAGCCGACGTCTTTCAAGGGAAAACAACCCCAGTGTGTTCAATCTTTCCTCGTAAGACAGCCTTTCCATACCAGGCAGCATCCTGGTAAATCTCCTCTGCACTCTCTCCAGGGCCTCCACATCCTTCCGGTAGTAAGGCGACCAGAACTGGACGCAGTACTCCAAGTGAGGCCTAACCAACGTTCTATACACTTGCAACATTAGACTCCTACTCTTGTATTCTATACCCCTTCCTATGAAGGCTAACATACCATACGCTTTCTTTATCACATTCTCCACCTGTACTGACACCTTTAGAGACTTGTGAACCTGCACCCCCAGGTCTCTCTGCATCTCTATACTCCGGATAGTTTTACCTTTTATCCTATAACTCCCCTCTACATTTTTCCGGCCAAAATGCATCACCTCGCATTTATCCGGATTAACTTCCATTTGCCATCTATCTGCCCAATCTACCAGCCTATCTATGTCCTGTTGTATTGCCTGGCACTGCTCCTCAGTTCCTGCCAATCCAAGCATCTTAGTGTCATCAGCAAATTTGCTGATCTCACCACCTACCCCCTCTTCCAAGTCATTTATATAAATCACAAATAGAAGAGGACCTAGTACTGAGCCCTGTGGCACACCACTAGTGACTGATCTCCAGCTGGAAAAAGAGCCTTCCACTGCTACCCGCTGTCTCCTCTTCCCAAGCCAGTTCTCAACCCATCTACATACCTGGCCCTGTATCCCATGCGCCTTCACCTTTTCTTTCAGCCTACCATGAGGGACCTTGTCAAACGCCTTACTGAAGTCCATGCAGACGACATCAACGGCTTGTCCTTCATCAACCGTTTTTGTCACCTCTTCAAAAAATTCCACTAGATTCGTAAGGCACGACCTCCCCTTAACGAAGCCATGCTGTGTATCCCTGATCAGATCGCAGCGCTCCAGATGCTCATACATCCTGTCCCTGAGGATCCTCTCCATTACCTTACCTATAACTGAAGTCAAGCTCACCGGCCTATAGTTCCCTGGATTATCCCCCTGACCCTTTTTAAACAACGGTACTACATTTGCAATCCTCCAGTCCTCTGGGACCTCACCTGTGTCCAAAGAGGAGACAAAGATTTGCGTCAGAGGATCAGCAATGTCATCTCTCACCTCCCTTGATTGATAAGGCAAGTGTTTTTCACCATCCTACCAACATGTCCTTCCACCTTCTACAGATCAATGGAAAAACACGCCAAAGTCTCTTTGTTTTACAGAACTTCCTAGTGTCATGCCTTTCATTGAATACTTCCTTGTCAAATTAGTCCATCCAAAGCTTATTACCTTTTACTTTTCAGAGTTAAATTCCATCTGTCACTATCTGCCCATTTGACCATATATCTTACTATTTTTTGCTCCCTAACTGTTCCATGCAGACCAATTGTGCTCCTTTGACTATTCCACTGTAGTATTTAGTCAAGTTGGCACACACTCAAGAGTGAACCAGGCCTCCCAAATTTTAATAATACTGAAGGCAGTAACCAAGGCAACAGCCAGGTAGATCAGTTGAAGGCCTTCCCCTTGCACAATTGCCGAGCTCTCCCTCTCTCCCCTTCAATACCTGGCGTGTCCTTCGCTCCCCACCCCTGTTCAAGACCTGGAGCCTCCAACCCTTCATTTCAAGATCTTGAGCCCCTGGCTTTCTCCTTTTCAACAGTTCTCTGCCCCTCACCCTGTTATACATCTTGAGCACACTTCACCCTGTCAACATCTGGAGTCCCCAGGCCTTCTGCTTTTCAACAGCATCCTATCCCTGGCTTACAATTCAACTACGCCAACCTCAACCTATGTAACAACTGGACTCTTGACCAGTCCCCCAACCCCCAGCATTCCTGTTTGTACTGTAAGAACCATGCCCACCTCACCTTCCAAACTAGTGATTTCAGAAAATTAACTGAAAAGTTCTTCTGAAAATTTTTAAATAACTTGATTTCCTTGACTTTGTCATCAGTGGCTGAGAAATCACATTGACAGCTGTCCAGAATTTACACAAGCTTTGAGCTTAGGCTTAATGTCATTGAGTGTGTGATTTAATGTGGTATTCTGTATCGGACTCTGTGGCATGTGAGATCCAAGAAAGAGAAAAGTTAAATTATTTATTTATTATAGTATGGCTTACATTAACACTGCAATGAAGCTATTGTGAAATTCCCCTAGTCGCCGCAGTCTGGCTCCTGTTCAGGTCAGTGCACCTAACCATCATGTCTTTTGCACTGTGGGAGGAAACCAGAGCACCTGGGGGAAACTCATGCAGACACAGAGAGAACGTGCAAACTCCACATAGTGACCCAAGCTGGAAATCGAATCCGGGTCACTGGTGTTGTGAGGCAGCGTTGCGAACCACTTTGTCACCATGTTGGCCACCTCTAGGTTTAATGGAGGCGAGGCAAGATCGCCTCCACTTCCAGTAAGTGTGTTAGGTACTCAACTCTTATAGTAGAGCTGTCTTCCAGTTTTGATCTTGACCTGACTGATAAATGGAAGCGAGGACAACTTCAGGCAAATTTCTTTACAGTATTGCTTGTGGGCCAAAATGAGCAGGAGTGCTTCTCAATCCTCACCCCCACCCTCCTCCACAATTCAATCCCGTTTACCACTTTCCACACACACACACACACACACACCTAAATCTAGCCCACTGAAGCAGTAGCTTCCTGTTTGTTCCTGGAGCCTTCTATAGAGAATTCCTTAACTAATGGAGAACCTAAGCCTGCCAACCTGGCTAGCTTCCAGGCAGGGATTCTATCTGCAGGCCTGATCAAAATGCTTCTTTTGATCTTGCAATGCCTGCTGCAGGCTGTTAGAAGTTGAATAGCCAGGTGGTGAAGGATAGAACTTTGTCTTTATACACTTAAAACTTTACAAAGATGTATTTATGTGCATCTCCAACCAACAACGTTCTTTTGTTCTATTTCTATGTATCTATATTCCTAGGTGAGTCCTCAATTAATGCCCACATCCTGAATAGAATTAAACCCCAAAGACCGCTTTGACAATATTTTTTAAACCACAAACCCCACCTTTTGGGAGGACAAAGGCAGCAGACAAGGAAATTCTACCACCTACAAGTTTCGTTCTTAATGCATACACCATCCTGCATTGGAATTATATCGCCATTCCTTCACTGTCACTGGATCAAAGTCCTGGAATGCCCTTCCTGACAGCATTTGTGGCTCTTCCTGCATGGATGGCAGTAGTTCAAGAGCAGTTAGGAATAGGCAACAAATACTGCCAGTGAAACCACATTCTGTGAAAGAATTTGAAAAATGATATGCAATTGGTCATGGCCACAGAGTCTAAATCAGGAATTATATATTGGATTTAAATTATGTACCATAGAAAGTAAAAAATTGAAAAAGAAAGATGAGGTTAAAGGCAATAAAAGAAACCTAAAAAGATGAAAAATAGCCATTTTCTTTTAAAATCTAATTAAATAATCAAGAAATGAATAAACCTTCAAAGCATTCTACACCTTGGCTTATCAAGTCTTAAAACTTCATTTACACGTGAATGCACCAATTCTCACTTGCGCTGCTGCTTAGTGAGTTAGTGGGTAACATAACGGCACTATATTGATTTCAATGATGAATCTCTCAGAGAGCTGCTGGTAGAGCACTGCCTGTGGAGGAGTCCCACAGATACAGGACCTACAAGTTAATGCAGAGCATCATTAGATCACTGCTATTCTCAGCGCCAAATCCAAGCCACTAAAATATGATATATAAAAATAATGTTTACAGCACAGCGAGTGGTTAGGATATGGATTGTGCTGCCTGAGTGCGGTGGCAAATTCATTTGTGTGAATTAGATTGTTATCTGAAGAGGAAAATTATGGGGCGAAGGCACTTAATGAATTGCTCATTCAGAGAGCCAGTGTAGATACAATGGGCCCATTGGTCTCTTTTAGCAATTCTGAGATTGATATTCTACATTAGTTTCATTTGCTTTCAAAAATATAAATTATTTGAAACATTGAATTTATACCTAGCTTTTGGAAACAGGAAAAATGTTAAGCAAAGAAAAGCATACACTGCGTAGTTAAGAAAAAAATTATAATCCTTTTTGTCTTTACTCTCATAACTACTCACACATAATTCTGGTACCTCAACCACTTCAGACATTCTGGGGGCAGTCTTACTAGATTGAAGCGCTTTGGGAGGTCAGGGCAAGGGAGGGGGAGGGTGCTGCTTGGGGAGTGCCAGCCTGGCAGTGCAGGCAGCGCCAAGGGAGCAGGGTCTACTAGGGGCCAGTCCAAGGTGGGCTGATTGCTGGGTGCAGAGGGGGAGACATACACTGCCATTCTGCAGATCTGCAGTTGGTGATAGGGTGGGAGAACGCACTGCCACTCCACAGATCTTTAGTCATTGGGGGAAGGGCAGGGCTGTTGCAGGGCAGGGGTTGATTTGATCTGGCCCAAAGGTAGGGGCTTGCGGGAAGCCCTTGTAGTGGCCGGGGTGGGTGGGTGTTTTAGGCCGTGGAGGCTGGCTGACAGCAGCAGAAGCTGAGTGACAGATCTCTCTGCTCTCAGAACAGAGGGACTTTCACATGCACAATTGAGCACACTGCTCTGTCAGCCAGCTTTTGGGTGATATAAGTTCCGCCCTCTTCTACAAGCAAGAAATGCCTTTTGCTGTTTTTTTTCTTGCACTTAAGATTGCAGATTTGTTCTTGTCCTAAAAACAATTCAGAAACTCTCGTGTCTTCATCCTGGACTTAGAATGTTTTTCATAAAATTGCACCTTCTGTATATTTTTTAATTAATCTGAAATACAGATATATTGAGCTGCTAGATTAACTTAACTATGTATGCAGTTGGTGACATTGCAAGATCAAAAGTAATAGTATTACCATGGTCAACCAACAAGAATGATTTTCTAATCTTGTATTTTGTTCCTCCTTCTGCCTTGCAGCTTTTCGATCATGTTGCTGAATGCCTGGGAGATTTCATTGAAAAACAGGAAATAAAGGATAAAAAGCTTCCTCTTGGCTTCACGTTTTCCTTTCCCTGCAGGCAAAGCAAATTGGATGAGGTAAGAGTGAACAGTCAAGGGGCAGGGAGAAATTATTTAGAAAAGTACAATATTCGAAAGAAATGTAAACTTGTAAACATTTAACATTAATAATAGGAATCAGTGGCTACTTAGGTTATTTTCATTCATTCATGGGACATGGATGTCGCTGGCTGGCCAGCATTTATTATCCATTTCTAGTCCAGAGGGCAACTGAAAGGCAACCATATTGCTGCAGGTCTGGAATGACATGTAGGCCTGACCAGATAAGGACAGCAGATTTCCTTCCCTACAGTACATTAGTGAACCAGATGGGTTTTTCTGATAATTTGACATGGTTTCATGGTCATCAGTAAATTCTTAATTCTAGATGTTTGAATTTAGAATTTAATCTAGATTGAATTCAAATCCCACTATCTGCACTGGCAGGAGTTGAATTTGGTCCCCAGAAGATTAGCTGCATTTCTGGATTAATAGTTGAGTGATAATACCACTAGACCATCGCTTCTCCATGTGGTGGTGATGGGCTCCAGTTGATATAGATTGAAAGGTGGGTGGTCAGCTGGAAAAACATTATAATAGTTAGTCTATAGGTAATGGATGAGCCAACCTTCAGAAGCATTTTGGTAAAATATTACAAAATAAATATTAATGGAGCAATGATTACTTGAATATGAAGTTGACTATGGGTTGGATTCTGCTAGCGCAGGCTCAGAGTAGTACAGTGCAGAAATGGCCTTCAGCCCATTGAATTTGCACTGACTATCTACCACTGAAGGCATGCTAATCCCATTTTCGTGCACTTATTCCATTATCCTTTATGACGGTGCAGGCTCAGAGAATTGCATAGATGGCTATGTGTCAGAGCCTAGCAACAGTAAAATAGTTCGCCATTATAAAGGTGGCAGAAAGCCATCAATCAGGAAAATTGCCTGTTAGTGGTAGGAGCCTTGTATTTTGGACCATTTAAAAATTTGCTATTATTTAATGCAGCCTCCATCATTAAATGAAACTAACAACCTGCTCATTGAATGCTGGCAACGTATAGTATGTGGCTTATCTGACGCTCTGAGAACTCTTTCCTCTTATAAGAGGGGATAGCCATAAGGAGCTGCATTGTTTTTAGAGAGCTTTCCTATGTGTTTAAACTTAACTTCAACATCAGCATGTCATACTATTAAGAGGCAGGAAGTGTCTTAAGCCAAAGGTATTGAATCCAAAAATTAAAGAGGGAGCACACAGCCAAAAGACAAACGGCCCATTAAAGCATCATCACGTATCTGAGTCTTGAAGGAATGGACACCTCAGAAGCTTTAAAGAAAGGGATTGGTTGCAGCACAGTGAGAATCATTCAATGTGTACTCTTTCAGAATTCAGTTTAGCTCAGTTGACTGGACAATTGGTTTGTGATGTAGAGCAATGCCTACAAAGCGGGTTCAATTCCTGTGCCGGCTGAAGTTATTCATGAAGGTTCGTCCTTCTCAATCTTGCCCCTTGCCTGTGATGTGATGATTCTCAGGTTAAATCACTATCAGTTAGCTCTCTCCCTCAAAGCGTAGAGCAACTTATGGTCGTTGGGATTATGGCAACAGGAGACGACAGCAGGAGAGCAGCTGACAATGTGAAACCACTTGGGGAACAGGATTTACTTAGTGCAAGTTTATAACCTTAATGATGGAGCAGCTTAAAGCAGCAGTTAACCAGGTGGAACTTCACATTACCAATGCTGAATCCTGCACACTATACATCCTGGGGTTACTGTTGTTCAGAAACTGAATTAGACTAGCCAGAGAAATAGTACAACTGCAAGAGCATGCCAGAGGCTAGGAATCCTGCAGCAAGTAAATCACTACCTGACTTCCCAAAGCCTGTCCACTATTGACAAGGCACAAAACAGGAGTGTGCTGGAATCTCTACTTGCCTGGATGAATGCAGTTCCACTGGATAAGTGCAACTCCAACAAGGAGCTTGACACCATCCAGGCAAAGCAGCACGCTTGATTGACTTTCCTGTACCATCTACAAGATGCACTACAGGAACTCACCAAGGCTCCTTAGGTAGCACCTTCCAGTTCCACATCTAGAAGGTTAAGGACAACAGATACATGGGAACACCACCACCTAGAAGTTCCCCATCAAGTCACTCATCATCCTGATTGGAAATATATTACTGTCCAATGACTGTTGTTGCTCAGAAATGTAAAACTCCCTTCCTGGAAGCAGTGTGGGTGTACCTATACAACATGGACTGCAGGGGTTCCAGAAGGCAGTTCTCCATCACCTTCTCAAGGGCAATTAGGGATGGGCAATTAATGCTAGCCTAGCCTGCGAAGCCTATATCCCTTGAATAAATAAAAATAAGAAGCTTTCTCCCAGATGAAAAGGGTTGAGTAGGAATTACAGACATTAAAGGACAGTGAAATGAAACAGTTTGAATTGATTAAAATATTGTCTTTACATATTGGAAATGTCACTGGAAGTTAAATGATCCTTGTTCAGAGCTAAGAAGCGGATTTGGATGAAACAGAAATGAGCTCAAGTGAAAAGGAGAGCATGGGAGAAAAATGAGATCAGTCTCCAAGTTTAAAGGAAGGAACCTTGGATGGGAATTATAGCAGCATCTGTATTGTGTTTTTAGAGTGGAAAGCCTGGACATATTCTTGACATTCCAAAAGACCAACAGTAAAGGCAATAACCTTTGTTCAATATAACATTTCAAAGACCCAAATACCTACCAGAGCTTTTTGTACAAATACTTTTCTATGAGGCGCCTCAGAAAGCCTGCTGTAACACAGGGCTTTCTATACTTTTCAATACAATGCTGTCTCTTGCACGGGGATCACAGTGACTTACCAAAAGTCTGAGCCACTCCCCACTGCTAAGCACATATCACCCCATCCATGAGTTTGCTGCTAAGTGATCAGGTTCAGATAGTTGCATCCTTCCTGCACAAGATTACTGACTGCTTCCAGGCCTGCTGGTGAAGTCTGAAATGGCAGGACTAAATCCAAATCTGTGGGTACAGAAAGTAGAGAGTAATGGCAGATGGTGTTTTTTTTTCAGACTGGAGGTTAGGGCAGTGGTGTTATTTTGGGGTTACTATTGGTATTGTGGCTTTTTGATATATATTAATGAACTGAACTTGTTTATATAGATCAAAGATTTCAGAAATTATGAACTTTTTGATGTAATCAACAGCAAGGAGGATGCTAACAGACTTGATTTGGACATAGACGAGGATTCTCTGATCTCGTTCACCCTGCCTGTCCTTCCAGACTAATGACATAAACCTGACCCAGTTATTATTTTTACTCAGAAGCTTAAGATCAGACTGGAGGCCAGTTACCAGAAGGATCATTGAACATAGAACATTACAGCACAGAACAGGCCCTTCGGCCTTCGATGTTGTGCCGACCAATATAAAAAGCAATGCCCCTCCAAACTAAACCATTCCCTTCTCTTCCATATACTTATAAACTAACCTCTTAAACGCCACCAAACTTGGCGCATCTACAACTGCTGCAGGCAGGGCATTCCACTCCCGAACCACCCTTTGGGTAAAGAACCTACCTACCTATAACTATCACCCCTTAATTTAAAGCTGTGTCCCCTCGTGCTAGCTTTCTCCATCCTAGGAAAAAGGCTATCACTGTCCACCTATCTAAACCTCTAATCATCTTATATGCTTCAATAAGATCCCCTCTTAGCCGCCTCCTTTCTAACGAAAACAACCTCAAATCCTTCAACCTCTCTTCATAGGACCTGCCATCCATACCAGGCAACATCCTGGTAAACCTCCTCTGTACCCTCTTCAATGCCTCCACATCTTTCTTATAATGTGGGGACCAGAATTGCACACAATACTCCAAGTGCGGCCGCACTAGAGTTTTGTACAGTTGCAACATGACGTTGCGGCTCCGAAAATCAATCCCCCTACCAATAAAAGCTAAGACTCCATATGCCTTCTTAACAACCTTATCGACTTGACTGCCTACTTTCATGGATCTATGCACATATACACCAAGATCCCTCTGTTCATCAACACTATTAAGAATCCTACCATTAGCCCTATACTCTACACATTTATTATTCCTGCCAAAGTGCATTACCTCACACTTTTCCACATTAAACTCCATTTGCAACCTCTCGGCCCAGCTCTGCAACTTGTCCAAGTCTCTCTGCAAACTATAACACCCCTCTTCACTATCTACCACTCCACCGACTTTAGTGTCATCTGCAAATTTACTAATCCATCCTCAATACCCTCATCCAGATCATTTATAAAAATTACAAACAGCAGGGGCCCCAAAACAGACCTGAGGTACACCACTTGTCACCGAACTCCAAGATGAATATCTCCCATCAACCACCACCCTCTGTCTTCTATCTGCTAGCCAATTCCTAATCCAATTAGCTAAATCACCCTCTATCCCATACATCTGCATTTTCTGCAGAAGTCTTCCAATGGGCCACCTTATCAAACGCCTTACTAAAGTCCATATATACCACATCAACCGCCTTACCCCCATCCACCTCTTTGGTCACTTTTTCAAAAAACTCAATGAGTTAGTAAGGCACGACCTACCCTTCACAAAACCATGCTGACTATCCCCAATCAATTCATTTCTCTCTAAATAACTATAAATCCGATCCCTAATAATTCTCTCCAATACTTCGCCCACAACAGAAGTAAGACTCACTGGCCTATAATTCCCTGGAAGGTCTCTCTTCCCCTTCTTGAACAACGGGACCACATTCGCTATCCTCCAGTCCTCCGGAACCACACCCGTAACCAACGACGACCTGAAGATCAGAGCCAGAGGCTCTGCAATCGCTTCTCTTGCCTCCCAGAGAATCCTAGGGTAAATCCCGTCCGGTCCAGGGGACATATCCAACTTCAAACCCTCGAGAATATCTAGCACATCCTCCCTGTCTACTTCGATACCTTCCAGTTTGCAACCCTGCACCTCAGTGTTCTCCATAACTACATTTACATCACCCTGCGTGAATACCGAAGATCAGTGCTGGGTCCTCTGCTATTTGTGATTTTTATCAATGACTTGGAAGAGAGGGCTAAAGGGTGGATTAGTAAAGTTGCTGATGACACCAAGATTGGTGGAGTAATGGATGAGGTGGAGGGCTCTTGTAGGCTGCAAAGAAACATTGAAAGGATGCAGAGCCTGGCTGAAAAGTGGCAGATGGAATTTAACCCTGATAAGTGCAAAGTGATTCATTTTGGTCAGACAAACTTGAATGCGAATTACAGGGTCAGTGTAGAGGAACAGAGAGATCTTGGGGTTCATATCCACCGATCTCTGAAGATTGCCACTCAAGTGGATAGAGCTGTGAAGAAGGCTGATAGCGCTTATTAACAGGGATCAATTTTAAGAGCCATGGGGTTATGCTGCAACTATACAGGAAATTAGTGAGACCACGTTTGGAATATTGTGTGCAGTTTGGGTCAACTCACTATAAGAAGGATGTGGAAGCATTGGAGAGAGTGCAGAGGAGATTTACCAGGATGCTGCCTGGTTTGGAAGGTGGGTCTTATGGGGAAAGGTTGGGGGAGCTGGAGCTTTTCTCTTTAGAGCGGAGGAGGATGAGAGGCGACTTAATAGAGATTTATAAGATGATGAGAGGGATTGATAGAGTGAACGTGCAGAGACTATTTCCTCAGGTGGATGTAGCTATTACTAGGGGGCAAAACTCTAAGGTTCATAATGGGAGATATGGGAGGGGTGTCCGAGATAGATTCTTTACTCAGAGTGGTTGGGGTGTGGAATAGACTGCCTGCTGTGATAGTGGAATTGGACACTTTAGGAGCTTTGAAGAGGTTATTGGATAGGCACATGGAGCATTCCAGAATGATAGGAAGTGGCTTTGGACATAGCTCGGCACAACATTGAGGGCCGAAGACCCTGTACTGTTCTATGTTCTATGTGGAATGAAAACTGGGCTGTACAGCTGGAGAACTATAGAATGCTTTTCAGTCTGAGCCTGACGCTGAAAGAATATTGGAAAATTCTACCCAATATTTCCAAATTCTTCTGTCAGATGTCCTTTATTATTCATGAGGAAAAATGTGGGTATGTCCTTACTTATAATTTATTCTTCGTACCGGTAGATTCAGAGCATCAGACAAAAGGATGCTCCAAAGATGTATCTATTACAATAAACTGGGATGAAAGGAGGTCTTCAGTTGTTTATTTTCAAATGTATTTGTTTCTTCCATTTTACAAATTGATAATTCTGGAGTGTCAGTTGCAAACATTGTTAGATATTCAACTGGTCATCTTTCTGTTACAGAGTTTCCTGATCACGTGGACAAAAGGTTTCAAAGCGAGTGGAGTGGAGAGTTCAGATGTGGTGAAGCTGCTACGCAAGGCCATCGACAAGAGAGGGGTATACCTAATACCAAATAAAACCAGATAACCTATTATCTCATGACTCTGATATTGCTATTTGTTATGGATACTGAAGCTAGAATTTGAAGAAACATAATGACAAGACTAATTTAGGATCAGAACATTGAATGAATGGTGGCCAGTGCTTTTGCAGTTTCCACTCTCGCTATCCTTGGATGCATCTCATCCAGTGTTGTGTCTTATCGACAAGAAGTACAAAGAGCCTATTCAGTACCACCTCCTCATCGTTTTAAACCCTTCAATTGTCTGAACTCTCTTCTTTCACCATGAACTGAACAGATTTGCTTTGATAAAGACGACCATGCCTCCAAGTGTAAATCTATTTTCTGGCTCCTCTTCTCTGTTTACCAGCCTTTTACTATTCATATGCTTATATTTTAGGATTTCATTATAGATTCAGTGTCAGTCTATTTTCATACTTGCTTCTGTTATTTGCTTTTTCAGATTCCCTCCAAATCTTCTACATTAATCTGGTTCTTGATTGTATTATCTACCTGAAATCTGTTTTAAGTACTCTTTTTATTCTTCTTCTTAATCCCTATATCTTTTGTCATCTAGGAAGCTTTATTTCCAGGAAATATACCTCAACTGTGCCCAAACTATCTCTTCATTATTCAGTTAGAATTTTACTGCCCGTTCTTACCCCATTGATGTTTCCCCAATTAATTATTCTCATTCTGGAAAGTCCTTTGTCCCCTTCCAACAATGATCATCTTTCCCCTAAATTTCTGTCTTGTCGCTTGGTCCACCTCATTCCTAAGAATATGCTTTAGTAGCCTCCTTTTTCATTAGACTGGAAACATATAGCATAGTAGCATAGTGGTCAGCGCTGCTGCTTCACATCACCAGGGAATTGGGTTCAATTCTGGACTTGAGTCATTGTCTATTTGCACATTCTCTCCCTATCTGCGTGGGTTTCCTCCGAGTGCTCCAGTTTTCTCCCACACTCCAAAATATGCAGGTTAGGTAGACTGGCCATGGTAAATTGCTCTTTAGTGTCCCAAGTTGCTTAAGTTAAAGGAAATGGTGGTGTAAATACAAGGGGTTATGGGAATGGGAGCTGACTGGGATGCTGTGCCTGAGAGTCTGTACATATTTGATAGGCTGAATGGTTTTCTTCTGAACTGTAGGGATTCTATAGTACTGTTGTTGAAAATTTCTCTGAACACACACCATGAACTCTTCCTCCTCTCCGCCCTTTATACTGCTACTATCATAGAACATAGAACCATGGAAAATTACAGCTCAGAACCAGGCCTTTTGGCCCGTTTTGTCTGTGCTGAACCATTTTTTGCCTAGTCCCACTAACCTCCCAGACCATATTCAAATAATTAAAGTCCCTGTTACAATTAGTCTATAATTCTTGCATCTTTTTGTAATTTCCTTGCAAATTTGTTGTTTACACCTTTTCCCCCTAGTTGATGGTGTCTAGACTGCACCAAGCACAGACTATACAAGGAGTAAAAACCTTTGATGATTATTCCCTCCCTAATTTCTGAGGCCGGTTGTGTGAGCTCTCTAATTTCAGGAGGACAGGGCTTCCTGTTTAAGATATGGATGAGGATGCATTTCTTTTCTCTGTTATAATGTTACCAATGGTAACATGGTGAGAGAGTCAGCTGGCCTGGTATAACTAGAAAGTAAGTGGGGATTGTGGGGGATCTTGCATGGCCTAGGGTGTGGCCTGTATATAGGTATAATGAAGTTTTTTATGAAACTTTTTCTTTGATTTATTTTGTGAAGTTAGTTCTTTTATTGCTTGCAATTGAAGAATTCTTACTGCCAGATAAACATCTGAGGGGCTTGAGGCGTCTGTGGCATGCTCTTCGCCAGAGAGTAATGAGAGTAATGAAGACTGGGTCATATTCAAGGCTGAATTGACAGAGTTTTGATTGCTGAGGGAGTTACGGGCTCAGGCAGGAAAATGAAGTTAAATCTACTGTCTGATCAGCCAAGATCTTATTGACTAGCAGAGCAGAATCGATGGGGAAATGGCTACTGCTGCTCCTGTTTCGTAGTGATGAGTGAAATGAGCTCTTTCAATCTGCTCTCAGTTTCTAGTTCCACTGTGGTGTTTTCTGTGATTGAATAATCCACTGATGCTCATTGATTAGATTGAAGAATTGTTATTGGAGTTTGCTGTCAGCAGTGGAATTGTATCCCATGGTGGAGAAGAACTTAAAATTATCTCCTTAAAAAGCAGTTCCTTGAAACTCAATCAGTGTTTTGAATACTCAACTGATTACTTGCTGATTTGCAAGTTTATTTTGTATTCTTTTACAATGATATAGATTTATATCTGACAAATGATTTCATTTTCTGGGAAGTATGGCAATCCCTCCATTTGCCTCTCACTGTCTCTCTAACTTCTCCAACAAAACTTTTGAGTCGCTCCAATTCTTCTTCAATGTGTCTCTTACACTCCTGATTTATTTCACTACAATATTAGCAACCATTTCTCCAGCTGCCTCAGCTCTGAACTCTAACGTTCCATCCTTAAAGCTCTTGACCTCGCTGTCATTAAGAATAACACAAACCTGAGCAAAACTAGGCCATACTGGCACATGACTTCTCACCATTTTATCTTGACACTCAGCTGATCCCGTATTCCAATTCTCATTGAGTTCAAAAGTCTACTGATCTTAGCTTTGAATACACTTACTGACTGAACACCTCAGGCCTGCTTAAACAAGGGCAGGCAACTGATGTGCTCCAGCTAACACCATATCAATCTCTGTGTGTTTGAATATATCTATAAATTCATTCTTTTCCTGAACTGGTTTTCTGACAGAGTTATTTTCTTTCTTCCCAAGGACTATGATGTAGATATCATGGCTGTGGTGAATGACACTGTTGGCACCATGATGACTTGTGGATTTGATGACCAGCGCTGTGAAGTTGGCCTTATTATAGGTAAAGACGTTGAATAATTTTGGGTGTAGCAATGAATCTCACACACCAAAAAGTCTTAGGTTCGATTCCAGGGATGACTGCTACTGGAACAAGCGGAGATCAGAAACAAAAATCATTGCCCGTGTCCTAATCCATGATATTAGTTGCAAGGTGAAGAGACTTGTGCTGTCTGACACTGGAGATGACAGGCAAGATATGGTCAAAGAAATTTCTCTCTTTGTCTGCCTTATGAGAGCACAGTCGTAGATATCCGTGGGCCTCTGCAGCTGTGACCACCCCGGATTGCAAGGAAATTGCCAGCTAGGTCACATTGGGATTAACCCCACCCAAATCATGAGGGAATTCCCACAATCCATGGATACCCACAAACTGCAGAGTATGAGGACAAAACTCATTGCTGAGCAGGAAAGAAAATCCACCCTATTCCCACTCCCATGGGCGAGAGGGTCCCCTCCCATCCCCTCCACTACACTACCAACTGCAGCACAAAGGAATCCTACCCACATCCAAGCAGGATGCAATTCGCCCCACTCCTCCTACACCAAATCTCTGAACATGAGGGGCCCTCACCATACTGAGCATGAGGGAAACCCTTTCCCAAATAGCAGAGAACTCCCCTTTCCTGATCCTTATGCTTAGGTATCACCACCTTGCCTGATCAGCAGTACTCATTCAACCTGGAACTCCTCTCTGCCACAGACTGCCCTGCCAAGGATTCTCCCCAGTAGTCACCCACAGAAACTCCCTGCTACCAAATCCCTGTTGCCATCCTCAGATCTGTCAGTGTGGTCAGTTGGGAATTGTTATTTAATCTGAGCCCAGCTTCCCAGTCTTTGGAATAATGTGTGCTGCGTGCCACAGTGAAAATATTTTCAGTTACCAAAAGGTGTCTGTGATTTTTTTTACCCTGTAATAGGAGCTTAGAACTGGATTTTACAAATAATTGTTTTTGAGCTGATAATGTTTTGATTGATATGCAGGCACCGGCACTAATGCTTGTTACATGGAAGAGCTGAGACATATAGACCTGGTGGAGGGTGATGAGGGACGGATGTGCATCAACATAGAATGGGGTGGTTTTGGAGATGACGGTTCACTGGAATCCATCAGGACTGAATTTGATCGGGAGCTTGATCGTGGCTCTCTCAATCCGGGAAAGCAGCTGTAAGTTCCCACATTTCCGTTTCATTATTGACTGGAAATTGCTTCCTTATGTTGAAGTTTCCCTGGTCTAAATGCCAGGAAGATATCTCCAACTTACCAGGATGTCTTACTGCAAGTTCCAGTTTTCCAATGGACAACCAAATGGGATATTGTTAATGAAGGCACGTGAGCCTCGCTTCTGATTTTATTTATTCCAAGGCAATACATGGGCTTCCCAAGGCTGTGAAGGTGTTTTAGAAAACGTCTGCCTTCCTTTCTCTTCCCAAAGAAATTCTCAGGTGGAGTTACGTCCTAGAGGTGCAGGACTCTGCCATTTTATAATGCCCACAGTCCTGGCCAAAAGAAGCAAACAGTTTCTTCTGAAATCAATCACTGTTTCAGTGCTGCTTTGATTGCAGTTTGCAATTTGCCAGTACTACATATTTCAGGCCCTGAGTACATTAGCACACAGGTTATGTGACTGTTCCAAAACCAGACAATTTAAGCATTTAACAAGTGTCCAACAACAGGAGAATCTGATATTGAATTATAACGCACCAAGACATATGAACTCATATCTGTGTAACTTAATGGTACAGGTTTGAAAAAATGATTAGCGGAATGTATATGGGCGAACTCGTGAGGCTCATTCTCGTAAAGATGGCCAAAGAAGGGCTAATTTTTGAAGGAAACATCACACCAGAACTTCTTACCAAAGGAAAATTGGAAACGAAGCACGTATCTGCTATTGAGAAGTAAGTATCACTTGGCGCAGTATTAATTCCTGGCACAATCTTAGTCCCAGGCTCAAACAGTTGTGGGTAACATATTACTTTTATCCCTTCTACTTCCTCCTTGCTCCTGTTAGACTACAGTCGCACTGGGACTTTTCCTGAATAAGGCAAGACAGAAAAACAGGCTAATAGACTTTTGTTATGGGTTCAATGTTTGGAGGGAAGTTTTCTTTAAGGCTGTTATATTGTCCAAACAGTAAATTTTCTGAGAGGAGGCAGCCAGTGGGTTCTTTGCTGACTGTCCTTGAAGGTTAAACAATCAGTGGAATGATATGTGTGATACTGTGGTGTGTACAAAATGCTGTCAGACCTGCTAAGTGTTTCCGGCACTTTGTTTTTCTTCAGCCGCTTGTCTTAGCTTTAGACATGTATGGACTCTTTCCAATCGAATGTGGCTTTCCAAAAATTAAAAGAGAGTAAAAATGTGATGGGTTTTATGCTCGGAAAGTTGGGAGGGGGAGGAAAACCACGAGGAGAGGTCTGGAATAGGATAGAGAGTCAGAGAGATAAATAACAAAAATACCATGAACAAAAGACAAAGCGGGTGATAATGATTTATTGTTAACATACAGTGAAAAGTATTATTTCTTGCAGACTGTACAAACAAAACATACTGTTCATAGAGAAGGAAGCGAGAGAGTGCAGATTGTAGTGTTACAGCCATAGCTAGGGTGTAGGAAAGATCAACTTAATGCCAAGTAAGTCCATTTGAAAAGTCTGACAGCAACAGGTTGGTTGGTACATGACCTCAGACTTTTGTATCTTTCCTGAAAGAAGAAGGTGGAAAAGAGAATGTCCAGAGTGTGTAATGATTATAGTAAAGAGCATTGATGTGAGTGTAAATGACACAGTAATCCAGTTCTGTCTGAAAACATAACATGAGAAACCGATTCAAATCAGCATATGGCAGATAAACAGAATCAACCTGGGTGACAGAGTTCATGGTATGAAATGGGTAAATTCAGCGTTGAGTCTAGTAGGCTATATAGTGTCAAATCTAAAGGTGTGTTGTTGCTCAAGCTTGTGGTATGCTCTGCTGGAATAGTGTAGCCAAGGGCGGAGATATGAGGATGAGATCTATGTGATGAATTAAATTGATAAGCCATCAGTAGCTCAAGTCATGCTTGCAAATTTAGCAGAGGCATTGCAGAAATCAGTTGCAAAGTTTGCATTTGGTTTCCCCATTGTAAGTCCACAGTTGTGAGGTTCCAAGGTAAATTTGGAGGATCACCAAGCCAAAAGCTGATGGAAAGATCCCCCCATTATTTGTACCATGAGGAAAAGCTGGATATGAAGAAGAACAGTAAATTTGGGGGGGGCTGTGGCATAACAGTGTTTGTCACTGGAAAATTGAATGAATCTTCACGGTTTTGTCAGGTAAGGCAACTGTTCGAATGAATTTATCGCACAGAATTATATAGACTATTGTTAATAGTGCCTGCTCTGTTTAATTGTTTTATATATACAATAAAGCTTGCTTTTGGTTAAAAACATATCACTTAATTGCTGGATGTTCAGATTTCATGTTTAAATGTTAACAGTCATAATTTTATGACCTTTGTTTAACAGAAGCAAAGGTGGTTTGGCAAAAGCCAGGGATATTCTGACACGCCTGGGTCTGGAGCCATCAGATGAGGATTGCATTGCTGTACAGCATGTTTGTACAATTGTTTCATTCCGTTCAGCCAATCTGTCTGCTGCTGCCCTCGGAGCCATCCTGACCCGGCTTAGAGATAATAAAGGGGTGCCGCGACTCCGGACCACAGTGGGAATGGATGGATCACTCTACAAAATGCATCCACAGTAAGTCACTGCCAGCGCACACCTTCCACGATTCTGAAATCTGACTTGAACTGTTTTCAGGAGTGACCAGCTGACATCTTGAAGGAATGAAAACCCAGTCTGTCTCCCAAGTACTTTCATTCAGACGTGGCTTTAAATAGACAATTTTATCTTCACAAACGTGAGAACAGATCAGTCTGGCATGTCTGCTGAGCCATTGTCAAAACTTCTGATTCAAAATCAAAATTATCTAATGTGTTATTCCTCTTAGCGTTATACATTATACACTATGTATGTATATATATGACACTCTACCTATGCTCCTAAAGCAGTTTTCAGAGTGTGGAATAATAAAAAGATACCAATGAGACTCATTGATGATGCAACCATCAAATGCCAGCTTGACTCTATTTCCTCGGATTTGTGAGATTAGTTTTGGTTGTGACTCAGGTCAAAAGCTGCTATGCTCATGAGTATTTATGACTTTGACCTGATTGGTGAATCAGTTAGAAAAAAATTTGATTTCCATCATTTAAAATAATTGGTCCCCCATTTAGATGCAGAGAAATTTCTTCTGTGCTGGATTAGTGCTGGAATTCTCATACCGAAAGGTAAGCTACTTGGCCCCTTGAGCCGCCTCCACTGCTCATTAAGATCTGATTGTGGCCTTAATTCCACTTCCCTGCCCCCCCACCACACCACCACCACCACCACCAAAAAAATCCTTGACTCTGTTGTAGTTGAAAATCTGTCTAACTCAGCCCTGAATATATTCATTGACCCAGCTCGCACTGCTCTGTGTGAAGAGAGTTCCAGGCACTAACGTTGTGGCAATAATGGAGACCTGACTTGAGAAACACTATGGCTGTGGACTAAATAAATCTGGATGCAGGGTGTGCATTAAAGCTAGGGAAGAAAGAAGGAATGGTGGCAGTAATTTTTGGTCAAAATATTATAGTATTGGAGAGAGGATGTTCTGGAGGGGTCGAGACAGAATGTTTTCAGTTTCAGGTAACAATGGATTTAAATATTCCTAAATGGCGCAATGCACAGCTTCCAGTGGCATCAGGTGTTCCCTTCCTGATTTTGTTATCCCCACCCACCTCCCAAACTACTGTTCTCTCCATTTGAAATGATTACGCTGTGCATGAAAGCCAGTGTAGCCTCTGGGTGGTCAGGGATAAGGCAGGGAAGGGCCCTGCCACTGCCAGGTTTGATGCTGCCAAGGGATGGTGTCAAGAGTTAAAGGGTGGGATGTTGATGAGGTCCCAATTGCCCGAGAGAAGATGGATATGGGGGAGGAGGAACATAGAACATAGAACGTTACAGCGCAGAACAGGCCCTTCGGCCTTCGATGTTGCGCCAACCAATTAGGAAAAAGCAATGACCCTCTAACCTAAACCATTCCCTTTTCGTCCATAAACTTATCTACTAACCTCTTAAACGCCACCAAACTTGGCGCATCTACAACTGCTGCAGGCAGGGCATTCCGTACCCTTACCACCCTCTGGGTAAAGAACCTACCTCTGACATCCGTCCTATAACCACCACCCCTTAATTTAAAGCTGTGTCCCCTCGTGCTAGCTTTCTCCATCCTAGGAAAAAGGCTATCACTGTCCACCCTATCTAAACCTCTAATCATCTTATATGTTTCAATAAGGTCTCCTCTTAGCCGCCTTCTTTCTAACGAAAACAACCTCAAATCCCTCAGCCTCTCTTCATAAGATCTGCCCTCCATACCAGGCAACATCCTGGTAAACCTCCTCTGTACCCTCTCCAATGCCTCCGCATCTTTCTTATAATGTGGGGACCAGAACTGCACACAATACTCCAAGTGCGGCTGCACTAGAGTTTTGTACAGTTGCAACATGACGTTGCGGCTCCGAAATTCAATCCCCCTACCAATAAAAGCTAAGACTCCATATGCCTTCTTAACAACCTTATCGACTTGATTGCCAACTTTCAGGAATCTATTAACATATACACCAAGATCCCTCTGTTCATCAACACTATTGAGAGTCCTACCATTAGCCCTATACTCTACACATTTGTTATTCCTGCCAAAGTGAATTACCTCACACTTTCCCACATTAAACTCCATTTGCCTGAGTACCTCCATCCCTGAGGTACTCCACTAGTAACCGAACTCCACAATGAGGAGGAGGAGTTGCTGCGAATATGGATGGTGGCTGGGCGCGGGAGATTTCTGACGAGGATAGATGAACTGGGTATGGGGGAATTGCACACCCAGTTGAATGGAAAGAATGTTGCTGGCGGAGTGGATCGATGAGCGAGGGGGATGAAGTTGCCAACGAAGATGGATAGTAATGGGGGAGGGGGGAGGAATTTGCTATGAATATAGGGGGGGGGGGGCGCAATGTCAGTAAGCATGGAGTGGGGGAAATTGTCAGGAAGACAGGCAGGAAGAAAAAGTTGATGGGCTCACACTGTTGATAAGAGAGATGACCTCGGCTTGGATGATATCGAGTCATTTGGTTGGAGGTGAAAAAATAGCAAGGGAAAGAAGACATTGGTAGGGGTAGTGTTTGGATCCCCAAATAGCAGCCATAAAGAGGTAGTTTATCAGTCTTATCAGAAGTATATCCCAGTGAGGAGGAAAGATTCCAAAAGGGAGATTAAAACCAACCATGGCTAACCAAGGAAGTTAAGATTTTAAGTTGAAAGAAAAAGCATGTAAGGAAGCAAAAGTCAGTGATAGCCCCAGAGACTGGGATAAATTTAGAATCCAGCAAAGGAGGATTAAAAAGATAGAGAGAAAGTAAACTGAGGGAAAACCAGTGAGGAATATAAAATTGACGAGGTTATTTAAACATATAAAAGAGAGAGAAGACAAAGTGAACATAGGCACCTTAGAAAATGAATCTTATAGTTATCATAGAGTCAAAAAATCCCTAAAGTACAGACGAGGCCATTCAGCCTATCGAGTCTGCACTGACCACAATCCCACTTAGGCTCTATTCCCCTAACCCCATGCATTTACCCCTGACACTAAAAGGCAATTTAGTATGGCCAATCCAGCTAACCCATATATGCTTGGACTGTGGGAGGAAACCGGAGCATTGGAGGAAACCCATGCAAACACAGGGAGAATGTGCAAACTTCCCACAAATAGTGACCCAAGCTGGTAATCAAGTTTTCGACAAACTAATGAGGCTAAAGGCAGGTAAGCCTCTGATCCGAATGAATTGCATCTAGGATCCTAAAAGAAATCCCTGCAGAAATGATGGATGCATTGATTATAATTTTATAAAAATGACTGGATTCTGGGGAAGTAATAGAGGATTGGAAAACTGCTAATGTGACCTCCGTGTGGAGGGAGACAAAAAGCAGCTGGCTATAGGTCGATTAATCTAATATCATTGTTAGAAAAATGTTGAAACCAATTCTTAAGGAGATTTTATTAAGGAGATAACAGCAAATTCAGCAATTTATAACCTAATGAAGCAGAGTCAGCGTGGCTTCATAAAAGGGAAATTGTATCTGACTAGTTAAGAGGTTTTCGAGGAGATCTCGACTAGAGTGGATTGAAGGGAATCAGATGTGTTTTATTAAGACTTCCAAAAGCTGTTCAACAAGGTACCTCCCAAAACACTAAATCATTAAGTTAAGGGCTCATAGTGTTGGATGCAATTCAAATACAGCGCATCTACTGATTACCTTCAATCCACACTCTGGTTGAGACTTTGCTCAAAAAACTCTTAACTAGTCAGATACAATTTCCCTTTCATGAGGCCACGCTGATTCTGGTTGGATTATAAGTTGCTGAAGGTTCTGCTCCGTCCTTAATAAAATCTTAATAATTGGCTTGGACAGAGAACTGGCAAACAGGCAGGAAACAACGAATGGGAATAAGATGCACTTCTTCAGATTAGTGACCAGTTGGGTTTGACAGGGATCAGTGCTGGGACCACAACTGTTTATAATATATATATATATTCGTGACTTGGAGGAAGGGAGTAAATTGTACTGTAGCCAGGTTTTAAGATGACACAAAAATAGGTGGAAAGGCAAGTTGTGAGAGGGATACAAGTAACAAAGAAGTTTTGGGGGAATTCTTGAGTGATGTGTTTCTTGGCGGTAAGAGATGCAGAATTGTTCACTGCTAGCGAGATTCTCTCACTCTGCTGCTGTCAATGGGATTTCTGACAACACCAGTTTTAAATCCAACCGATTTATTTGATAGTAAACTCGTAAGCTTTCGGCTGTATGGCCTTCGTCAGGCGAATGAGGTATTCTGGTCTCCAATAGCACACATACCAGCACAGACAGTTTACAGATTACTGATTAGAATGTGAATCTTATCACCTAACCCGCTATTCAAGTCTTAAAGTGGCTAACAATGTGAGTGGAAGGAGCACTGAGCACAGGTTAAAGAGGTGTGTATTGTCTCCAGACAGCACAGTAAGTGAGGTTTTTTGCGAACCCAGGCAAGTCATGGAGGTTACAGACAGTGTGACATGAAGCCAAGATCCCTGTTAAGACCGTCCTCATGTGTGCGGAACTTGGCTATCAGTCTCCGCTCAGCGGCTCTGCGCTGTCGTGTGTCGTGAAGGCCACCTTGAAGAACGTTTACCCAAAGGTCGGAGGCCGAATGCCCGTGACCGCTGAAGTGTTCGCCCGCAGGAAGGGAACAGTTTTGCCTGGTGATTGTCGAGCGATGTTCATTCATCCACTGTCGTAGTGTCTGCATGGTCTCCCCAATGTACCATGCTTCGGGACATCCTTTCTTGCAACGTATTAGGTAGACAACGTTGACCGAGTTGCAAGAGTATGTACCGTGTACTCGATGAATGGTATTCTCACGTTTGATGAGGTCATCCATGTCGATGATCCGGCATGTCTTGCAGAGGTTGCTGTGGCAGGGTTGTGTGGTATTGTGGTCACTGTTCTCCTCAAAACCACAGTGACCACAATACCACACAACCCTGCCACAGAAACCCCTGCAAGACATGCCAGATCATCGACATGGGATTTCCCATCGATGTCACTGCAAGCAGCAGAGGCGCGCACTGCCAGGTCTGGAGAAAAAGTTGGAAAAAGGAGTATATTTGAGAAAATGTGAAGTTGTTCATTTTAGAAAGGAGAACAAAATAACTATTATGTAAATTGGGAAAGACTGCAGAAAGCTGCAACAAAGGGACTTGTACAAAACACAGAAAGCTAGAACACGAGTGCAGCAGGTAATCAGGAAGGTTAATGGAATGTTGGCCTTTATTTCAAGAGAGTTAGAGTAGAAGAGCAGGAGAGTCTTGCTGTAACTGTACAAGATACAAGTGGAGTACTGTGAATAGTTTTTGGGCTCTTTATTTAAAGAAAGAAGCTATTTCATTGGAGTCAGTTCAGAGAAGGCTCACTAAGCTAATCCCCGGTATGAAGGCTTGACTCTGTACTCATTCCCCTGGTCCATTCCCTCCCCACCTACAACTGGGATTCCTCTGATATCCTGTGTCACGTGGACAGCTTATAGTTTGCAAGCCCTAACTGCCTCCTATTCACCATGCATGTGCAATCTCTCTTCACCAGGATGACTTCTTTCTTGAAAAGAGGTTGAACAATTCCCACCTACCACCACTCTCCTCCACCTTGCTGAACTTGTCTATCTCTCAACAACAACTGCTTCAACTTATCCCACTTTCTCCAACTCAAAGGAGTAGCAGTGGGTACTCGCCCGAGTTGTAGCTACGCTTGTCTTTTTATGGGGTAAGTGGAACATTCCTTGTTCCAGGCCTACCTAGGTTCCCTCCCAATAACTCCTTTACTGGTACATTGATGACTATTTTGGTGCTGCTTCATGCTCTCATCCAGACCTCAAAATTCATCAACTTTGCTTCCAGTTTTGACCCCTCCATCACCTAGTCCATCTCAAGACACTTGCCTTTTCTTCCTTGATTTTTCTGTCTCCGTTTCCGGCAGTTGACTATCTACCAATATCTGTCACAAGCCCACTGACTCCCACAGCTATCTGGACTACAGCTTTTCACACCCTACATCCTGTAAGAATTCCATCCTTTTCTCTCAGCTCTTTCACCTCTTGCATTTATTTCGATGATGCCACTTTTTAAAGTGATGCTTCTAATATGTGCTCCTTTTTTCCTCAGCCATGGATTTCCATCCATGGTTATCGACAGGGCCCTCAACAGCATGCAGTCATCTCCTGCACCATGATCCTCACCACCTCCGCTCCCTCCTACAGCAAAGATGTAGTTGCCCTTGTTCTCATTTTTCATCCCATCGGCCTCCACCTGCAAAACACAATCCTCCGCCATTTTTGCCAATTCCAGCGTGATGTCACTACCAAACACTAGTCAGTGATGTCCACATCCCATAAAATGACTTTTTTAAAACATCTGCTATCACCAAGCAGCTCATCTATAAAAGGAGCAGTGTTCCGAAAGCTCGTGCTACCAAATAACCTGTTGGACTTTAACCTGGTGTTGTGAAACTTCTTACTGTGACTCTGACTACTCAGCACAGTAGAAATATAAGCTGGAAATTTGTATTTTACAACTCATTGGCTTTACCAACGGAGGTGGGACGGCATTAAGTTTGTTTCTCACATTAGTGTTTTTTTTAAATTATGAATATAACATTCCATTTGTGTATGGGAGAATTCTTATTGTTTGGTCTCCTTTACAGGTTTGCCAGACGCTTCCAGAAAACAGTGAGACGCCTGGTTCCTGACTGTGAGGTCCGGTTCCTCCTCTCTGAAAGCGGCAGTGGAAAAGGTGCTGCCATGGTGACTGCAGTAGCCACCAGACTCGTGTCTCAACGCAAAGAAATAGACGAAACACTGGCTTCGTTCACACTCACACAAGAGCAGCTGTTTGAGGTGAAGAAAAGGATGAGAACAGAGATGGAACTTGGTTTAAAGAAGAAATCTCATGATGCTGCAACAGTGAAAATGCTGCCAACCTTTGTTCGTAGCACCCCAGATGGGACAGGTATCCAATTTATTCTTTTACATTTGGTTCATGTACCTGCTATAACTTAAAGAAACAACTTGTATTTACTCAACTGCTCAACGCAAAACATTCCACGAGAGATTATAACACAGTTAGACCCTGAAATATGAATGTTGTTAGACAGGGATTGAAAGGCTGAGTAAAAGAGGTAGGTTTTAGTAACATTTTTAGAAGCAAATTCTAGAATCTTGGCAGTTGAAGGTAGAGCCAGCAATAGCAGTGCATTTAAATTGGGAACACTCAAAGCCAGAATTAAATGAACACAGGTATCTCAGAGGATTATGGAGCTGGAAAGAGTTCTGGAGATAGGGAGGGACAAGGTGATGGGGATTGAGATTTTAAAAGTTGATGTGTTGAACTGAGAACCAGTGTAGCTCAGCAAGATTAATAGAGATGGATGAATGGGATTTAGGATGTGGGTTAGGAAACCAGTGGCAGAGGTTTGGATAAAATTAAGGTTGTGGAGGATAGAATGTGAGGCAGCAGCCAGGAATGCACTAGAATGTTGAAGTTTGGAGCTAATAGCACAGATGAAGGTTTCAACAGCAGATGAGCTGAGGCAGCAATCATTACAGATGTGGAAATAGGTGTTCTTGCTGGTGGCACCAATATAGAACATCGAACATTACAGCACAGAACAGGCCCTTCGGCCTTCGATGTTGCGCCGACCAATATAAAAAGCAATGCCCCTCCAAACTAAACCATTCCCTTCTCTTCCATATACTTATCAACTAACCTCTTAAAACGCCACCAAACTTGGCGCATCTACAACTGCTGCAGGCAGGGCATTCCACTCCCGAACCACCCTTTGGGTAAAGAACCTACCTCTGATATCCGTCCTATAACTATCACCCCTTAATTTAAAGCTGTGTCCCCTCGTGCTAGCTTTTTCCATCCTAGGAAAAAGGCTATCCCTGTCCACCCTATCTAAACCTCTAATCATCTTATATGTTTCGATCAGGTCCCCTCTTAGCCTCCTCCTTTCTACGAAAACAACCTCAAATCCCTCAGCCTCTCCTCATAAGACCTGCCCTCCATACCAGGCAACATCCTGGTAAACCTCCTCTGTACCCTATCCAATGCCTCCACATCTTTCTTATAATGTGGGGACCAGAACTGCACACAATACTCCAAGTGCGGCCGCACGAGAGTTTTGTACAGTTGCAACATGACGTTGCGGCTCCGAAATTCAATCCCTCTACCAATAAAAGCCAAGACTCCATATGCCTTCTTAACAACCTTCTCGACCTTACTGCCTACTTTCAGGGATCTATGCACATACACACCAAGATCCCTCTGTTCATCTAGACTACTAAGAATCCTACCATTTGCCCTATAATCTACACATTTATTATTTCTGCCATAGTGCATTACCTCACACTTTTCCACATTAAACTCCATTTGCCACCTCTCGACCCAGCTCTGCAACTTGTCCAAGTCCCTCTGCAAACTATAACACCCCTCTTCACTATCTACCACTCCACCGACTTTAGTGTCATCTGCAAATGTACTAATCCATCCTTCAATACCCTCATCCAGATCATTTATAAAAATTACAAACAGCAGGGGCCCCAAAACAGACCCCTGAGGATATATATTGTGTGTGTATATATATATATATATATATATATACAATATATGTCAGTGGCTCACCTTGGGTTCAAGTCTTGACACACAGTTTGCAAAGAGACTGTTCAGTCTCAGATAATAGCTAGGGAAAAGGTTGGAATCAGTGGCTGGGGAACAGAATTTATAGCAAGGACCAGTGAAACTTCTGTTCATTCAATTCTGCATATCGGAAAAACATCTTGATAATACTGAGAGAACAGAGGATTTAATTGGCGGTAATCTCGTCAGCTTCATGTGGAAGCTGGTGTCAAGCTTTTAGTCACATTGCTGAGGGACAGCATAAAGGAAAACTAGGAAGGATTCATGAGGGACATCAGAATTAACAGTGGGTAAACAAAAAGAGAAACCATTGGAGGTGATTTTCTGATTATGATTAGGTAGATAAAAATGGAAGCAGGAGAGAGTGCAGTCTCACTCAGCTGGATGGTAGTGGAGAAGCATTGGAGGAGAATGGTATGATTAACCATGTCAAGAACTGCACTTTGGTCAAAAAAAACAAGGAGGGACCGTTTACAACCATTTAGAATGCTATTTGCTTGTTTTGATGAGGTACTGCAACAGTGATAGAAACCTGATTGGATGGGTTCAAAGTTGCAGGAAAAATGGGAATCAGTTTGGGCAATAACAAGGTATTGAAGAAATTTGAAGAGGAAAGGGAGAGTGGGTGGGGGGGGGGGGGGGGGTGGCAGTAATAGAAACATGACTTAAAAACAGTGAAAACTGGGTGCTTAATATTCCAGGTTATAAAATACTGGGACAAGATAGGGAAGGACAGAAATGCAGAGTGGCAGCACTGATAAGGGAAGACACTGTAATGTTGGAAAGAAAGAATGCCCAGGAGAGGGAAAGGATAAAATACATTTGGTTATCGTTGAGAAGCAGTCAGAAGATGTCACTATTAGTATGTAGATGTGTGTAGTGGTTTATCATAGGACTCTGTCCTGAAAGGTAAGTTGACTTTTGTTGAGATGCAGTGGGATAATATTCCAGTGTAATTGGGAAAAAGTTCTGTCATGCATTCAAAGCTGAAGTAAGCACTGCCTGGAATCTCAAATGGAATAATCTACAGAGATTTCAATGTAAAATCCTTTAAAATTGAGAAAAATAACCTTTTAGCGGCATTAATTTGGAGGGAAAAAATACAGCAGCTGCACTTGGGTTACTTTGATATGACATCTTGTGCCACCTGGTTTTTTCAGTTTTGATTGACTCCATTGTTTAGATATTCCAATGTGTTTTGACAGTTATCTCATTTTGAATGCTTGGTACAGGAACAGAACTACTAATCTCAGCAAGGAGCTATGTTCATAATTTCTTAGTTTTAAGAGGTTACTAAAGAATTACCTGTCTCTGATATGGCAATAAGTGTTTGTTTCGTCTTGTAACAAATTGAGGAAATTTATTTTTGTAGAATTAGTGTGGATTTTAGTACAGAATGTCTAAATGGCAGCTATTAGATTGTTCAAAGTTTATTTTTTAGTATTGATTTTAAAGATGGATGTTAATTGTGGATACTGGGCATTTGGATATGGGGGACATGGAGGGGCATGACAGATACGAGGGAGCTCGGGAGTAAGATGAAGCATCTTAAGATGGGCATGGGGAAATGAGAAGACTTGAGATAATGGAGGGAGATTAGTGGGAGGTGATAAATGAGGTTTAGGAAATTTAATGTTACGAACATTGTTAGGAACTTATCCTCGAGAGCTGAGCAGGGCCACCTAACCAGCTTTTCCTCAAAAGAAAATCCCTGCGTATCCCAGATCAATCTACACACCTGCACTGCATTGTGGCTGACAGCTCAGATTATTGTCTGGGTCAGGCAAACACCAACTGTGAGTGGGAAAGCTCAGGTTCTAATTTCACTAATTGAAATGAAATTGGAAAATAATTGAAAAAGAGTCAATAAAAGGCAGTGAATGGCATTGCAGTGGACAGATGTAGTTGTACATCTTAACTTTTGAGATTCTACAAGGCATTCCATAAATGCGCGTGTGTGTATTTCTTAATAATGTGTGTACAACGAGTCATTGATTCAGTGTTATTCAGTGTTTCCAGTGAAAATTTGAGTGTACCAGCCTAGAGTAATAACCATAGAAAATTTATGTTTGTATTTTAATGTAAAGATAATTTTTACAAAAGCAGGGGTCACAATATGTACTAAGAACCTTATTTGTTAACAGAAAATGGGGACTTTGTGGCTCTTGACCTCGGTGGAACCAACTTCCGTGTCCTACTTGTGAAGATTCGTAGTGGCAAGAGACGAACAGTGGAGATGCACAATAAGATCTATGCTATTCCTTTGGAGATAATGCAAGGAACAGGTGAAGAGGTAGGTCATTTTCTGGGTAATTCAGTACATTTCTATAGGCATTTAAATAATAAATAGATGGTCAGAAGAATAAGAGCTCAGTATTGCTTAAATGGAGAAAAACTGCAGAAAGTACAGAGGGATTTGAGGGTTCTTGTGGAAAAAAAAAATCATAAAAAGCTAAGATGCAAATTTAGCAGGTAATAGGAAACAAATGGAATGTTGACCTTTATTGCAATAGGAATAGAGTAAAAAAAAAAGTAGGGAATTCTTGCTAAAACCATACAATGTATTAATTAGATCGTATTTGGAATACTTGAACACTTTCGGTCCTGTAATCTAAGGAAAGCTACACCAGAATTGAAGGCAGTTCAGAGAAAGTTCTCCAGATCGATCTGGGAAATGCAGGGATTTTCTTTTGAGAAGAGGTGTATTAGAGAATTTCCCCAGAACGACAGAGGTTGAGTAAGTTGGAACCTATACTTATTGGAGTTTAGAAGAATGAGGAGCAACTTTATTGAGAGCCACAAGACTCCTGAATGCTGGCGAGGATCATGCAGCCAGCTGTTTAAAGAGTGTCTTGATCTCTAAATTCAATTAAAACCCTGCCGTCCCTTCAGGGAAATCGAGATCACTGACAAATAAGGGGAAGAGACTCCAATCCTCATAAGGATGAGGACAACCTATGGTAGATGGTGAAGAGGGGTGTTGTAGTTTGCAGAGAGACTTGGACAAGTTGCAGAGCTGGGCCGAGAGGTGGCAAATGGAGTTTAATGGGGAAAAGTGTGAGGTAATGCACTTTGGCAGGAATAACAAATGTGTAGAGTATAGGGCTAATGGTAGGATTCTTAATAGTGTTGATGAACAGAGGGATCTTGGTGTATTTGTGCATAGATCCCTGAAAGTAGGCAGTCAAGTCGATAAGGTTGTTAAGAAGGCATACGGAGTCTTAGCTTTTATTGGTAGGGGGATTGAATTTCGGAGCCGCAACGTCATGTTGCAACTGTACAAAACTCTAGTGCGGCCGCACTTGGAGTATTGTGTGCAGTTCTGGTCCCCACATTATAAGAAAGATGTGGAGGCATTGGAGAGGGTACAGAGGAGGTTTACCAGGATGTTGCCTGGTATGGAGGGCAGGTCTTATGAAGAGAGGCTGAGGGATTTGAGGTTGTTTTCGTTAGAAAGGAGGCGGCTAAGAGGGGACCTTATCGAAACATATAAGATGATTAGAGGTTTAGATAGGGTGGACAGTGATAGCCTTTTTCCTAGGATGGAGAAAGCTAGCACGAGGGGACACAGCTTTAAATTAAGGGGTGATAGTTATAGGACGGATATCAGAGGTAGGTTCTTTACCCAAAGGGTGGTTCGGGAGTGGAATGCCCTGCCTGCAGCAGTTGTAGATGCGCCAAGTTTGGTGGCGTTTAAGAGGTTAGTTGATAAGTATATGGAAGAGAAGGGAATGGTTTAGTTTGGAGGGTCATTGCTTTTTTTCATAATTGGTCGGCGCAACATTGAAGGCCGAAAGGCCTGTTCTGCACTGTTATGTTCTATGTTCTAACCCCTTTCCACCCACAACAAAAAGACCGCACCACACAGAGGCTGTACTTCACTTTGTGTTTCATTTTTGAAAACCATTAATGATTCAGACAATGTTATGTTGCTGGAATTGGTGGGGAGGGTATAGGGGGTGGTGGGGGGTGGCATGATGTTTCTGTTGTAGTTAGTATGAATAATCAGAGTCTTTTTCTCTAGTTGCAATTGTCAATTACTAATTAGGTTAAAGTTTAAAGGTGGGGAAAGGATTAAGTGCCTTGAATGCACTCCCAGAGGAGGTACTAGAAGCTACATTCAAGAGACATCTTGACAGGTATATAAATAGGCAGGGGATAGAGGGATATGGACCAGATGGTGGCAAAAGATCTTTAGTTTAGAAAGGGAGGTTTGGAAAGGGGGTTAGCCACCAGTCTCTGTTTGGTCTACAAAAGTGCAAATTGGAAGGGAGGTTTATTTTTCTGCTGCTTTTGGTGACAGATCCTACAACCCCAAAACGTCATGTCCCAGACACTTTAAAAGTTCACTTCACCTTTGTTAGGTTGATAATGTATTCCTGCTACTGACCTATCACTATCCGTACTCTTAAACTGCTAATATTCCATTAGCTGGAGAAAGAAACCACATCACACAGAGTATGACCAAAAAGTACAGGCGAGAGGTACGAAAATAATTGCTTTCATTATGTGTTGATAATCTATCAATAATAATTAAATGTGATTTTCTTCTGATTTTCAGCTATTTGATCACATTGTTCATTGCATCTCTGATTTCCTCGATTACATGGGAATGAAAGGTGCTCGGCTTCCTCTTGGTTTCACATTTTCCTTTCCCTGTGAACAGAAGAGTTTGGATGAGGCAAGCGCATTTATATATATCATAAATTCACAGTTGCTATAGCTAATGGATATTAATATGTAAATTATGTTGTTTGTAATAGGGCATTCCTGTTTTAAGATACTTTCAAGACAACTTGTGGAATTATGAAATTTTTTTTTAATCTCAGGGTATTCTTCTAAAATGGACCAAAGGTTTTAAAGCAACAGATTGTGAAGGAGAGGATGTAGTTACTATGCTAAGGGATGCCATTAAACGAAGAGATGTAAGTTGTATTTTCGTTGTATATTTTCTGTATTTGTTTACGATTGATCATTATGTAGACAATTATAGAAGCATTGCAGATTATTCCCATGCTTTCTATCCAGCCTTTTCACTATAACCTTCAATTCATTTCTCTCTTGCATATTTATCTGCTTCGTCCTAATGTGAATCTACACCATTCACCTCAATTGAGTTGAGTGGCGTGACACAGTGTTTAGCACTGCTGCCTCACAGCACTAGAGACCCTAGTTTAGTCCCCGCCTTGGGTAACTGTCTGTGTGGAGTTTGCACATTCTCCCCATGCCTGCATGGGTTTTCTCGGGTGCTCTGGTTTCCTCCTACAATCCAAAAGAGTGCATTGGCCGTGTTAAGTTCTCCCTCAGTGTACCGGAACAGGCGCTGGAGTGTGGTGACCAGGGGATTTTCACAGTAACTTCATTGCAGTGATAATGTAAGCTGACTTGTGCCACTAATAAATAAACTTTAAATAAACATGGAAAAAAGATATAGTCTCTGTGGCAGTGTGTTTTCCATTCTAACCACTCTGGTAAAGAAATTTTGCTCTGAATTGCCTATGCTATTGTTCACTGTTTGGTTTTGTTTTGTGAAGACAGCTGTATTTTATATTTATATATATCCTATATGGCTTCTTGGTTACCATCTTTTATATATTATTTTTGTTAGCGAGTGCAGTCACGTTGTTAATTTTTCACCGCGCCTTCTTAATTTCTGAAGCGTCTGTCTGTTTGAAACACCCAAGTTGATTTTCTCTCAGGAACAAAGGAACTGTTGGCTATTTAGTTGCTTTGGCCACTTCTGCCATTCATAGAACATAGAACAATACAGCACAAACAGGCCCTTCGGCCCACAAGTTGCGCCGATCACATCTACCAATCCACAGACCTATCTATAACCCCCTATCCTATTCTTTTCCATATACTCATCCAGAAGTCTCTTAAAAGACCCCAGTGAGTTTGCCTCAACAACCTCCGACGGCAGTCGGTTCCATTCACTCACCACCCTCTGAGTGAAAAACCTACCCCTGACATCTCCTTTGTATTTGCTTCCCTGCACCTTAAATCTGTGTCCTCTCGTAGTGACCATTTCAGCTCGGGGAAATAGTCTCTGAGAGTCCACCCTATCTATTCCTCTCAACATTTTATAAACCTCTATCAGGTCGCCTCTCAACCTACGTCTCTCCAGTGAGAAGAGTCCCAGCTCCCTCAACCTATCTTCATAAGGCCTGCCTCCCAATCCAGGCAGCATCCTTGTAAATCTCCTCTGAACTCTCTCAATAGCCTCTACATCCTTCCTATAATGAGGCGACCAGAACTGCGCACAATACTCCAACTGGGGTCTGACAAGAGTCTTATAGAGCTGCATCATTACCTCCTGACTCCTAAACTCTATTCCTCGATTAATGAAGGCCAGTACCCAAGAGTGATTAGGGAGTGGAATGCCCTGCCTGCAGCAGTTGTAGATGCGCCAAGTTTGGTGGCGTTTAAGAGGTTAGTTGATAAGTATATGGAAGAGAAGGGAATGGTTTAGTTTGGAGGGGCATTGCTTTTTATATTGGTCGGCGCAACATCGAAGGCCGAAGGGCCTGTTCTGTGCTGTAATGTTCTATGTTCCATGTTCTAGTACACCATACGCCTTCTTAACCACTTCCTCCACCTGCGAGGCCGATTTCAGAGTCCTGTGGACCCGGACCCCGAGATCCTTCTGCTTTACAACACAGCTAAGACTCCTACCCCTTATATTGTACTTCTTCATCCCATTATTCCTGCCAAAATGGACCACTACACATTTATCTGCGTTGAAGTCCATCTGCCACTTCTCCGCCCAGTCTTGCATCCTGTCTATGTCCTGCTGCAACTTTTGGCATCCCTCCAGACCATCCACAACACCACCGATCTTTGTATCGTCGGCGAACTTGCTAACCCTAAATTCAGTGAGATCTTAGCTGATCTGTGACCAAATGTATATACCTGTCTTTATTGCATTTCCCTAATGCTTTGGAATATGTAAATCTGACACTCTGTCAAATTTAAATTTTGCATTCTCTCTTGCATTATCGTTGTTTCTGGAAGAGAGTTTTGAACTTTTTGTTGGCATAAAGGCACTAAATGCCCATTTAGGAGTCTGTGCAAGACTCGATGTGCTGAATGGCATCCTCCTGCACTGTGACAATTAGTGATACTGTAATGCATTGTGTGTAGAACTATTTAATTTTGCTCTTGAATATTTAAGCTGTTTTTAGACTCTTGGGGCTGAATCTTGCAAACAGTGGCAATGATGAATGGATTGTTGCTGCACTAAAGATGCTCCCAACTCTATGTTGCTGCGTAAATATTTAGAGCAGCACTCATTGTTCAACTATGTTCGAGTATATTGATAGAGTCAGAGAAGTCAGCACATGCCTCCTCTTTATAGCACTTTCTATTCTATGGTGAGATTAAAGATACCGTCTCTGAATGTTAGTGATTGGATGAATGGGTGAGATGCGTCAGTAGATGGGTCAGGTGGTAGTTGCATCAAAGGTATTTGTGTTTGTGGGAGTATTTCGGTCAGGTCAGGGGGGACAATTGGGCTTGTGAGGATAGAGCAGTTGGGTGAGATGGATGGTCAGCTTATGGTGGGGACAGGTTGTGGTATGAATGGGAAGTGTAGTCAAATAGGAAATTGGGTTAGATTGAGGGTTGGCTGAGGGAACGAGTTGGAGGGTCAGAGATGCATATTGGTTTTGGAGTATGATTCAGACTAGATTTTAACCTGTCTAACCTTTTACCTGGATATTACACAGGAAGTGTTATGTATCTGTCCACAGTCTCTTGACTGTAACTAAGGGTTCTTGGGAGCAGGCTAATGGGAAATTCAAACTTTCCAACAATTCGCAAGTTTGTCACGTATTAGGCCTTTTCAGCCCCACATCTGGTGCCCAAAAATCCAGAGAACAGGAGATTTAGCCTTGTTTTTGATTGTCCTCAAGTTGTTGACTTGCCCATCAATGGAAACCATTTCTCTCTATCATTTTTCTATTGTCTATCATTATTCCCTTTCTCCTCTCTTTGTTCCCCTTTAATGCCTTGAAAACTTCAATCTGATCACCCTAACCCCCTAAAGTCCAGGGACTATAACCATTGTTATTATTTAACCCTTGAAGTCCAGGTATCATTTACTTGTCACTATGCTGAAACTCTCCAAGGCTGCTTTTCCCTACCCATGCCTTAGGCTCATGCCCTATCCTTGTATAACTGAAATGTGAGTCCTTGTCTTCTGGTCTATTAAATGTAAACATGGTCATTCTATTAGCATTTTTTGGTCATCTTTTGCATCTGTTTACATTTTTAATCACTTTAGATAGCTATTGTTTTAAGCTTTTTGCCACTTAGAAAGTAGCCTGTTTTATCCTTTTAAATCCAAACTAGATGACCTTATATTTGCCAACATTGAAATCCATTTGCCACAGTTTTGTCCAATTTTTTAATCTCTTAATATCTGTGTGAACAGAAGCATAAAATTACATTATTTACAGTGTTACCTATCTTTTGTGTCATTCAAAAATTTGGATATATATAAGCTTTTATTATCATTTTAAATCCTCATGCATCAGTCGCTGAAAGTAAGTGCGGAGCTACAACAAGCAGTCAAAAAGAAAATGATATGTTTGTTTTCATAGCGAGAGGATTTGATAAGTACATGGATAAGTACATGAAACTTAGTAAGATGGAGGGTTATAGGTAAGCCTAGTAGGTAGGGACATGTTTAGCACAGCTTGTGGGCTGAAGGGCCTGTTTGTTCTGTAGTTTTTTTGTGTTTCTATGTATACCCAAGTAACTTCTAAATGCTTTTTAAAAGACAAAATTGTAACCGCCTCTACTACTACCTCTGGCAGCTTATTCCAGACACTCTGAAAAAATTGCCCTTTTGTATCTTTCCCCTCTCATTTTAAACTTATACCTCTAATTTAAGACTCCCTTATGTTTGGGAAAAGATATTGACTGTTTAGCTGACCTGTGCTTCTCCATTATTTTGTAAACCTCTATAAGATCACCCCTCAGCCTTCTATGCTCCAGAGAAAAATGTCCCAATCTATCCAGCCTCTCCATAACTACCAAGTCCCAATACCATCCTAGTAAGTTTTTTTTCTGCATTCTTTCCAGTTTCATATTATTTTTAATTATAGAAATCATAGTGTTCTTATCTGATGAAGAATGCCCTTGCTATAGAGAAAATAAGCAAGTGTTTATCAGGCTGATTCCTGGGACGGTGGGTCTGTCATATAAGAGACTAAATCAATTAGGATGATATTCACTGCAGTTTAGAAGAATGAGAGGGGATTTCAGAAACAAAGAACAGAACAGGAAACAGGCCCTTCGGCCCCTCCAAGCCTGCACCGCTCATTGGTCCAACTAGACCATTTGTTTGTATCCCTCCATTCCAGACAATTAGGGTAATTGTTATGGGGGACTTTAACTTTACTAATATTGATTGGAATAGCTATAGCTCTAGCTCGTTAGAGGGGTCAGTTTTCGTACAAAGTGTGCAGGAAGGTTTTTTGACTCAGTATGTAGATAGGCCAATTAGAGGTGAGGCTACATTGGATTTGGTGCTGGGCAATGAGCCAGACCAGGTGTTAGGCTTGGAAGTTAGTGAACATTTTGGTGATAGTGACCACAATTCGGTTACGTTCACCTTAGTGATGGATAGGGATAGGCATGAAGCTGGGGGCAGTAGTTATAGCTGGGGGAATGGTAATTATGAGGCCATAAGGAGGGAATTAGGGTGCATAGGTTGGACTAGGAAACTACAGGGACTGGGAACATCTGAAATGTGGAGCTTATTCAAGGAGCAGCTACTGCGAGTCCTTGATAAGTATGTCCCTGTCAGGCAAGGAGGAAATGGTCGAGTAAGGGAACCATGGTGTACTAAAAAAGTTAATTTGCTGGTTAAAAGGAAAAAGGAGGCTTATGTCAGGATGAGGCTTGAAGGCTCAGTTAGTGCAATGGATAGCTATAGATTAGCCAGGAGGGAGCTAAAGAGTGAGTTGAGGAGAGCTAAGAGGGGACACGAGAAGACTTTGGCTGATAGGATCAAGGAGAATCCTAAAGCTTTCTTTAGATATGTTAAGAATAGAAGATTGGTTAGGGCAAGATTAGGGCCAGTCATGACAGCAGTGGGAAGTTGTGCAGGAGCCTGAAGAGATTGGAGAGGCACTGAACAAATATTTCTCTTCGGTATTCACGCAGGGAGATGTAAATGTAGTTGTGGAGAACACTGGGATACAGGGTTGCAAACTGGAAAGTATTGAAGTAGATAAGGAGGATGTGCTAGATATTCTTGAGGGTTTGAAGTTAGATAAGTCCCCTGGGCCGGACGGGATTTACCCTAGGATTCTCTGGGAGGCAAGAGAGGCGATTGCAGAGCCTCTGGCTCTGATCTTCAGGTCGTCGTTGGTTACGGGTATAGTTCCGGAAGACTGGAGGATAGCGAATGTGGTCCCATTGTTCAAGAAGGGGAAGAGAGACTTTCCGGGGAATTATAGGCCGGTGAGTCTTACTTCTGTTGTGGGCAAAGTATTGGAGAGAATTATTAGGGATAGGATTTATAGTTATTTAGAAAGAAATGAATTGATTGGGGATAGTCAGCATGGTTTTGTGAAGGGTAGGTCGTGCCTTACTACCTTATTGAGTTTTTTGAAAAAGTGACCAAAGAGGTGGATGGGGGTAAGGCAGTTGATGTGGTATATATGGACTTTAGTAAGGTGTTCGATAAGGTGGCCCAAGGAAGGCTTCTGCAGAAAATGCAGATGTATGGGATTGAGGGTGATTTAGCTAATTGGATTGGGAATTGGCTAGCTGACAGAAGACATAGGGTGGTGGTTGATGGAAATTATTCATTGTGGAGTTCGGTTTCAAGTGGTGTACCTCAGGGATCTGTTTTGGGGCCCCTGCTGTTTGTAATTTTTATAAATGATCTGGATGAGGGTATTGAAGGATGGTTAGTAAATTTGCGGATGACAGCAAAGTTGGAGGAGTGGTAGATAGTGAAGAGAGGTGTTATAGTTTGCAGAGAGACTTGGACAAGTTGCAGAGCTGGGCCGAGAGGTGGCAAATGGAGTTTAATGCGGAAAAGTATGAGGTAATTCACTTTGGCAGGAATAACAAATGTGTAGAGTATAGGGCTAATGGTAGGACTCTTAATAGTGTTGATGAACAGAGGGATCTTGGTGTATATGTGCATAGATCCCTGAAAGTTGGCAATCAAGTCGATAAGGTTGTTAAGAAGGCATACGGAGTCTTAGCTTTTATTGGTAGGGGGATTGAATTTCGGAGCCGCAACGTCATGTTGCAACTGTACAAAACTCTAGTGCGGCCGCACTTGGAGTATTGTGTGCAGTTCTGGTCCCCGCATTATAAGAAAGATGTGGAGGCATTGGAGAGGGTACAGAGGAGGTTTACCAGGATGTTGCCTGGTATGGAGGGCAGGTCTTATGAAGAGAGGCTGAGGGATTTGAGGTTGTTTTCGTTAGAAAGAAGGCGGCTAAGAGGAGACCTTATTGAAACATATAGATGGCTAAGGTTTTAGATAGGGTGGACAGTGATAGCCTTTTTTCCTCGATGGAGAACATAGAACATTACAGCACAGAACAGGCCCTTCGGCCTTCGATGTTGCGCCGACCAATATAAAAAGCAATGCCCCTCCAAACTAAACCATTCCCTTCTCTTCCATATACTTATCAACTAACTCTTAAACGCCACCAAACTTGGCGCATCTACAACTGCTGCAGGCAGGGCATTCCACTCCCGAACCACCCTTTGGGTAAAGAACTTGCCTCTGATATCCGTCCTATAACTATCACCCCTTAATTTAAAGCTGTGCCCCCTCATGCTAGCTTTTTCCATCCTAGGAAAAAGGCTATCACTGTCCACCCTATCTAAACCTCTAATCATCTTATATGTTTCGATAAGGTCCCCTCTTAGCCGCCTCCTTTCTAACGAAAACAACCTCAAATCCCTCAGCCTCTCTTCATAAGACCTGCCCTCCATACCAGGCAACATCCTGGTAAACCTCCTCTGTACCCTCTCCAATGCCTCCACATCTTTCTTATAATGTGGGGACCAGAACTGCACACAATACTCCAAGTGCGGCCGCACTAGAGTTTTGTACAGTTGCAACATGACGTTGCGGCTCCGAAATTCAATCCCTCTACCAATAAAAGCCAAGACTCCATATGCCTTCCTAACAACCTTCTCGACCTGACTGCCTACTTTCAGGGATCTATGCACATACACACCAAGATCCCTCTGTTCATCTAGACTACTAAGAATCCTACCATTTGCCCTATACTCTACACATTTATTATTTCTGCCATAGTGCATTACCTCACACTTTTCCACATTAAACTCCATTTGCCACCTCTCGGCCCAGCTCTGCAACTTGTCCAAGTCCCTCTGCAAACTATAACACCCCTCTTCACTATCTACCACTCTGCTTACGTCCCTCTGCTTTGAGTTAAACCTTGTCCCCCTTCACCTTGAACCTTGACCCCTCGTGATTGTCACCTCCGACCTGGGAAAAAGTTTCCCATAATTTTGTACACTTCTATTAGGTCTTCTAGTGGTGTGCCACAGGGCTCAGTACTAGGACCTCTTCTATTTGTGGTTTATATAAATGACTTGGAAGAGGGGGTAGGTGGTGTCATCAGCAAATTTGCTGATGACACTAAGATGCTTGGATTGGCAGGAACTGAGGAGCAGTGCCAGGCAATACAACAGGACACAGATAGGCTGGTATATTGGGCAGACAGATGGCAAATGGAATTTAATCCAGATAAATGCGAGATGATGCATTTTGGCCGGAAAAATGTAGCGGGGAGTTATAGGATTAAAAGGTAAAACTATCCGGAGTATAGAGATGCAGAGAAACCTGGGGGTGCAGGTTCACAAGTCTTTAAAGGTGTCAGTACAGGTGGAGAATGTGATAAAGAAAGCGTGTGGTATGTTAGCCTTCAAAGAATACAAGAGTAGGAGTCTAATGTTGCAAGTGTATGGAATGTTGGTTAGGCCTCACTTGGAGTACTGCGTCCAGTTCTGGTCGCCTTACTACCAGAAGGATGTGGAGACCCTGGAGAGAGTGCAGAGATTTACCAGGATGCTGCCTGGTATGGAAAGGCTGTCATACGAGGAAAGATTGAACGCACTGGGGTTGTTTTCCCTTGAAAGATGTCGGCTGAGAGGGGATCTGTTAGAGGTATATAAGATTATGAGGGGTATAGATAGAGTAAATGGTGGTAAGCTTTTTCCACCATTAGAAAAGGATAGAACGAGGGGTCACGGCCTTAGGGTGAGGGGGCTATGTATAAGACGAATATTAGAGGGCAGTTTTTCACACAAAGGGTAGTGGGGGTGTGGAATGCACTACCGAGTAAGGTGGTGGGAACAGGCACGCTAGGGTTGTTTAAGGGTCTCTTGGACAGCCACATGAGCGGTCTGCAGATAGAGGGATATAGTAGGACTGTTTAAATATCCTATTTGTTTCCACAGGATGTTCGGTCCGCCTTGTTGACCAACAAGGGCATGCATGCGGCAGGTTGTGTGAGAGCTGTACTTGGATGTTGCTTCAGGAGTTGCCTAGTGCTTCACGTCGTTAGTGTATGCTTAAACTGGACCATCTGTTGGGCACCATGACAGCTCAGAGACTATCGCTGTTGCTGTGCAGACACATGGATTTGGGCCTGTTTGTGCGTTCTCCCCGTGGTTGCGTGGGTTTTCTCCGGGTGCTCCAGTTTCCTCCCACATCCCAAAAATGTGCTCTTAGGCTGATTGGGTAACAAATTGTCCCTATATGTCATTAAGACGTTAGGACGGTGGCGCGGGCTCGTTGGGTCGAAGGGCCTGTTTCCGGTGCTGTGTTCTTTCTTTGTTCTTTGTCTCCCCTCATTCTCCATCTTTCCAGGGAGAACAACCCCAGTTTACCCAATCTCTTATTGTAGCTAAGCCCCTCCATACAGGCAACATCTTGGTAAACCTTTCCTGTACTCTCTCCAAAGCCTCCGCGTCCTTCTGGTAGTATGGCGACCACAACTGGACACAGTACTCCAAATATAGCCTAACCAATGTTCTATACAGCTGCAACATCAATGCCAATTTTTAAACTCTATGCCCCGTCCTATGAAGGCAAGCATGCCATCTGCTGCCTTCACCACCTTCTTCCCCTGTGTTGCCACCTTCAAGGATCTGTGGATTTGCACACCCAGGTCCCTCTGAGTCTACACTCTTGATAGTTCTGCCATTTATCATATAGCTCCCCTACATTAGTTCTTCCAAAATACATCACCTCGCATTTATCTGGATTAAATTCCATCTGCCATTTCTCCATCCAATTTTCCAGCCTATCTTTATCCTGCTGTATTGTCCGACAATGTTCATTGCTATCCATAACTCTAGCAATATTTGTGTCATCTGCAAACTTACTGATCAGACCAATTACACGTTCTTCCAAATCATTTATATATATATATTACAAACAACAGAGGTCCCAGTACAGAGTTCTGTGGAACACCACTAGTCACAGACCTCTGGCTAGAAAAAGACCCTTTCGCTGCTACCCTCTGCCTTTTGTGGCCAAGCCAGTTATCCACCCATCTAGCCACTTCACCTTTTATCCCATGAGCCTTAATTTTTTGCACCAACCTGCATGAGGCACAAATTGTTCCCAGTGGTGGAGGAGTCCAGAACTAGGGGTCATAGTTTGAGGATAAGGGAGCTGAAGTGAGAAGAGGGTGTGAATTTGTCGAATTCACAAGCTCAGAATGTAGTTGAGGCCAAAATGTTATCTGATGTGAAGAAATTAGATATAGCTCTCAGAGCTATAGGGATCAAGGAATATGGGGGGCAGGGGAGGAGGGATCAGAATATGGAATTCGATGATCAGCCATGATCAAAATAAATGGCAGAGCAGGGTTGAATGGCCTATTCCTGCTTCTAGTTTCTATTAATAAATACAGTTACAATTATGGCCTCTTTGCAGATCCTCACAGACACAGATCCCAGTTCATGCCTCTCAGTGCTGCTGTTCCTCAGGATATCTGCAATTCTACTTCTTTTGTAAATACTGAATTAAAGTATTTTTCAACATGTTGGCCAATCCCTAACTTTCATTGATTATCCCACTATTCAGTTTTCAAGGCAACCACGTTGCTATTCAGCATCTACCTTGTCTAAGTATAATTGTGAGAACTTTTTTATTGATTTCATATTTCCTGCAAGTTCTTATTCAGATTCCCTTTTGTAACTCTTATAAGGTCAAAAGATAGTCAATAACATAAGATAACTTTGTCTTGAAAGTATTTGTGTCTAACTTATTCATATAGGCAACTTGTTGAATTCATGTCATTCTCAAAACTCTCAGAAGGGAAAATCATGCTTGCCCAAAGGGATATTACATTCTTTACTGCTGTCCCTTCCAAAGATCTTGGATAAACACAGTTGAATTCCTATTATTGATCCAGATCGGTGTCCACATTGGAGAGTGCTGGGGAAGAGTGTGTGATAGATCCACAAATATACCTTGTGTCTGCTGATATTATGGAATTGTAACTTTGCCTAAGAACTGAGATGTTTTAATTGGAAAAACAGTGATAGGGTAGCACAGAGGTTAGCACTGCTCCCTCACAGCACCAGGGTCCCAGGTTCAATACTGGCCTTTGGTCATATCTGTGTGGAGTTTGCAGTTTCTCCCTGTATCTGTGCAGGATTCCTTTGGGTGCTCTGGTTTCCGCCCAAGTCCAGAGATGTGTAGATTAGGTGGATTGGCCATGATACACGTGTGTGGGTGGGTGGAGGAGTGTGGGGGTGGTAGGGCCCAGGTAAGATGCTCTTTGGGAGAGTCAGTGCTGGCTCAATATGATGAGCAGTAATTTTAACATTGGTAATCCATTTAAAACAGGTCCGTGAGCTACGTTTCTTAATAAAGTAACTCTGGGTTCAGTAAGAAGTCTCACAACACCAGGTTAAAGTCCAACGGGCTCATTTGGTAGCATGAGCTTTCAGTCCTTTCATCAGGTGAGTGAAGAGTTGGGTTCACAAACAGGGCATGTTAGACACAAACAAGATAATGGTTGGAATGTGAGTCGAAACAGGTAATCAAGTCTGTACAGGTGTAGACAATGTGAGTGGAGAGAGGGTTAAGCACAGGTTAAAGAGGTGTGAATTAGAGTCATAGAGGTTTACAGAATGGAAACAGGCCCTTTGGCCCATCTTGTCCATGCTGTCCTTTTTAACCCCTAAGCTAATCCCAATTGCCAGCGTTTGGCCTATATCTTTCTATATCCATGTAACTATCTAAATGTTTTTTTAAAAGACAAAATTGGACCCACCTCTACTACTGTCTGTGTCAGCTTATTCCAGATTCTGTATGAAAAAATTGCCCCTCTGGACACTTATAGTATCTTCCCCCTCACCTTAAACCTATGCCCTCTAGTTTTAGAGTCCCCTACCTTTGGGAAAAGATATTGACTATCTAACTGATCTGTGCCCCTCATTATTTTATTGACCTCTATAAGATCACCCGTCAGCCTCTAATGCTATAGAGAAGAAAAGTCCCAGTATATTCAGCCACTCCTTATAACTCAATCCATCAAGTCCTGGTAGCATGCTGGTAAATATTTGCCGCACTTTTTAATTTAATAATATCCTTTCTATAATAGGGTGACCACAACTACACACAGTATTTCAAGCGTGGCTTTACCAATGTCTTGAACAACTTCAGTAAGACATCTCTATGATTCATTGCCTCTATTCAATATTCTGACCAATGAAACCAAGCATACCGAATGCCTTCTTCACCACCCTGTCCACTTGTGACTCCACTTTCAAGGAGCAATGAACATATATCCCTAAATTTCCATCTGCGATTCGTCAGCCTACTGGCCCAATTGATCAAGATCCTGTTGTAATTCGAGATAACTTTCTTCACTGTCCACTATGCCACCAATCTTGGTGTCACCTGCAAACTTACAAACCGTGCCTCCTATATTCTCATCCGAATCATTAATGTAAATGACAAATAAGAGTGAACCCAGCACTGATCCCTGAGGCACACCGCTAGTCATAGGCCTCCAGTTTGAAAAATAATTCCGTAACCATCCTCTGGCTTCCGTCAAGAAGTGGAGATGCTTGCGTTGGACTGGGGTAAACACAGTAAGAAGTCTCGCAACACTAGGTTAAAGTCCAACAGATTATTTGATAGCAAATGCCACTAGCTTTTGGAGCGCTGCTCCTTCATCAGGTGAATGTGAGTTTTGTTCACACAGGTATATAAAGACACAAACTCAATTTACAGACTAATGATTGGAATGTGAGTCTTTACAGCTAATCGAGCCTTAAGGGTACAGACAATGTGAGTGGAGAGAGCATTAAGCACAAGTTAAGAGATGTGTTTGTCTCCAAACGGCAGAGTTAGTGATATTTTGCAAGTCTAGGCAAGTCATGAGGGTTACAGATAGTGTGACATGAACCCAAGATCCCAATTGAGGTCGTCCTCATGTGTGCGGAACTTGGCTATCAGTCTCTGCTCAGATACTGTGCACTGTCGTGTGTCGTGAAGGCCGCCTTGGAGAACAATCTTCGGATAAGTGAATGCCAGTGACCTCTGAAGTGTTCCCCAACAGGAAGCGAACAGTCTTGCCTGGTGATTGTCAAGCAGTGTCTGTATGGTCTTGCCAATGTACCAAGCCTTTCCTACAGCATACTAAGTAGACAACATTGGTCGAATTGCAAGAGCCACATGCTGTACCTGGTGGATGTCCTGCTCGTCTGAGATGATGGCGTCCTTGTCAATGATCTGACACGTCTTACAAAACTTGCTGTGGCAGGGTTGTGTGGTGTGGTGTTGTGGTCACTGTTTTCCTGAAGGCTGGATGGTTTGCTGTGGACAGTGATCTGTTTGACGTTGCGCAGTTGTTTCAAGGCAAGAAGTCGGGGTCTGGGGATGGCCTTGGCGTGATGTTTGTCTTCATTGAGTTGAATTTGTGTCTGTGTATGCCCTGTTTGTGACCAATTCTTCACTTAGCTGACGAAGCCTGTGCTCCCAAATATACCTGTTGGACTTTAACCTGGTGTTGTGAGATTTCTTGCTGTTCCCACCCCAGTCCGACGCTGGCATCTCCACATCATAACTCTGGATTGTAAAGGGAGAATACATATACATTTATTTAGGATTTAGATGTGATTAATTTGGATCTTCCTTGGCTAAGCTTTGATTGTTGAAGTGATCTAACAGTGTAGGACAATATGGAATGGATTGTATATTAAATATATACCAAATTCCTTGTCTATATGGATTAAAATGGTACTAATATCATTATACCATAATGATATGGTATCATATCAAGGATGTGGAACACCCTTGTTCTGGTGTGTCCCTTCCAGAAGTAATTTGAAGGTAGACAGTTTTCAATTATTGTAAAAGGTACCTGCTGATTGTATCCACAAAAATAAAGACTTGTAGCTAGACCATTTATTTTTGATTTCTCATTTTGAACAGCTGCATTATATGGTGGGGACAAAAATATAAAGATTTTTGCCAAATTCAGAAGTTGCTGAGCAGAACCAGGAAGGTTTTAAACATGTATCTTGAGAAGGAATGGGGATGAATCGAAGAAAAGCTGCAGTTCCATTTAATGTGTTATAACTTTCAGTCTAGCTTGACTGGCATGATCTGGTAATAATGTGTGTTCCCAACATCAGCAAGCAATCCAGATGTGCTTCACATCCACTTCATAGCTTCCCTCCTCACGCAAGAGTTCATTTATCTTAAAATTAGCAACTTAATGATCATTGGATTATACATGCTTCCATAATTCAATTCATTAGCTGTAAATCTAATGTAACTGTCACTCTCAATCATTTACACCCCACCACCATCACTGCCCTCCGTGCGTTCCCTCATCAGCTGTTGAAGATTCTTGTTCCTACTTCATACAAATTGTGCCCATTATAAATCCAGTTGATAAGTATACTACAATCACTTGCTCTTAAAATATTTAGATCCCTTTATATTAGAATCGAAAAAGGAAAATCTCCAAATGCTGGAAATCTAATATGAAACCACATAAATGTGAGTAATACACAGTACCTCACTTATGACACAACAGATAACCTAAGCATTATGATGTGGAGTTTCTCATTACTGATATTAAATGTACTTCCAAAACTTCATTTTTATTCTAGTTTAAGTGAGTTAAACATGTTCAGGTCTGTAATGTCTTTAAGTTCGTAAAGGTATTAATGCAGGGATAGTTAATGCTGAATCACTACTAGCAATTGCATCATTCCCACGTTCTTACCGAGCCTTTTCAGAACAAAGAATAGTGCAACACAGGGACAGGCCCTTCTGCCCTCCGAGTCTGGGGCCGATCCCCTTTACCTATCTAGGTCAACTGCTTATATCCTTCTATTCCCCATCATTTGATATGTCTATCAAAATAAGTCTTAAATGTGGCTAATGTAACTGCCTCAAGCACCTCACTTGCTGTAAATTCCAGGTCCCCGTCACTCTTTGTGTTTTAAAAAAAAACTTCGCAGCAAATCTCCAGTGAACCTTTTCCCCTTATCTTGAACTTGTGTCTCCTTGTAATTGTCATTTCTGCAAAAGAATAACTGTTCATCTTTCTATATTATCTCATACATCTATAAACTTCTATTAGGTTGTTCCTCAGCCTCTGTCTTTCCAGGGTGAACAATCTCAGTTTATTCAATCTCTCTAATATTCTCCGTACCAGCTAACATCCTGGTAAACTTTTCCTATACTCTCCAAAACTTCCATGCCCTTCTGGTAGTGTGGTGACCAGAATTGGACAATGTATTCCAAATGTGGCCAAACCAACATTTTATATAACAGTAACATAATTTGCTAAGTTTTATATTTGATGCCCTATCCTATGAAGGCAAGCATGCCTGTTGTTTGCGTTCTTCACCACTTTTTCCACCTGTGCTGCCACTTTTAAGAATCCATGGCCCTGTACTCCCAGACCTGTCTGTGTGTTTATGCTCCTGTTGGTGCTGCCATTTATTTTATAAGTCCCACCTGAATCGGATCTACCAATTTCTCCGCCCAATTTGCCAGCCTATCTGTGTATCTGACAATCTTCTTCACTATCAGTAAGCAACTTTGTCAAAATTAGTATCATTTGCAAATCAGACCAGCTACTTTTTTTTCCACATCATACTTACATATATATAAAGAGATTCTATCATTGATTCCTGTGGAATACCACTAGTTACAAACCTCCATTCAAAAAAACACACTTTCATCGCCATCCTCTGTCTTGTATGGCCAAGCCAGTTCTGAATGCATCTAACTAGTTCACTTCACAAGTTCACAGTGTAATCTTTTACATCAGCCTGCAATGAGGGACCTTGTCAGTTGCTTTATTAAAGTCCATATAGACATCTACAGACCTGACCTTGTCAATCATTTTACCACCTCCTCAGAAAACTTAATTAAGTTGGTGAGAAATGATCTTTTAGACCATGTGTCTTTGGAAGTCTGTTCCTGGAATCAGGGTCTTTGAATGTCTTTAAGACAGAGGTGGTTAACAAGGGAGTGATAGGCTATTGGGGTTATGCGGGATGCAAATTTGGGATTGTTATCTGATCAGCCATGACTCAGCATTCAGTTTTCTACATTACAGTGGTGGTTACACTTCACTGGCTGTGAAGAATGTGATTGCAAAAGGTGCTATATAAATGCAAGTTCTTTGCTCCTTCTTCAGGAAAACAAATTTCCCCCAAATTGTCAAGGGTATTGTAAGTGATATTTTAATCTTCCTGACATACTTCCTTTCATCGCATTTGCTTCCTCATATGTTCTGTAATGTAGTTTTTAATTCTCTTAGCTCTGAGGTGCAGTTTCTTTTAGGAGCTCCCTTGTGTGTTTTTGTGCTCTTTACCTCGTTACTGTGGTAATGGGTGCTGGTAGGTGCTACTAAGATTTTTAAATCTTTAAAATCTTGATTCACAGTGAGGCCACTTGCATGTTTTTGGAGATCATTATGGGCGGCACGGTAGCACAGTGGTTAGCACTGCTGCTTCACAGCTCCAGGGTCCTGGGTTCGATTCCTGGCTCAGGTCACTGTCTGTGTGGAGTTTGCACATTCTCCTCGTGTCTGCGTGGGTTTCCTCTGGGTACTTCAGTTTCCTACCACAGTCCAAAGATGTGCAAGTTAGGTTGATGCTAAGAAATTGCCCCTTAGTGTCTGAAGATGGCATAAGTTAGAGGGATTGTGGGTATAATATGTAAGGATATGGGGGTAGGGCCTGGGTGGGATTGTGTTCAGTGCAGACTCGATGGGCCGAAAGGCCTGTTTCTGTACCGAAGGGTTTCTATGATTATTCCTCATCAAATTCGGTGATAGACCAGATCTGTTTCCTCAGCATGCCGAGACCCCCATTCTCAAACAGAGTTCCTCTGACACAGATGATTGGAGGATTGGGTGGAAAGTAAAGTTATATTTCTTAAATCACACTGGAGCCTGCTGTATCTGGTGTGCGAGGAGGAAGCTGAGTTTATCTGGAGAAAACTGTCCATTTCAGAACATATGTTGAAGTGACAACCTGCTGATATTTATCTAACTGATAGAAAGTTCTTGGGAAAGTTAGCTAGGAACTGGGGTAGGTTATACTGATTCTCTGATGTCTGACATTGTTTTAAATCTTCCCACTAGGAGTTTGAGCTTGATGTTGTAGCGATTGTGAATGACACAGTTGGAACAATGATGACTTGTGCTTATGAAGATCCACACTGTGAAGTTGGGATGATTGTCGGTGAGTAATTTACTGCCAATGTTCTTAAACCTGCACCATTTACAACCTATACATGACGAAAAGTTGGAAGCGATCTAAAAGCAAGGGTTAAATGTTAAAATTTAGCACCCGCACAAGCAGCGCAGTAGCACAGTAATTAGTGCTGCTGCTTCACAGCTCCAGAGACCTGGGTTCAATTCCTGGCTCAGGTCACTGTCTGTGTGGAGTTTGCACATTCTCCCTGTGTCTGCGTGGATTTTCTCCGGGTGCTCCGGTTTTCTCCGACAGTACAAAGATTAGGTTGATTGACCATGATAAAATTGTCTTTTTGTGTCCTGAGATCCATAAATTGTAGGGATTAGTGAGTGAATATGGGGGTAGGGCCTGGGTGAGATTGTGGTTAATGCAGACTCAATGGACCAATGACCTCTTTCTGTGCTATAGGGATTCGATGATTCACATCTGAAGCTTTGCCTAATGGCAGGGCACATAGGCTGTTCTGAGTGTAGGCAAGATCATAGAATCTCATAGATCATAGAACCTTACAGTGCAGATAGAGGCCCTTCGGCCCATCGAGTCTACACCAAACACAATCCCACCTAGGCCCTACCCCATATCCCTACATACTATACCCACTAATCCCTCGAACCTACGCATCTCAGGACACTAAAGGGCAATTTCTTAGCATGGCCAATCAACCTAACCCCCACATCTTTGGACTGTGGGAGGAAACTGGAGCACCCGGAGGAAACCCATGCAGACACAAGGAGAATGTGCAAACTCCACACAGACAGTGACTCAATCCGGGAATCGAACCCAGGACTCTGGAACTTTGAAGCAGCAGTGCTAACCACTGTGCTACTGTGCCGTGGAAAAATAGGAGGCAGGGTTGCCAACTGGGACTCATTGACCAGAACTCAGTAAGAATTTAGCAACACTAATTTTAAATCCAACCGATTTATTTGATAGTAAAATTGCGAGCTTTCAACACTCTTGTGTCTTCGTCAGGCAAATGCAGTGTTCTGGTCTGCAATAGCACACATCAACACAGACAGTCAGAGATTGCTGATTAGAATGCGAATCCTTACATCTAACCTGCTATTAAAGTGGCTAACAATGTGTGTGAAGGGAATCATAGAACATAGAACATTACAGCACAGAACAGGCCCTTCGGCCTTCGATGTTGTGCCGACCAAAATAAAAAGCAATGCCCCTCCAAACTAAACCATTCCCTTCTCTTCCATGTACTTATCCTGAGCATTGGTTAGAGAATTGTGTATTTTCTCCAGACAGCACAGTAAGTGAGGTTTTTTGCTAACCCAGGCAAGTTACGGGGGTTACAGATAGTGTGTCATGAAGCCAAGATCCCTGTTAAGACCGTCCTCACGTGTGCGGAACTTGGCTATCAGTCTCTGCTCAGTGACTCTGCGTTGTCGTGTGTCACAAAGGCCCCCTTGAAGAACATTTACTCGCAGGTCAGAGGCTGAATGCCCATTACTGCTGAAGTGTTCGTCCACAGGAAGGGAACTGTTTTGCCTGGTGATTGTTGAGCGATGCTCATTCATCCGCTGTCGTAGTGTCTGCATGGTCTCCCCAATGTACAATGCTTCGGGACATCCTTTCTTGCAACGTATTAGGTAGACAACGTTGGCCGAGTTGCAAGAGTATGTACCGTGTACCTGGTGAATGGTATCCTCGCGTTTGATGATGTCGTCCATGTCTATGATCTGGCATGTCTTGCAGAGGTTGCTGTGGCAGGGTTGTGTGGTATTGTGGTCACTGTTCTCCTGAAGGTTGGGTAGTTTGCTGCGAGCAATGATCTGTTTGAGGTTGTGCGGTTGTCTGAAAGCAAGGAGTGGGGGGGTGGGGATGGCCCTAGCGAGATGTGACCATACATAACAGGAGAAGTAAGTTGTAAAACATTAGGGTTGTGGTTATGAGGTTCAGTTTTTCAGGTTGTGCTTCTGGTGGGAACCTGATCTGCCAGGAGAGCAGTACAGTAGACAATGTTTCAACCAATTAATAATTGAAAAATTGTCAACCTACACACAAACTTCTGATATCCACACCATTATCAGAAGGTCAGTCAAAAATGACCTCGTACAATCCACAAACCTTCACAATTGTCTCAATCATATTGAGCAGAATTTTCCTGTCCCGCCTGCCATAGGAATTGTAGTGGGAGGGACACAGACTGTGCAAAGGTACGCTGACTTCGGGTGGAATTTTCTGGTCTTGGAGTGAGCATGGCCCATCTACATCAGTCTTGTGTATCTCACAATTCAGATTTAGCATTATTTATCCCCACCACCCATAAACTTCTAGCATTCCTATATCTGAAAATATATTTTCCACTTAGATCAACTAACACCCAACAGTAGCAAATTTAGAAGGCTATGCTATTCAGTAAGATCATTGATAATCTGATTATGACTGTAAATCCACAGTCCCACTGTACCCATAAACCTGAGGGTCGATACGTCAGATGAGATATACCCTAGGGTTTTTTGGGAGGCAAGAGATGAGATTGCAGAGCCTTTGGCTTTGATCTTTGGGTCCTCACTGTCCACAAGGATAGTGCCAGAGGACTGGAGAGTGGTGAATGTTGTTCCTGTCTTCAAGAAAGGAAATAGGAATGACCCTGGTAATTGGAGGGGAAGATAGTCTTACCGTGGTGATTGGTAAAGGTCCTGAGGGACAGGATTTATGACTATTTGAAAAGATGCAACTTAATCTGGGATAGTCAGCTCGGATTCATGAAGGGCAAGTCTTAGCTCACAAATTTGATTGAATTCTTTGAGGAGGTAACTAAGTGTGTAGATGAAGGTCAAGTTGATGTTGTATACATGATGTCGTAAAGCATTTGATAAGGTTCCCCATGGTGAGTATCGAGAGTAAAAATTGGAGTGTTATGGTAAGGTTGTATAAGGCATTGGTGAAGCCGAATTTAGAGTATTGTGTACAGTTTTGGTCATCTAGTTACAGGAAGGATGTAAATAAGGTTGAAAGAGTCAGAGAAGGTTCACAGGATGTTGCCGGGACTTGAGAAGCTGAGTTATAGAGAGAGATTGAATAGGTTAGGACTTTATTCCCTGGAGCGTAGAAGAATGAGGGGAGATTTGATAGAGGTGTATAAGATTTTGATGGGTATCGATAGAGTGAATGCAAGCAGGTTTTTTCCACTGAGGCTAGGGGAGAAAAAAAACCAGAGGGCCTGGGTTAAGGGTGAAAGGAGAGAAGTTTAAAGGGAATATTAGAGGGGGATTCTTCACTTTGAGAGTGGTGGAAGTGTGGAATGAGCTGCCGGATAAAATGGTAAATGTGGGGTCACTTTTAACATTTAAGAAAAACTTGGGTTCATGGATGAGAGGGGTGTGGAGGGATATAGTCCAAGTGCAGGTCAGTGGGACTTGGCAAAAAATGGTTCGGCACAGACAAGAACGGCCAAAAGGCCTGTTTCTGAGCTGTAACTTTCTATGGTTCTGTAATTTAAACAGATTATCTGCTCATTAACACATCGCTGTTTGTGGGATCTTGCTGTTTGGCTGCCACCTTTCCTGCATTACCACAGCTGTTGCACTTAAAATGCTTCATCAGTTGCAGAATGCTTTGGGACATTCAGTGATTTTTCAAAAGCTCAAATGTACAAGTGTAAGATAATTACAGATTATTCACTCATTACATCATTACTTGGCATTTCCTACATTATAATAATGATTACATTATACTTCATTGCTGTAAAATATTTTGGTCTATTGTGTGGCTATATAGATACTACATAAATGCAAGTTATTTCTCCTTTCTGTATGCCTCCTGTGGGGAGTTGTTAGCAAAAGCTACAGGCTAGAGATGAAACAGTAACACTTTAGTCCTGATTTTCTGACTTCGGCTCCTTGCAATGTAATCACTGTCAAATTTGGTTTGATTTACTATTGTCACGTGCATTGGGATAGAAGGAAAGGAGAGAGTGCAGAATGCAGCATTACAGTCATAACTAGGATGTAGAAAAAGATAAATTTAATGTGAGGTAGGTCCATTCAAAGTTCTGATGGCAGCTGGGAAGAGTCATAGGTTGCGACAGGCTGGTAGATGCCTCATGGGTGCCATTTTACCAGAATTATAAAGGAAACCAGCTCTTTGGTAGATCTATCTACAGAGGAGGTTTACAGAGGAGGTACAGAGGAGGTTTACCAGGATGTTGCCTGGTATGGAGGGCAGGTCCTATGAAGAGAGGTTGAAGGATTTGAGGTTGTTTTCGTTAGAAAGGAGGCGGCTAAGAGGGGATCTTATTGAAGCATATAAGATGATTAGAGGTTTAGATAGGGTGGACAGTGATAGCCTTTTTCCTAGGATGGAGAAAGCTAGCACGAGGGGACACAGCTTTAAATTAAGGGGTATGAGTTATAGGACGGATATCAGAGGTAGGTTCTTTACTCAAAGAGTGATTAGGGAGTGGAATGCCCTGCCTGCAGCTGTTGTAGATGCGCCAAGTTTGGTGGCGTTTAAGAGGTTAATTGATAAGTATATGGAAGAGAAGGGAATGGTTTAGTTTGGAGGGGCATTGCTTTTTATTTTGGTCGGCACAACATCGAAGGCCGAAGGGCCTGTTCTGTGCTGTATTGTTCTATGTTCTATGTTCTATCTGATTAGTTCTGCTCCCCTACACTTCCCTCAAAAGTCCTGCCATTTTTCTTTTCCCTTCCAGTAGTTATCCAACTTTCCCATTGAAAGTTACCATTGAATCTTTTAGACAATTTGCTGTGTTGTTTTAAAAAAAACACCTTAAACGCCCCCCACCCCTCCCCACCTCCCCAGACTTCCTGCCAGTGACCTTAAATCTGTTCCCAGCCACACACCCACTGCCCCACCATGCACGCATTTTCCATTCCTGATCATTTTGAGCATTCCTGTTAAATTGTCCTAAATTTCCTTTGCTCCATGGAGAACAATCCCAGATTTTATTATATTGTTGATATTATTTGTAAAGTTGTTTGGGATTCTCCACTTTCCCGCGACCTGTTTTTACAGAGGCAGCCCACCATGAGCCAGCAACGGGATCTTCTGGTCCCACTGCTGTCAACTGGGATTCATTTTGTTCACACCCTCCATCAGTGGGGAACCTGCAACAGAGGCTCACTATCAGTGAGACAGGATGATCCCAGTGGCAGGAATGGCCAGAATATCCCACCCGTTAACTGCCCTGTGGGTCCAGATTATTATTTAACAAATTCACTTCAGTTTCACCATTTACTGATCTGATTTAAAGCTGTGTTAGTGCTCAGGATCAGTGACAAAGTAGGAAAATTACAATTAAATGAACATCAATGTGTATCCGAAAAGAAAACAAAAAGGATGTGAGGGACAAAGAAAGTTATGCCCAGAACAGGGCACTGGCTCAGCATTGTAACCAGTCTGTGCATGTGTGCTCATGTGTTCCACCCCAACCTGCTCAACAGTCTCCCTTCCAAAATCTCTGAATTGAGTAACTCTTTATCCTCAATCATATGTCTGCTATCCTCATAACTCCTCACATCTTCCTAACGACCATTCCCTTCAATTCTGCTTTGTCATCTTAGAAATTTAATCATCAGCATTGTTCCATTTGTTTCTGAATCTCACCATCTTTCTCTATTCCCCTGAAAAACTGTCCCTGACACACACTCCAGTGGACTCTTTTTTCTATTTTCTACTTTTTCAATTTTCTATTTTCTATTTTCAATCAAAATCTTCAAACACAGGTCTTTAACTTTGACGTTAGTAACACTCCACTGGCTGCTGTGTGATTTTTTTCATTAGCTAGTGCTGTCTCAATTCAGGTTCTTTCTCTTTACTGGAAGTTCACTCAGCCCCTGAAAGCACCTTTTGATGTTTAATGCATTAAAGACATTTCAAGCTGGTTTCAATTTATATCTTTCCATTTCAAATACATTGTGCTCTCCAAACTCAGGACTGAACTCTGCCAGTGAAATTGTTGCACTTACTTGAAAAATCTATTTGATGTTTATTTTAATTTAAACCACACGATTATTTGTGTTGTGATATTTTCATGTAGCCTTTTGTGTCACTGTTTCTGTCCAGGGACTGGCAGTAATACATGCTACATGGAAGAGGCAAAGAACACAGAGACTGTGGAGGGAGACGAGGGGCTCATGTGTGTGAATATGGAATGGGGAGCCTTTGGTGACAACGGATGCCTTGATGATATCAGGACAGAGTACGACAATGCTGTGGATGATTTCTCATTAAACCAAGGGAAACAAAAGTAAGTTGGCACAATGGAAATTTCATACCCCAGTCTGAATCATTTCAACCAGAGCAGAACAATAGCAGCTGAAGATTCTTCAACTTTGGCTGGTTTAATGTTTGGGAAATTTTGTGCATGGTTAACATCCACTGCAGAGGCATAAGCTCAGTGCTGTAGAAAATTAGACCAGTGTTTCATTAATTTCAGTCAGCTATGAGTACCAGTAAGGTCCTGGTGTTTGTTTGGCTCAGATGATGCTGGAGTAACTATAAATTTCACTGCATCACGACCTTTTCATTCCTTCCAGCCAGCCTTCCTATCCTGCTACACATCAACATAGAAAATAGGAGTAGGAGTGGACCATTCAACTTTTCAAGCCTATTCGGCATGATGATAATAGTCATCCAGCTCAGTAACCTGTTTTTTCTCCCCATATCCTTTGATCCCTTTAACAAGATCTGAGTATAACTCTTCTTTTGAAAACATTCAATGCTTTGGTCTAAACTTCTTTCTGTGGTAGAGAATTCCACAGGCTGACGGCTCTCTTATGTGAAGAAAGTTTATCCATATATTCAGAGTGTGACCCCTGGTTCTGGACTCCCCCACCATTCTTTCAGCATCTACCCCGATTAGTCCCATCTAGTTCAAATTTGACAGCAGAAATGGAGAGTAATAGCAAAAGACAGGAAGAAAGTGAATGTACTGTACCCAGATTTGCAGATAACACAAAAATAGGTGGAAAGGCAAGTTGCAACAGGGATAGAAACAATTTACAAAGAGCTTGGGTAAATAATTAGGTAAATGGGCAAAAAGTTGGCAAATGAAGTACATTATGGGAAAATATGAAGTTGTTGATTTTGGAAGCGAGAAAAGAAGAACAGAGTATTATCCAAATGGAGAAAAACTGCAGACACCTGCAACACAGAGGGACTTGGGGAAACTTGTACACACTAACAAAGTTAGCACACTGGTGCAGCAGGTAATCAGGAAGGCGAATGGAAAATTGGCCCCTCTTTCAAGGACATTGGAGCTAAAAGTGGAGGGAAGTCTTGCTGCAGCTGTACAAGGTACTGGTGAGATCACATCTGGAGTTATGTGAGCAGTTTTGATCCTTTACTCAAGGAAAGATAATGCCAGAATTCCCCTGCTGTTCACACCGGCAGGATTTTCCAGCCCTGCCGGCAGCACACGTCTGTCAGCGGGCTTCTCATCAGCGTGGGGTGACGTTGGTAGGAATTTTATTGACGACAGGACCAGAGAATCCCACCGCAAACAAACAACGCGTCACTTCCCGATGGTGGGAAACACACAACTGGTAGGCCAGAGAATCTCATCCATTGGAGGCAGTTCAGAATATGTTCAGTAGGCTGACCCCAGTATGGAGGGATTGTTTTATGAGGAAAAGTTAAATAGGTTGAGATTCTATTCATTGGAATTTAGAAGAATGGGAGGAGATTTCATTGAAACATACAGGATTCTTAAGGAGCTGGACTGGGTCGATGCTGAGAGGATGTTCTCCCTCATGGGAGAGTCTACGACCAGAGGACACAGTCTCAGAATAAAAGGACACCAATTTAAAACTGAGATGAGGAGAAATTTCTACTCTGAGGGTTGAGAGTCTGAGGGACTCCTTCACAGAGAGCTGTAGGGACAGAGTCCTTGAGTATATTTAGGGCTGAGATAGATTTTTGATCAGTAAAAGATTATAGGAAAAGGACAGGTAAGTGAATGTGAAGAATATTGGATCACCCGTGATCCTATTGAATAGTGGAGCAGGTGTGATGGGCTTCTGATCCAATTCTGATCAACTTCTGATTCTATTTCTTACCGTATTATGGGAAAGAGTTTATAGTAGAGTTGGAAGAGGCAGTAGGGTCAGATCGAGGATGGTGAGTAGTCTGGTCAGTGAATATGGGCATTGGGTTAGGAGAGGGTCATGTGATATTGGGAAGTCAGATTGGGTGGAATACAGCTGGAGGTCAGTTGGGATGGTGGATTGAGTTATACTGTAAAATATTGACTTACATCAGCGATTAAACTGTAACAATTTAAGGGCAAATATCTGGGTTATTAGCGTGGGTCTAGTTCAAGTCTCTTACACTGAGATCAGTGGAGAGTCAAATCAGCCCATCAGAAACTGGAATTTCCCAGGCAATTACATGTTGGGTCCTTTGGCACAACAGTGATGGATTTTGGAAGCTCTGGCTCAATGCCTACAATCATAGAACATAGAACATTACAGCGCAGTACAAGCCCTTCGGCCCTCGATGCTGCACCGGCCAGTGGACCCTCTAACCTAAACTATTCCAATATCATCCATATGCCTATCCACCGAACATTTGAATGCCCCCAAAGTAGGCGAGTCCACAACTGCAGCAGGCAGGGCATTCCACGCTCTCACCACCCTCTGTGTAAAGAACCTGCCTCTGACATCCGTCCTATAACTACCACATCTTAATTTAAAGTTATGTCCCCTCGTGTTGGTCATCACCATCCGAGGAAAAAGGCTCTCACTATCCACCCTATCCAGTCCCTTGATCATCTTATACGCCTCAATTAGGTCACCGCGTAACTTTTTTCTCTCTAGTGAAAATAACCTCAGGTCCCTCAGCCTTTCCTCATAAGGCCTTCCCACCATATCAGGCAACATCCTGGTAAACCTCCTCTGCACCCTTTCCAATGCTTCCACATCTTTCTTATAATGCGGCGACCAGAACTGTACGCAATACTCCAAGTGCGGCCGCACCAGAGTTTTGTACAGTTAACATAGAACACTACAGCACAAACATGCCCTTCGGCCCACAAGTTGTGCCGAACACATCAAAACCTACCCAGCCATAGACCTATCTATAACCCCCAATCCCATTGGATCCCATATAGTTGTAACATAACCTCATGGCTCCTAAATTCAATCCCTCTACCAATAAAAGCTAACACACCGTACGCCTTCTTAACAACTTTATCAACCTGGGTGCCAACTTTCGAAGAGCTATGTACTTGTACCCCAAGATCCCTCTGCTCAACAACACTATTAAGGGTCCTTCCATTAGCCCTATATTTCATATGCCTGTTATTACTACCAAAGTGAATCACCTCACACTTATCCGTATTGAATTCCATTTGCCACCTCACAGCCCAGCTCTGCAACCTATCTATGTCCCTCTGCAAACTGTAACATCCATCCTCGCTGTCTACAACTCCCCCCACTTTGGTATCGTCAGCAAATTTACTAATCCAACCCTCTACACCCTCATCTAGGTCATTTATAAAAATGACAAACAGCAGTGGCCCTAAAACAGATCCTTGAGGTACACCACTTGTAACTGCACTCCAGGTTGAATATTTCCCATCAACCACCACCCTCTGTCTTCTATCAGCTAGCCAATTCCTAATCCAAACTGCTAAATCACCTTCAATCCCATGCATCTGCACTTTCTGCAGTAGCCTACCATGGGGAACCTTATCAAACGCTTTGCTAAAATCCATATACACTACATCAACTGCCTTACCCTTATCTACCTCTTTGGTCACCTCCTCAAAAAACTCAATAAGGTTTGTGAGGCACGACCTACCCTTCACAAAACCGTGCTGACTATCCCTAATCAATTTATTTCTCTCTAGATGCTTATAAATCCTATCCCTTATAATTCTTTCCAAGACTTTGCCCACAACAGAAGTCAGGCTCACCGGTCTATAATTTCCAGGATGGTCCCTACTCCCCTTTTTGAACAAAGGGACAACATTTGCCATCCTCCAGTCTTCCGGCACTATACCTGTAGCTAACGACGACATGAAGATCAAAGCCAAAGGCTCTGCAATCTCGTCTCTAGCCTCCCAGAGAATCCTAGAGTAAATCCCATCTGGCCCAAGGGACTTATCAATTTTCATACCCTCAAGATTCGCTAACACCCCCTCCTTATGAACTTCAATCCTACCCAGTCTACAACCTGGTATCGCAGTATTCTCCCCGACAACACTGTCTTTCTCCTGCATGAATACTGACGAAAAATACTCATTCAGTGTGTCTCCTATCTCCTTAGGCTCCACGCACAACTTTCCACTGCTATCTCTGACTGGCCCTAATCTTGCCCTAACCAATCTTTTATTATTTATATACCTGTAAAAAGCTTTAGGATTCTCCTTAATCCTATCCGCCAAAGTCTTCTCGTGTCCTCTTCTAGCTCTTCTCAACTCCCTCTTTAGCTCCTTCCTGGCTAATTTATAGCTCTCCAGTGCCCTAACTGAGCCTTCACGTCTCATCATTATATAAGCCTCCTTCTTCCTCTTCACCAGAGATTCAACTTCCCTAGTACACCATGGTTCCCTCACTCAACCACTTCCTCCCTGCCTGGCAGGTACATATTTATTAAGGACATGCAGAAGCTGTTCCTTAAATATGCTCCACATTTCAGATGCCCCCAGCACCTGCAATATCCTGCTCCACCCTATGCATCCTAAATCTCTCCTAATAACCTCATAATTACCTTTCCCCCAGCTATAACTACTGTTATTCGGTACGTGCCCATCCCTTTCCATCACTAAGGTAAACGTAACCGAATTGTGGTCACTATCACCAAAGTGCTCACCCACCTCCAAGTCTAACACCTGGTCTGGTTCATTACCCAATACCAAATCCAATATAGCCTCACCTCTTGTTGGCCTATCTACATACTGAGTCATGAAACCTTCCTGCACACATTGAACAAAAACTGACCCCTCTAACGTACTTGAACTATAGCTTTTCCAATCGATATTAGAAAAGTTAAAATCCCCCATTACAACTACCCTGTTACTTTCACACCTATCCAGGATCAACTTTGCAATCCCTTCCTCTACTTCTCTGGAACTTTTTGGAGGCCTATAAAAAACTCCCAACAGTGTGACCTCTCCTTTCTTGTTTCTAATCTCAGCCCACACTACCTCAGCAGACAAGTCCACATCAAACGTCTTTTCTGCCACCGTAATGCTGTCCTTAACTAACAATGCCACTCCTCCCCCTCTTCTACCACCACCTCTGCTCTGACTGAAACATCTGAACCCCGGAACCTGCAACAACCATTCCTGCCCCTGCTCTATCCACGTCTCTGAAATGGCCACAATATCGAAGTCCCTAGCACCAATCCAGGCTGCAAGTTCATCCACCTTATTGCGTATGCTCCTCGCATTAAAGAATACACACTTCAAACCACCCTCCCGTTTGCCACTATACTGCTGCGACCTAGAAACCTTATCCGTGACCTCCCTATTCACATCCTCCTGTATACTGGAAATCATTGGAGAACCTTAAATGATAGGTGTTGCACAAACATTTGAAGATTTTATTTTGTCTCTGTCACTGCAGATATGAAAAAATGATCAGTGGGATGTATCTTGGTGAGATTGTGCGAAATGTAGTCATCGATTTCACCAGACGAGGATTCCTGTTCAGAGGACAGATCTCAGAGAGACTAAAGACAAGAAGCATCTTTGAAACAAAATTTCTGTCGCAGATAGAAAGGTACGTGATTGCCTTTTAGATGACTTGTGTAGCTTGCTGATACTGATAGTCATGGCTGACACCCCCTTTGTTCTCTTCTTATGAACAGTGACCGCCTGGCTTTACTGCAAGTCCGTGCAATCCTGCAGCAGCTTGGCCTGGACAGTACCTGTGATGACAGTATCATTGTGAAGGAAGTGTGTGGTGTTGTTTCTAAGAGAGCAGCCCAGCTCTGTGGTGCAGGAATGGCTGCTGTCGTTGACAAAATAAGGGAGAACCGGGGTTTAGATCACCTGGAAATTACTGTTGGTGTTGATGGAACGCTCTATAAGCTGCACCCACAGTAAGTGCTTTAACTTTACAGAATTATTTTTGTGCTGCTTAAGATTAGGAGAATTCAGATGGTTGCCCGATTGTACAGAACTTGAGTGTTGCTGATAAAAGGGGTGTGCTGCCTTACCTTATCTTGAGGTAGACTGATCACTTTACAAAACCGGAAATGGTGGTTTTAACACCAATCATGAGTTTGTGTGATATCAGAACAAAGACAAGTTTAGCACGTCCTTTGGCTCTCCAAACTGTGCCAATCACGATCCCCCAGCTAAACTTAAAAATAAATCTTTCTGCCTTATTGTGACTGTATCCCTCTACTCCCTCCCTATTCATGTACCCATCCAGATGCCTCTTAAATGTTGCTAATATGTCTGCTTCCACCACCTCTGCAGCACTCGCACCCATGCAGAGTGTAGTCTGGTGAGTGAATATGGACGTTGGGTTAGGAGAGGGGATGGACAGTTGGATCCAGAGGGTCATGTGATATTGGGAAGTCAGATTGGGTGGAATACGGTTGGAGGTCAATTGGGATGGTGGATTGAGTTATGCTGTAAAATACTGAGTTACTCAGCGATTAACTGTGTAACAATTCAAGAGCAAATATCTGGGTTATTAGCATGGGTCTAGCTCAAATCTCTCACTGAGATCAGTGGAGAGTCAAATCAGCCCATCAGAAACTGGAATTTCCCAGGCAATTACATATTGGGTTCTTTGGCACAACAGTGATGGATTTTGGAAGCTCTGGCTCAATGCCTACAATCATGAGAACCTTAAATGGTAAGTGTTGCACAAACAGTTGAAGATATTATTTTGTCTCTGTCACTGCAGATATGAAAAAATGATCAGTGGGATCTCTTCCATGCACCCGCCACTGTCTGTGGGGAAAAACTCAGTAAGAGGTCTGACAACACCAATTTTAAATCCAACCGATTTATTTGATAGTAAACTTGCTAGCTTTCGGCCTTTGTTCCTTTGTCAGGCGAATGACGAAGGCACAAAGGCCAAAAGCTAGCAAGTTTACTATCAAATAAATCGGTTGGATTTAAAATTAGTGTTGTCAGACATGTTACTGAGTTTACCCCAGTCCAACGCCGGCATCTCTACATCGGAAAAACTCATGCCTCCTCTCCCACCCCGTGCACCTCCCTGAAACTTTTCTCCTGTCACCTTAAACCTGGTGCTCCCTAATAATTGACACTTTCACCCAGAGAAAAAGCCTCTGACTATCCACCGTTTCTAAGCCTCATAATTTTGTAAACCTCTATCAGGTCTCCCCTCAGCCTCCATCTTTCCAGTGAAAACAACCCTAGTTTATTCAACCTCTCCTTATAGTCGACATCCTGAAGATCAGGCAATATCCCAGTGAACTTTCTGTGCACTCTCTCCAAAGCTTCCATGTCCTTTGGTGGTGTGGTGATCAGAACTGCACGCAATAGCCCAAATGCAGACTAATCAATCTTTTATATATTTGCAACATGATTTCCCAACTGATGAAGGTAAGCCAGGTATAAGCCGCCTTCATCACCTTGGCCATCTGTGTTGCCGTTTTTAGGTAACTTTGGACCTGTACATCCAGGTCCATCTGTATATTAATTTTCCTAAGGGTTCTGCTATTTACAGAGTAATTCACACTTAAATTTGATCCTCCAAAATGCAGCACCTCACGTTTTCCAGATTAAACTCCATCTGCTATTTCTGTGCTCAAGTCTCCAATCTAGCTATATCCTATTGTAACACCGGCACTATCAACACAAAATAATCGGGATAGCCATTATCTTGTAGGATTTATTTGATGTGCCCTGTTTCAGCATCAAACTTGCACAGTGGGCAAATGGCTCAGGCGTTATTTACAGAGTTGCCAATATGACCAACGTTATTAGGAGTATTGTGTTGAGGAATGGAACACTTCTCATTTCACACACCCAATATCAACATGAAATATTCTATAGTTCTGTCTGGATACAGTCAGATAAAGTAGCTCTGTCCGCTTACCTCAGTAAGTTTTCCACTAGCTAGCCAGTGTGCCATTTGTTCAATTTACATTATAAGCACTTTGCATCTGTCTGAGTAACAATGATAGTGGAAAGCTATGCCTGTTTGTATTGTGAGCCTTTACCCTCATGGGCGACATGATGGCACAGTGGTTAGCATTGCTGCCTCATGGCACCAGGAACCCAGCTTCAATTCCCACTTCTGTGTGGAGTCTGCACGATTTCCTCATGTACCTGAACAGGTGCCGGAGTGTGACAACTAGAGGATTTTCACAGTAATTTCATTGCGGTGTTAATGTAAGCCCACTTGTGACAATAATAAGTAAACATAAAATTTTCTAAGACTCTGTACAGATTTTATCTTTAACACTTTAACTTTGCATTAAAAACAAGAGGCAGTCAGTCAAGTTCCACGCTATGTTAATGTTATAATAGATTGTAATCTCTCAAATTCAGAATCGTTAGTTATCTGGAATGTTTTGATCGTACATGCAAATTCAGGAGTGGCATATGGGGCATTGGAGTAAATGGTGAAAGTTTGGAGCTTTTCCAGGCTGTACATTAATGGTCCAGTCCCATAACCAGTCACAGTCTGCTATGACCATGTTCTCTGTCAGTCAGGTGTGGGTTTCTTTAACTCCTGGGAATCCTTCATACTTACAGTCACTAACTCATTGCAGAACTACAACCCTTGTTTATTGATGATGTGGTCTCTTATGGGACTTGGGCTAGACTGAATACATGCTCAGACAATGACACTTTTTTTTCTCTCTGAACAGTTTTTCAAAGATCATGCACAAAACAGTCAAAGAACTGGCCCCACAATGTGATGTGACATTCCTGTTATCAGAAGATGGTAGCGGAAAGGGTGCTGCCCTTATTACAGCAGTGGCATGTAGACTTCGTGAATCTGGACAGTAAAAGGTCTCACGGACAACACCCAACTCCTGGAACAGGGGTACTATTGCATATTCCCTGCACTTTTCTTTTTAATCAGCTATGTCTCCAAGGTCATAGTTGAAGTTTTTGGGGTGTGTTCTGCTGAGCACTGTATAGATAAACATGCAAAAAAACTTCCGTATGAAATGCCAAAAAGAACTGCAGCAACACACACGTAAATTAGAGGCTGCTGGATTTGCAGAAATCCCAATTTTTCTGTGCTCAGTATCAGCTCCAGTTTTGTGCTTATTGTCACCCAGATACACTAGCTTTTAAACTGTCTCTTCATTGAATTTTCTTAGGCTATTGAAGGAGATGAAACTGGAATTGATCCCCCTCACCGGCTCTGTTGTAGTTGTACAACATTAAGTAACAAAGATATTCTGATTTACCTCTGTTATATAATTTCGTGAAGTATTGTGTTGTGTCTTAACAAAAGTATATATATTTGGTAACTTAAAATTCCCCTGAGAAATGAAAACAGTTGTTAAAAATCTGAAACGCATTTTCAGGAACTGTAGTTGAGCGTTGGTTGTGTTACACGTTGCTGTCACCTCTTGTAGGCAAGTCTATTAAGATCTGTGTGAAATGCATGCCTTATTGACATAGCAAAACCTTTAATTTTATACACTCTTGTAGAGGCGCACATGTTTTAAAGTGACATTGTGAATACATTAAACTTGATCTAATGTGCTTCATGTAGAACAATGTGATGTGTTTGTGATAGAGAACTTTACAAGCCTTTACAGAATACTGATAAGGTGCGAACCACCAGTATTGGAGACACAAGTGGGAGCTTAGGGCAGAGTTGGCAATGTATTAGGAATTGGACATGTTACAATGGGATGTCTACAGCGCTGCATTGAAGTTAGTACTGGAGCCAATGATTACGCAACAATTGATGCACACAGTTCTTGACAACCTGGGAAATCTTATTTAAATAGTTTCAATGCAATGGGGATTCTTCTGAATTCAACAAAATGCTAATGAAGGAGTGAAGCAAATGTGATGATGTTGACACTTAAACCTGCTCTTTACATAGCTCCTCTGAAAGTTCTGTCTCTAATTAAAACAAATAAGACCTCCAATGTCAAATCACTCACTACACTATGTGAGATAGAAATTTCAAAAGAACTGCCAACACCTATTTGTTCTCCTTAGCAGGGGAGGGAGATTGCATTCCTTGCACAGCACTCTTAGAAACAATCACACTTCCGATGTAACTCCCCACATGAAGGTACCATTGTCAGCTTGGCTGTTCTGTGAGATCAAGGGCAATGTTAACCTAGTCAGATGCTTCAGTATCATGCTGGATAATGGGGGAGAGGGCATGAGTGGGGAGTGGGAATATGGGCTCATGGGAGAGACCAGGAAATATGGACTCTGAGGAACAGAGGAGGTGGAGTGGGGAACAGGGCCTTGGGATACAGCAAGGGTACCTTGGAACGGGACCTCCTTCATTTTCCTGGTGTCAAACTGGGAAATTCCCCAAACTTTTCTCTGCCTATCCTTCCACTTTTTAAATATTCCATAAAATCCCTAAGTATAGAAAGAAGCCATTCAGCTATTAGATTCTGCACTTACTCTTGGAAAGAGTATCTTAACGTGGTCTCTCTGGCAGAGTGGAGAGGGGCAGGAGACTGGCCACTTGCATGGAGGCTCAGGACCAAAAGAGGAAGTCAGTGATGGGGAGCAGGGGGTGTGGAAAGAGGACCAGAGCCTGGTGTCCTGGGTGTGACTGGGGAAGAGGGACAGTGGAAGGAACAGTCTGTCAAAGTAAGAAAATGAGGGGTTAAAAAGGCAGTGTTGCTACTGTCCACATGTGGGTCAATCTCAGGATGTTGGCTGGCCAAGTCCAGTACAATACTGGACAGGGGTTTGAGTTTATTTACAACATTGAAACCATCTCTGTTAAGATTAATCTCAGACATTGTTTTTGACAAGGCATAGAAAGGAAGGACAGCTGAACCTGCAAATTCAGTCATGTCCCACAGAGTGGTGAGTACAATACTGGACATTAACCTGACCATTCAATAAAGTATGAACAAAAATTTACATCATTGTTTTGTCCACAATAAAGAAATGTCTCGAACTCTCCTGTAACTCAGAGGCATATTTGTACATTTAACTCTTTGACTGAAGTAGCCCCAACAAATATGAATGTTTTCCATGCATGCTGCTGACATTTAACATTTTCATTCAAATCTTGTGGGATCTGGGAAAAAGCAAGAGAGTGGAAATGGTGCTCACTTTCAGTTATGCCACTGATAAAACTCTCGCCCTCATTTCATGTCTATATATTACCCCTATCCTGACCCACCAAACCCTCTTTCTCACCACGTTCTCCCTCTTCCCAACTCAATCCGTCGTCTTCCCCATCCTCAGTTTTTCTGTTCACTTGCTTGTGGGCATTCCCTGGTTATTGGAATTTTTCCATGCAACAGCTGCAGTTATGAAACCACAAACAAAGTTCTTGAACTGGAGATCAAGCCTTCATAAGGTGAATGCAATAACATTTGTCAAAGTCATGTGATTGTATGTCCTGTGATGTAATATCACGTGATCAGATGTCATGTGGTCAGAACTACAAATCTCAAGGCTTGTCCCAGTTAGATTTGGCAAACACCACTTCCCAAGTCAATATTCTTTGGCCCTGTTCAAAGAGCAAGATAGTTCTTCCAGTAAAATGGTCAATATTTATCTTTCGCCTAATACTTTATCACACTGTTTGTAGGATCTGGTTTAATTTAACTTGGGTTCTATATTTCCCTAGAAACTACATTGCAAAAATATTTGGTTATGAATTGTTTACTGACTTTAAAAGAACAATAAAAATTTCAACTCATTGTCAGAAATCATGTGGTACTATCTCAGAATCTTTATCTCAGAATCATGTAGCCACAGAAAGAAAATATTCAACTGGAATTATCCCATTAGCTCCACTCCAGTTTGAATGAACTTTGCACTGTGCTTTCAGGCAATGTATTCCACAGAAGTTGTTTTAAACAACACACACCACAATGGTTATCACAGCTGCCTCAGCGCCAGGGACCCCAGGTTCAATTCTAGCCTTGGGTCACTGTTTGTGTGGAGTTTGTACATTCTCCCCATGTTTGCATGGGTTTCCTCCCAAAATCCAAAGATGTGCATATTAGATGGATTGGCCATGCTAAATTGCCACTCAGTGTCAGGGCGATTAGCAGGGTAAATGTGTGTGGTTTTCAGGGATAGGTCCTGGGTGGGATTGTTGTCAGTGCAGGTCTGTTAGACCAAATGGCCTCCTCCTGCACTACAGAGATTCTATAACTATTTCCTTATGTTACCTCTGCATGTTATCTATTACCTTAAGTTTGGTTACAGACCCTTCTTGTACTGGGAATATCTTCTCTTTATTTACTCAATCAAAATCCTTCATGTTTTGAACATATCTACTAAATCTGTCTTCAGCCCTCCTGTTCCAAGGTCAATAATTGCAGCTTCTCCAATTGATCCACATTAGCTGAACTTTCTCATTCCAGCACCATTCTAGGAAATGTTTGCAACTCCTTCGCCTGCATCTTGATATCCCTCAAGCATAGTGCTTCAAATTGAACATTGCCTATGATTCAGTAAAACTTTACATCTGAGGCATACCCAGTGCTTTAATGTACTTTCCTCAACTTTGCACACTGCTATGTTAATAAAGACAAGGATTGCAATCTTGTACCCTCCCCCATGGTGAGGGAGGGGGAAGGTGGCACTTGAGGACTTTCCCAACACAACAAAGAGAGAAAAAACTGGAAAAATCTCAGCAGGTCTGACAGCATCTCTGGAGAGAGAATAGAGGCAATGTTTTGTGCCTGAATGCTCCTTTATCAGAAAGTCAGTTCCATGTTGAAACATTGGCTCTGTGTCTACAGAGGCTGACAGACCTGCTGAGATTTTCCAGCATTTTCTGTTTTGCTTCAGATTCCAATATTTTGTTTTTTGCTTAGGACTTTCCCAACTGCACCCTGATGAAGTCTGTTGTAGGAAGGTCTGTGGGCAACCTTCCAGCTCAATCACCAGCTGAGAACCTAAAGTAGATAATTAATGTCCATCTGAGGGCCACATCGTGCTATTGCTTGTATTCATCCAGGAAGGGGAGGGTTGCCATGCAGGGAGCAATATAGGGTCATTCCTCTAAAGGTATTCAGCCTCAGACTGCCGATTCCCCCTATCTCGGTCTCTTTTCCTGCCGGTCATTGTGCTGAGTCCTCCCTTGGGCCTCTGGTGGATGTGGTACCAGTAGCACTTACTGCCCCCTGGTGGTTCTGACATCGTGAAGCTGCTGTCTTCTGATTGGCTGGCAGCTCCCCCGTCCACCATCCCAGGGTCCTTGATAGCTGCTGGCCTGTTAAGGCCCAAGTGGCACAAAATGCAGCAAACTCTCAAGAAAAGAGACCATGCAAGGGTTTTGTCTGATTCCCAGGTACAGTCAACACCAAGGGTCTGTCCACGGATTTGTTAACAGCTGTGTCTAGCCAATTCTAAAGATTTGTGAACAATACAGCCCAATTCGCTATCACTACACCTGCTTAAAAATTATACTGTCTGGGTTTTATTGCTTTTCCTCAACCTTCCTACCAAAATGTATAACTTTACAAGTCTGCGTTAGTTTTCCTCCCCCATGTTTTCCCATTTCATCACTCCACCAATCTTCTGTTTAGAACATTTTCAAGTCTTGTTTTATCTGCAAACTTTTAATTAATTCCCTGGATGTCGTTGAAACTGGAAGCAGATGTAGGCCATTCAGCCCTTCGAGCCTGCTCTGCTGTTCATTTTGATCATGGCTGATCATCAAATTCAATATCCTAATCCTCCCTTCCTCCCCATATCCCTTCATCCCTTTAGCCCCAAGAGTGACATTTAATTTCTTCTTGAGATTACACAATGTTTTGTCCTCAATTACATGCTGTGGTAGTGAATTCCACACATTCATCACTCTCTATGCGAAGATATTTCTCCTCACCTCAGTCCTAAAAAGTTTACACCTTATCCTCAAACTGTGACCTCTAGTTCTGGACTCTTGTTCCCGCCAAGGTATCTGGAACGTTCTTTCTGAACCTACACTGTCTAACCCTGTTATAAAATAAAATTCTAAGTTTTTTTGAGATCCCCTCTTACTTTTCTAAATTCCAGTGAATATAATCCTAACCAACTTAGTCTCTCCTCATATGACAGACCTGCCTCCTAGGAATCAGCCTGGTAAATCTTTCTGTACTCCCTCTATGGCAAGGACATCCTTCCTCAAATAGGGACACCAAAACTGCACACACTGCATCTGGTGTAGCCTCACCAACATCTATACCATTGCAGCAAAACATCCCTATCCCTGTACTCAAATCCTCTCACTATGAAAGCCAACATACCATTTGCGTTCTTTACTGCCTGCTGTACCTGCGCGCTTACTTTCAGCGACCGATGTACACGGACTCCATGACCTCATTTGAGAGTCTGCCTCTCTCAATTTACACTCATTCAAATAATAATCTATCTTCGTACTATTGATACCAAAATGGATAACCTCACATTTATCCACATTATGCTGCATCTGCCATGCACATGCTCGTACACTCAGCCTGTCCAAATCACACTGAAGTATCTTTGCATCCTCCTCACAGCTCATCGTCCTTCCCAACTGTACCATCTGCAAATTTGAATATAATACATTCAGTTCCCTCTTCCAAATCATTAACATATAATGTGAGCAGTTGGGGTTCTAGCACAGAAATCTGCAATAACCCATTACTCACTGTTTGCCAGTCGGAAAAACTCATTTGCACTTCCTATCTGCTAACCAGCTTTCTAGCCATCTCAAAACATTACCTGCAATCCCATGTACTTTACCGAGTAATCTTTAATATACATCAAATAAGATGCATCAAAAATAATAGTCCCAACCTTGACCTCTTGGGGATTGTATCTAACCCTCCAGTTTTAAAAGTCTACCCTGGAAGTGTTTGATGGGGACAGTGTAAATAAATAACCTGTCAGCATTTTAGCATTAATATGGGCACAAAATTCACAAAAGCAAGTATAAAATTAGTGTTCTATACTCTGCTTTACATTAATAACACTGAATTAGCTCTTGATGCTAACGTGCAATTTTTTGGTACGTGATTCAAACAGAAAAAGGCAACAGAACCCGGTGCACTCTACCATTTGCTGACCTTTCAGTCGAGGAAATGACTTTCAATAGCTTTGCTTTGTAATCAGAAACACATAGCTCTCCATTATATCAGATATGAAAACATTTACTTTCCATTTCATGGCTGCTGAGTAGAGGGGTCAAGGGCACGAAATGATTTCCACATTAATGCAGTTTTAATCCACCTCTGTTTGATGAAGCAGCTGATAACTGAATTGGGAGCACCAGCAGTCAGCGCAAATTGAGCAAGTTAACAGCTTATCACTACCTGAGCAGGGAAATTCCACCCACTACACAAAGGTCTCAAATTACAGCCAGGCTTGTCTATTTGATTCTCAGCTGAGTTACACGCCCATTCCAGAGATCTGGGCATGTAATCTCTAAAACTGGGCACGTTAGCATCAAGAGCTAATTCAGTGTTATTAATGTTAAGCAGAGTATAGAACACCAATTTATATTTCGATGGTCTTTAACAAAATATCCCTCTACACAGCAACATTATAAAATAGCATTAGACAGCGAGCAATAAAGGGACATATTGGGTCAAATACCCGAAAGCTTGGTCAAAGAGAGATTTTAAAATGGAAAGTGAGGTTGGGAATGGGAGAAATGTTGGGAGGAAATTCCATAAAACCAGAAGAGTTGGAGCAGAAGTAGGCAATACCCACCGTGCCTGCTCAACCACTGAGAGATCATGAATGATTTAGAAATGTATCTTGGCCTTGAACATAAACCAGCCTCTACGGTAAACAATGCTACAGATTCGCTATTCTTTGAGAAGAAATTCCTCCTCATTTTGTCTTAAATGGCAACGCCTTTCTCTGACATTGTCCTAGCCTCTCCTACAAAGGAAAACAACCTCTCAGCATCTACCCTGTAAATCTTGCTGAGAATCCTGTAGGTTTCAATAGGGTCACTTCTCATTCTAAACTCCAATGAGCACAGGTCCAACCTACTCAACCGCTTCTCATAAATCTCTCTATTCCCTGGATCAACCTGGTGAACATTCTCTCCAATATTAGAATATCTTCCCTTAGATAAGGGGATCAGAACTATTCACAGTATTCCAGGTCGAGCTTGTGCCTTGAATAGTTTTTAGCAAGAGTTCTGTATTTTTATCCTCCGTTTCCCTCAAAATAAAAGAAAACATTCCATTTGCCTTCCCTATTACCCCCTGAACTTGCATGTTAGTTTTTTATGATCTTATGCACAAGAACTCCCCAAATCCTTTTGTGCTTTCTGCAGCCTTTCTCCATCTAAATAATACTCAGCTCCTTTATTCTTCCTACCAAACTGCACAACCAAAGAGGTTCCACAAACCTCCCCATCCTCAGTGAGAGGGGATGTTAGCAAAAATATTTATTGTGTAAGCGGTTTTAACAATCTTCAGTCAGGAGTTCCGAGCGGATGATCTATCCGAGCCGCCTCCAGTGGTCCCCAGCGTCACAGATGGCAATCTTCAGCCAATTTGTTTCATTCCATGTGAAATCAAGAAACAAGCTGAAGACACTGATACTTCAAAGGCGATGGGCCCTGATAATATTCAGCAATAATACTGAAGACTCATGCTCCAGAACTTGCTGCATCCCTATGGAAAATTACCCAGCTATGATATGTGTACAATAAATAGGATAAATCCAACCCAATCCATTACTGCGCTTGATCATCAGTAATGTTGTGGACAGGATCAGCAGCTTTATCAGGTAACACTTCGAAAGCAATATCTGCTCACTGATGCTCAGTTTGGGTTTTTTTTACACTCCCTCGTTATCTCCTGATTTATTCTCCATTCTACAGTCCAGCTATTGTACTGGCGGCGGCATCTCCATATTATTCCTTACGTCCAACCATATGGGTTCTACATCTTCCAATCTATGACTATTTATTCTTTCTCATAATAACAGATACTCACCACCCTTTCCTTCCTGCCTGCCTTTAAGAAAAGCCACATGGCCCTGAATATTTAGTTCCCAGCTTTTATCTCCTTGTAACCATGTCTCTATAATGGCTATAAGATTGTATCCATTCATCTCAATTCATGTCGTTCATTTATTTTATGCCAAATACTGTGTGCATTTCTGTAAAGATTAATTTTGCCTTTTGAGCAGATTTTCCCTTTTTAACCTTATTTGTTGCATTTTTATATATACACACTGTGTCCCAGCACATTTCGGATGAAGGTTGTCCCAACGGTACAGCTTCCACTTCCCCAAAATTGATGCCAGTGCCTCACAAACCAAAATCCACTTCACCCACGCCAGTCTTTGAGCCACTTAGCTCTCTAAATTTACATACCCTATGCCAATTTGCATGTGGCTCACGTAGTAATCCAGAGATAATAACCTTGGAAGTTTTGTTGCTAAATTTAGTGCCTCACTCCTCAAACTCCCCGAGCAGTACCTTGTTCTTCATTTTGCCTGTGTCGTTGATGACATGAACCATGACAACAGGATCCTTTCCCCTCCTACTACAAATTCCTTCCCATCCTGGAGCAGACGTCCTGAACCTTGGCATCGGGCAGCAATTACATCCATCTAGACTCTTGCTCCCTTTGCAGGGAATAGTGTCAATCCCCCTCTATACTGTCCCTGACTGCCACTACATTGTTACATACTCCTACCACTTGAATGGCATCTTACTCCCAATGCCATGATCAGTCAGCTCATCCACCCTGCAGCTCCACTCTCATCCAAAAAGCTGAGAGAAATTCAAACCCGTTGGACAATTACAGAGGCTGACACTTCTGCACTCGTGTCTCCTTACCTGCGTCAGCTGCAATCACACCTTCCTGTCCTTGACCATTTTCCACAGTGGAACAGTCAACCCTCAGGGGTATGACTGCTTTCCAAGGCAAAGCATCCAGGACTCTTCCCCCTCCCTGATGTATCACAGTGTCTGCAGCTCAGCCTGCAGTTTAATCACTCCGAGTCAAAGTTCCACTTTGAAGTCAAAAAGCCACTATCGTGGAGATGTTTTTGCCCTGGATCACAATGATATCCAGGAGTGGGACACAACACTGCTGACTCACAGGGTTCAGTTCCCGGCTCAGGAGTCTTCCTGTGTGGATTTTGCACATTCTCCCCATGTCTCTGTTGGGCTTTCTCTAGGTGCTGTGATTTCCTGCAAAGGTGTAGGTTAGATGCATTGGCTGTGCTAAATTGACCCTAGTGTCTTGCAGGATGTGCAGGTTAGAGATAATTGCAGGCTAAATATGTACGGTTGTGGGGATGGGCTTGAGTGGGATTGTGATAGGTGCAGACTCGATGGGCCAAATGGCCACCTTCTGCACTGTAGGATTTCTATGAATCTCCTATATATGCCTTGACATTATCTGTCCTGAGATCCTTTAATGTGTTTTTCCTTAACTAAGTTATTTCCTTATTTATGGTGCTTGGCAATTTATTAAATAGCCACCAGTTGCGATCTTTTTAAACTCTAGGAATAGCATAGAACTCCAACTTCATACTTACAACTTCAATCATGTTTTCTTCATATCTACCAGCACCCCCTCTCCACCCTCAATCACACTCTCCCAATCTTCAAACTCCCACTCTTCCCCTTCAGCCACTCTCTCTCTCCCCCTTCCCCTTCGGCCGCGCTCTCTCTCTCCCCCTTCCCCTTCGGCCGCGCTCTCTCTCTCCCCCTTCCCCTTCGGCCGCGCTCTCTCTCTCCCCCTTCCCCTTCGGCCGCGCTCTCTCTCTCCCCCTTCCCCTTCGGCCGCGCTCTCTCTCTCCCCCTTCCCCTTCGGCCGCGCTCTCTCTCTCCCCCTTCCCCCTTTGGCCACACTCTCTCTCTCCCCTTTCAATCTACGTTTTTAAGATAAGTTTATTTATTAATCAGGAGTAGGTTTACAGTGACCAGATTCTCACCAAACAGCTCACTGCTTTTTCTGTGGTAGACTAAGAACTGAACCAAACTTGCACGCTAATCCTTGGTGCACTCCATTTACTTCACTTAGATCAGCATTACCATACTATAATTGGCTCAAACTTTTCTTTATTCCAGACCCAAGTTTTTCACGTTCTGCCCTTTACACTGAGCCTTTCCCAGCCAATCAACATCCCAGTTTCTTGTGATCACACGGCTGTCTGTTTTAGCGGGACACTATTGCCTCAGAGCACCAGCGACTCAGGTTCAGATCCCAGTTTTGGTCACTGTCTGTGTGGAGTTTACCCATCCTCCCTCTGACTCTGTGGGTTTCCCCCAGGTGCTCCAGTTTCCTCCCACATTCCAAACAGGAACAGGTTAGGTGAATTGCCCTTTAGTGTCCGCGGGATTAGCAGGGTAAGTACGTGGGATTACGGGAATTGGACCTGGATGGGATTGTGGTCGGTACAGGCCCAATGTGCCTATTGGCCTCTTTTTGCACTGTGGAAATTCTATGATTCCTCCAGAAGCTGAGACACTCACCAAATAAATTCTGCAACAGGTTAAGACCGCTTTTTGAACTGCATATGAATTAAGATGAGGTTTCTCCTACTGTTTGTGCACCACTTACTTGGGATCTAGTGGTGAAGCAATTCAAATGCATCAAAGAGCAGAATTAGTTGAGCACAGAAGATTTCAGAAGGTTATGAACTTGGAGGAAATCACAGAGATATGGAGCGGATGAAGTCGAGGAGAAGTCAGGGGTCTGTTTTGGGGCCCCTGCTGTTTGTAATTTTTATAAATGATCTGGATGAGGGTATTGAAGGATGGATTAGTAAATTTGCGATGACACCAAAGTCGGAGGAGTGGTAGATAGTGAAGAGGGGTGTTATAGTTTGCAGAGAGACTTGGACAAGTTGCAGAGCTGGCCGAGAGGTGGCAAATGGAGTTTAATGTGGAAAAGTGTGAGGTAATTCACTTTGGCAGGAATAACAAATGTGTAGAGTATAGGGCTAATGGTAGAACTCTTAATAGTGTTGATGAACAGAGGATCTTGGTGTATATGTGCATAGATCCCTGAAAGTTGGCAATCAAGTCGATAAGGTTGTTAAGAAGGCATACGGAGTCTTAGCTTTTATTGGTAGGGGGATTGAATTTCGGAGCCGCAACGTCATGTTGCAAACTGTACAAAACTCTAGTGCGGCCGCACTTGGAGTATTGTGTGCAGTTCTGGTCCCCACATTATAAGAAAGATATGGAGGCATTGGAGAGGGTACAGAGGAGGTTTACCAGGATGTTGCCTGGTTTGGAGGGCAGGTCCTATGAAGAGAGGTTGAAGGATTTGAGGTTGTTTTCGTTAGAAAGGAGGCGGCTAAGAGGGGATCTTATTGAAGCATATAAGATGATTAGAGGTTTAGATAGGGTGGACAGTGATAGCCTTTTTCCTAGTATGGAGAAAGCTAGCACGAGGGGACACAGCTTTAAATTAAGGGGTATGAGTTATAGGACGGATATCAGAGGTAGGTTCTTTACTCAAAGAGTGATTAGGGAGTGGAATGCCCTGCCTGCAGCTGTTGTAGATGCGCCAAGTTTGGTGGCGTTTAAGAGGTTAATTGATAGGTATATGGAAGAAAAGGGAATGGTTTGGTTTGGAGGGGCATTGCTTTTTATTTTGGTCGGCACAACATCGAAGGCCGAAGGGCCTGTTCTGTGCTGTAATGTTCTATATCTATATCTAAGTTTGAAAATACAGATGAGAATTTTAAGAAAAAGAAGCTTGCTTGGTTGATAAACCAAGTCCCACTCCTTTGTCCTACATTGGCTGAGTTAAGGCGCAGGCTGCAGAGTTTCGGATCGCTTGAAGTTTTCAAGGGTAGTATGTGGATGACTAGGCAGGACAGCACTGAAATACCCAAGTCCAGAAGTAACAGTAGCATGGAAGAGGATTTCAGTAACTGGTGAAACAATGGTGCAGAGATAAAAATAGACACTCTTAGAATTAATACAATAGGAAGTCGAGCCTAGCTCAGGATCAAATATAACACAACATTGTGAACAGACTGGTTTATCGTCAGACTGTTGCCGGCAACTGAAATGAAGTCAGACGTTGGGGGATGGAGATAGACTGGGGTTTGAAAATAAGCTTCCATCTTCCTAATGGAGAGCATTTCTGCTCACAGTGTACAATGTTGGCGAAGCAAGCTTATAACTTAGCAACAGTGGAGGAACAGTTGAGAGAAATGAGTGTCATCAACGTTTGTGTGAAAATTAATGCTGTATTTTCAGATGGTGAGGGGCAGCATGTAGATAAGAAATAGGAGGGGCCAAGGGGTGAACTTTGCTCTGGAGGTAACAGAGCAGGAACGGTGAAGGAAATCATTTTAAGTGCTTCGGGGGCTGTGGTTATGATAGTGGTGGGATGGATTCTAATATGTGAGTGTCAGAAAGATGAGAATGGATTTGGGAGATGGCAAAAGCTTCATGGGTTTTAGAGAGAAAAGGAATATTATTAAAGTATAGAATTAAATAAAATTACAGCCCAAAGATTCCATTTAACCTTCAAGGCTAACAGTGATCACAACGTGGTTGAATTTCACATTTAGTTTAAAGAAGAGTGAATCTAAGACAAAACTCGTAAAATTAAGTAAGGACAATTATGAGGAATTAAGACTGAGCTGGCTAAAATAAACAGGGAAATGAGGCTAAGGGATAGACCAACAGGGATGGGTGGTAAACATTTAAGGAGATATTTCAGAACAGTCTGAAAAGAGATATTCTAGTGAAAAGTCATCATCTGTAGCTAACTAAAAAAGTTAATGCAAGTATCAATTTAAAAGAAAATGTGTATCATTCCAAAAGATAACCAGCAGGTCAGAAGATTGGACAGAATATTAACAAAAACAGAGAATGGCTATAAGATTAATAAGGAGAAATAACAGCAAGAGAGAAAGTTAGCTACAAATATAAAAAGATAGTTTCTACAGGGAAATGAAACTTGTTCTCTAGAAAATGAAAATGGGGAATTAATAATAGAAAGTAAAGAAATGGATAAATTGAACAGATATTTCACATCTCTCTTCACTGGGGAAGATACAAATAACATCCCTGAAATAATTGTTAATCAGGAAGTGAAAGGAACATCAAACAATTATAATTACCCAGGGAAAGGATATTGGAAAAATAATTACAACTAAAAGCTGACAAGTTCCCAGATCCAGTTCTGTCAGGTTATTTAGAATTTTGTTTCTTTCCAGACCTGCAGAATTTGTCCAGCATTTTCTGTTTTTTTTTAAATTCCAGATTCTGAGGGAGGGGGTAGATTCAGAAAAAGTGCTCCCAATGGTGGGGGGAGTCCAGAACTAGGCTCATAGTTTAAGGATAAGCAGCAAACCTTTTCGAACTGAGGTGAGGAGAACTGTCTTCGCCCAGAGGGTGGTGAATGTGTGGAACTTGCTACCACTGAATGCAATTGAGGCCAAAGCATTGCCTGATTTCAAGAAGAAATTAGAGCTTTTGGGGCTAAAGGGAATAAGGGATATGAGGGGGAAGGGAGATCAGGATATTGAATCCGATGATGAATGGTGGAATAGATTCAAAGGGCTGAATGGCTTATTCCTTCTAGTTTCCATGTTTCATACACAATCACACAACTGGAATTAAAAAATACCTCAATTGCAATAAAGCATTTTCAGACATTCTGAGATTGTGAAAGTTTCTATATGACTTTTTTTCTTTCCAGTGTTTACACATTATATTTCAGAAATATGCAGAAATAATATATGATCAAAGTTTCAAAATACAGACACTGGAGTGAAGGTTACAATGCTCAGGACTCTGTGAATTCCCTATACGTTCAGCTGCCCCGTTCGATCCCAATGCACAGAATGGTCCGCGTGTGAAAACTCAAATTACTGGTTTGAAAAACTGGGGGAACGTAATCAACAAACTGGGATCCAGCTTCAGAGGATCCGAGTAGGAGCCGAGATTGGCGGATGGGAACTGGAATCAGAGAATTGGAAGCTGGGTGGAAGATTCAGGAATCAGGATCATGCAATCTCCATCGAAGAATTAGGTACCAGGATTTGCGAATTAGGAAATTGTCTCAATGTTTGGTTCTCCTTGTCTACGTTAAGTTTGAGTTCAGTTGAGATTGGTGTCTCTCGGAGTTGCTCCTTGTCTCGATGGCTGAATGGCCTGCTTCTGCACTGTTAACAATTCTGTGATTCTGTTTCTGAAGGGATATCAACCCTGTACAGCAAGAGATGTATTTCACAGAATGGTTTGAGAGCTGACAACTTCTCCCTTTGTCTCCTCAGTGTGATCATAATTGGAATTGGTGCGACTATTCACTGTTGTCTCCATTCTGATTGTGGTGTAAGTGCTGCTCCGCGTCAATCGGAAGCTTGCTGTTGTTGTTAACTCCAGTTCATCATATCTACTAACGTGGACAAAAGGACAGCATCGAAAAGCTCTCTTAAATCCAATGCGAAATCTGTTAATAACAACAGAAGAATGATAAAGAATCGTGGAATTCAACAGATTTACACCTTTGATTAATCACACTTACCAGGGAAATCTTCTCACGCAGTGTTTGGAGTTGTTAGAAACATCAAAAGAAAGGAAAGCACACATCACATAACCCCAATCCTATCTCTCAATTATTCTCACTTCGTTCCCACCGCGTTCCTTCATTGGGAAATTATTCCACAACTGGATTGTCCTTTATAATTCTTCCTGACATCACTTCTTACTGCTAATTTGGGATACAGTACGTGAGGAACTTGAGACATGATAAGGTGAGTAGAAAGCTTGGGAGGAATACACCTCAGGTTCTCAAAGCTCTCCACCACTGAGGAGCTTTTCCTCACTAGGTCTATGCTGAACTAATCGATAGAGATTGAATTCTGTGATCAATCAATTTCTCGACCGCCATCTTATCTTGTAACTACCTGAATGGTGGAGATAATCGCAAACAGATTGTGTCCTTTTTACCACAAGCAACATTTGTGCTCCGAACTTCCTGCTCCTGAAATTGGAAGGCCATGGCAACACCATAGAATTATAGAGGTTTACAGCATGGAAACAGACCCTTCAGCCTAACTTGTCCATGCCGCCTTTTGTTTTTAAAACCCCTAAGCTAATCCCAGTTGTCCACATTTGGCCCACCAGATGGGATGTACCCCAGGTTACTGTGGGAAGTGAGGGAAAAGATTGCAGAGCCCCTGGCGATGATCTTTGTGTCGTCGATGGAGACGGAAGCGATTCTGGAGGATTGCGGATGTGGTTCCTATTTTCAAGAAAGGGAACAAGGATAGCCCAGGAAATTACCGACCGGTGAGTCTGCCTCTGTGATTGGTAAGTTGACGGAGAGGATTCTGAGGGATGGGATTTATGAACATTTAGTGAAGTTTAGTATGATCAGAAATAGCACAGCTTTGTCAAGGCAGGTCTTGCCTTACGAGCCTAGTTGAGTTCTTTGAAAATGTGACTGAACACATTGACGAAGGAAGAGCGATGAATGTGGTTTACTTGGACTTTAGCAAGGTGTTTGATAAGGTCCCTCATGCAAGACTTGAGAAGGTGAGAGGGCATGGGATCCAAGAGGCTTTGGCCTTGTGGACCCAGAACTGGCTTGCCTCAACATAGCAGAGTGTGGTTGTGGATGGATGTTTTTCTGTGTGGAGGTCGGTCACCAGTGGAGTGCCCCAGGGATCTGTTCTAGGATCCTTGCTGTTTGTCATTTTCATAAATGACCTGGATGAGGAAGTGGAGGGATGCGTTAGTAAGTTCGCCAATGACACGAAGGTTGGTGGTGTTGTGGATGGTCTGGAGGGATGTCAGAAGTTGCTGCATGACATAGATAGGATGCAAGACTGGGCGGAGAAGTGGCAGATGGACTTCAACGTGGATAAATGTGTAGTGGTCCATTTTGGCAGGACCAATGGGATGAAGGAGTACAATATCAAGGGTAGGAATCTCAGCAGTATTGAAGAGCAGAAGAACCTCATGGTCTGTGTCCATAGGACTTTTAAATTGACCTCGCAGGTGGAGAATGGAGGTGTGCTAGCCTTCATTAATCAAGGGATTGAGTTTAGGAGTCGGGAGGTAATGCTGCAACTTTATAAGATCCTTGTCAGACCCCACTTGGAGTATTGTGCACAGTTCTGGTCGCCTCACTATAGGAAGGATGTGGAAGCTATTGAAAGGGTGCAGAGGAGATTTACAAGGATGTTGTCTGGATTGGGTGGCATGCCTTATGAAGACAGGTTGAGGGAGCTAGGTCTCTTCTAGCTGGACAGACAAAGGTTGAGAAGTGACCTGATAGAGGTTTATAAAATGTTGAAAGGTAGAGATAGCGTGAATTCTTGGAGCTATATCCCAGCGCTGAAATGGTGGTTATAAGAGGACACAAGTTTAAGGTGCTGGGGAGTAGGTAGAGAGGAGATGTCAGGGATAACTTTTTCATTCAGAGGGTGGTGAGTGAGTGGAATTGGCTGCCGTCCGTGGTGATGGAGGCGAACTCACTGGGGTCTTTTAAAAGACTTCTGGATGACTATATGGGATTTAATGGGATTGGGAGTTATAGATAGTTCTATGGTCTATTAGTAAGGGATAGAGAACATAGAACATTACAGCACAGAACAGGCCCTTCGGCCTTCGATGTTGCGCCGACCAAAATAAAAAGCAATGCCCCTCCAAACTAAACCATTCCCTTCTCTTCCATATACTTATCAACTAACCTCTTAAACGCCACCAAACTTGACGCATCTACAACTGCTGCAGGCAGGGCATTCCACTCCCGAACCACCCTTTGGGTAAAGAACCTACTTCTGATATCCGTCCTATAACTATCACCCCTTAATTTAAAGCTGTGTCCCCTCGTGATAGCTTTCTCCATCTTAGGAAAAAGGCTATCACTGTCCACCCTATCTAAACCTCTAATCATCTTATATGTTTCGATTAGGTCCCTTCTTAGCCGCCTCCTTTCTAACGAAAACAACCTCAACTCCCTCAGCCTCTCTTCATAAGACCTGCCCTCCATACCAGGCAACATCCTGGTAACCTCCTCTGTACCCTCTCCAATGCCTCCACATCTTTCTTATAATGTGGGGACCAGAACTGCACACAATACTCCAAGTGCGGCCGCACTAGAGTTTTGTACAGTTGCAACATGACGTTGCGGATCCAAAATTCAATCCCCCTACCAATAAAAGCTAAGACTCCATATGCCTTCTTAACAACCTTCTCGACTTGACTGCCTACTTTCAGGGATCTATGCACATACACACCAAGATCCCTCTGTTCATCAAGACTACTAAGAGTCCTACCATTAGCCCTATACTCTACACATTTATTATTCCTGCCATAGTGCATTACCTCACACTTTTCCACATTAAACTCCATTTGCCACTTCTTGGCCCAGCTCTGCAACTTGTCCAAGTCTCTCTGCAAACTATAACACCCATATCATTGACGGAATCTTGTGGGCCCAAGGGCCTGTTTGTGCTGTAGTGTTTATGTTCTATATCCCTCTATACCCATCGTACCCTTATAACTTGTGCCCATATAACTTTCTAAACGCTTTTTAAAAGACAAAATTATTCCCACCTCTACTACTACCTCTTGTTCCAGTTACCACCATCTGTGTGGAAAAACTCCCCCTCTGGACACTTTTGTATCTCTCACCTTAAACCTATGCCCTCTAGTTTTAGACTCCTCTACCTTTGGGAAAAGATATTGACTATCTAACTGATCTGTGCCCCTCATTATTTTATAGTCCTCTATAAGGTCACCCGTTATAGTCTTTTACACAACGGAGAAAAAAGTCCCAGTCTGTCCAGCCTCTCCTTATAACTCAACCTATCAAGTCCCGGTAGCATCCTAGTAAATCTTTTCTGCACTCTTTCTAGTTTAATAATATCCTTTCTATAATCGGGTGACCAGAATTCCACACAGTATTCCAAGTGTGGCCTTACCAATGTCTTGTACAACTTCAATAAAACATTCCAACTCTTGTATTCAATGTTCAATGAATCCAAGCACACTGAATCCCCTCTTCACCACTCTGTCCACCTGTGACTCCACTTTCAAGGAGCTATGAACCTGTATCTCTCGATCTCTTTGTTCTGTAACTCACCCCAATGCCATACCATTAACTGAGTAAGTCCTGCCCTGGTTCAATCTACCAAAATGATCACCTTGTATTTGTCTAAATTAAACTCCATTTGTCAGCCCATTGGTGCAATTGATCAAGATCCCGTTACAATTGGAGATAACGTTCTTCACTGTCCACTATGCCACCAATCTTAGTGTCATCTGCAAATTTGCAAATCATGCCTCCTATATTCTCATCCAAGTTGTTAACATAAATGACAAACCACTATCGATAAAAACAACACAAGATAAAGCTCAGCAGACAACAGCCTTCAAACAAAGCCATACAAGTAAATATTTCTCCTCTCATTTTCTTTAATCATCTTAATCACGTCAGTTAAATCTTTTTTTTAAAAGTTTATTTCTCACAAGTAGGCTTACATTAACACTATAATGAAGTTATTGTGAAAATCCCCTAGTCGCCACACTCCAGCACCTGTTCGGGTACACTGAGAGAAAATTTAGCATGGCCAATGCATTCAACCAACACGTCTTTTGGACTGTGGGAGGAAACCCACGCAGATACAGGGAGAACGTACAGAGTTCACTCAGACAGTGACTCAAGTCAGGAATTGAAGTCAGGTCCCTGGCGCTGTGAGGCAGCAATGTTAACCACTGTCACCCCAAATCATTCCTTCTGTGCTCAAACGGAATACAAGTCGTGCAACCTGTCCTTGCACTTTAACCCTTTTAGCCCTTCCTGAGGTGCCAGGTCCAGAACCAAATGCAGTATTCCAGCAATGTGCAACATAATATCCAGCCTTTTGTCAAACATTCTTTCTTCTCTTAGCCTTTTTCATTACTTTTATAGCCACCAATTAGTTTTTAACTATTCTGCTACTCAATCTTATCACATCTCCAAAGTTCATCATTTCTCAACATCTAGAACATTCTTTAGTTTTTTTTAGATTTAAATGAATGATCCCACATCCTCATCTGCTGCAGTTTTATCTACTGAATATCTTTTTACTGCTTTCTGATTCCTCCTTGCTGTGCCAAGACATACAACTGTTAGCAATTGTGTACATCAAGCCCTTCATCTATTTAATTGATAAATATTGTGAGCTCTCATTCCAAATCACCTGAGGAGTATAACTCTTCACATAGTCAATGCAAGGGGAAGCACAGACAGGAGACTATGCCAGTTTGTTAGGAATTAGGAAGTTGTCTCAGGTGGGAATTCTTTGCAGCAGGAAGGGCCTTTCTTCAGTCTCCTGTTGTTGAGTTTTCTTCCTTGTCTCTAAACTAGGTAAGCAACTTTCAATTAATTTTCATCAACATTATTAATTCAATGAGGTTGGACAGAAATAACAAGTCTGGTAGTGTGTTGTGACTACAACATGTGTGGAATGCACTGTATCCACCGAAAGTATCTGTAGTTTAGGCAATGTCCGCTCCGATTGCAGAGCTGGAGTCTGAGTTGTGGACATTGTGGGACAGCCGGGAGAGAGTTATCTGGGCATTTTATTCCCATGAGCGGTCTGACCCCTTTAGGTTAGGCAGGACATTAGAGTTGATCTGTGGTCAGGCACAGAGGGTGTGTCTGCAGTAAGGTAAATAAGGGGAGCCAGCAGACAGTGATGGAGGACCCTCAGCCCCTGAGTTTGTCCAATAGGTACAAAGCATTTGCTATCTGTGTGGATCAGGAAAAGAACTGCAAGATGGGAGAACAGACTGACCCTAGTACCTTGGTGAAGCATGCCATTGAAGCAGGGGATATTAAGAGAAATAATAGCAGACAGTATAGTGGGGGAATAGATACTGTTCTTAAAAACCCAGAACGTGACTCTGAAGGCTGTGTTTTCTGCCCAATAAAGTTTGACAACACCAATTTTAAATCCAACCGATGTATTTGATAGTAAACTTGCTAGCTTTCGGCGTTTGTGCCATTGTCAGGCGAATGAGGTGTTCTGGTCTCCAAAAGCACACACATCAGCACAGACAGTTTACAGATTGCTGATTAGAATGCAAATCCTTACACCTAACCTGCTATTCAAGTCTTTACTGCCCAATGTCAGGGTTAAGAACATTTCCTCACAACCAGAGGAGGAGAATGGCATGATCCATGTGGGAACCAGCAACATAGGTAGAACCAAGAATGACATTCTGATCAGAGAGTTTGAGGAGTTGCGGCCAAATTAAAATGCAGAACGTTAAAGGTAATTAATTCTGGATTGTTACCTGAGCCACATGTCAAATAGAGAATGCAGGACTCTTGGGCTTTGATTCATGCAACATTAGTAGTTGCGGAACAGTAAGCTATTTGATTGGGATGGGCTCTGCTTGAATAAGGATGGGATCAGTGTCCTAGCCAATTCTAACAAGGGCTGTGGAAAGGGATTTAAACTAACAAAGTGGGGGAAGGACTCAAGTGAAGGGAAGACTTAGAAATCCAAAGAGAAAAGTCAAGTTCTCAAAACATTAAAGCAATATTGGTAAAGACAAGCAGAGTGAGAAAGAAAGGTTCAGAGAGTTTAACAAATTGGGGCATTGTAGGTCATAGAAGTAAAGAAAAAGAAAATGAAAGGTTCTTTATCTGAATGCACAAAGCATCTGAGATAAGATAAATTCACTAGTGACATGAATACAAGTAATTGATTTTGATTTACTCACAAAAGGATGACTACTTGTGGCCAAGGCTACAATTTTTCAGAAAGAGAGAACGGCAAAGAACATAGAACATAGAACATTACAGCACAGAACAGGCCCTTCGGCCTTCGATGTTGCGCCGACCAAAATAAAAAGCAATGCCCCTCCAAACGAAACCATTCCCTTCTCTTCCATATACTTATCAATTAACCTCTTAAACGCCACCAAACTTGGCGCATCTACAACAGCTGCAGGCAGGGCATTCCACTCCCGAACCACCCTTTGGGTAAAGAACCTGCCTCTGATATCCGTCCTATAACTATCGCCCCTTAATTTAAAGCTGTGTCCCCTCGTGCTAGCTTTCTCCATCCTAGGAAAAAGGCTATCACTGCCACCCTATCTAAACCTCTAATCATCTTATATGCTTCAATAAGATCCCCTCTTAGCCGCCTCCTTTCTAACGAAAACAACCTCAAATCCTTCAACCTCTCTTCATAGGACGTGCCCTCCATACCAGGCAACATCCTAGTAAACCTCCTCTGTACCCTCTCCAATGCCTCCACATCTTTCTTATAATGTGGGGACCAGAACTGCACACAATACTCCAAGTGCGGCCGCACTAGAGGAGGGATAACCCTGATCGTAAAACAGACTGCAAAAAGATATGGACAGTTTGGTGTGTGGGTAAGAAGATGGCAGATGGAGTATAATGTTGGGAAGTGCCCACTAATAGCCTATTAATAGCACCAGAAATACCTACACTTCCTCTGTTTATCTGAGAGTGAAGTGCCTTTCATTCACTCATCTGACTGAGGTTATCAGGGGAGTAGGTGGGAAAGTTACAATTAGTTCAGCAATGATCTTACTGAGTATCGCAGCAGGCTTGAGGGGCCGAGTGGCCTACACTTGCTCCTAATTGGTATGTTCAGATACGGTGTTGGACTAGTGGTGTACCTGAGGGATCGGTGCTGGGTCCGCTGCTATTTGTCATTTATATTAATAATTTGGGTAGAATTTAGTAGACATGGTTGTAAGTTTGCAGATAACATCAAGACTGGTGGCACAATGGACAGTGAAGAAGGTTACCTCAGATTGCAATAGGATCTTGATCAATTGGGCCAGCAAATGATGAATGGCAGATGGAGTTTAATTTAGATAAATGCAACGTTTTTGTTCAACTGAACCAGGGCAGGACTTAGTTAATGGTAAGGCATTGGAGAGATTTATGGAACAAAGAGATCTAGGGGTACAGGTTCATAGCTCCTTGTAAGTGGAGTCACAGGTGGACAGAGTGATGAAGAAGGCACTCAGCAATGCTTGATTTCATTGGTTAGAACACTGAATACAGGATTTGGGATGTCGTGTTGAAGTTGGACAAGACAGTGGTAAGGGCAAGCTGTGTGAAATTCTGGTCACCCTATTATAGAAAGGATATTATTAAACTCAAAAGAGTGAAGAAAAGATTTACTGGGATATTCCTGGGATTTGATGGTTTGAGTTATAAGGAGAGGCTGGATAGACTGGAACATTTTTCTCTGGAGTGTAGGAGGCTGAGGGGTGATTTTATATAATGAGGGGCACTGATCAGCTAAATAGTCAATATCTTTTCCCAAAGGTAGGGGAGTCTAAAACTAGAGGGCACAGGTTTAAGTTGAGAAGGGAGAGATACAAAAGGTCCAGAGGGGAATTTTTTTCACACAGAGGGCGGTGTCTAGAACGAGCTGCCAAAGGTACAATTTTGACTTTTAAAAAGTGTTTAGATAGTTAGATGGGTATAGATGGATATGGGTCAAATGTGGGCAATTGGGATTAGTTAGGCATTAAAAAAGAGGCAGCATGGGCAAGTTGGGCTGAAGGGCCTGGTTCCATGCCGTGAACCTCTACGACTCTTATGTTTGTCATGTGCGAGAGAATGAGCAAAAGCAAGTTAGATATAGATATATAGAACATTACAGCACAGAACAGGCCCTTCGGCCTTCAATGTTGTGCCGACCAATATAAAAAGCAATGCCCCTCCAAACTAAACCATTCCCTTCTCTTCCATATACTTATCAATTAACCTCTTAAACGCCACCAAACTTGCGCATCTACAACAGCTGCAGGCAGGGCATTCCACTCCCTAATCACTCTTTGAGTAAAGAACCTACCTCTGATATCCGTCCTATAACTCATACCCCTTAATTTAAAGCTGTGTCCCCTCGTGCTAGCTTTCTCCATCCTAGGAAAAAGTTGTACTGAAATATGTGTATTGCTGGGAAGGCCAGAATTTGTTACCCTTCCCAATTGTCTTGCTAAGCCACTTTAGAGGGAAGTTAAGGGTCAACCATGTTTCTGTGGCTCTGGAGTCAGATCAGGTAAGGCTGGTAGATTCCCTTCCCTAAAGGAACCAGATAGTTTACCCATCATCATCTCCCGCAATGTACTCGCCGTTGCAGTCTCATTTTCTATTCTCCAGAAACTTGTACTCATCCAAATCTCTGCTGTCCTGTTTACTCATTCTGTCACAAAGAATAACAATGGCTCCTGGTCCAGAAATACCTCATATTTAAATCTATCCTTGTCTTCTGTCCCTCGCTGTCTCTATAACCTCCTCTAGCCTGACATCCGCTGAGGTATTTGACCAAACTCCTCCAATTCTCATCTCTTGTGCATTTCCCATTTTAATGGCTCCACATAAAGAGACCATGTTTTCAGTTGCTAGGTGTCACGTTCTGGGATTTCCTTCCTAAACCATTCCTTCTTCCTAGGCTGTTCTCTTTTAAGCCATCAATGCACTGCCTAAGGTTTCTGATAATTTCTTGTAATATATCTGTATCAAATTTGGTTTGATCACACTCCCATGAAACATCTTGGGATGTTTAACGATGTTAAAGACACTGTTGGCCCTGTCAACACATCAACCTTAAGATGCCCATATTGCCTCAACCACCATCTATCCCGATGTCAGTTCACTCAATGTACCCATCACCAGTACCCATTTGTCACTGTACCTGCCGCCTGTCCCCATCTGTCAATGTATCCATCACCTGTCCCCATTTGTCACTGTACTCAGTGCCTGTCCCCGTCTGCCAATGTGCCCACCATCTGTCCCATCTATCAATGTACCTACTGCCAGTCCCCGTCTGTCAATATACCGACCGCCTGTCCCTGAATGTTAATGTACCCACCATCTGTCCCCGTCTGTCAATGTATCCATCACCTGTCGCTGTCTGTCAATGTACCCAGTGCCTGTTTCCATCTGCCAACATACCCACTGCCTGTCCCCGTGTGTCAATGTAGCCACTGCCTGTCCCCATCTGTAAATATATCCACCACCTGTCCCTGTGTCAGTTCATCTATCACCTGTTCCCATCCATCAGTGTACCCGCTGCCTGTCCTCATCTATTAATGTACCTACTGCCTGTCCCCATCTGTCAATGTAACCACCACCTGTCCCCATGTGTCACTGTACCCTGCACCTGTCCCATCTATCAATGTATCAACTGCCTGTCCCCATGTGTCAGTATAGGCACTGTTTGCCCTGTCTTTCAGTGTACTACCACCTGTCCCTGTCTATCAGTATACCCATCACCTCTTGTTCCGGTCTGTCAGTGTACTCAGAACCTGTTCCCGTCTGTCAGTGTACCCAGAACCTGTTCCCGTCTGTCAGTGTACCCAGACCTGTTCCCGTCAGTCAGTGTACCCAGAACCTGTTCCCATCAGTCAGTGTACCCAGAACCTGTTCCCATCAGTCAGTGTACCCAGAACCTGTTCCGGTCTGTCAGTGTACCCAGAACCTGTTCCGGTCTGTCAGTGTACCCAGAACCTGTTCCCGTCAGTGTTCCCGTTAGGAATTCCCAAATTCCTAATTTGGTTAGGAATTGGCTAGCAGATAGAAGACAGAGGGTGATGGTTGATGGGAGATATTCATCGTGGAGTTCGGTGACAAGTGGTGTACCTCAGGGGTCTGTTTTGGGGCCCCTGCTGTTTGTAATTTTTATAAATGATCTGGATAAGGGTATTGAAGGATGGATTAGTAAATTTTGCAGATGACACTAAAGTCGGTGGAGTGGTAGATAGTGAAGAGGGGTGTTATAGTTTGCAGAGACACTTGGACAAGTTGCAGAACTGGGCCGAGAGGTGGCAAATGGAGTTTAATGTGGAAAAGTGTGAGGTAATGCACTTTGGCAGGAATAATAAATGTGTAGAGTATAGAGCTAATGGTAGGATTCTTAATAGTGTTGATGAACAGAGGGATCTTGGTGTGTATGTGCATAGATCCTGAAAGTAGGCAGTCAAGTCGAGAAGGTTGTTAAGAAGGCATACGGAGTCTTAGCTTTTATTGGTAGGGGGATTGAATTTCGGAGCCGCAACGTCTGAGTGGTGTGCCCAGGGGTCTGTTTTGGGGCCCCTGCTGTTTGTAATTTTTATAAATGATCTGGATGAGGGTATTGAGGGATGGTCAGTAAATTTGCAGATGATACTAAAGTGGTGGTGTGGTAGATAGTGAAGAGGGGTGTTTTAGTTTACAGAGTGACTTGGACAAGTTGCAGAGCTGGGCCGAGAGGTGGCAAATGGAGTTTAATGTGGAAAAGTGTGAGGTAATGCACTTTGGCAGGAACAATAAATGTGTAGAGTATAGGGCTAATGGTAGGGCTCTTAATAGTGTTGAGGAACAGAAGGATCTTGGTGTATGTGTCAATAGATCCCTGAAAGTAGGCAGTCAAGTGGATAAAGTTGTTAAGAAGGCTTATGGAGTCTTAGCTTTTATTTGTAGGGGGATTGAATTTAGGAGCCGCAGCATCATGTTGCAGCTGTACAAAACTCTAGTGCGGCCGCACTTGGAGTATTGTGTGCAGTTCTGGTCGCCACATTATAAGAAAGATGTGGATGCATTGGAGAGGGTACAGAGGAGGTTTACCAGGATGTTGCCTGGTATGGAGGGCAGGTCCTATGAAGAGAGGTTGAAGGATTTGAGGTTGTTTTCGTTAGAAAGGAGGCGGCTAAGGGGGGATCTTATTGAAACATATAAGATAATTAGAGGTTTAGATAGGGTGGACAGTGATAGCCTTTTTCCTAGGATGGAAAAAGCTAGCACGAGGGGACACAACTTTAAATTAAGGGGTATGAGTTATAGGACGATATCAGAGGTAGGTTCTTTACTCAAAGAGTGATTGGGAGTGGAATGCCCTGCCTGCAGCTGTTGTAGATGCGCCAAGTTTGGTGGCGTTTAAGAGGTTAGTTGATAAGTATATTGATGAGAAGGGAATGGTTTAGTTAGGAGGGGCATTGCTTTTTATTTTGGTCGGCACAACATCGAAGGCCGAAGGGCCTGTTCTGTGCTGTATTGTTCTATGTTCTATGTTCTATGTTGCAACTGTACAAAACTCTAGTGCAGCCGCACTTGGAGTATTGTGTGCAGTTCTGGTCCCCACATTATAAGAAAGATGTGGAGGCACTGGAGAGGGTACAGAGGAGGTTTACCAGGATGTTGCCTGGTATGGAGGGCAGGTCTTATGAAGAGAGGCTGAGGGATTTGAGGTTGTTTTCGTTAGAAAGGAGGCGGCTAAGAGGGGACCTAATCGAAACATATAAGATGATTAGAGGTTTAGATAGGTGGACAGTGATAGCCTTTTTCCTAGGATGGAGAAAGCTAGCACGAGGGGACACAGCTTTAAATTAAGGGGTGATAGTTATAGGACGGATATCAGAGGTAGGTTCTTTACCCAAAGGGTGGTTAGGGAGTGGAATGCCCTGCCTGCAGCAGTTGTAGATGCGCCAAGTTTGGTGGCGTTTAAGAGGTTAGTTGATAAGTATATGGAAGAGAAGGGAATGGTTTAGTTTGGAGGGGCATTGCTTTTTATATTGGTTGGCGCAACATCGAAGGCCGAAGGGCCTGTTCTGTGCTGTAATGTTCTGTGTTCTGTGTTCTATGTTGGTGTGAGTGCTGTTTTCTCTCTCTCCCTCAGTCGGTGTGTGTGTTGTGCTCACCTGCGATTTAGACAGCAGTAAATGATGGGGTTGTACATGGTGGAACTCATGGCGAGCCAGAATAATCCCAGGTACACCTGCTGTATGTAGCTTTCATAATAGATATCCTGCTTGAAACTTGTGAGGATAAAATATAAATGGTAGGGTAACCAGCAAACGGCAAAGGTCAGAACTACCACAATCATCATTTTCACAACCTGAAACAGAGTAAGAAACATTTGTTAGATTACTTGAAGATGCTCTTAGAGCTGCATAGTACATACGTTCGAAAACTGAACTACATGATAGTTTTAAAAAACAATGCTTAATGAACATTCAAACAAAGTTTTTAAGAAAATAATTTCTGTTTTATCAATTTGGTTGAACTGTTTTGTTAACATTAGCAGTTTGAATTTTTCTGTTTCTTCCTGGGATGTGGGTATCGCTGGCTAGGACTGTATTTATTGCCTTTGGGAAGCTGGTGGTGAGCTGCCTTCTTGAACCGCTGCAGTCCCTGTATGTAAGTACATCCACAGTGCTGTTAGGGAGAGAGTTCCAAGATTTTGACCCAGCGACAGAGAAAGAATGGCAATGTATTTCCAAATGGGATCTTTCCAGAATCTAGGGAATTTTTAAAAATTGAAACCAATGCTTTCAGCAGCAGCTTCTTTTAAGAGCTGAGGATGAAGTCCATTAGCACCTGGAGACTTGATAATTTTATACTTTGAATCATTTTCTTAATGTCCTTTCCTGGGGATTGGAATTGTTTTAAGTTCTTCCCTCACTTTCACCTTCTGATCTACAATTATTTCTGGGATATTATGTATTAGTGGATGAAGGGAAGGCGGTGGATGTTGTCTACCTGGATTTCAGCAAAGCCTTTGATAAGGTCCCTCATGGGAGGTTAGTTAGGAAGGTTCAGTCGCTAGGGTATAGTTGGGGAGGTAGTAAATTGGATTAGACACTGACTCACTGGAAGAAGCCAGACAGTGGTTGTGGAGGATTGTTTCTCTGAGTGGAGGCCTGTGACTAGTGGAGTGTCACAGGGATCGGTGTTGGGTCCATTGTTGTTTGTCATCTGTATCAATGATCTGGATGATAATGTGGTAAATTAGAACAGCAAATTTGCTGATGATACAAAGATTGGAGGTTTAATGGACAAAGAGGAAGGTTTTCAAAGCTTGCAGAGGGATTTGGACCAACTAGAAAAATGGGCTGAAAAATGGCAAATAGAAGTTAACGCAGACAAGTGTGAGGTATTGCACTTTGGAAGGACAAACCAAGGTAGAATGTACAGGGTAAATGGTAGGACTCTGAAGAGTGCAGTTGAACAGAGGGATCTGGGAATACAGGGACAGAATTCTCTAAAGGTGACATCACAGGTGACAGGTTTGTAAAGAGTGCTTTTGGTACATTGGCCTTTATAAATCAGAGTATCGAGTATAAAAGTTGGAGTGTTATGGTAAGATTATATAAGGCATTGGTGAGGCTGAATTTAGAGTATTGTGTACAGTTTTGGTCTCCTAGTTACAGGAAGGATATAAATAAGGTTGAAAGAATGCAGAGAAGGTTCACGAGGATGTTGCCAGGACTTGAGAAGCTGAGTTACAGAGAGAGATTGAATAGATTAGGACTTTATTCCCTGGAGCGTAGAAGAATGAGGGGAGATTTGATAGAGGTGGATAAGATTTTGATGGGTATTGATAGAGTGAATGCAAACAGGTTTTTTCCACTGAGGCTAGGGGAGAAAAAAACCAGAGAGAATGGGTTAAGGGTGAAAGGAGAAAAATTTAAAGGGAATATTTTTAAAGGGAGGCTTTTTCACGCAGAGAGTAGTGGGAGTGTGGAATGAGCTGCCGGATAAAGTGGTAAATGTGGGGTCACTTTTAACATTTCAGAAAAACTTGGACAGGTTCATGGATGAGAGGGGTGTGGAGGGATATGGTCCAAGTGCAGGTCAGTGGGACTAGGCAAAAAATGGGTCGGCACAGACAAGAAGGGCCAAAAGGCCTGTTTCTGGGCTGTAATTTTCTATAGTTCTATGGCTATCTCTACAGTGAAGACAGATACAAAATACTTTTAATTAATCCACCATTTCTTTACTTTCCATCATTAATTCCCAAGACTCTCTCTCTCAAGGACCCCAATGCTCATTTACTCTTTTCCTCATTAAAAACCTGGCATAAAATGCTATGTCTGCTGGGCAGGTGTAGGTTTTATTTATTTATTTATTCTTTATTCATGTCACAAGCAGGCTTACATCAACACTGCAATGAAGTTATTATGAAAAATCCCTTAATTGCCACAGTCTGACGCCTTTTTGGATTCAGTGAGGGAGAATTTAGCACGGCCAAATCTGCACGTCTTTCAGACAGTGGGAGGAAACCAGAGCACCTGGAGGAAACCCACGCAGACACAGGGAGAACGTGCAGACTCTGCACAGACAGTGACCCAAACTGGGACTCGAATTCAGGTTTCTGGGTGCTGTGAGGCAGCAGTGCTAACCATTGTGCCACAGTGTCCAACCCTGAAGTCTGTTAAAGAGCATCAGGTGTACATCCCACATCATCACCCACTCACGTGACATTTAGCTGGGTGAATGCTGGTATTGATGGAGATTGTGCCCAACAATAATAGATTAAGGCAATTAAAGCACTAATTGGCTAGAATGTTATCTTGCTGTACGATACTAAGCTTGGCAACAAGGGCAGCCCAATTAGAATTGATGCTTTTTTAATTGAAGTGAGGGATAAAAGGCCTCTGCCGGTTATACTGGCTGAGAGGGTATAAGTTTGTAGCTGAGGTGGTTTGTACTGTGGACAGAATGTTTTGTATGCTGGGCGTATCAGAGTGTGGAGCTCAAGCCAGTTTTCTGTTAGCTGGCACTGGAGATTTTAGTCCCTCTGTCACCCACTTTGCAAGTGACTCCCATTTGCCAACTTGCTGAGGGGGTTTACACAGCAGAGAGCTCCTCCTTTGAGGAGGGGGGAAACAAAGGTTGAGGAGACAAGGTGGTCACAGGCACCACCCTCTGGCAGTTGTCCAGTCTCAGGATAATCAGGACTGTCAGGGAGGACAGGGAAACCAAGCGTGGAAAAGAGGGCAGTGCAGGAATGCCCTGAAATCCCACTCACGAGCCACTATTCCAGGCTCTGAAGAACGCAGCTACAGCCAAACATCTGGCAACACAAGCAGCTTGAGGATCGAAGAGAGAAGAAACGAAGAGCAATACTGCTGTGGCATTCTGTTAGTCAGGGGAGCAGGCAGGTGTTTCAATGACATGACTGCAGAATGATGTGTTTCTCACCCTGGTGCCAGGGGTCAGGAATGTCACCGATTGGCTGCAGGACATCCCAAAAGAAGAGGGTGATGAGTTAGACGTTGTTGATATCAGTAATATGGGCAAAGTGAGAAAAGAAGTGTTGCATCAAAACTCGACGGAGCTAGGGCTCCCTTATTTTTCCTTGGGAGCACAGCTGAGAGGGAACAATTTGTGAGGGGAGAGTTTGAGGATAAGCTGCCGTGATTTTTTTAACTAACTTCTTTAGTTTTTTTTAAATTTTAAACCGGAAGAAGTCACAGGGATGCCTGGATAGTTTTTTTTATCCTCTCCCCTCCTCCCCCCCCCCCCCCCCCCCCCCCCCCCATAAATTGGAATGACGAGGAATCCCGATACTCTCCCCTCCTCCCCCCTCCTCTAACCTAAAAAGACAGTGACTCGCAGTGAGGGCAAGTAAGTTTTTTTGGTTTTTTTTCCCTCTTTGTTCCTTGCTAAGGGACGTAACAGGGATGTCAGTGCAGGCAGGGCGATGTTCCTCCTGAGGGATGTTTGAGGTGAGGGACGCCGGTGGTGTCCTGGCTGATGATACCTGCAGGAAATGTATCCAATTCCAGCTCCTTGAGGACCGTGTTAGGGACCTGGAGCTGGAACTGGAGGAACTAAGGATCATTCGGGAAGCAGAGGCAGCTCTTGGTAAAAGTTACAGGGAGATAGTTACCCCTAAAAGGGTGGGTGACTGCTAGAAAGGATAAGAAGCAGTCAGAGCAGCAAGCCCCCGAGGCCATTCCTCTCCAAAATAAGTACTCTGTTTTGGATATTGTTAGGAAGGAAAACTCAACGGTGGTAAGCCATGGGGTACAGGTCTCGGGAGTAGAACCTGTCCTTGCTGCTCGGGTGGGAAGGGGGAAGAAAGGAACAGGATTAGTGATTGGGGATTCCATAGTTAAGGGGACAGATAGGAGAGTCTGTGTGGGAACGAGCGAGACTCGCGGTTGGTATGTTGCCTCCCAGGTGCCAGGGTCCGTGATGTCTTTGATCGAGTGTTCGAGATCCTTAAGGGGAGGGGAACCAGCCCTAAGTTGTGGTTCATGTAGATACTTATGACATAGGTAAGAAAAGGGATGGGGATATAAGACAGAAATTCAGGGAGTTAGGGTGGAAGCTTAGGGCTAAGACAAACAGAGTGGTTATCTCTGGTTTGTTTTGTGTGCCGTGGAGTAGCATGGAGCAGAATAGAGAGAGAACATTTGAACTCGTGACTAAAGGGATGGTGCAGGAGAGAGGGGTTCAGATATTTGGACAATTGAGGCTAATTCTGGGATAGGTGGGACCTCTACAAGAGGAATGGTCTGCATCTGAACCAGAGGGGTACTAATATCTTGGGGGGGAAAATTTGCCAATGCTATTCGGGGGTAGGGGGGTTTAAACTGATTCAGAGGGGATAGGAACCTGAATTGTAGCTCCAATATACAGGAGCTTGAGAATAGGGTGGTCATGGATAAGGTTTCTACGTTACAGCAGTGTATTGGCAGGCGGGACGGTGGTTTGAAGTGTGTATACTTAATGCGAGGAGCATATGCAATAAGACAGATGAACTTGCAGCCTGGATTTGTGCCTGGTACTTCGATGTTTGGCCATTTCAGAGACATAGATAGAGCCGGGACAGGAATGGTTGTTGCAGGTTCCGGGGTTCAGATGTTTCAGTCAGAGCAGAGAAGGTGGTAGAAGAGGGGGAGGTGTGGCATTGTTAGTCAAGAACTGTATTACGGTGGCAGAAAGGACATTTGATGTGGACCTGTCTATTGAGGTAGTATGGGCTGAGATTAGAAACAGGAAAAGAGAGGTCACCCTATTGGGAGTTTTTTATAGGCCTCCAAAAAGTTCCAGAGATGTAGAGGAAAGGATTGCAAAGATGATCCTGGATAGGAGTGAAAGTAACAGAGTAGTTGTTATGGGGGACTTTAACTTTACAAATATCGATTGGAAAAGCTATACGTTAGAGGGGTCAGTTTTTGTCCATTTATGCAGGAGGGTTTCCTGACTCAGTATGTAGATAGGCCAACAAGAGGTGAGGCTATATTGGACTTGGTACTGGGTAATGAACCAGACCAGGTATTAGACTTGGAGGTAGGTGAGCACTTTGGTGATAGTGACCACAATTCGGTTACATTTACCTTAGGAAAGGGATCGGTATACACCTAAGGATAGAAGTTATAGCTGGGGGAAAGGTAATTAAGAGGCGAATAGGCAAGATTTAGGACACATAGGGGTGGAGCAAGAAACTGCAAGGGATAGAAATGATTGAAATTTGGGAACAATTGAAATTGGAGCTTGTTCAAGGAGCAGCTATTGCGAGTCCTTCATAAATATGTACCTGTCAAACAGGGAGGAAGTGGTCGAGCGAGGGGACCATGGTGTACTAAGGAAGTTGAATCTCTGGTGAAGAGGAAGAAGGAGGCTTATGTAAAGATGAGACATGAAGGCTCAGTTAGGGCACTGGAAAGTTACAAATTAGCCAGGAAGGAACTAAAGAGAGAGTTAAGAAGAGCTAGAAGAGGACATAAGAATACTTTGGTGAGTAGGATCAAGGAAAACCCTAAAGCTTTCTATAGGTATGTCAAAAATAAAAGATTGATTAGGGCAAGATTAGGGCCAGTCAGAGACAGCAGTGGGAAGTTCTGCGTGGAGCCTGAAGAGATTGGAGAGGCACTAAATGAATATTTTCGTCAGTATTCACGCAGGAAAAAGTCAGTGTAGTCAAGGAGAATATGGAGATACAGGCTTTTAGTCTAGACGGGATTGAGGTCCATAAGGAGGAGGTGTTAGCAATTCTTGAGAGTATGAAAATGGAGAAGTCTCCTGGGCTGAATGGGATTTACCCTAGGATTCTCTGGGAGGCTAGGGAAGAGATGCAGAGCCTTTGGCTTTGATCTTCATGTCGTCGTTAGCTACAGGTGTAGTGCCGGAAGACAGGAGGATAGCTAATGTTGTCCCCTTGTTCAAGAAGGGGAGTAGAGACCATCCTGGGAATTGTAGACCGGTGAGTCTGACTTCTGTTGTGGGCAAAGTTTTGAAAAGAATTATAAGAGATAGGATTTATAATCATCTAATTAATTAGGGATAGTCAACACAGTTTTGTGGAGGGGAGGTCGTGCCTCACAAACCTTATCAAATTCTTTGAAAAGGTGACCAAAGAGGAGAATAAGGGTAAGGCAGTTGATGTGGTGTATTTGGATTTTAGTAAAGCGTTTGATAAGGTTCCCCATGGTAGGCTATTGCAGATGCATGGGATTGAAGGTGATTTAGCAGTTTGGATCAGGAATTGGTTAGCTGATAGAAGACAGAGGGTGGTGGTTGATGGGAAATATTCAACCTGGAGTGCAGTTACAAATAGTGTATCTCAGGGATCTGTTTTGGGGCCACTGCTGTTTGTCATTCTTATAAATGACCTGAATGAGGGTGTAGAAGGATGAGTTGATAAATTTGCTGACGATACCAAAGTTGGAGAAGTAGTGGACAGTGAGGATGGATGTTACAGTTTGCAGGGGGACATAGATAAGCTGCAGAGCTGAGCCGAGAGGTGGCAAATGGAGTTTAATGTGGAAAAGTGTGAGGTGATTCACTTTGGTAAGAGTAACAGGAGTACAGAATATAGGGCTAATGGAAGGACTCTTGGTAGTGTCGACGAGCAGAGAGATCTCGGTGTACATGTGCATAGCTCCCTGAAAGTTGGCACCCAAGTTGATAAGGTTGTTAAGAAGGCGTACAGTGTGTTAGGTTTTATTGGTAGAGGGATTGAATTTCGGAGCTATGAGGTCATGTTGCAACTGTACAAAACTCTGGTGCAGCCGAACTTGGAGTATTGTGTACAGTTCTGGTCCCTGCATTATAAGAAAGATGTGGAGGTATTGGAAAGGGTGCAGAGGAGGTTTACCAGGATGTTGCCTGGTATGGAAGGCAGGTCTTATGAGGAAAGACTGAAGGACTTGAGGTTATTTTCATTAGAGAGAAGAAGGTTAAGAGGTGACCTAATTGAGGCATAGAAGATGATCAGAGGGTTAGATAGGGTGGATAGTGAGAGCCTTTTTCCTGGGATGGTGATGGCTAACATGAGGGGACACAGCTTTAAATTAAGGGGTGATAATTATAGGATGGATGTCGGAGGTAGGGATTCTTTACTCAGAAGGTAATGAGGGCGTGGAATGTCCTACCTGCAGCAGTTGTGAGCTTGCCAACTTTAAGGGCGTTCACATGGTCAGTGGATAGGCAGATGGATTACATTGGAATAGTGTAGTTAGAGGGTCATTAGATTGGTTCCATTGGTCGGCACAACATCGAGGGCCGAAAGGCCTGTACTGCGCTGTAATGTTCTATGTTCTAGGCAATAGATTAAAAAACAGGATTTCAAAGATTGTAATTTCTGGATTATTCTGAGTGTCACATGCTAACAAGTACAGAAATCAGAAAATATGATAGAAGTTATGAAGTTGAGTAGAATGTTGGAATTTGGTATCTGTAAAATTATAAAACATTGTCAAATGCTAAGAGGAGAAAGCATTTCATATTTCTGTTTTTGTTTTGCCGTGCTTAGAGAGTTAAATATAGGTGCAAATGGTGCCAGTATACAGACTGGAACGTTTTTATCGAGAGGCCAGGCAGTAGTCTTGCCAAGACAATAGGCTGTTTTTGAATCTTGCCCAATCAGTTTAAACTAGGCATTTAGCCAACTGCAGTCTATTAGATTTAAATTTGATGCTTTGGTAATTTGAGAACCAATCCTATTGTGGAGATGTTGGTATGTCATCAGAGGTATAAGAGACAGCCTCATTTCAACAGAGACTCAGATGAGGCTTTGAGCTAAAAACTATTAGCTGTGGCAGAGACAATTGCTTTGTCAGAGGCAATTGCTGGTGTGTCTTCCTGAAGCTGAGAGTTGTCTCTTATACCCTGATGACATACCAACATCTCCATAATAGGATTGGTTCTCATATTACCAAAACATAAATTTAAATCTAATAGGCTGCAGTTAGCTAAATGCCTAGTTTAAACTGATTGGGGTGGCATAGTAGCACAGTGGTTAGCACTGCTGCTTCACAGCTCCAAAGTCCTGCATTCGATTCCCAGCTCGGGTCACTGTCTGTGTGGAGTTTGCACATTCTCCTCATGTCTGTGTGGGTTTCCTCTCACAGACCAAAGATGTGCGGGTTAGGTTGATTGGCTGTGCTAAGAAATTGTCCCTTAGTGTCCAGGGATGTGTAGGTTAGAGGGATTAGTGGGTATAATATATGGGGGTAGGGCATAGATGGGATTGTGTTTGGTGCAGACTCAATAGGCCGAAGGGCCTCTTTCTGCACTGTAGGATTCTATGATTTCTATGAAAGCTTCATCTTGATAGTGAAGATAATAAAGAAGGAAGATGACAGAAGATAAAATCTGGTTGTATCCTGAGAGTGACTAGAAAAAAAATCTTGTATTTGTTAATAAGTGTGAACTGTATCTGAACAGCATTCCATTAGAATAGTGTTTTATTGGGTTTATTAATAGTTTAGTTAATCTGTTCATTGTTAGGTAAATAAAGTGTTACTTGTTGATTTTACAGAGAATATCTCAATAATTATTTTGATTTAAAGTTGCTGAAGAGCAGGTTGTACTATTTCTCACACATATTTAACAGATTGAGGTGAGGTATCCTTTTTGAATGGTTAGTATTAGCTCTCAGAGAGGAGATCAATCTCCCTTTTATAACACAGATGAATGCAGTGTTCAAGAGTTGGTGTAGGTTGGAAGATTTTAGATTTCTGAATCACTGGGACTGTTTTTGGGGAAGATGGAAGTGTACAAATAGGATGGTCTATACCTAAACCACATTGGGACCAGCATCCTTGCAGGTAGGTTTGCTAGAGCTACTGGGAGGAGTTTAAATTGGTCCAGCAGGGGGAGGGGGACACAGAATATTGATAAAATAGACACACATCATGGTACAGTAAAGGAAGCAAGTCAGAGTGAGTATAGATATTGTTGAGGGGCAAGAGAATAAGGCAAGGACGGATAGTCTTTAATGCCAGGAGTATAATAGCTAAGACTGATGAGTTGAAGGTATGGATTGACACATGGAAGTATGATACTGTTGCCATTACAGAAACATTGCTAAAGGAAGGGTGTAGGACTGGTAACTCAACATTCCAGGGTATAGAACATAGAACATAGAACATAGAACAATACAGCACAGAACAGGCCCTTCGGCCTTCGATGTTGTGCCGACCAAAATAAAAAGCAATGCCCCTCCTAACTAAACCATTCCCTTCTCATCCATATACTTATCAACTAACCTCTTAAACGCCACCAAACTTGGCGCATCTACAACAGCTGCAGGCAGGGCATTCCACTCCCTAATCACTCTTTGAGTAAAGAACCTACCTCTGATATCCGTCCTATAACTCATACCCCTTAATTTAAAGCTGTGTCCCCTCGTGCTAGCTTTCTCCATCCTAGGAAAAAGGCTATCACTGTCCACCCTATCCAAACCTCTAATCATCTTATATGCTTCAATAAGATCCCCTCTTAGCCGCCTCCTTTCTAACGAAAACAACCTCAAATCCTTCAACCTCTCTTCATAGGACCTGCCCTCCATACCAGGCAACATCCTGGTAAACCTCCTCTGTACCCTCTCCAATGCCTCCACATCTTTCTTGTAATGTGGGGACCAGAACTGCACACAATACTCCAAGTGCGGCCGCACTAGAGTTTTGTACAGTTGCAACATGATGCTGCGGCTCCTAAATTCAATCCCCCTACCAATAAAAGCCAAGACTCCATATGCCTTCTTAACAACTTTATCCACTTGACTGCCTACTTTCAGGGATCTATTGACACATACACCAAGATCCTTCTGTTCCTCAACACTATTAAGAGCCCTACCATTAGCCCTATACTCTACACATTTATTGTTCCTGCCAAAGTGCATTACCTCACACTTTTCCACATTAAACTCCATTTGCCACCTCTCGGCCCAGCTCTGCAACTTGTCCACGTCACTCTGTAAACTAAAACACCCCTCTTCACTATCTACCACACCACCAACTTTAGTATCATCTGCAAATTTACTGATCCATCCCTCAATACCCTCATCCAGATCATTTATAAAAATTACAAACAGCAGGGGCCCCAAAACAGACCCCTGAGGCACACCACTCGTCACCGAACTCCACGATGAATATCTCCCATCAACCACCACCCTCTGTCTTCTATCTGCCAGCCAATTTCTAATCCAATTAGCTAAATCACCCTCTATTCCACACATCTGCATTTTCTGTAGAAGTCTTCCATGGGCCACCTTATCAAACGCCTTACTAAAGTCCATATATACTACATCAACCGCCTTACCCCCATCCACCTCTTTGGTCACTTTCTCAAAAAACTCAATGAGGTTAGTAAGGCATGACCTACCCTTCACGAAACCATGCTGACTATCCCCAATCAATTCATTTCTCTCTAAATAACTATAAATCCTATCCCTAATAATTCTCTCCAATACCTTGCCCACCACAGAAGTAAGACTCACTGGCCTATAATTCCCAGGAAGGTCTCTCTTCCCCTTCTTAAACAATGGGACCACATTCGCCATCCTCCAGTCCTCCGGAACCACACCCGTATAGTGTCTTTACTCAGAGAACGGTGCAAAAAGGGAGGCAGTGGAACATTTTTAATTAAGAAGTCAATTACTGTATTAAAGACAGATAATGGGCAAGATCTTACCAAAAACATTCTAAGTGCTGATCAAGTGAGAAAACAGGAGAGTTTGAGACCCAATTTCTGGGTGAAACTGAAAATGCAATCTTATGACGTTGTCACTTTTTTGGACAGAAATGTGATTCTCACCAGGAGGGGGAGTGGTGGAGACTAAGCTGGTTGGTGAAGCCAGCATGCAGGTTGTTTGGGCTGCCATTCCGCAGGTGCTCCAATCTCCCACTGAACTGGGAGACCTCCTGCCACTCCCCCACGCACCTCTCCCCATCACTGGTGGGAATATCACCTGCCAATTTTGCCCTGAATGTTACGATGTGCTAAGTGCTCATCCAGATATTTCTTAAGGGATGTGAGGCATCCTATTCTATCTTCCTCCCAGACAGTGCATCACCACCCTTTGGGCAAAAATATTTTTCTTCACATGTCCCCAAAACCTCCTGCCCATCATCTTGTCCTTTCATGACTGATCTTTCAACTAAGGGGAAAAGCTGTTCCTTATCCACTCTTCCAATGCCCCTCATAATCTTGTATCTCAATCAGGTCACCCCTAAGTCTTCTCTGCTCCAAGGAAAACAACCCAAGTCTATCCAACCTCTCTTCATAACTTAAATGCTCCATCCCAGGCAGCATCCTGGTGAATCCCCTCTGCACCCCTTCCAATCACATCATTTCTATAATGTGGTGACCAGAACTGCACACAGTACTCCAGCTGTGGCCTCACCAAAGTTCTTCACAACTCCAACATGATTCCCCTGCTTTGTCTCGATTGATAAAAGCAAGTGTCCCATGTGCCTTTCTCACCACCCTGCTAACATGCCCTTCCACTTTCAGAGATCTGTGGACAAACACACCTAGATCCCTTTGTTCCACAGAACTTCCCAGTGTCCTACCATTCATTGAATATTTTTGAGTCAAATTACTCCAAAGGTTGACCTCACATTTTTAACCACCTGCCCCATCCATAAACTTACCCCCACATCTATGTCATTTATATAAATCACCAATAATAGGGGACCTAGCATAAGTCCCTGTGATAACGCGATTCGACACTGGCTTCCGCTCACTAAAGCAGCTTTCTATCATCACTCTCTGTCTCTTGCAACTGAGCCAATTTTGAATCCACTTTATTTTACTACCCGTGTGAATTTACCTTCTTTACAAGTCTTCCATGTGGGACTTTGTCAAAAGACTTTACTGAAATCCGTACAAATTACACCAACTACACTACCCTTATCTACACACCTTGTCACCCCTCCCCCCTCAAAAAATTCAATCAGATTTGTTAGGCATGACCTCCCTCTGATGAAGTGGGGATATATTCTCTGTCAGAAGTTTCCCAGTAGTTTACCTACCGCTGACATGAGATTTGCTGTCTTTGGTGTTTTATCTCTACAACACATCTTAAATAATGGAACCAATTAGCTGTTTTCTAATCATCTGGGATCTTCCCCGTGGCCAGAGAGGAATTGAAAATTTGGGTCAGAGTCCCTGAAATCTCCTCCCACACTGGCCTAAGGTACAATTCATCTGGATCTGGATATTTATCCATATTTCAGGCTGCCAAAACCTCCACTACTTTGTCCTTTCCTTTATCAATTTGTTCAAAAACCCCACAGTCTCTCTCCCTGAATTCCAGACTCTAACATAAATTGGGATTCTCATAATGTAAAGGGGGTGAGAGGGAGCAGATTTCTTGAAATGTATCCAGGGCAGTTTTTTTTTTAGTATCAATTTGTAGAAAGCCCAACAAGGGGTGGAGCAATGCTGGATCTGCTTCCGGGGAATGAAATCAGACAAGTGTTCAATGTGTTAGTGGGGGAGCATTTTAGCAATAGCGATCACAACATGCTACTGTTGGACAAGGAGAAAGATAGCCTGCAAAAAGTGGATTTGGATTGGTGGAAGACAGATGTTATCAAAATAATACAAGATCTGGCCAAAGTTGATTGGGAGCAGTTCCTTGTGAGAAAGTCGACAGTGGAGCAGTGGGGGAGCATTCAAAAAGGAGCCAGGGAAGTATAGGTCCAACATGTACCCTTTGGAGGAAATGTAGGAGGATTAAGTTCAGGAACCCTGGACGTCTAGTACAATTCAGGACTGGATAAGGAAGAGGAGAAAGGCTTTTAATAAGTCCAAAGGGAGCAATTCAACTGTGGCCTCAGAGGAATATGGGAAATACAAGAGGGAACTTAGGGAAGCAATTAGAAAAACAAACAGGGAGCATGAAAAAAATCTTACAAGAAAGATTAGGGAGAATCTTTGAAATATTCTATAAATACGTTAGGGGAAGAGGCTAACCAGGGAAAGAATAGAGCCCAACAGAGACCAAGGAAGCAATCTGTGTGAAACCACAGGACATTAGAAAGGTGTTAAATGAATACATTAATCTTCTCTCAGGAAAAGGAGAACATAGGTACAGAATTCAGGAAAAGAGATTGTGAGGAACTTGCAAAGATTAACATATGAAATAAAAAGGCATTGGAGACTCTGACAGGTTTAAAATGGACAACTCCCCTTGCCTGAATGAATTGCATTCCAGGCTGCTGTAGGAGGTGGGACAGGAAATTGTAGGGCCTCTGACACAAATTTTTAATTCCTGTCTGGCCACAGGGGTAGTGTCAGCTGATGTGACATTTCTAAAAGAGTGGTCGAGATGAACCAAGAAATTACAGACCAGTGAGTCTCTTGTCAGTGGTGGGGAAACTATAGGAGAAAACTCTGAAGAAGAAATTAATCTCCACTTACAAAAGCATGGGTTAGTTAGGGATCATCAGCATGATTTTATCAGAGGGAGGTCATACCTAATAAATCTGTTAGAATTTTTCATAAATTTAATAAAGATGAGAGAAGTTCAGCTGATGTAGTTTATAAGAATTTTAGCAAACCTTTTGACAAGGTCCTACATGGGAGACTGATTGAAAAGGTTAATCGAATTCAGGGAAACTTGACAAGGTGGATCAGAAACTGGCTAATTAAAGAACTCAAAGGGTAGCAGAAGAACATAAGAAGTAGGAGCAGGAGTCGGCCATCCAGCCCCTCGAGCCTGCCCCGCTATTCAATAAGATCATAGCTGATCTTTTTGTGGATTCAACTCTAAAATGAGTGGTCGAGATGAACCAGGGAATTACAGACGAGTGAGTCTCGTGTCAGTGGTGGGAAACTATAATCCTTAATTCCTTTATTTATCTATCCTTGTCTTAAAAACACTCAATGAGGGAGCCTCAACTCCTTCACAGGGCAGGAATTCCACACATTCACAACCCTTTGTGTGAAGAATTTCCACCTCAATTCAGTCCTAAATCTGCTTCCCCTTATTTTGAGGCCATGCCCCTAGTTCTAGTTTCAAATCCAGATCTGTTCAGGTGTTTCTGTTTTCTTTTATACACAACTGTTTTGTCAAAACTAGTTATTTATTTATATAAAGAAGATCCTTCCCTTAACAACACATTTGACTACCTTATTTGTGAAGTCAAGTTACCTCAGATAACTTCAGAGACATGCAAGAGGAGGATTGATCCAAATGGATCATAAACAAATCTCAATTTCAAATAAATCAGTAGCACCCAGTGTGGACCTGGTGCTTCTGCTTATGTGTCTTCAGCTTATGGTTTTGGGTGTGATATCTAGGTGACCATCCACACCCTCTTGCTGACAGTGATATTGGAGGCAGGTTGCTGTTTCTGTTGCCCTAGTTTCACAGCTGACCTTGGCGGCCATCCTGTCATCGGCAGGGCCTGAGCAGACATCGTCTGGAAAGATTCACTGATGTCATGACTAGACAGCTCCCAGTAGGAGCAGCCTCCTGGAATGGAGCAGAGAGACAAGGGAGCTGATCCCCTCATCCCACACTGTGTGAGGAGAGTCCGCAAAGGAGGCAGGACCTCGATCATCATTCTAAGGTGAGTCCTCACCTCCCTGTTCACCAACGAAGGACGGGCAGCCAAGGGTTCCACTGGTTGGTGCACCTTTTCGGAATCAGGTATTAACCTCCTGAGGTCAGTGTCTGTGTGAGGGTTTGCAGGTCCCAACAATAATGTGTATGTCCACTGTTACAGCTTCTTCTCCATGGGAGTTGTCTATCTCTCAATGGACAAGGCTCGAAGCTCAGCATTAACCCAGATCAACTCAGGATCGACCTTTGCTTTGCAAAGATAGCTCTGTGATAGAGACCAGGACATGCAGACCCTTGGGGATCTCCACCAGATTTTCCACATACATCCCACTGGATGGTTGCATGTGCCCCATTCCGGAAGCTCAGACCCAGCATGAGCCTGCTCTCTGCTCTCCTCTGAATGCTGGCAATCTGGCATCAATTAGTGCAAGCATGGAGTGTCCTCACAGCTGCATTCCAGCAGCTCTCCTGCATGGTCATGGCCAGCGCTGTGAATATATCTGAGCTTGGTGCTGAGAACTGGGTGCCCTGCGTGTCACCCCGATGTCCCACATGTCGAGTGGTGGTCTGCCCGCTGCTCTCTCTGACATAGGATGACAACAAAGGGTAAAATTCGTTAGTTACATCACAAGGATGGATATCTTAGTGCTTGCTGTCGATTGCAGTCGGTCACATGCTGACACTCCAGCCTCTCTGTGGCCTGATAATCTCCCTCCCAGCTTTTCCCTCATTCCCCCAAGGCTCCCAGCTCTTGGCTGGTTAGGCAACAAGTGACAGATCATTCCCAATTGCTGTGGCTCAGTCGCACCTGGAATTGCAGGGTAGAGCTCCAATTCGTGTTAAGATCTAGTTCCACACCACGCTGCCCCACCCAAACACAAAACACCTTGGAGAGAATTGAAAACTTCACCAGCTCCCCCCACACCTGCCTTTTTTTGTTGGATAAGAGGCTGCTGATCCATCTCTCCAGCCTCGGGAAGCTGTCAGATCCAAGAAGACATGAGATCAGCATGCTGGATCCATTGCAAAACCACTCTGCTGAGTGCCCATTCAGCACATTTCCCAGTCACTAACCAGCCACAGAAGTTCAGTGAACGTTTTGTGGCATTGGATCAAGAGTCTGTGGACTAGCTGATACCTGCTGTCTTCGGCTGTGACTTAGAGTCCAGGCATTCTTTGTGAGGGTCATGTCCCCTCGCGTCGTGCATCATCTACACATTCCTCTTTTATATGATTATTGCACAAGCGTTCAGAATCAATCAGTGTGAACAGGGAGCACTTGACAGGCACCCACAAATCCTCCACTGTCTGCTGTGGGTGCAAGCTGCAGCTACAGGTCTCACAGGTAATTATCAGCAGCCTCCAGAGGCCGCTGTCAATAAAACATTGACCACTCTCTATTAGGATATATTACTGCAACGTTAATCATTCCACACTGGGACAGATTAATGCAACATTAATCATTCCACACTGGGATAGATTACTGAAACAGTAATCATTCCACACTGGGACAGATTACTGAAACATTTATCATTGTACACTGGGACAGATTACTGACACATTAATCATTCCACACTGGGACAGATTACTGAAACATTAATCATTCCACACTGATAGATTACTGAAACATTAATCATTCTACACTGGGACAGATTACTGAAACATTAATCATTCCACACTGGGACAAATTACTGAAACATTAATCATTCTACACTGGGATGGATTACTGAAATATTAATCATTCTACACTGGGACACATTACTGAAACATTAATCATTCTACACTGGGATAGATTACTGAAACATTAATCATTCTACACTGGGACACATTACTGAAACATTAATCATTATACGCTGGGATAGATTACTGAAACATTAATCATTCTACACTGGGACAGATTACGAAACATTAATCATTCTACACTGGGACACATTACTGAAACATTAATCATTATACGCTGGGAAAGATTACTGAAACATTAATCATTCTACAATGGGACAGATTACTGAAACATTAATCATTCTACACTGGGACAGATTACTGAAACATTAATCATTCTACACTGGGATAGATTACTGAAACATTAATCATTCTACACTGGGACAGATTACTGAAACATTAATCATTCTACACTGGGACAGATTACTGAAACATTAATCATTCCACACTGGGATAGATTACTGAAACATTAATCATTCCACACTGGGACAGATTACTGAAACATTAATCATTCTACACTGGGATAGATTACTGAAACATTAATCATTCCACACTGGGACAGATTACTGAAACATTAATCATTCCACACTGGGACAGATTACTGAAACATTAATCATTCCACACTGGGATAGATTACTGAAACATTAATCATTCTACACTGGGACAGATTACTGAAACATTAATCATTCTACACTGGGACAGATTACTGAAACATTAATCATTGTACACTGGGATAGATTACTGAAACATTAATCATTCCACACTGGGATAGATTAGTGAAACATTAATCATTGTACACTGGGACAGATTACTGAAACATTAATCATTCTACACTGGGATAGATTACTGAAACATTAATCATTGTACACTGGGACAGATTACTGAAACATTAATCATTGTACACTGGGACAGATCACTGAAACATTAATCATTCTACACTGGGACAGATTACCGAAACATTAATCATTGTGCACTGGGACAGATTACTGAAACATTAATGATTCCACACTGCGACAGATTACTGACACATTAATCATTCCACACTGGGATAGATTACTGAAACATTCATCATTCTACACTGGGACAGATTACTGAAACATTAATCATTCCACACTGATAGATTACTGAAACATTAATCATTCTACACTGGGACACATTACTGAAATATTAATCATTCCACACTGGGACAGATTACAGAAACATTAATCATTCCACACTGGGACACATTACTGAAACATTAATCATTCTACACTGGGATAGATTAGTGAAACATTAATCATCCCACACTGGGACAGATTACTGAAACATGAATCATTCCAAACTGGGACACATTACTGAAACATTAATCATTCTACACTGGGATAGATTACTGAAACATTAATCATTCCACACTGGGACACATTACTGAAACATTACTCATTCTACACTGGGACAGATTACAGAAACATTAATCATTCCACACTGGGACACATTACTGAAACATTAATCATTCCACTCTGGGGTAGATTACTGAACCATTAATCATTCCACGCTGGGATAGATTACTGAAACATTAATCATTCCACTCTGGGATAGATTAATGAAATATTAATCATTCCACACTGGGACAGATTACTGAAACATTAATCATTCCACACTGGGACACATTACTGAAACATTAATCATTCTACACTGGGACAGATTACTGAAACATTAATCATTGTACACTGGCATAGATTACTGAAACATTAATCATTCTACACTGGGACAGATAACTGAAACATTAATCATTGTACACTGGTATAGATTACTGAAACATTAATCATTCTACACTGGGACAGATTACTGAAACATTAATCATTGTACACTGGTATAGATTACTGAAACATTAATCATTGTACACTGGGACAGATTACTGAAACATTAATCATTCTACACTGGGACAGATTACTGAAACATTAATCATTGTACACTGGTATAGATTACTGAAACATTAATCATTCTACACTGGGACAGATTACTGAAACATTAATCATTGTACACTGGGTAGATTACTGAAACATTAATCATTCTACACTGGGACAGATTACTGAAACATTAATCATTCCACCTGGGATAGATTATGAAACATTAATCATTGTACACTGGGACAGATTACTGACATTAATCATTCACACTGGGAAATTCTGAACATTAATCATTCCACACTGGGACACACTACTGAAACATTAATCATTCCACACTGGGACACACTACTGAAACATTAATCATTCCACACTGGGACAATTACTGAAACATTAATCATTCCACACTGGGACAGATTACTGAAACATTAATCATTCCACACTGGGACAGATTACTGAAACATTAATCATTCTACACTGGGACAGATTACTGAAACATTAATCATTCTACACTGGGATAGATTACTGAAACATTAATCATTCTACACTGGGACAGATTACTGAAACATTAATCATTCCACACTGGGACAGATTACTGAAACATTAATCATTCCACACTGGGACAGATTACTGAAACATTAATCATTCTACACTGGGATAGATTACTGAAACATTAATCATTCTACACTGGGATAGATTACTGAAACATTAATCATTCTACACTGGGACAGATTACTGAAACATTAATCATTCTACACTGGGACAGATTACTGAAACATTAATCATTCCACACTGGGACAGATGACTGAAACATTAATCATTCCACACTGGGACAGATTACTGAAACATTAATCATTCCACACTGGGACAGATTACTGAAACATTAATCATTCTACACTGGGATAGATTACTGAAACATTAATCATTCCACACTGGGACAAATTACTGAAACATTAATCATTCTACACTGGGATGGATTACTGAAACATTAATCATTCTACACTGGGACACATTACTGAAACATTAATCATTCTACACTGGGATAGATTACTGAAACATTAATCATTCTACACTGGGACACATTACTGAAACATTAATCAGTATACGCTGGGATAGATTACTGAAACATTAATCATTCTACAATGGGACAGATTACTGAAACATTAATCATTCTACACTGGGACACATTACTGAAACATTAATCAGTATACGCTGGGAAAGATTACTGAAACATTAATCATTCACATGGGAAGATTACTGAAACATTAATCTTCACACTGGGAATTTGAACATTAATCATCACACTGGGAAGATACTGAAACATTAATCATTCACACTGGGACAATTACTGAAACATTATCATTCACACTGGGAAATACGAAACATTAATCATTCCACACTGGGACAATTACTGAAACATTAATCATTCCACACTGGGAAGTTACTAACATTAATCATTCCACTGGAAGATTACTGAAACATTAATCATTCACACTGGGACAGATTACTGAAACATTAATCATTCTACACTGGGACAGATTACTGAAACATTAATCATTCTACACTGGGATAGATTACTGAAACATTAATCATTCCACACTGGGATAGATTACTGAAACATTAATCATTCCACACTGGGACAGATTACTGAAACATTAATCATTCTACACTGGGACAGATTACTGAAACATTAATCATTCTACACTGGGACAGATTACTGAAACATTAATCATTGTGCACTGGGACAGATGACTGAAACATTAATCATTCCAGAATGGGATAGATGACTGAAACATTAATCATTCCACACTGGGACAGATTACTGACACATTAATCATTCCACACTGGGACAGATTAATGAAACATTAATCATTCCACAATGGGAAAGATTACTGAAACATTAATCATTCCAAAATGGGATAGATTACTGAAACATTAATCATTCCACGCTGGGAGAGATTACTGAAACATTAATCACTCCACACTGGGATAGATTACTGAAACATTAATCATTCTACACTGGGATTGATTACTGAAAAATTAATCATTCCACACCGGGATTGATTACTGAAACATTAATCATTCTACACTGGGACAGATTCCTAAAACATTAAGCATTCCACACTGGGACAGATGAATGAAACATTAAGCATTCCACACTGGGACAGATGAATGAAACATTAATCATTCCACACTGGGAAAGATTACTGAAACATTAATCATTCCAAAATGGGATAGATTACTGAAACATTAATCATTCCACACTGGGACACATTACTGAAACATTAATCATTCCACTCTGGGGTAGATTACTGAACCATTAATCATTCCACGCTGGGATAGATTACTGAAACATTAATCATTCCACTCTGGGATCGATTAATGAAATATTAATCATTCCACACTGGGACAGATTACTGAAACATTAATCATTCCACACTGGGACACATTACTGAAACATTAATCATTCTACACTGGGACAGATTACTGAAACATTAATCATTGTACACTGGCATAGATTACTGAAACATTAATCACTCTACACTGGGACAGATAACTGAAACATTAATCATTGTACACTGGTATAGATTACTGAAACATTAATCATTCTACACTGGGACAGATTACTGAAACATTAATCATTGTACACTGGTATAGATTACTGAAACATTAATCATTGTACACTGGGACAGATTACTGAAACATTAATCATTCTACACTGGGACAGATTACTGAAACATTAATCATTGTACACTGGTATAGATTACTGAAACATTAATCATTCTACACTGGGACAGATTACTGAAACATTAATCATTGTACACTGGTGTAGATTACTGAAACATTAATCATTCCACACTGGGATAGATTAGTGAAACATTAATCATTGTACACTGGGACAGATTACTGAAACATTAATCATTCTACACTGGGATAGATTACTGAAACATTAATCATTCCACACTGGGACACACTACTGAAACATTAATCATTCCACACTGGGACACACTACTGAAACATTAATCATTCCACACTGGGACACATTACTGAAACATTAATCATTCTACACTGGGACAGATTACTGAAACATTAATCATTCCGTACTGGGACACATTACTGAAACTTTAATCATTCTACACTGGGATAGATTACTGAAACATTAATCATTCTACACTGGGACAGATTACTGAAACATTAATCATTCCACACTGGGACAGATTACTGAAACATTAATCATTCCACACTGGGACAGATTACTGACACATTAATCATTCCACACTGGGACAGATTACTGAAACATTAATCATTCTACACTGGGACAGATTACTGAAACATTAATCATTGTACACTGGTATAGATTACTGAAACATTAATCATTCTACACTGGGACAGATTACTGAAACATTAATCATTGTACACTGGTATAGATTACTGAAACATTAATCATTCTACACTGGGACAGATTACTGAAACATTAATCATTCCACACTGGGATAGATTAGTGAAACATTAATCATTGTACACTGGGACAGATTACTGAAACATTAATCATTCTACACTGGGATAGATTACTGAAACATTAATCATTCCACACTGGGACACACTACTGAAACATTAATCATTCCACACTGGGACACACTACTGAAACATTAATCATTCCACACTGGGACACATTACTGAAACATTAATCATTCTACACTGGGACAGATTACTGAAACATTAATCATTCCGTACTGGGACACATTACTGAAACTTTAATCATTCTACACTGGGATAGATTACTGAAACATTAATCATTCTACACTGGGACAGATTACTGAAACATTAATCATTCCACACTGGGACAGATTACTGAAACATTAATCATTCCACACTGGGACAGATTACTGACACATTAATCATTCCACACTGGGATAGATTACTGAAACATTAATCATTCTACACTGGGATAGATTACTGAAACATTAATCATTCTACACTGGGATAGATTACTGAAACATTAATCATTCTACACTGGGACAGATTACTGAAACATTAATCATTGTACACTGGATCAGATGACTGAAACATTAATCATTCCACACTGGGATAGATGACTGAAACATTCATCATTCCACACTGGGACAGATTACTGAAACATTAATCATTCCACACTGGGACAGATTACTGAAACATTAATCATTCTACACTGGGATAGATTACTGAAACATTAATCATTCCACACTGGGACAAATTACTGAAACATTAATCATTCTACACTGGGATGGATTACTGAAATATTAATCATTCTACACTGGGACACATTACTGAAACATTAATCATTCTACACTGGGATAGATTACTGAAACATTAATCATTCTACACTGGGACACATTACTGAAACATTAATCAGTATACGCTGGGATAGATTACTGAAACATTAATCATTCTACAATGGGACAGATTACTGAAACATTAATCATTCTACACTGGGACACATTACTGAAACATTAATCAGTATACGCTGGGAAAGATTACTGAAACATTAATCATTCTACAATGGGACAGATTACTGAAACATTAATCATTCTACACTGGGATAGATTAGTGAAACATTAATCATCCCACACTGGGATAGATTACTGAAACATTAATCATTCCACACTGGGACACATTACTGAAACATTAATCATTCTACACTGGGACATATTACAGAAACATTAATCATTCCACACTGGGACACATTACTGAAACATTAATCATCCAACTCTGGGGTAGATTACTGAACCATTAATCATTCCACGCTGGGATAGATTACTGAAACATTAATCATTCCACTCCGGGATAGATTAATGAAAAATTAATCATTCCACACTGGGACACATTACTGAAACATTAATCATTCTACACTGGGACAGATTACTGAAACATTAATCATTGTACACTGGTATAGATTACTGAAACATTAATCATTCTACACTGGGACAGAGTACTGAAACATTAATCATTCCACACTGGGATAGATTAGTGAAACATTAATCATTGTACACTGGGACAGATTACTGAAACATTAATCATTCTACACTGGGATAGATTACTGAAACATTAATCATTGTACACTGGGACAGATTACTGAAACATTAATCATTGTACACTGGGACAGATCACTGAAACATTAATCATTCTACACTGGGACAGATTACCGGAACATTAATCATTGTGCACTGGGACAGATTACTGAAACATTAATGATTCCACACTGCGACAGATTACTGACACATTAATCATTCCACACTGGGATAGATTACTGAAACATTCATCATTCTACACTGGGACAGATTACTGAAACATTAATCATTCCACACTGATAGATTACTGAAACATTAATCATTCTACACTGGGACACATTACTGAAATATTAATCATTCCACACTGGGACAGATTACAGAAACACTAATCATTCCACACTGGGACACATTACTGAAACATTAATCATTCTACACTGGGATAGATTAGTGAAACATTAATCATCCCACACTGGGACAGATTACTGAAACATGAATCATTCCAAACTGGGACACATTACTGAAACATTAATCATTCTACACTGGGATAGATTACTGAAATATTAATCATTCCACACTGGGACACATTACTGAAACATTACTCATTCTACACTGGGACAGATTACAGAAACATTAATCATTCCACACTGGGACACATTACTGAAACATTAATCATTCCACTCTGGGGTAGATTACTGAACCATTAATCATTCCACGCTGGGATAGATTACTGAAACATTAATCATTCCACTCTGGGATCGATTAATGAAATATTAATCATTCCACACTGGGACAGATTACTGAAACATTAATCATTCCACACTGGGACACATTACTGAAACATTAATCATTCTACACTGGGACAGATTACTGAAACATTAATCATTGTACACTGGCATAGATTACTGAAACATTAATCACTCTACACTGGGACAGATAACTGAAACATTAATCATTGTACACTGGTATAGATTACTGAAACATTAATCATTCTACACTGGGACAGATTACTGAAACATTAATCATTGTACACTGGTATAGATTACTGAAACATTAATCATTGTACACTGGGACAGATTACTGAAACATTAATCATTCTACACTGGGACAGATTACTGAAACATTAATCATTGTACACTGGTACAGATTACTGAAACATTAATCATTCTACACTGGGACAGATTACTGAAACATTAATCATTGTACACTGGTGTAGATTACTGAAACATTAATCATTCCACACTGGGATAGATTACTGAAACATTAATCATTCTACACTGGGACAGATTACTGAAACATTAATCATTGTACACTGGGACAGATTACTGAAACATTAATCATTCTACACTGGGATAGATTACTGAAACATTAATCATTCCACACTGGGACACACTACTGAAACATTAATCATTCCACACTGGGACACACTACTGAAACATTAATCATTCCACACTGGACCATTACTGAAACATTATCATTCTACACTGGGACAGATTACTGAAACATTAATCATTCCGTACTGGGACACATTCTGAACTTTAATCATTCTACACTGGGATAGATTACTGAAACATTAATCATTCTACACTGGGACAGATTACTGAAACATTAATCATTCCACCTGGGACAGATTACTGAACATTAATCATTCGGGACAGATTACTGACACATTAATCATTCCACACTGGGATAGATTACTGAAACATTAATCATTCTACACTGGGATAGATTACTGAAACATTAATCATTCTACACTGGGATAGATTACTGAAACATTAATCATTCTACACTGGGACAGATTACTGAAACATTAATCATTGTACACTGGATCAGATGACTGAAACATTAATCATTCCACACTGGGATAGATGACTGAAACATTCATCATTCCACACTGGGACAGATTACTGAAACATTAATCATTCCACACTGGGACAGATTACTGAAACATTAATCGCTCCACACTGGGATAGATTACTAAAACATTAATCATTATACACTGGGATAGATTACTGCAACATTTATCATTCTACACTGGGACAGATTACTGAAACATTAATCATTCCACACTGGGACAGATTACTGAAACATTAATCATTCCACACTGGGATAACTGAAACATTAATCATTCACACTGGGAAATTACTGAAACATTAATCATTACCTGGGAAGATTACTGAAACATTAATCATTCTACACTGGGACAGATTACTGAAACATTAATCATTCTACACTGGGATAGATTACTGAAACATTAATCATCCCACACTGGGATAGATTACTGAAACATTAATCATTCCACACTGGGACACATTACTGAAACATTAATCATTCTACACTGGGACATATTACAGAAACATTAATCATTCCACACTGGGACACATTACTGAAACATTAATCATCCAACTCTGGGGTAGATTACTGAACCATTAATCATTCCACGCTGGGATAGATTACTGAAACATTAATCATTCCACTCCGGGATAGATTAATGAAAAATTAATCATTCCACACTGGGACACATTACTGAAACATTAATCATTCTACACTGGGACAGATTACTGAAACATTAATCATTGTACACTGGTATAGATTACTGAAACATTAATCATTCTACACTGGGACAGAGTACTGAAACATTAATCATTCCACACTGGGATAGATTAGTGAAACATTAATCATTGTACACTGGGACAGATTACTGAAACATTAATCATTCTACACTGGGATAGATTACTGAAACATTAATCATTGTACACTGGGACAGATTACTGAAACATTAATCATTGTACACTGGGACAGATCACTGAAACATTAATCATTCTACACTGGGACAGATTACCGAAACATTAATCATTGTGCACTGGGACAGATTACTGAAACATTAATGATTCCACACTGCGACAGATTACTGACACATTAATCATTCCACACTGGGATAGATTACTGAAACATTCATCATTCTACACTGGGACAGATTACTGAAACATTAATCATTCCACACTGATAGATTACTGAAACATTAATCATTCTACACTGGGACACATTACTGAAATATTAATCATTCCACACTGGGACAGATTACAGAAACACTAATCATTCCACACTGGGACACATTACTGAAACATTAATCATTCTACACTGGGATAGATTAGTGAAACATTAATCATCCCACACTGGGACAGATTACTGAAACATGAATCATTCCAAACTGGGACACATTACTGAAACATTAATCATTCTACACTGGGATAGATTACTGAAATATTAATCATTCCACACTGGGACACATTACTGAAACATTACTCATTCTACACTGGGACAGATTACAGAAACATTAATCATTCCACACTGGGACACATTACTGAAACATTAATCATTCCACTCTGGGGTAGATTACTGAACCATTAATCATTCCACGCTGGGATAGATTACTGAAACATTAATCATTCCACTCTGGGATCGATTAATGAAATATTAATCATTCCACACTGGGACAGATTACTGAAACATTAATCATTCCACACTGGGACACATTACTGAAACATTAATCATTCTACACTGGGACAGATTACTGAAACATTAATCATTGTACACTGGCATAGATTACTGAAACATTAATCACTCTACACTGGGACAGATAACTGAAACATTAATCATTGTACACTGGTATAGATTACTGAAACATTAATCATTCTACACTGGGACAGATTACTGAAACATTAATCATTGTACACTGGTATAGATTACTGAAACATTAATCATTGTACACTGGGACAGATTACTGAAACATTAATCATTCTACACTGGGACAGATTACTGAAACATTAATCATTGTACACTGGTATAGATTACTGAAACATTAATCATTCTACACTGGGACAGATTACTGAAACATTAATCATTGTACACTGGTGTAGATTAATGAAACATTAATCATTCTACACTGGGACAGATTACTGAAACATTAATCATTCCACACTGGGATAGATTAGTGAAACATTAATCATTGTACACTGGGACAGATTACTGAAACATTAATCATTCTACACTGGGATAGATTACTGAAACATTAATCATCAAATATGAAACATTAATCATTCACACTGGGAACGAAACAAAAAAACTTAATCATTCTACACTGGGACAGACTACTGAAACATTAATCATTCCACACTGGGACACACTACTGAAACATTAATCATTCCACACTGGGACACATTACTGAAACATTAATCATTCTACACTGGGACAGATTACTGAAACATTAATCATTCCGTACTGGGACACATTACTGAAACTTTAATCATTCTACACTGGGATAGATTACTGAAACATTAATCATTCTACACTGGGACAGATTACTGAAACATTAATCATTCCACACTGGGACAGATTACTGAAACATTAATCATTCCACACTGGGACAGATTACTGACACATTAATCATTCCACACTGGGATAGATTACTGAAACATTAATCATTCTACACTGGGATAGATTACTGAAACATTAATCATTCTACACTGGGATAGATTACTGAAACATTAATCATTCTACACTGGGACAGATTACTGAAACATTAATCATTGTACACTGGATCAGATGACTGAAACATTAATCATTCCACACTGGGATAGATGACTGAAACATTCATCATTCCACACTGGGACAGATTACTGAAACATTAATCATTCCACACTGGGACAGATTACTGAAACATTAATCGCTCCACACTGGGATAGATTACTAAAACATTAATCATTATACACTGGGATAGATTACTGCAACATTTATCATTGTACACTGGGACAGATTACTGAAACATTAATCATTCCACACTGGGACAGATTACTGAAACATTAATCATTCCACACTGGGATACATTACTGAAACATTAATCATTCCACACTGGGATAGATTACTGAAACATTAATCATTGTACAGTGGGACAGATTACTGAAACATTAATCATTCTACACTGGGACAGATTACTGAAACATTAATCATTCTACACTGGGACAGATTACCGAAACATTAATCATTGCGCACTGGGACAGATGACTGAAACATTAATCATTCCAGAATGGGATAGATGACTGAAACATTAATCATTCCACACTGGGACAGATTACTGACACATTAATCATTCCACACTGGGACAGATTAATGAAACATTAATCATTCCACAATGGGAAAGATTACTGAAACATTAATCATTCCAAAATGGGATAGATTACTGAAACATTAATCATTCCACGCTGGGAGAGATTACTGACACATTAATCACTCCACACTGGGATAGATTACTGAAACATTAATCATTCTACACTGGGATTGATTACTGAAAAATTAATCATTCCACACCGGGATTGATTACTGAAACATTAATCATTCTACACTGGGACAGATTCCTAAAACATTAAGCATTCCACACTGGGACAGATGAATGAAACATTAATCATTCCACACTGGGATAGATTACTGAAACATTAATCATTCCACACTGGGATAGATTACTGAAACATTAATCATTCTACATGGGATGATTACTGAAACATTAATCATTCCACACTGGGATTGATTACTGAAACATTAATCATTCTACACTGGGACAGATTACTGAAACATTAATCATTCCGGACAGATTACTGAAACATTAATCATTCCACACTGGGACAGATTACTGAAACATTAATCATTCCACACTCGGATTGATTACTGAAACATTAATCATTCCACACTGGGACAGATTACTGAAACATTAATCATTCCACACTGGGACAGATTAATGAAACATTAATCATTCCACACTGGGAAAGATTACTGAAACATTAATCATTCCAAAATGGGATAGATTACTGAAACATTAATCATTCCACGCTGGGAGAGATTACTGACACATTAATCACTCCACACTGGGATAGATTACTGAAACATTAATCATTCTACACTGGGATTGATTACTGAAACATTAATCATTCCACACTGGGATTGATTACTGAAACATTAATCATTCTACACTGGGACAGATTACTGAAACATTAAGCATTCCACACTGGGACAGATGAATGAAACATTAATCATTCCACACTGGGATAGATTACTGAAACATTAATCATTCCACACTGGGATAGATTACTGAAACATTAATCATTCTACACTGGGATTGATTACTGAAACATTAATCATTCCACACTGGGACAGATTACTGAAACATTAATCATTCCACACTGGGACAGATTACTGAAACATTAATCATTCCACACTGGGATTGATTACTGAAACATTAATCATTGTACAGTGGGATAGATTACTGAAACATTAATCATTCCACACTGGGATTGATTACTGAAACATTAATCATTCTACACTGGGACAGATTATTGAAACATTAACCATTCCACACTGGGATTGATTACTGAAACATTAATCATTCCACACTGGGACAGATTACTGAAACATTAACCATTCCACAGTGGGTTAGATTACTGAAACATTAATCATTCCACACAGGGACAGATTACTGAAACATTAATCATTCCAAACTGGGATAGATTAGTCAAACATTAATCATTTCACACTGGGACAGATTACAGACACATTAATCATTCCTCACTGGGACAGATTACTGAAACATTCATCATTCCACACTGGGATAGATTACCGAAACATTAATCATTCTACAATGGGACAGATTACTGAAACATTAATCATTGGACACTGGGACAGATAACTGAAACATTAATCATTCCACACTGGGATAGATTACTGAAACATTAATCATTCCACACTGGGATAGATTACTGAAACATTAATCATTCTACACTGGGACAGATTACTGAAACATAAAAAATTCCACAATGGGATAGATTACTGAAACATTAATCGTTCTACACTGGGACAGATTACTGAATCATTAATCATTCCACACTGGGATAGATTACTGAAACATTAATCATTCTACACTGGGATTGATTACTGAAACATTAATCATTCCACACTGGGATTGATTACTGAAACATTACTCATTCTACACTGGGACAGATTACAGAAACATTAATCATTCCACAGTGGGACACATTACTGAAACATTAATCATTCCACTCTGGGGTAGATTACTGAACCATTAATCATTCCACGCTGGGATAGATTACTGAAACATTAATCATTCCACACTGGGATAGATTAATGAAATATTAATCATTCCACACTGGGACAGATTACTGAAACATTAATCATTCCACACTGGGACACATTACTGAAACATTAATCATTCTACACTGGGACAGATTACTGAAACATTAATCATTGTACACTGGCATAGATTACTGAAACATTAATCATTCTACACTGGGACAGATAACTGAAACATTAATCATTGTACACTGGTATAGATTACTGAAACATTAATCATTCTACACTGGGACAGATTACTGAAACATTAATCATTGTACACTGGTATAGATTACTGAAACATTAATCATTGTACACTGGGACAGATTACTGAAACATTAATCATTCTACACTGGGACAGATTACTGAAACATTAATCATTGTACACTGGTATAGATTACTGAAACATTAATCATTCTACACTGGGACAGATTACTGAAACATTAATCATTGTACACTGGTATAGATTAATGAAACATTAATCATTCTACACTGGGACAGATTACTGAAACATTAATCATTCCACACTGGGATAGATTAGTGAAACATTAATCATTGTACACTGGGACAGATTACTGAAACATTAATCATTCTACACTGGGATAGATTACTGAAACATTAATCATTCCACACTGGGACACACTACTGAAACATTAATCATTCCACACTGGGACACATTACTGAAACATTAATCATTCCACACTGGGACACATTACTGAAACATTAATCATTCTACACTGGGACAGATTACTGAAACATTAATCATTCCGTACTGGGACACATTACTGAAACTTTAATCATTCTACACTGGGATAGATTACTGAAACATTAATCATTCTACACTGGGACACACTACTGAAACATTTTTCATTCCACACTGGGACACATTACTGAAACATTAATCATTCTACACTGGGACAGATTACTGAAACATTAATCATTCCGTACTGGGACACATTACTGAAACTTTAATCATTCTACACTGGGATAGATTACTGAAACATTAATTATTCTACACTGGGACAGATTACTGAAACATTAATCATTCCACACTGGGACAGATTACTGAAACATTAATCATTCCACACTGGGACAGATTACTGACACATTAATCATTCCACACTGGGATAGATTACTGAAACATTAATCATTCTACACTGGGATAGATTACTGAAACATTAATCATTCTACACTGGGATAGATTACTGAAACATTAATCATTCTACACTGGGACAGATTACTGAAACATTAATCATTGTACACTGGATCAGATGACTGAAACATTAATCATTCCACACTGGGATAGATGACTGAAACATTCATCATTCCACACTGGGACAGATTACTGAAACATTAATCATTCCACACTGGGACAGATTACTGAAACATTAATCGCTCCACACTGGGATAGATTACTAAAACATTAATCATTATACACTGGGATAGATTACTGCAACATTTATCATTGTACACTGGGACAGATTACTGAAACATTAATCATTCCACACTGGGACAGATTACTGAAACATTAATCATTCCACACTGGGATACATTACTGAAACATTAATCATTCCACACTGGGATAGATTACTGAAACATTAATCATTGTACAGTGGGACAGATTACTGAAACATTAATCATTGTACACTGGGACAGATTACTGAAACATTAATCATTCTACACTGGGACAGATTACCGAAACATTAATCATTGCGCACTGGGACAGATGACTGAAACATTAATCATTCCAGAATGGGATAGATGACTGAAACATTAATCATTCCACACTGGGACAGATTACTGACACATTAATCATTCCACACTGGGACAGATTAATGAAACATTAATCATTCCACACTGGGAAAGATTACTGAAACATTAATCATTCCAAAATGGGATAGATTACTGAAACATTAATCATTCCACGCTGGGAGAGATTACTGACACATTAATCACTCCACACTGGGATAGATTACTGAAACATTAATCATTCTACACTGGGATTGATTACTGAAAAATTAATCATTCCACACTGGGATTGATTACTGAAACATTAATCATTCTACACTGGGACAGATTACTAAAACATTAAGCATTCCACACTGGGACAGATGAATGAAACATTAATCATTCCACACTGGGATAGATTACTGAAACATTAATCATTCCACACTGGGATAGATTACTGAAACATTAATCATTCTACACTGGGATTGATTACTGAAACATTAATCATTCCACACTGGGATTGATTACTGAAACATTAATCATTCTACACTGGGACAGATTACTGAAACATTAATCATTCCACACTGGGACAGATTACTGAAACATTAATCATTCCACACTGGGACAGATTACTGAAACATTAATCATTCCACACTCGGATTGATTACTGAAACATTAATCATTCCACACTGGGACAGATTACTGACACACATTAATCATTCCACACTGGGACAGATTAATGAAACATTAATCATTCCACACTGGGAAAGATTACTGAAACATTAATCATTCCAAAATGGGATAGATTACTGAAACATTAATCATTCCACGCTGGGAGAGATTACTGACACATTAATCACTCCACACTGGGATAGATTACTGAAACATTAATCATTCTACACTGGGATTGATTACTGAAACATTAATCATTCCACACTGGGATTGATTACTGAAACATTAATCATTCTACACTGGGACAGATTACTGAAACATTAAGCATTCCACACTGGGACAGATGAATGAAACATTAATCATTCCACACTGGGATAGATTACTGAAACATTAATCATTCCACACTGGGATAGATTACTGAAACATTAATCATTCCACTGGGATGATTACTGAAACATTAATCATTCCACACTGGGACAGATTACTGAAACATTAATCATTCCACACTGGGACAGATTACTGAAACATTAATCATTCCACACTGGATGATTACTGAAACATTAATCATTTACATGGGAAGATTACTGAAAATTAATCATTCCACACTGGGACAGATTACTGAAACATTAATCATTCTACACTGGGACAGATTACTGAAACATTAATCATTCCACACTGGGATTGATTACTGAAACATTAATCATTCCACACTGGGACAGATTACTGAAACATTAACCATTCCACAGTGGGTTAGATTACTGAAACATTAATCATTCCACACAGGGACAGATTACTGAAACATTAATCATTCCAAACTGGGATAGATTAGTCAAACATTAATCATTTCACACTGGGACAGATTACAGACACATTAATCATTCCTCACTGGGACAGATTACTGAAACATTAATCATTCCACACTGGGATAGATTACCGAAACATTAATCATTCTACAATGGGACAGATTACTGAAACATTAATCATTGGACACTGGGACAGATTACTGAAACATTAATCATTCCACACTGGGATAGATTACTGAAACATTAATCATTCCACACTGGGATAGATTACTGAAACATTAATCATTCTACACTGGGACAGATTACTGAAACATAAAAAATTCCACAATGGGATAGATTACTGAAACATTAATCGTTCTACACTGGGACAGATTACTGAATCATTAATCATTCCACACTGGGATAGATTACTGAAACATTAATCATTCTACACTGGGATTGATTACTGAAACATTAATCATTCCACACTGGGATTGATTACTGAAACATTAATCATTCTACACTGGGACAGATTACTGAAACATTAATCATTCCACACTGGGACAGATGACTGAAACATTAATCATTCCACACTGGGATAGATTACTGAAACATTAATCATTCTACACTGGGATAGATTACTGAAACATTAATCATTCCACACTGGGATAGATTACTGAAACATTAATCATTCTACACTGGGACAGATTACTGAAACATTAATCATTCCACACTGGGACAGATTACTGAAACATTAATCATTCCATACTGGGACAGATTACTGAAACATTAATCATTCCACACTGGGATTGATTACTGAAACATTAATCATTGTACAGGGGGACAGATTACTGAAACATTAATCATTCGACACTGGGATTGATTACTGAAACATTAATCATTGTACAGTGGGACAGATTACTGAAACATTAATCATTCCACACTGGGATTGATTACTGAAACATTAATCATTCTACACTGGGACAGATTACTGAAACATTAACCATTCCACACTGGGATAGATTACTGAAACATTAATCATTCCACACTGGGATAGATTACTGAAACATTAATCATTCCACACTGGGATAGATTACTGAAACATTATTCCTTCCACACTGGGATAGATTACTGAAGCATTAATCATTCCACGCTGGGACAGATTACTGAAACATTAACCATTCCACACTGGGACAGTTTACTGAAACATTAATCATTATACACTGGGATTGATTACTGAAACATTAATCATTCCACACTGGGACAGATTACTGACACATTAATCACTCCACACTGGGATAGATTACTGAAACATTAATCATTATACACTGGGATTGATTACTGAAACATTAATCATTCCACACTGGGACAGATTAATGAAATATTAATCATTCCACACTGGGATAGATTACTGAAACATTAATCATTCCACACTGGGATAGATTACTGAAACATTAATCATTCTACACTGGGATTGATTACTGAAACATTAATCATTCCACACTGGGATTGATTACTGAAACATTAATCATTCTACACTGGGACAGATTACTGAAACATTAATCATTCCACACTGGGACAGATGACTGAAACATTAATCATTCCACACTGGGATAGATTACTGAAACATTAATCATTCTACACTGGGATTGATTACTGAAACATTAATCATTCCTCACTGGGATTGATTACTGAAACATTAATCATTCTACACTGGGACAGATTACTGAAACATTAATCATTCCACACTGGGACAGATTACTGAAACATTAATCATTCAACACTGGGATTGATTACTGAAACATTAATCATTCTACAGTGGGACAGATTACTGAAACATTAATCATTCGACACGGGATTGATTACTGAAACATTAATCATTGTACAGTGGGACAGATTACTGAAACATTAACCATTCCACACTGGGATAGATTACTGAAACATTAATCATTCCACACTGGGATAGATTACAGAAACATTAATCATTCCACACTGGGATAGATTACTGAAACATTATTCATTCCACACTGGGATAGATTACTGGAGCATTAATCATTCCACACTGGGACAGATTACTGAAACATTAACCATTCCACACTGGGACAGTTTACTGAAACATTAATCATTCCAAACTGGGATAGATTAGTCAAACATTAATCGTTCCACACTGGGACAGATTACAGACACATTAATCATTCCACACTGGGACAGATTACTGAAACATTAATCATTCTACACTGGGACAGATTACTGAAACATTAATCATTGCTACGCTGGGATAGATTTCTGACACATTAATCATTCCACAATGGGATAGATTACTGACACATTAATGATTCCACAATGGGATAGATTACTGAAACATTAATCATTCTACTCTGGGACAGATTACTGAATCATTAATCATTCCACACTGGGATAGATTACTGAAACATTAATCATTCTACACTGTGACAGATTACTGAACATAACCATTCTACACTGGGACAGATTACTGAAAAAATTAATCATTCACAATGGGACAGATTACTGAACATTAATCATCTACCCACTGGGACAGATTACGAATCATTAATCATGGACACTGGGACAGATTAACTGAACATAATCTCCATTACTGGGACGATTACTGAAACATAAATCATTCCAACACTTGGGACAGATTATGAACATTAATCATCCACACTGGGACAGACTACTGTAACATTAATCATTCCACACGCGATAGATTACATGAAACGTTACTCCATTCCACACTCGGACAGAACTGAAACATTACAAAGTGTACACTGGGACAGATACTGAAACATTATCATTCCACACTGGGACAGCATTGATGAAACATTAGTCATTCCACACTGGGGGACAGATTACGAAACATTAATCATTCCACTTGCGGACAGATTACTGAAACCATTAATATGTCAGACTGGGATAGATTCCTGAAAATTATAATCATTCATAACTTGGAACAGATTACTGAAATTTAATCATTGTACACTGGGCAGATTCTGAACATTAATCATTCTGCACTGGGACAGATTACTGAAAGCTATTAATCATGTGTAGATGGATAGATTCCTGAAACATTAATCATTCTGCACTGGGACAGATTACTGAAACTTTAATCATTGTACACTGGGACAGATTACTGAAACATTAATCATTGTACACTGGGACAGATTACTGAAACATTAATCATTCCACACTGGGACAGATTACTGAAACATTAATCATTGTAGACTGGGATAGATTCCTGAAACATTAATCATTCTGCACTGGGACAGATTACTGAAACTTTAATCATTGTACACTGGGATAGATTACTGAAACATTAATCATTGTACACTGGGACAGATTACTGAAGCATTGATCATTCCACACTGGGATAGATTACAGAAGCATTAATCATTCCACACTGGGACAGATTACTGAAACATTAATGATTCCACACTGCGACAGATTACTGACACATTAATCATTCCACACTGGGATAGATTACTGAAACATTAATCATTCTACACAGGGACAGATTACTGAAACATTAATCATTCTACACAGGGACAGATTACGGAAACATTAATCATTCCACACTGATAGATTACTGAAACATTAATCATTCTACACTGGGACAGATTACTGAAACATTAATCATTCCACACTGGGACACATTGCTGAAACATTAATCATTCTACACTGGGATGGATTACTGAAATATTAATCATTCTGCGCTGGGATAGATTACTGAAACATTAATCATTCTACACTGGGACAGATACTGAAACATTAATCATTCTACACTGGGACACATTACTGAAACTTTAATCATTGTACACTGGGATAGATTACTGAAACATTAATCATTCCACACTGGGACATATTACTGAAATATTAATCATTCCACACTGCGGCAGATTACTGAAGCATTAATCATTCTATACTGGGATAGATTGCTGAACCATTAATCATTGTACACTGGGACAGATTACTGAAACATTAATCATTCCATACTGGGATAGATTACTGAAACAATAAACATTCCACGCTGGGATATATTACTGAAACATTAATCATTCCATACTGGGACAGATTACAGAAACATTAATCATTCTACACTGGGACAGAATACTGAAACATTAATCGTTATACTCTGGGATAGATTACTGAAACATTAATCATTATACACTGGGATAGATTACTGCAACATTTATCATTCTACACTGGGACAGATTACTGAAACATTAATCATTCCACACTGGGATAGATTACAGAAACATTAATCATTCCACACTGGGATAGATTACTGAAACATTAATCATTGTACAGTGGGACAGATTACTGAAACATTAATCATTGTACAGTGGGACAGATTACTGAAACATTAATCATTCCACACTGGGACAGATTACTGAAATATTAATCATTCTACACTGGGATAGATTACTGAAACATTAATCATTCTACACTGGGATATATTACTGAAACATTAATCATTCCACACTGGGATAGATTACAGAAACATTAATCATTCCACGCTGGGACAGATTACTGAAACATTAATGATTCCACACTGGGACACATTACCGAAACATTAATCATTGTACACTGGGACAGATTACTGAAACATTAATCATTCCACACTGGGATAGATTACAGAAACATTAATCATTCCACACTGGGACAGATAACTAAAACATTAATGATTCCACACTGATAGATTACTGAAACATTAATCATTCTACAATGGGACAGATTACTGAAACATTAATCATTCTACACTGGGATAGATTACTGAAACATTAATCATTCCACACTGGGACACATTACTGAAACATTAATCATTCTACACAGGGACACTTTACTGAAACATTAATCATTCTACACTGGGACAGATTACTGAAACATTTATCATTCCACACTGATAGATTACTGAAACATTAATCATTCTACAATGGGCAGATTACTGAAATATTAATCATTCCACACTGGGATAGATTACTGAAACATTAATCATTCCATACTGGGACACATTACTGAAAGATTAATCATTCTACACTGGGACAGAATACTGAAACATTAAGCATTCTACACTCGGACACATTACTGAAACGTTAATCATAGAACATAGAACATAGAACATTACAGCGCAGTACAGGCCCTTAATCATTCCACACTGGGAAAGATTACTGAAATGTTAATCATTCCACACTGGGACAGATTACAGAAACGTTAATCATTCCACACTGGGAAAGATTACTGAAATGTTAATCATTCCACACTGGGACAGATTACTGAAACATTAATCATTGTAGACTGGGACAGATTACTGAAAAATTAATCATTCTACACTGGGACAGATTACTGAAACTTTAATCATTGTACACTGGGATAGTTTACTGAAACGTTAATCATTCCACACTGGGATAGATTACTGAAATATTAATCATTCCACACTGGGACACATTACTGAAACATTAATCATGCTACACTGGGATAGATTACTGAAACATTAATCATTATACACTGGGATAGATTACGGCAACATTAATCATTGTACACTGGGACAGAATACTGAAACATTAATGATTGTACACTAGGACAGATTACTGAAACATTAATCATTGTACACTGGGGCAGATTACTGAAACGTTAATCATTCCACACTGGGACAGATTACAGAAACGTTAATCATTCCACACCGGGACAGATTACTGAAACGTTAATCATTCCACACTGGGACAGATTGCTGAAACGTTAATCATTCCACACTGGGACAGATTACTGAAACTTTAATCATTCCACACTGGGACAGATTACTGAAACGTTAATCATTCCACACTGGGACAGATTGCTGAAACGTTAATCATTCCACACTGGGGCAGATTACTGAAACATTAATCATTCCACTCTGGGATAGATTACTGAAACATTAATCATTATACACTGGGATAGATTACTGCAACATTAATCATTGTACACTGAGATAGATTACTGAAACGTTAATCATTCCACACTAGGACAGATTACTGAAACATTAATCATTGTACACTGGGACAGATTACTGAAACATTAATCATTCCACACTGGGACAGATTACTGTAACATTAATCATTCCACACTGCGATAGATTACTGAAACGTTAATCATTCCACACTAGGACAGATTACTGAAACATTAATCATTGTACACTGGGACAGATTACTGAAACATTAATCATTCCACACTGGGATAGATTCCTGAAACATTAATCATTCCACACTGGGACAGATTACTGAAACATTAATCATTCTACACTGGGACAGATTACTGAAACATTAATCATTCCACACTGGGACAAATTACTGAAACATTAATCATTCCACACTGGGACAGATTGCTGAAACATTAATCATTCTACACTGGGACAGATTACTGAAACATTAATCATTCTACAGTGGGACAGATTGCTGAAACATTAATCATTCTACACTGGGACAGATTACTGAAACATTAATCGTTCTACACTGGGACAGATTACTGAAACATTAATCATTCCACACTGGGACTGATTGCTGAAACATTAATCGTTCTACACTGGGATAGATTACTGAAACATTAATCATTCCACACTGGGATAGATTAGTGAAACATTCATCATTCTACACTGGGATAGATTACTGAAACATTAATCATTGTACACTGGGACAGATTACTGAAACATTAATCATTCCACACTGGGGCAGATTACTGAAACATTAATCATTCCACAGGGGGACAGATTACTGAAACATTAATCATTCCACACTGGGGCAGATTACTGAAACATTAATCATTCCACACTGGGGCAGATTACTGAAACATTAATCATTCCACACTGGGGCAGATTACTGAAACATTAATCGTTCCACGCTGGGATAGATTACTGAAACATTAATCATTCCACACTGGGATAGATTACTGAAACATTAATCATTCTACACTGGGATAGATTACTGAAACATTAATCATTCCACACCGGGACACATTAGTGAAACATTAATCATTCCACACTGGGACACATTAGTGAAACATTAATCATTCCACACTGGGATAGATTACTGAAACATTAATCATTCCACACTGGGACAGATTACTGAAACATTAATCATTCTACACTGGGACAGATTACTGAAACATTAATCATTCCACACAGGGACAGATTGCTGAAACATTAATCGTTCTACACTGGGATAGATTACTGAAACATTAATCATTTTACACTGGTACAGATTACTGAAACATTAATCATTCCACACGGGAAACATTACTGAAACATTAATCATTCCACACTGGGACAGATTACTGAAACATTAATCATTCTACACTGGGACAGATTACTGAAACATTAATCATTCCACACTGGGATAGATTACTGAAACATTAATCATTCCACACTGGGACACATTACTGAAACATTAATCATTCCACAGGGGGACAGATTACTGAAACATTAATCGTTCCACACTGGGATAGATTACTGAAACATTATTCATTCCACACTGGGACAGATTACTGAAACATTAATCATTGTACACTGGGATAGATTACTGAAACATTATTCATTCCACACTGGGATAGATTACTGAAACATTATTCATTCCACACTGGGACAGATTACTGAAACATTAATCATTCTACACTGGGATAAATTACTGAAACATTAATCATTCCATACTGGGACAGATTACTGAAACATTAATCATTCTACACTGGGACAGATTACTGATACATTATTCATTCCACACTGGGACAGATTACTGAAACACTAATCATTCTACACTGGGATAAATTACTGAAACATTAATCATTCCATACTGGGACAGATTACTGAAATATTAATCATTCTACACTGGGACAGATTACTGAAACATTAATCATTCTACACTGGGATACATTACTGAAACATTAATCATTCCACACTGGGACAGATTACTGAAACATTAATCATTCTACACTGGGACAGATTACTGAAACATTAACCATTCTACACTGGGACAGATTACTGAAACGTTAATCATTCCACACTGGGACAGATTACTGAAACATTAATCATTCTACACTGGGACGGATTACTGAAACATTAATCATTCCACAATGGGATATATTACTGATACATTAATCATTCCATACTGGGACAGATTACTGAAACATTAATCATTCTACACTGGGACAGATTACTGAAACGTTAATCATTCCACACTGGGACAGATTACTGAAACATTAATCATTCTACACTGGGACAGATTACTGAAACATTAATCATTCTACACTGGTACAGATTACTGAAACGTTAATCATTCCACACTGGGAGAGATTACTGAAACATTAGTCATTGTATACTGGGATAGATTACTGAAACATTAATCATTCCACACTGGGATAGATTACTAAAACATTAATCATTATACACTGGGATAGATTACTGCAACATTAATCATTCTACACTGGGACAGATTACTGAAACATTAATCATTGTATACTGGGATAGATTACTGAAACATTAATCATTCCACACTGGGAGAGATTACTGAAACATTAGTCATTGTATACTGGGATAGATTACTGAAACATTAATCATTATACACTGGGATAGATTACTGCAACATTAATCATTGTACACTGGGATAGATTACTAAAACATTAATCATTGTACACTGGGACAGATTACTGAAACATTAATCATTCCACACTGGGATAGATTACTGAAACGTTAATCATTCCACACTGGGACAGGTTGCTGAAACGTTAATCATTCCACATTGGGACAGATTACTGAAACATTAATCATTCCACACTGGGATAGATTATTGAAACATTAATCATCCCACACTGCCCATGGTTCGGGACAGGGTGGGGGTGCTGCCGTGGCACTCACCAAATCAGCAACTTCCTTCCAGACTATATTTCCATCACAGCCCCTGAGTCAGCGTCCTGGTGGGGAGGGAAGACAGTGTCCTGCCTCATCTCTGCTGCATCCAGCAGCCTCCCAAGGTCGCCCTCAATAATGGAGGGTTGGGGGCGGGGGGGGGTAGCTGGGTGTGTAGGACATTTTGTTCAGAATGCCTGTCCATCCATCCTTGAGTTTTTCATCGACCTGCTTCTTTCTCGGGCAGATCAGCTGCAGGCAGAGTGTTCCAGGAAGGTCCATGCTCTTTGCTTGTTAGCATTGAGGGGAAGGCAAGTGAGTATCCGCTGGCGTGCTGATGGGGAGGGTCAGTGCCTCAGTGACTGGGGGGAGGGAGGTGTCACACGCCATTGGAGGAGGTGGGACCCTTGTGAGGGCGGGTTTGGGTTGGGGTGGCTAGATCACTCCACCCGAGATCAGCGGTGGAGGGGGAAGGGAATTCCACTGCCACTCTGCCTGAAATGGGGGAGGGGGATGAGGGGCCAATGCTTCAGATCAGTGGGGGTGGGTGAGGCAGGCTGTCACTCTGCCTGAGATCAATGTGGGGGGAAGCATTGCCATTCTGCCTGAGATTGCAGGGCATTCTGAGTGGTAGGGGTCGATCAGTAATTTTGTGGGGCAATGTCTGTGGGGGCCAGGGGAGGCATTATCCCTGTCTGGGAGGGATGTGGCAGGGGAGTCACATTCTATCATTTATTTGTCTGCGTACGCACAATTGGAGGCGCCCATTCGAGCTGCAAGATTTCAGGCCCGTTGATCCCCACCCACAGACATGTGCAGTGCGATTTAGAATCGCTGATATTTTTGTAAGGAGGGTGCGTATGCGGGCACCTGAGAACAGGTCTAAAAGTCAGATCTGAAACACCCCCAAAGTTTCAAATCTGCCCAGCACTTAGAATGAAAATGGTAAAATTGGGCCCTGGGGGAAGGTCAGGGAGGGGTGGGAGGGGGAGAGAGAGTCCTGTGGGATTTACGATTGGGTGTGAGGGGGTGTGGAATTAAACATTGGCTGGGAAGCGGGGATAGTGGATGTGAATTGGACTCTGGGTGTGGCGGGCATGTGGTGGATGTGGAATTGGACATTGGGTGTGGATATATCCCCACCTGATAAATGGGAAAATTGATTTGTTATGTCTTAGAAGCTACAGTAACTGATTGATATCTTGGCTGAGCTGATGATTTGGAAACCAGGCAAGATTTACAGCAAACGGTCAATTGCACAGTCAGCCAAGTCTATTTATTCAGCAAATAACGTTTATTTAAACAGCGCACTACCTCAAACTGGAGGTTTCATTTCAGTCGTCTCGATGAATAATTCAAACTGCTGAAGTTCTCCCAGAATGGTCAAGTCTCCAAAGAAATGCAGAACCTGTCAGGAGGAGGGCGGATCGCTCCACCCGAGATCCGTGGTGGAGGGGAAAGGGAGATCCGTCTGTCACTCTGCCTGATATCGGGGAGGGGGGGAAGTGAGGGGGGGTTCTTTGGTAAGTTGCTTTTAAGTATGCGGGGATTTCCTGGTCTGAAACTTATCAAGGTGTTATATGTCACTGTTGTCCCCAACAGAAGTTTTACAGCACATTTGGAGCCAGTGTTCCTTGTATGAGCATTGGAATGTAAGCAGTAAGGCCTAACTGTGATGGGATCTGGAGCATCCAGAACCTCTGTATTAACTCTATTTAATTGGCCAAATGCAATGAGGTTTCTGACCATTCATTTGCCAGTTCCCAAAGAACTTTTGCAGTATATAAATGCTAACACAAGGCTCGTGGGCAGTGTGAAGAACTCGGGGAACAAGCTCACAGGAAGAAGACAACATCTGAGAAGATGAAAGATGATATTTATACAGCAAAATCCTGAGCAGGTGCAAGTGGAAATCAACCTTCAGTTAAGTAACAGGTAATTATTCTTTGATTTATGCATTTCAAGAATGCATAAATCAAATAAGATCTTACTATTGTCTTAAGTAGCTACAAAATAGGGTTTAAGTATCTAAAGATGATTATCTTTATTGACTAGTAGTAGTTAAAACAGACACTTTTGTTTTGGTTCTGCTACAGACCTTTCTTTTTGCATTTAGGTGCTCGTGATATCTCTGAGTTGAGTCTCCGGGTATTTCACTGGCCCACAGTGTGATTCCCACCTTGGTATATGTGACTCCCATCACCATCAAAGGCATTAGGTACGTCAGTACGATCACCACAAGCTGGTACCTGGAAATACACAATCATCAATTGTGAATGTTTTAGAGATTCCAAAAGGGTTTTGAAAAATTGGAGCTAAAAGTAAGTGACTTAATTGGAGATTGTGTCTAAGTTCCTGGGATAGATAAGAAATTAGGCAAACAGTAGGAATCACAAGACCAAAAGGTACATAACCAATTTGCTGCTTTGTTCTAGAACATAGAACATAGAACATAGAACATAGAACAATACAGCACAGAACAGGCCCTTCGGCCTTCGATGTTGTGCCGACCAAAATAAAAGCAATGCCCCTCCAAACTAAACCATTCCCTTCTCTTCCATATACTTATCAATTAACCTCTTAAACGCCACCAAACTTGGCGCATCTACAACTGCTGCAGGCAGGGCATTCCACTCCCGAATCACTCTTTGAGTAAAGAACTTACCTCTGATATCCATCCTATAACTATCACCCCTTAATTTAAAGCTGTGTCCCCTCGTGCTAGCTTTCTCCATCCTAGGAAAAGGCTATCACTGTCCACCCTATCTAAACCTCTAATCATCTTATATGTTTCGATAAGGTCCCCTCTTAGCCTCCTCCTTTCTAACGAAACAACCTCAAATCCCTCAGCCTCTCTTCATAAGACCTGCCCTCCATACCAGGCAACATCCTGGTAAACCTCCTCTGTACCCTCTCCATGCCTCCACATCTTTCTTATAATGTGGGGACCAGAACTGCACACAATACTCCAAGTGCGGCCGCACTAGAGTTTTGTACAGTTGCAACATGATGCTGCGGCTCCTAAATTCAATCCACCTACCAATAAAAGCTAAGACTCCATATGCCTTCTTAACAACTTTATCCACTTGACTGCCTACTTTCAGGGATCTATTGACCAATACACCAAGATCCTTCTGTTCCTCAACACTATTAAGAGCCCTACCATTAGCCCTATACTCTACACATTTATTGTACCTGCCAAAGTGCATTACCTCACACTTTTCCACATTAAACTCCATTTGCCACCTCTCGGCCCAGCTCTGCAACTTGTCCAAGTCCCTCTGCAAACTATAACACCCTCTTCACTATCTACCACTCCACCGACTTTAGTGTCATCTGCAAATTTACTGATCCATCCCTCAATACCCTCATCCAGATCATTTATAAAAATTACAACCAGCAGGGGCCCCAAAACAGACCCCTGAGGCACACCACTCGTCACCGAACTCCACGATGAAAATCTCCCATCAACCACCACCCTCTGTCTTCTATCTGCCAGCCAATTTCTAATCCAATTAGCTAAATCACCCTCTATTCCCCACATCTGCATTTTCTGTAGAAGTCTTCCATTGGCCACCTTATCAAAAGCCTTACTAAAGTCCATATATACTACATCAACCGCCTTACCCCCATCCACCTCTCTGGTCACTTTCTCAAAAAACTCAATGAGGTTAGTAAGGCATGACCTACCCTTCACGAAACCATGCTGCCTATCCCCAATCAATTCCTTTCTCTCTAAATAACTATAAATCCTATCCCTAATAATTCTCTCCAATACCTTGCCACAACAGAAGTAAGACTCACTGGCCTATAATTCCCTGGAAGGTCTCTCTTCCCCTTCTTAAACAATGGGACCACATTCGCTATCCTCCAGTCCTCCGGAACCACACCCGTAACCAACGAGGAACTGAAGATCAGAGCCAGAGGCTCTGCAATCTCCTCTCTTGCCTCCCAGAGAATCCTAGGGTAAATCCCGTCCGGCCCAGGGGACTATCCAACTTCAAACCCTTCAGAATATCTAGCACATCCTCCTTATCTACTTCGATACCTTCCAGTTTGCTACCCTGTACCTCAGTGTTCTCCATAACTACATTTACATCACCCTGCGTGAATACCGAAGAAAAATATTTATTCAGTGCCTCTCCAATCTCTTCAGGCTCCACGCACAACTTCCCACTGCTGTCTATGACTGGCCCTAATCTTGCCCTAACCAATCTTGTATTCTTAACATATCGAAAGAAAGCTTTAGGATTCTCCTTAATCCTATCAGCCAACCTCTTCTCGTGTCCCCTCTTAGCTCTCCTCAATTCACTTTTTACCTCCTTCCTGGCTAATCTATAGCTATCCATTGCACTATCTGAGCCTTCAATCCTCATCCTGACATAAGCCTCCTTTTTCCTTTTAACCAGCAAATTAACTTTTTTCGTACACCAAGGTTCCCTTACTCGACCATTTCCTCCCTGCCTGACAGGGACATACTTATCAAGGACCCGCAGCAGCTGCTCCTTGAATAAACTCCACATTCCAGATGTTCCCAGTCCCTGTAGTTCCCTAGTCCAATCTACGCACCCTAATTCTCTCCTGATGGCCTCATAATTACCCTTCCCCCGGCTATAACTACTGCCCCCAGCCTCACGCCTATCCTATTCTGTGGAGAACCACTTTGCCCTCCATTTAGAAATCTAGAAGCAGGAGTAGGCCATTTGACCCTTTGAGCCTGCTCCGCCATTCATTTTGTTCGTGCATGATCTTTCAAATTCAATATCCTGATCCCCGTTCCTCTCATATCCCTTGATCCCCCAAGACCTATATCTGATTCCTCCTCAAAATCAGACAACGTTTTGGCCTCAACTACAATCCGAGGGAATGAATTCCACACATTCGTCACTCTCTGGGTGAAGAAATTTCTTCTCACCTCAGTTCTAAAAGGTTTAGCCCTTACCTACAAAGCAGAACCCCTAGTTCTGGATACCATTGGGAAATTCTTTCCGAATCTACCCCTGATAAAATTTTATAAGTTTCTATGAGATCCCCTCTCACTCTTCTAAACTCCAGTGAATACAATTGTAACCGACTTAGTCTCTCCTCATATGACAGGTGTACCATTCCAGGAATCAGCCTGGTAAACCTTCACTGCAGCAAGGACATCCTTCCTCGGATAACGGAACCAAAACTGCATGCAATACTCCAGGTATGACCTCACCAACGCTCTGTACAATTGCAGCAAAACATCCCTATCCCTGTACTCAAATCCTCTGACTATGAAAGCCAACGTACCATTTGCCTTCTTTACTGCCTGCTGTACCTGCACGCTTACTTCCAGCGACTGATGCACGAGAGCTCCAAGGTCTTGGTGATTTGATACGGTTTATTGTCAAGTGTATTAGTAAACAATGAAAAGTATTGTTTCTTGCATGCTATATAGACAAAGCGTACTGTTCATAGAGATGGAAACGAGAGAGTGCAGAATGTAGTATTACAACCATAGTTAGGGTAGAAAGAAAAATGCAAGCTTGGTCCATTCAAAAGTCTGGTGGTAGTAGGGAAGAAGCTGTTCTTGAATCGGTTGGAACGTGACCTCAGACTTTTGTATCTTTTTCCCAATGGAAAAAGGTGGAAGAGAGAATGTCCAAGGTGTGTGGGGTTCTTAGTTATGTTGGCTACTTTGCTGAGGCAATGAGAATTATAGACAGTAAATGGATGGGAGATTGATTTGCGTGATGGATTGGAGTACATTCACAACTTTTGTAATTGCTTGCTATCTTGGGGCAGAGCAGTAGCCACACCAAGCTGTGATACAACCAGAAAGAATGCTTTCTATGGTGCATCTGTAAAAGTTGGTGAGAATCATAGCTGACATGCCAAATTTCCTTAGTCTTCTGAGAAAGTAGAGGCGTTGCTGGGCTTTCTGAACTATAGTGTCAGCATGGAGGGACCAGGACAGGTTGTTGGTGATCTGAACACCTGAAGTTCTTGACCATTTCTACTTTGTCCCCATTGATGTAGACAGGGGCATGTTTTCCTTTACGCTTCCTGAAGTCGATGATAATCTCCTTCATTTTGTTGACATTGAGGGAGAGATTATTGTTGCCGCACCAGCAGTTCACCTGATTCTCTATCTCATTCCTGTACTCTGTCTCGTCATTGTTTAAGATATGACCCACTAAGTGTTGTCTTCAGCAAACTTGAAAATGGTGTTGGAGGGGAATTTGGCCACACAGTCATAGGGTATAAGGAGTATAGTAGGGGGCTGAGAACACAGCCTTGTGGGGCACCAGTGTTGAGAATGATCATGGAGGATGTGTTGCCTATCCTTACTGATTGTGATCTATGGGTTAGCAGTTCAGAATCCAGTCACAAAGGGAGCTGAATCCCAGGCTATGGGATTTAGTTTTATGGTGTTGAAGGCTGAGTTGTAGTCAGTAAATAGGAGTCTGACATAGGTATCTTTGTTATTTATATATTTCAGAGTTGAATGCAGGGCTAGGGAGATGGCATCTGCTGTGGGCCTGTTGGGGTAGTAGGTGAAATGTAGTGGATTCAGGCAATCAGGAGGCTGGAATTGATTTGTGCTGTGATTAACCTTTCGGAGAACTTCATAATGATGGATATCGGAGCCACTGGATAATAGTCATGCTGCCTGGTTTTTCTCTGGTTCAGGGATGATAAGGAAGAGATAGCGACCTGAGATTGTTGTATCCACCTCTTTCAATTTACACCCATTCAAATAATAATCTGTCTTCCTATTATTGCTACTAAAGTGGATAATCTCACATTTATCCACATTATCCTGCATCTGCCATGCACATGCTCATACACTCAGCAGATGCCATCTCCCTAGCCCTGCATTCAACCCTGAAATACATAAATAACAAAGATACCTATGTCAGACTCCTATTTACTGACGACAACTCAGCCTTCAACACCATTTTTTCATTGAAACTTATCTCCAAACTCTATGGCCTGGGATTCAGCTCCCTTTGTGACTGGATTCTGAACTGCTAACCCATTTGGAGACCTTATTGAAACATATAAGATGATTAGAGGTTTAGATAGGGTGGACAGTGATAGCCTTTTTCCTAGGATGGAGAAAGCTAGCACGAGGGGACACAGCTTTAAATTAAGGGGTGATAGTTATAGGACGGATATCAGAGGTAGGTTCTTTACCCAAAGGGTGGTTAGGGAGTGGAATGCCCTGCCTGCGGCAGTTGTAGATGCGCCAAGTTTGGTGGCGTTTAAGAGGTTAGTTGATAAGTTTATGGAAGAGAAGGGAATGGTTTAGTTTGGAGGGTCATTGCTTTTTTCATAATTGGTCGGCGCAACATCGAAGGCCGAAGGGCCTGTTCTGCGCTGTAATGTTCCATGTTCTATAGATCACAATCAGTAAGGATAGGCAACACATCCTCCATGATCATTCTCATCACTGATGCCCCACAAGGCTGAGTTCTCAATCCCCTACTATACTCCTTATACACCTATGACTGTGTGGCCAAATCACACTGAAGCATCTCTGCTCTCCTCAAGCTCATCTTCTTTCCCAGCCGTACCTTCTGTAAATCTGGAGATTCCTATACATTCAGTTCTCTCTTCCAAATCATTAATATATAATGTGAACAGTTGGGGTCCCATCACAGATCCCTGTGGAATCCCAGTAATCACTGACTGCCAATCAGAAAAAGACCCTTCATTTCCTTTCTGCTAACCAGCTTTCCATCCATCTCAAGACATTATCTACAATCCCATGTGCTTTAACTTTACATAGTAGTTGGTTATGTGAGACCTTGTCAAAAGCCTTCTGAAAGTCTAAATAAATCCCATCCACTGGTTCACTTCGGTCAATTCTACTAGTTACATTCTCAAAAAAACAATAGATTCATCAGTCTGATTTCCCTTTTGTAAATCGATGCTGACTGTGTCTGATTATCCAACTGCCTTCCAAATGCTGAGTTATGAAATCCTTGAGAATGGACTCTAACAACTTCCCCAGTCCCGATGTCAGGTTCACTGATTTACAGTTCCCTATTTTCTCTCTATCTCCCTTTTTGAATGGCAGGCTCACATTAGTTACCCTCCAATCTGTAGGAACTATTCTAGGGTCCAAAGAATTTTTGAAAATAACCACCAATGGATCTACTATTCCCAGGGCCACTTCTTGAAGCACCTGGGATGAAGATTATCAGGACCAGGAGATTTCTCCATCCTCAATCCCATCAATTTCAACAAAGAACAACAAAGAACAAAACAGCACGGGAAACAGGCCCTTCGGCCCAACGAGCCCGTGCCGTCATCCCGATGTTCCCACCTGTACCCGTGATCCCTGTCTATGTTTATAGATCTATGGATTAAAAACCAAATTTGAGACAATTTAGGGAGAATTTGTTTTGCCAATTAGCCTAAGAGCACATCTTTGGGATGTGGGAGGAAACCGGAGCACCCGGAGAAAACCCACGCAAGCACGGGGAGAATGCGCAAACTCCCACAGACACAGGCCCAAATCCATGTATCTGCACAGCATAGCGATAGTCACTGAGCTGTCGTGTTGCCCATCAAATGGTCCAGGTCAAGCGTACACTAACGACATGAAGCAGGAGGATAGTAGGTTAGACAACAAGGTGGACCAAAGCATCTGTAGGATAAAAACAAGTACATCAATATCATCATCTATTTACACACTTCCCAGGGACTCTCAAGGCTCATGATTCCTATTTTAAATCAGTTTTCTATACCCCTCCATTCCCATTCTGTTCATGTGCCCATCTAAGTATTTCTTAAATAACTCCAGAGTACCTGCCTCCACCACTTTACTTGGCAGCGCATTCCATACCCCCACCACCCTCTGTGTGAAAAAACTCCCTCTAGCATCCAAATTATACCTTACCCCCCTCACCCTAAGCCCGTGACCCCTCGTGCTATTCAAGTCCATCCTAGGAAAAAGCTTAACCCTGTTTACTCTATCTATACCCCTCATAATCTTGTACACCTCTATCAGATCTCCTCTAAGTCTACGTCTTTCTAAGGAAAACAGTCCCAATTTGCCTAACCTCTCCTCGTAACTCAGACCTTCCATACCAGGCAGCATCCTGGTAAACCTCCTCTGCACTCTCTCCAGAGTCTCCACGTCCTTCGGGTAGTAATTTCCCCAAAACCATTTCTCTACTAATGCTGATTTCCTTCAACTCTTCACGAAAACGTGTTTCTCTCAGCACTTCTGGTACATTATTCATATCTTCCTTTGTGAAAACTGAAGCAAAATACAAATTTAATTCTCAGCCATTTCTTTATTCCTCGTTACGAATTCTCCTGTTTCTGACTGTAAGGGGCCTACATTCATTTTTGTCAATCTTTTCTTCTTTACATAGCTTTAGAAATTTTTAGTCATTCTATATGTTCCCTGCTGATTTACTTTCATATTTCAGCTTTCCCTTGGTAATTAATCCTTTGGTCTTCCTTGCTAAATTTTAAACTGCTCCCAATCCTCAGGCCTATTTTTTTCAGAGCTTTTTCACCCTCCCCAAAGCTTTCACTCCATTTTCTGGTCATACTGCAGAGCAGAGACCTTGCAAACAGTCTCAAAATGGAGAGAATGTTTCCAATCTCACTGCAAAACATGTCCAAACACAATGCACAGCGGCTTCACTAAATACTTCCATAAAGTAAATCAGAAACACCTCCTCTGCAATTCACTTTCTGGTCTTTAAAAAACATTAAACTAGTCCAGTTTATGTTGACGGGTTCAGTTGTGGGTGCCTTTGTTGAGATCTTTAAAGTGATTTGATAATGATATTATTGAGTCCGTGTGTGTGCCCAGACCATTATAAAACCACTGGAACAGATGTCTAACATTGTAGTAGGACCTATTCTGAAATGTCCAGCACACGCTTTGTTGTATTCCAGAGAATACAACACTACTGCAGGAGGTCCATTGTTAACTTGTCGGACTACACACTTCAATCAGGGGAAATCGAAGTTCTCAGCCGAGGGCTCAATTTCTGTCCCACCACCAAAATGGACCCCATCAGTCTTGCAGCGGACACAGAGGAATTCATCAGGTGAATGAGGCTGCGTGAGTTCTTCCACAAACCCCAAGAGGCCAATAGTGGACTCAATGAGACAGCTAATGAACCAGAACAGCCGACAGAGGGATCCGCAGTGCAGCAACCGAAGAGGAATGAATCCAATTGGACTCCTCCGGAAGGCCGCTGCCCCCGACTGGACATGTATGCCCAAGCCATCAGGAGGTGCGTGAACACCAGATTTATCAACCGCACTTACAAGACAGTCCCGAACATCACCCAAGCACAACGCAAGGCCATCCGTGCTCTCAAGACCAACCGCAACATTGTCATCAAACCAGCAGACAAAGGAGGCGCCACCGTCATACTGAACAGAACGGACTACTGTGAAGAAGTGTACCGACAACTAAACAATGAGAAACACTACAGACAGTTACCAGCAGATCCGACCAAAGAACACACTCGTCAACTCAACACTCTGATCAAAACCTTTGATCCGGACCTTCAGAACACCCTCCGGGCTCTCATTCCACGTACTCCCCGCATTGGAGATCTCTACTGCCTCCCAAAGATACACAAGGCAAACATACCCGGCCGTCCCATCGTATTGGGCAATGGGACCCTGTGTGAGAACCTCTCCGGCTATATCGAGGGCATCCTGAAACCCATCGTACAAAGAACCCCCAGCTTTTGTCTTGACACTATGGACTTCCTACAGAAACTCAGCACACATGGAGCAGTTGAACCAGGGACATTCCTTGTCACAATGGATGTCTCGGTGCTCTACACCAACATCCCCCACGATGATGGTATTGCTGCAACTGCCTCAGTACTCAATGCCAACAACTGCCAGTTTCCGAATGCAATTTTACAACTCATCCGCTTCATCTTGGACCACAATGTCTTCACCTTCAACAATCAGCTTTTCATCCAGACACACGGAACAGCCATGGGGACCAAATTCGCACCTCAGTATGCCAACATCTTCATGCACAGGTTCGAACAAGACTTCTTCACCACACGAGATCTCCAACCAAGGTTATATACTAGATACACTGATGACATCTTTTTCCTTTGGACTCATGGTGAACAATCATTGAAACAACTGTATGATGATATCAACAAGTTCCATCCCACCATCAGACTCACCATGGACTATTCTCCAGAATCAGTTGCATTCTTGGACACACGCATCTCCATCAAGGACGGTCACCTCAGCACCTCACTGTACCGCAAACCGACAGACAACCTCACAATGCTCCACTTCTCCAGCTTCCACCCTAGACACGTTAAAGAAGCCATTCCCTATGGACAAGCCCTCCGTATACACAGAATTTGCTCAGATGAGGAGGATCGTGACAGACACCTCCAGACGCTGAAGGATGCCCTCGTGAGAACAGGATATGGCGCTCGACTCATCAATCGACAGTTCCAACGTGCCACAGCGATAAACCGCACTGACCTCCTCAGAAGACGAACACGGGACACGGTGGACAGAGTACCCTTTGTTGTCCAGTACTTCCCCGGAGCGGAGAAGCTACGACATCTTCTCCGGAGTCTTCAACATGTCATTGATGACGATGAACATCTCGCTAGGGCCATCCCCACCCCCCCACTTCTTGCTTTCAGACAACCGCACAACCTCAAACAGATCATTGTTCGCAGCAAACTACCCAACCTTCAGGAGAACAGTGACCACAATACCACACAACCCTGCCACAGCAACTTCTGCAAGACATGCCGGATCATAGACATGGACGACATCATCAAACGTGAGGATACCATTCACCAGGTACACGGTACATACTCTTGCAACTCGGCCAACGTTACCTACCTAATACGTTGCAAGAAAGGATGTCCCGAAGCATGGTACATTGGGGAGATCATGCAGACACTACAACAGCGGATGAATGAGCATCGCTCAACAATCACCAGGCAAAACAGTTCCCTTCCTGTGGGTGAACACTTCAGCAGTCATGGGCATTCGGCCTCCGACCTGTGGGTAAATGTTCTTCAAGGGGGCCTTCGTGACACACGACAGCGCAGAGTCGCTGAGCAGAGACTGATAGCCAAGTTCCGCACACATGAGGACGGTCTTAACAGGGATCTTGGCTTCATGACACACTATCTGTAACCCCCGTAACTTGCCTGGGTTAGCAAAAAACCTCACTTACTGTGCTGTCTGGAGAAAATACACAATTCTCTAACCAATGCTCAGGATTCCCTTCACACACATTGTTAGCCACTTTAACACTTGAATAGCAGGTTAGATGTAAGGATTCGCATTCTAATCAGCAATCTGTAACTGTCTGTGTGGATATGAGTGCCTCTGCAGATCAGAACACTGCATTTGTCTGACGAAGGCACATAGCGTCGAAAGCTCGCGGATTTACTATCAAATAAATTGGTTGGATTTAAAATTGGTGTTGTAAAACTTTACTGAGTTTACCCCAGTCCAACGCCGGCATCTCTACATCATGTATTCCAGAGACCCAGGGTGATGCTCTGGAGATCCAGTTGCTGGTTCAACTCTGAGTGTTACTTGGCGAAGTGAGATTTGGAGGTGGGTGAAATGGAGAAAAGGTGAAGCTGACAGACTGTCTGCAGAGCTTGGTCTCACTCTGGGCAGGAGCAGAGTGTAGCAGAACTTCATAAAAACCAAGCGAGAGCAAGAGAACTGATTTGGTAAGTAACAATTACGTAGGTATTTTTTCCCTCTAATTCTTTCAGGGGTGTTAATTTGGAGCAGTCAGTGTTTGAAGTAAAGGTAGATCCCGTGTATAACCAGTACACTAAATTAAAGACTCATTTTAAGGGTATGGCAGGAGGGCTGCTTTTGTGATTGGAAGCCTATAACCAGCCGGAACAGAACCGGGACCCTTACTATTTGTGAATAACATTAACAACTCGGATGTAAATGTGGAAGGTGTAATTAGTAAGTGTGCAGATGATGTAAAATTGGTGGTATTATTGGTAATGTGGAGCTGTAGACTGATATTGATCAGCTGCTATGTTGGATAAAGCTGTAATGACTTTGGAAGCACAACAGGGAAGGAACAGTGTTTATTACGACTGCAAAGCAAAGCCATTACTATGGTGTACACATGCTTATCGCTGTCTGGGATTACAGTTCATCAAGCCCAGTCCTGGACACGCTGATACCTGTTAGCAGGGGAAACTCATACTCAACAAACCCCACAGGAAGATCCATCAGTGATTCCCCATGAGGGTTATCACCAGAGCAATGGCATTTGGAATTGATCCCGACATGTGTGAGCTGATGTATTTTGGGAGGTCTAATAAGGGTAGGATTAACACAATAAATGACAGGTTCCTAATGAGTATTGAGGGACAAAAGAGTCTTGGGGTACAAATTTTACACTCCCGAAGGTTCAGGTAGATAAGGTGGTGAAGAAGATATACGGAATGCCTGCCTTCATTAAACAGCTATAGAATATAGAAACAGGGAGATCTTGGTACAACTTCATAAAACATCAGGTGACAAATGGAATATTGTGTGTAGTTCTAGTCACCATACTTTTGGAAATATGTGATTGCGCTGGAGAGATGCAGAGGAGATTTATCAGGATGTTCATAGAATCATAAAAACCCTACAGACCATTTGGCCCATCAAGTTTGCACCGACCACAATCCCGCCCAAGCCCTAGCTTCTTACCCTACATATTAACCCGCTATTCCCTCTATCCTACGCATCTCAGGACATTAAGGGTAATTTTAGCATAGCCAATCAACCTAACCCGCATTTCTTTGGACTGTGGGAGGAAACCAGAGCACCCAGAGGAAACCCACGCAGACACAAGGAGAATGTGCAAACTCCACACAGACAGTGTCCCGAGTCGGGAATCGAATCCAGGTCTCTGGAGCTGTGAAGCAGCAGTGCTAACCACTGAGCTACTTACGCTATCGCGCCACCCATTTATAAGGCATGTCGCCTGGCCGGGGGGCGGTTGCTGTTTAGGAAGCATTTGGACAAGCATTTAAATTGCCAAGGTGTAGTAGGCTATAGTCCTAGTGCTGGTAAATGGGATGAGTGTAGATTGGTATTTAATGACTGGCCTAATCATTGGTGTCTCTGTGCTGTATGACTTCATGGCTCTGTGAATCCTCTCGTGGCAGATGGTGAAATTTGGATTCAATAAAAATCTGGAATTAAAAGTCTAATGCTGACCAGGTCAGCACGGTGGCACAGTGGTTAGAACTGCTGCCTCACAGCACCAAGGACAAAGGTTCGATTCCCAGCTTGGATCACTGCCTGTGTGGAATCTGCACATTCTCCCTGTGTCTGCATGGGTTTCCTCTGGGTGCTCTGGTTTCTTCCCTCACTCTGAAAGATGTGCTGGTTAGGTGTATTGACCCAAACAGGCACTGGATTGCGGAAACTTGGGGGAATTTCATAGTAACTTAATTGCAGTGTTAATGTAGAACTATGGAAAATGACAGCTCAGAAACAGGCCTTTTGGCCCTTCTTGTCTGTGCCGAACCATTTTTTGCCTAGTCCCACTGACCTGCACTTGAACCATATCCCCCCACATCCCTCTCATCCATGAACCCTTACAAGTTTTTCTTAAATGTTAAAAGTGACCCCACATTTACCACTTTATCCGGCAGCTCATTCCACACTCCCACCACTCTCAAAGTGAAGAATTCCTTCCCCGCCAATATTCCCTTTAAACATTTCCCCCTTCACCCTTAACCCACGCCCTCTGGTTTTTTTTCTCCCCTAGCCTCAGTGGAAAAAGCCTGCTTGCTAGACCTTACTTGTGACTCATAAATAAATAAACTTTAATGACCCATAAAACCATTGTTGTAAAAACCCATCTGGTTCAGTTATACTTTCCAGGGAAGGAAATCTGCTGTCCTTACCTGTTCTGGCCTATGTGTGACTCCAGATCCACACCAATGATTCTCAATATCCATCTAAATGGCCAAGTAAGTCACTCTGTTCAAGGGCAATCAGAGATGGGCAATAAATGCTGGCTCAGCCAATCGCCCCCAGCCCATGAATGAATTTTTAAAAATAGAATGTTGGAGCTAATCCCTCCACAGCATGGGGTACCATCTGAACCATTCGAAAAGAATCTGGAAACATGGCCAGGACTATTTTAGGATCGCAAGCAGCAGCAACACTACAAGGAGGAGGCAGGTTTCACGATCTCTTTTTCTCTTAAACACAAGATTCCTGTACAAATGTGCTCCTCTACGGATGTAAGTTGGAAAGAGACAAGATGCTTAAAAAGGGATATTACTGCAGAGTTCTTAGATTGAATCTATTTATTATATTTGATAGACTTGTGATGCTAATATGCCTTTAAGAAATGCATTTTTTGATCATGCTCTCTGCAGGTTTTGTTTGTTCTGTAGGCCTTTTGTTATTGGCACCAGACTGCCTGGTTACATGTCCTTTTATTGCTACTTAAATGGTTTAAATGGGGTTTTGTTTATTTTTAATCTGGGCCTAATGCACTCCCTGGGACTTTATGACCCTGTATGAATTGTTATGGGAAAATTGATTGACAGGTCCAATGGAAAGTTTTTTTCTTCCCCCAAGAGTTCTTTATTTTCAATTTTGGCTGCTGTTTTAGTTAGAAGGTGTTTGGACTTTGGGGCAATATTTCTGTGCCTCTCTCCCTGGTATTAGAGATTCTGCTAAATTGGAAGAAGTTTTTTTGGCCTTTCTCTGGATTGTTGTTAGTGGCCTGCTAGCTAATAACTAGAGACAAAGATTGCCTTTGTCCCCTGCAGTGGTTTGCTGGTTAAAAGCCAGAAGCCAGTAGTGGCACTATCTCTATCTTGAGGTCTTCTGGAAGTTACAAGGTTGGGAAGTCAGAGTTTCAATTCTCCAACCCAAGGACTAAGTTCCAAAATCACTTAAGCATTCTTATTTTCTGTGCTAAATCTGAGACAGGTGTATGTTCAGAACGAGTTTTGTTGTATAGGAACAATGCATTTAGTTGTTAGAGTTTATACAATATCATTTTTTTTTCTGTTTGTAATCAGTAAAAGTTATTATTAATTTTCTCTCTCTGTTAACTATATTCTTGAATAAACCTTGTTTGATAAAAGCTCCTAGTAGATCATTCGAATCATACCTGAAGTGAAATAGCTCGTGCTTACCCTAGCCAAGTTCAAATTCCAAACCTATGGTCTAGGCTAATTTCATCAGATACCATGGAGTTTCTAATCTGGATTATAACAGACTATAATCACAAACTAAACTAGAAAAGTACAACAGGTCTCTCTTTAGATCTGTCAGTCCTGAAAATGCCTATAAAATCAAAAGCGGGGAAGTTACAGCCGTTCTCACCGGCGGGGTTTTCTCATCCTGTCACACTGAACGGAGATTTGGCCGGGGGACAAATTCTCCAACTTCCCTTCAGCAAGTGTGAACAGCCAATGAGATCATGCCCAGTCTTGGCTGAAGGATTCTCATATAAAAATATAAATTATTACAATCAAGATGGCCTTCATAAGTCTTTTTATTGCATTTAGTGAAGTCTGTGCTTTGTTATTACCAAGTTCTATTTGTCCTTGCAGTCAATGCACCATAATGAGGTGTGAGTTTGTGAATATGAACAGATGTTTCAGTCTGAGTTAAATGGAGCATGGCAGGCACTATAACAGCAACTTTGAAATTGGTATTATCGCTGTTAGAGCAATATATAGAGTACAGAACAAATATTAGGCAACAAATAAGGATAAATGGTTTCCAGTGAAAGAAAGATCAGTAACTAGAGAACACAGATTTAATGTAATTGATAAAAGAACCAGAGGGTGGTGTTAGCACTGCCAGCTTGGCATAATGCCCTTTACACTCACCCCCCCGGAGGGATCCCCACAGCACATTCATATCTCAGTGAACCTGTCACAAACCTCACCAACATAAAGTCACATTGGCTCAATGCCCGGTGGGTCATCATATTGAAATGCATTTAAATAAATTCATGCCCATGACTCTTGGCTTTGAACCCGGGCCAGAAACCTCGGCAATCAAGAGTTTCAGATCCATTATTCCAGCGAGACCACCACTCAAATCTTGTAAGGCAGGAACAGGACCTCCAGCCCACCAAAGCTGCATCAACAGTTGACACTTTCTCAACTAAAAAGGTTTTTGCTACTATACTGTCTCTATCCCTCTATTCCCTGCCTAAGAATAAGGAAAATTACAGCACTTCAGCCCTTCAAACCTGCACAGACCATACTGCCTGACTTAACTAAAACCCCCTTTCCTACAGGGGACCGTATCCCTCTATTCCCACCCTATTCATGCATTTGTCAAGCTGCCCCTTAAAAATCATTATTGTATCTGCTTCCACTATCTCACCCAGCAATGAATTTCAGGCACCCACCCTCTGTGTAAAAAATCTGCCTCGTACATCTCCTTTAAACAAAGAACAAAGAACAAAACAGCACGGGAAACAGGCCCTTCGGCCCAACAAGCCCGCGCCACCACCCCGATGTTCCCACCTCTACCCACAATCCATAGAACATAGAACATAGAACATAGAACATTACAGCACAGAACAGGCCCTTCAGCCTTCGATGTTGTGCCAACCAAAATAAAAAGCAATGCCCCTCCAAACTGGAGGGATCCAAACATGGATCCCTGTCCATGTTTATAGAACTTTGCCCCTTGCACCTGAAATGCGTAATTGATTCTTCCACCCTGGGAGAAAGCTTCTGACTATCCACTCTGTCCACGCCTCTCATAATCTTGTAGACTTCTATCAGGTCTCCCCTCAACCTCCGTCATTCCAGTGAGAGCATATCAACTTTCTCCAAGCTCTCTTCATAACTAATGCTTTCCATATGGCACGGTAGCACAGTGGGTTAGCACTGCTGTTTCACAATTCCAGGGTCCTGGGTTCAGTTCCAGGCTCGGGTCAGTGTGGAGTTTGCATATTCTCCTCGTGTCTGCGTGGGTTTCCTCTCACAGTCAGAAGATGTGCAGTTAGGTTGATTGGCCACGCTAAGAAATTGCTCCTTAGTGTCCAGGGATGGATTAGTGGGTAGAATATGTAGGGAGATGGGGGTAGGGCCTGGTTGGGATTGTGTTCGGTGCAGACTCAATGGGCCGAATCATCTCGTTCTGCACTGTAGGGTTCTATAATTCTATGATTCATACCATGCAACATGCTGGTAAATCTTTTCCATATCCTCTCTAAAACCTCCACATCCTTCGACCTAACTAAAGTTATATAAAGCTGCAACTTGACTTGCCCATTTTTAAACTCAATGCCCCAGCTGTTTGCCTTCTTGATTACTTTCTCCACCTGTGACACCACTTTCAGTAACCTGTGTATCTGTACATTCAGATCCCTCTGCCTATCAATATTCTTAAGGGTTCTGCCATTTACTGTATATTTCCTATCTGTATTAGACCTTCCAAAAATGCATTACCTCACATTTGCCCGGATTAAACTCCATCTGCCATCTCTCCGCCCAAGTCTCCAACTGATCTATATCCTGCTGCGTCCTCTGATAATCCTCATCACTATCTGCAAATCCACCAACCTTTGTGTCATCCGCAAACTCACTAATCAGACCAATTACATTTTCTCCAAATCATTTATGTATGTTGCAAACATCTATTCATCTATTTGTCAAGATGCTTCATAAATGTTGCTATTGTATCTGCTTCTACCACCTGCAATGCAATTCATTCACCTATCACCTTCTGTGTAAAAAAAAAACTTGCCTCTCATATCTCCTTAAAATTTTCCCCCTTTTACCTTAAAGCTATGTCCCCTGGTAATTGACATTTCTATCCTGGGAAGAAAGATTCCGACTATCCATTCTTTCTACACCTCTCATAATTTTGTAAATTTCTATCAGGTCGCCCCTCAGCCTGCGACATTCAAGTGAAAAGAAACCAAATTTGTCCACTCTGTCCTTATAGTTACCACCCTCCAGGCAATATTTGATAGTCTTTTCTGTACCCTCTCCAAACTCTCCACCTCTTTCTGGTAGTTTGGTGACCAGAACCTTATGCAATATTCCAGATGTGGTCTATATGGCTGAAACATGACTTGCTAATTTTTATACTCTATGGCCCAACTGATGAAGGCAAGGCTGCCGTACGCCTTCTCGATTACTTTACCCACTTGCGATGCCCATCCCTCGTTGCCCCTCAAGAAGGTGGTGGTGAGCTGCCTTCTTGAATTGCTGCAGTCTATGTGCCATGGGTTGACCCACAGTGCCTTTAGGGAGGGAATTCTAGGATTTTGATCCAGCAACTGCGAAGGAACAGTGATACATTTCCAAGTCAGGGTGGTGAATGGCTTGAAGGGGAACTTGCAGGTGGTGATGTTTCCATTTATCTGCTGCCCTTGTCCTTCTAAATGGAAGTGGTCATGGATTTGGAAGATGTTGTCTAAGGATCTTTTGATGAATTGCTGCAATGCATCTTGTAGATGGTGCACACTGCTGTTACTGAGCACTGGAAGAGAGATTGAATGTTTGTAGACGTGATTCCAATCAAGCAGGCTGCTTTGACCTGGATAGCGTCAAGGTTCTTGAGTGTTGTTGGAGTTGCACCCATCCAGGCAAGTGGGGAGTATTCCATCACACTCCTGACTTGTGCATTGGAGATGGTGGACAGGCTTTGGGGAGTCAGCAGTATTCCTAGCCTCTGACCTGCTATTGTAACCACTGTGTTTATTTGGTGAGTCCAGTTGAGTTTCTGGTCAATGATAACCCTGAGGATCTTGATAGCCACGTACCAGGTATTACTTCAACCAATGAAAAATTTGCCCTCTGATACCCATTGATTCCAGTTTCGCTAGGCCTCCTTGAGCCACACTCGGTTGAATGCAGCCTTGATGTTAAGGACTATCACTCTTACCTCACCTCTGGATTTCAGCTCTTTTGTCCATGTTTGAACCAAGGCTGGAATGAGGTCAGGAGCTGAGTGACCCTGGCAAAACCCAAACTGGGCGTCACTGAGCTGGTTATTGCTGAGCAGGTGCTGCGTGAAAGCACTGTCGATGACCCCCCTTCCATCACTTTACTAATGATTGAGAATAGACTGATTGGGCAGGAATTGGCCAGATTGGATTTATCTTGCTTTTTGTGTAATACCTGGGCAATTTTCCATATTGTTGGGTAGATGTCAATGTTATAACATTGGAAGGGGAGTAGCAAGTTCTGGAGCACAAGCCTTCAGTACTATTGCTGGAATGTTATCAGGGCCCATTGCCTTTTCAGTATACAGTGTCTTCGACCATTTCTTGATATCATGTGGAGTGAATCAAATTGGCTGGAGACTGGCATCTGAGATGCTGGGGGACCACTGGAGGAGGCCAAGATGGATCATCCATTGGTCATGGGGTGCTTAGCTCTGTCGATCACTTGCTGATTTTGCCGTTTGGCATGCACGTGCTCCTGTTTGGTAGCTTCACCAGGTTGACACCTCATTTTTAGCTAAGCCTGGCGTGCCCTCCCGCACTCTCTATTGAACCAGGGTTGATCCCTTGTCTTGATGGTAATGGTGGATACGCTGTTCCGTGAGGTTGCAGATTGTGCTGGAGTACGGTTCCGCTGGTTTTGATGGCCCACAGCGACTAACTGATGCCCAGGCTTGAGTTGCCCAGATCAGTTCAAAGTCTGTGCCATTTAGCAATGGTGATAGTGCTGTACAACACAATGGAGATTATTCTCAATACAAACGTGAAACTTTGTCTCCGTAGGGACTATGCGGTGGTCACCCCCACCGATACTGTCATGGACAAATATATCTGCAGATTGGTAAGGATGAGATCAAGGATGTTTTCTCCTCTTGTTGGTTCCTGCTGCAGACCCATCTTAGCAATTATATCCTTTAGGGCCCAAACAGCTCGATCAATAGTGCTACTGCCAAGCCAGTCTTGGTACCAGGTATTGAAATCCTCCCTCCAGAGTACATTTTGTGCCTTCCTCCAAGTGTCCTTCAATATGAAGGAATACTAGTTCATCAGCTGAATGAGGACAATACGTGGTAATCAGTAAGAGGTGTCCTTGCCCATGTTTAGAAACATAGAAAAACTACAGCATAATACAGGCCCTTTGGCCCACAAAGTTGTACCAAACATGTTCCTACTGTAAAGATTACTACCTATAACCCTCTATCTTACTAAGTTCCATGTACTTATCTAAAACTCTCTTAAAAGACCCTATCGAATCCACCTCCACCACTGCTGCCAACAGCCCATTCCATGCACCCACCACCCTCTGAGTGAAAAACTTACCCCTGACATCTCCTCTGTACCTACTCCCCAGCACCTTAAACCTGTATCCTCTTGTGGCAGCCATTTCAACCGTGGGAAAATGCCTCTGACTATCCACTTGATCAATACCTCTCAACATCTTATACACCTCTATCAGGTCACCCCTCATCCTTCATCTCTCCAACGAAAAAAGGCCGAGCTCATTCAACCTATCCTCATGAGGCATGCCACCCAATCTTGTAAATCTCCTCTGCATCCTTTTTATGGCTTCCACATCCTTCCTGTAATGAGGCGAGCAGAACTGAGCACAGTACTCCAAGTGTGGTCTGACCAGGGTCTTACAAAGTTGCAGCATTACCTCCCAACTCCTAACCTGAATTCCTTGATTGATGAAGGCCAATACACCATACTCCTTCTTAACCACATCCTCTACCTGCGCAGTTGCTTTGAGAGTCCTATGAAATCGGACCCCAAGATCCTTCTGATCCTCCACGCTGCCAAGAGTCCTACCCTTAATATTTTACTCTGCCATCCTATTTGATCTGCCAAAATGGGCCACAACACATTTATCCGGGTTGAACTCCATCTGTCACTTCTCTCCCCAGTCTTGCATCCTATCAATGTTTCGCTGCAACTTCTGACATCCATCCACACTATCCACAACACCACCAACCTTCGTGTCATCGGCAAACTTGCCAACACTTCCCTCCACTTCCTCATCCAGGTCATTTATAAAAATTACAAACAGCAAGGGTTCTAAAACAGATCCCTGGGACACTCCATTTGTGACCGATCTCTATGCAGAATATGACCGATCTATAACCACTCTTTGCCTTCTGTGGCCAAGCCAGTTCTGGATCCACAAAGCAATATCCCCTTGGATCCCATGCTTCCTCATTTTCTCGACAAGCCTCGCATGGGGCACTTTATCAAATGCCTTGCTGAAATTCCATATAAACTACATCTACTGCTCTTCCTTCATCAATGTGTTTAGTCATATCTTCAAAAAATTCAGTCAGGCTTGTAAGACCTGATCTGATCTTGTCAAAGCCATGCTGACTATTCTTGATCATACTATACCTCTCCAAATGTTCATAAATCCTGCCTCTCAGGATCTTCTTCATCAACTTATCAACGACTGAGGTTAGACTCACTGGTCTATAATTTTCAGGGCTATCTCTTCTCCCTTTCTTGAATAAAGGAACAACATTCACAATCCTCCAGAATTTCTCCAGACTCCATTGATGATGCACAGATCATCAATAGAGGCTCAGCAATCGCCTCCCTCGCCTTCCACAGTAGCGAGGTTATCAGGCTGTTAAACCTAGAGCCATGAGACTTCATGGGCTCCAGAGTCAATGTTAAGGATTTCCAGAGGCATTTTTCTTCCTGACTGTATGTCACTGTGCTGCCATCTCTGCTGATGGGACAGGACATATCAGGAATGGTAATGATGGTGTCTGGCGTATTATTTGTAAGGTATGATTCTGTGAGAATGACTAGGTCAGGCTATGTCAGGCCGTTGCTTGACTAGACTGTGAAACAATGACCAATATGCCTTTTCAGAGTTGGGAGTCGAGCACATTGCTGTGGCTCTGGAGTCACATGTAGGCCAGACCAGGAAGGACAGCAGATTTCCTTCCCTAAAGGACATTATTGAACCAGATGGGTTTTTCCTATAATCGACAATGGTTTCGTGGTCATCAATAGACTCTTAATTCCAGAAATTTTTTATTGAATTCAAATTCCAGTATCTGCTGTGGTGGGATTAAAACCCAGGTCCCCAGAACATTATCTAGATTTCTGGATTAGTGATTGGGTGATAATACCATCACCTCCCATTTTTCTTTTTCTACCATTTACTGTATACTTCCCTGTTTCATTAAACTTTTTAAAATACATCACCTCACATTTGTCTGGATTATATTCCACCTACTATTTCTCTGCCCAAATATCCAGCATATCTATAATCTGCTGTCTCCTTTGGCAATCCTCCTCACTATCCACAGCTCCCCTAATCTTTCTGTTGTCTACAAACCTACTAATCAGACCACCTACATTCTCATAGAATGCGCACAGTGCAAAGGGAGGACATTCGGCCCATCCATTCTACCCGACTCTGACCCCATGTATTTGCCCCACTAACCTGTATATTTTGGGACACTAAAGGACAATTTAGCATGGCTAATCAACCTGACTTGCACACTACGGAATGTGGGAGAAAACTGCAGCATAAAGAGAAATCCCATGCAGATATGGGGAGAACATGCAAACTCCACAGACAGTCACCCAAGGCTGGAATTGAACCCAGATCTGCAGAAAATTGCCCCTTAGTTGTCCTGAGGTGCGTAGATTAGAGGGATTAGTGGGTAAAATATGTAGGGATATGGGGGGTAGGGCCTGGGTGGGATTGTGGTTGGTGCGGACTTTCTGCACTGTAGGGTTTCTACGATTCTATGATTCACTGTAAGACAGCAGTGCTAACCACTGTGCTACCCTACTGTCCAAATTGCTGCATTCTACTCCAAATCATTTTTGTATATTACAAATAATAATGGTCCTAGAATTGATCCCCGTGGAACGCCACTGGTCATAGATTGCCAGTCAGAAAAGCACTGTGGAAAAGTGTGAGGTAATTCACTTTGGCGGGAATAATAAATGTGTAGAGTATAGGGCTAATGGTAGAACTCTTAATAATGTTGATGAACAGAGGGATCTTGGTGTATATGTGCATAGATCCCTGAAAGTAGGCAGTCAAGTCGATAAGGTTGTTAAGAAGGCATATGGAGTCTTAGCTTTTATTGGTAGGGGGATTGAATTTCGGAGCCGCAACGTCATGTTGCAACTGTACAAAACTCTAGTGCGGCCGCACTTGGAGTATTGTGTGCAGTTCTGGTCCCCACATTATAAGAAAGATGTGGAGGCATTGGAGAGGGTACAGAGGAGGTTTACCAGGATGTTGCCTGGTATGGAGGGCAGGTCTTATGAAGAGAGGCTGAGGGATTTGAGGTTGTTTTCGTTAGAAAGGAGGCGGCTAAGAGGAGACCTTATTGAAACATATAAGATGATTAGAGGTTTAGATAGGGTGGACAGTGATAGCCTTTTTCCTAGGATGGAGAAAGCTAGCATGAGGGGACATAGCTTTAAATTAAGGGGTGGTAGTTATAGGACGGATGTCAGAGGTAGGTTCTTTACCCAGAAGGTGGTAAGGGTATGGAATGCCCTGCCTGCGTCAGTTGTAGATGCGCCAGGTTTGGTGGCATTTAAGAGGTTAGTAGATAAGTTTATGGATGAAAAGGGAATGGTTTAGGTTAGAGGGTCATTGCTTTTTCCTAATTGGTCAGCGCAACATCGAAGGACGAAGGGCCTGTTCTGTGCTGTAATGTTCTATGTTCTATGTTCTAATTAAGTGATCTGGTAAATTCAATTAAGGGATAGGTAAATAGAGATTCAGTGACAGATATTTAAAGGATATTTCAGTATTGACACATTTCCAACGAAAAAGAAACTTCCAAGGGAAGGATCCACCATTTGTAGTTAAAAATAGTATCGAACTTAAAGAAAAAGCAATTAATTATACAATGATGGGTGGTATGTCAGAAGATTGGAAAGAATGTAAAGAACAGTAAAAAATGGTAAAAAGATTAATAAGGATAGAAAGCTAGCTGGTGATATAAAGAAGGTTAAGAAGGTTTCTATAGATATTCTACAAGGAAAAGAGTTAACAAACTGAGCATTGGTTCCAAAGAGAGTGCAGCTGGGGAATTGATAATGGAAAGCAGGAGTTGGCAGATGAATTAAACAGTTATTTTGCATCAATCTTAATTTTTACAGCCTTTCTGCCCTGTAGGGTTCTATGGTATACTCTTGCTGCTCTTGATCATTGCTACTGAGGTGGATAAAAATGGTATTTATCTGCTTATTGGTACTGTGATGACATTGTGCCTTTAAGAAATGTCATTTTTTCTGTAGAAGTTTGTTTTTATTATTGGAGTCATTCTGTCTGTATTCAATAGCACTGTATTGGTATACCTACCCTGCCAGTGGATTTGAAGGATTTTTGCGGAAGCAACATTGGTGATATTTTTACAGTGTTTTAAGGTCTCTGCTATACATTATCTGGAGGGCAGGGACACAATGGTGCTGGGTTTGAGGTCTTGATCTCTGAACATTCTGTTTCTCAGGCATCCAAAGATTGCTCTGGCACACTGGAGTTGCGAGATTTCATTATCGATCTCCGCTTCTCAAGAGGAGGCTCCCGAGGTATGGATCCACCTTGTCCGGGTGCTCACTGTGGATCCTGGTGGTCAGAGACAGTTTGGTGTACCAGGAGCAGGCTGCTAGAGAATTTCTGTTTTCCAGATGTTTAGTCTGAGGTTCATGCCTTGGTAAATGCATTGATGATGGTTTGTAGCCCACCCTCTGAGCGTGCACACACACATAGACATCATCTGTGTACTGTAGCTCAATGACAAGAGCTCTGGTCTGGAGGCATCAGTGGTTAGCAGTTTACTGCTTATCCAGTAGACTAGCTCCACTCCAGCGGGAAGCTTCAGGCTGATGTGGTGGAGTGAGGAAGATGGAGAAGAGAGTAGGTGCAATGCTGTACCCCTGTTTGACCCCAGTTTGTAGACATATTGGGTCTGTGGTGGTTCCGTTGGTGAGAATCAGGTCTTGCATGTCATCGTAGAGGAGGTGGAGAATGGTGATGAATTGGCCAAATTTGAGCAGGATGTTTCACAATCCCTCACAATTGACAGAGTGGAAGACGTCTGTGAGATTACAAAGATTGATGCTTCTTCCTGCATTTTCTCTGGATTTGTCGCATATTGAAGATCACAACCACTGTGCCTCTTGTTGGGCAGAAATCGCACTGAGACTCAGGGAGGAGCTCTGCAGCCAGTGGGAGGAGGTTCAGGAGGATGTCCTTTCCTGCGGCGGAGAATAGGGAAATCTCTCCGTAACTTCTGCGATCTCAATTACGGCCTCTCTGAGATTTCCCAGTAAGCTGTCTTTCTTCCAGACAAAGGAAGGAAGAGTGATGAATTTGTGGATTCTTGTCAAGACTACCCCTCCACCCCATTTAATATTTCAGCGGGGATTCCATTTGTATCAGAGGCCTTGTTGTTTTTCAGCTGTCGATGGCTTTATAAACCACACAGCCAGATAGTGGCAGGTACTGTTGTTGTGGTGTGGTGTCGAGGGAACTTGTGAAGGATGTGTTTTAGTTGAGGAGTTTCCTCGAGGTGCTCTCTCCAGCAGGCATTGACTGCCTCCCTGCCTTTGACGAGCATCTCTTTGTTTCTGGGTCCCCAGGTAGATGGTTTTAATTGCACTGAAGAAACCATGCACATGATGATTATCAGTGAGGTATAGAATCAGAGAGGTTTACAAAAAATTGGGGTTTTGGCCCAATTTATCCATGCTGCCCTTTTGTTTGAAACCCTCAAGCTAGTCCCAATTACCAGCATTTGGCCCATATCCCTCTAAACCCATCATACCCATGTAACTATCCAAATGCGTTTTAAAAAATAAAATTGTACCCACCTCTACTACCACCTCTAGCAGCCTGTTCCAGACACTCATCACCCTCTGTGTGAAAAAATTGTCCCTCTGGACACTTTCGTATCTCTCCCCTCTCACTTAAACCTATCCCCTCTAGTTTTAGATTCCCCTAGCTTTGGGAAAAGATATTGACTATCTACCTTGTCTATGACCTCATTATTTTATAGATCTCTATAAGGTCACCCCTCAACCTCCTACGCTCCAGAGAAAAGAGTCCCAGTCTATCCAGCCTCTCCTTATAGCTCAATCCGTCAAGTCCCGGTAACATCTAAGTGAATCTTTTTCTGCACTCTTTCTAGTTTCGATAGGGTGACCAGAATTGTACACAGTATTCCAAGTGTGGCCTTACCTTGTACAACTTGAACAAGACGTCCCAAATTCTGTATTCAATGTTCTGACCAATGAAACCAACCATGCTGAATACCTTCTTCACCACTCTGTCCACCTGTGATTCCACTTTCAAGGAGCTATGAACCTGTACCCCGAGATCTCTTTGTTCTGTAATTCTCCCCAGTGTCCTACCATTAACTGAGTAAGTCCTGCCCTGGTTCAATCCAGCAAAATGCATCACCTCACATTTGTCTAAATTAAACTTTCCTTCTGCCATTCATTAGCCCACTGGCCCAAATTGATCAAGATCCCGTTGCAATTGGAAATAACATTCTTCACTGTCCATTATGCCACCAATCTTGGTGTTATTTGCAAACTTACTAACCATGCCTCCTGTATTCTCATCCAAATCAATAATATAAATGACAAATAACAGAGGACCCAGCATTGATCCCTGAGGCACACCGCTGGTCACAGACCTCCAGTTTGAAAAACAACTCCTTACACTGTTGGATTCTATGATCTATGACCTATAACCACCCTCTGGCTTCTGTTAAGAAGCCAATTTTGTATGCATTTAGATAGCTCACCCTGGATCCTGTGAGGTTTGACCATATGCAGTACCTTGCCAAAGGCCTTGTTGCTTAGCCTCCTGCACTCTCTTCGCCCATCATTGTTTTTAGGCCACATGTTCTTTGTTGTACCTCGGCCTTCAGCTGTATGAAGGCTTATTTCCTCTCACCCCAGCTTTGGTAGAGCTGCTAGTTCAAGAATGCCTCGTGTTTGCGATCAAGGTCTTCCTGGACCTCCTGATCAGTTGTATGGAATCATTCTGGCTGGTTCCTGGTTGAGAGCCCAAGTGTCTCCTCACATGTGTTTTTGATGGTGATTTTTTTAAGATGGACCAGGTATTGCGGGCACTCTGCAGCGCTGGCTCATTGCTCGTGCTAGTTTGGCTGTGAGGCACCAACTGAATGGTCCTTTCTTCTGAGATTCCAGAGACATTGATTCACCTGCAGGTTTGGGGCCAGGATGATCGATATGGTAGAAGAAATTAGTTGGTATTTAGTCCAGCAGTTGTCGGTTCTGGTTGCAGTGTGGGCGGTGTAGACCCCACTGCTGCAGTTTCCTGCTTGAAAGATGGTAGAATTTATGAGGTGACAGTGCAAGGGGGTTGCCATGAGGCCTTCTGCTTGTCCCTCTGATGGAACAGAGTGTTTGTAATAACTAGATCGTGCAGTTCCGCTGGTGTTTTTCCCCCACACCTTTCCAGCCTAAAACACCTTTCCAGAGGTCTGCGTCCCTCCCGATTCTAACGCTGAAGTTTCAGAGGAGAATCTCAGGATGAATTATACGGACATTCGGTGTTCGTTTAACCCACAGGGGATTTCATTGAGATGTGTGACCAACTCAGTGGCACAATGGTTAGCACTGCTGTTTCACAGCTCCGGGATTCGATTCCCGGCTCAGATCACTGTGGAGTTTGCACATTCTCCTCATGTCTGCATGGTCCTCCAGTTTCCTCCCACAGTCCAAAGATGTGCAGGTTAGGTTGATTGGCCGTGCTAAAATTGCCCCTTAGTGTCCTGATACGTGTAGCTTAGAGGGATTAACAGGTAAAATATGTGGGGGTAGGGCCTAGGTGAGATTGGCGCAGACTCGATGGGCTGAATGGCCCCTCTCTGTACTGTAGGATTTCTCTGATGGACTCATTTGTTATGGTGAAGCCAACCCCCTAGAGAGGACAATCTTCTTCTGGTTGCCTTTCCAGATGGAGGTGTACCAGCTATCTTGTTCTTGAAGCTGACATTCCCCTGCCAGTTGTCTCTCTCTCTCTCAGGGAGACAACATCAATGTTGTGATGCAGGAAGCCTGAATATTGATGCCAGTGAGGTCTGTCGCTGTTGGAACAATGCTGGAAAATCTCAGCAGGTCTTCCGGCCTCTTTGGAGAGAGAATAGAAGCTAACATTTCGAATCTGGATGATCCTTCGTCAGAGCTCTGAGGATGGGACTAACACACACCCATTGCAAATCCTCAGCCAGCCCATCAATAACATCACTTTTTAACTCCAATGTCATCTTTTCTCTTGCTCCAATTCTCACTGCTGTGCCAGTCAGACGCTCCGCTCCTGCCCACCCCCCCCAACTGCTCCCCCCCCCTACTGCTGCCCTTCTCCCCCCGTCGCTGCCCCTCCCCGCCACCGCAACTTGCCCCCCCGCTGCCCCCCTCTCTCCCCCCAGCCCCACTGCTGCTCCTGTTGGCTTTGATCACAGCCTCAATGTCTCCCCCAGCAGCTCAGAACAGGAGGATGGTCCATACTATCATACAGATACAACAGTGTTACACTCTGATAGGTGACCCTGCAGTGCTGGTCACCCTCCCAATAATGACGTACGTGAATTTCCCACCTCTGCTGCTCAAGGCCATTGAGTCCATCCCTAAATTCTGGGGATGGGGTCTTTTTTTTATGTTCAGGGCCCCTTTCTGCACTAACTCAGGAGAGGTTTCTACCCTCTTCCCACTCCTCATCAAATGTGGAAAAGCAAAAACGCTCTGGGGCTGAGGAAGAAGATTTGTTATTTTTCCCTCATGGGAATCCTCAGATTCCAATCACAGGGAACTCATCTTTCCTGACATAAAAACATCAGAACTTGCCCCTCGAGCCTGCTCCGACATTCAATAAGATCATGGCTGGTCTTTTTGTGGACTCAGCTCCGTTTACCCACCCAATCACCATAACCCTCAATTCCTTTACTGTTTAAAAATGTATTAGTTTTAAAAACACTCAATGAGGTAACCTCAACTGCTTCACTGGGCAGGGAATTCCACCGACTTACAACCCTTTGGGTAAAGAAGTTCCTTCTTTACTTTAGTGACCAGAGAGGTGGATGGGGGTAAGGCGGTTGATGTAGTATATATGGACTTTAGTAAGGCTTTTGATAAGGTGGCCCATGGAAGACTTCTACAGAAAATGCAGATGTGTGGAATAGAGGGTGATTTAGCTAATTGGATTAGAAATTGGCTGGCAGATAGAAGACAGAGGGTGGTGGTTGATGGGAGATATTCATCGTGGAGTTCGGTGACGAGTGGTGTGCCTCAGGGGTCTGTTTTGGGGCCCCTGCTGTTTGTAATTTTTATAAATGATCTGGATGAGGGTATTGAGGGATGGATCAGTAAATTTGCAGATGATACTAAAGTTGGTGGTGTGGTAGATAGTGAAGAGGGGTGTTTTAGTTTACAGAGTGACTTGGACAAGTTGCAGAGCTGGGCCGAGAGGTGGCAAATGGAGTTTAATGTGGAAAAGTGTGAGGTAATGCACTTTGGCAGGAACAATAAATGTGTAGAGTATAGGGCTAATGGAGGCTCTTAATAGTGTTGAGGAACAGAAGGATCTTGGTGTAGTGTCAATAGATCCCTGAAAGTAGGCAGTCAAGTGGATAAATTGTTAAAAGGCTATGGAGTCTTAGCTTTTATTGTAGGGGGATTGAATTTAGGAGCCGCAGCATCATGTTGCAACTGTACAAAACTCTAGTGCGGCCGCACTTGAGTATTGTGTGCAGTTCTGGTCCCACATTATAAAAAGATTGGAGGCATTGGAGAGGGTACAGAGGAGTTTACCAGGATGTTGCCTGTATGGAGGGCAGGTCCTATGAAAAGGTTGAAGGATTTGAGGTTGTTTTCGTTAGAAAGGAGGCGGCTAAAGGGGATCTTATTGAACATATAAGATATTAGAGTTTGATAGGTGGACAGTGATAGCCTTTTTCCTAGGATGGAAAAAGCTAGCACGAGGGACACAACTTTAAATTAAGGGTATGAGTTATAGGACGGATATCAGAGGTAGGTTCTTTACTCAAAGAGTGATTAGGGAGTGAATGCCCTGCCTGCAGCTGTTGTAGATGCGCCAAGTTTGGTGGCGTTTAAGAGGTTAGTTGATAAGTATATGAAGAGAAGGGAATGGTTTAGTTAGGAGGGGCATTGCTTTTTATTTGGTCGCACAACATCGAGGCCGAGGGCCTGTCTGTGCTGTATTGTTCTATGTTCTATGTTCTATGTTCTCAACTCAGTCCTAAATCTGCTCGTCCTTATTTTGAGGCCGTGCCCCCTGGTTCTAGTTTCACCCGCCAGTGGAAGCAGGTATTTGATCCAATGAATGTGTGTCAGTGTTTACAATAGACACAAGCAAATCATTTGAATCACTTTTCACAACCTATTCCCATATGTTTGCACCCATCTGTACAAGCTGATCTTGAACATTAACAGCTGCTGCCCGGTGCCAATTCCTGCTTGTTTCATTCCCTCGGCATAAGCAGGGAGTTAAACTGGAATCTTCGGAGCAATAAGGTGCAGTTAAAGCTCTGTCTCAACCTGCTTTCCCTATAAGGGCAGCACAGTGAATTAGCAACTTAAACAGATTATAAGCATGCCTTAAAAGTCTTTAAGTTAGTGACCTTGTCTTATCTCACAAGGTCGATTCTCCTATGGTACACAGACAGCCTGATAAGCAGCACACGTAGCTGACTTTATCAGTGCCTACGACTGGAAGTAACACTGTGATAGCGTGACACCGACACACACGACAGAGAATGTAGTCTTAGCATTGCTAGAAAAGCTTTGCAACTCCCCCCCCTCACCATAATACATTGACTGCGTGGTGGAAGAACAAAGAACGGGACAGCACAGGAACAGACCATTCAGCCCTTCAAACCTGCACTGACCATGATACCTGTCTAGACTAAAACTGTATGCACTTACAGAGTCTGAACCCTTCCATTCCCAGCCTATTCATGTAATTGTCGAGGTGACCCTTAAATGCTGCTCTTGTACCTGTCGATCCCAAACTGACCGATATCTGCTCAACTCAATCAGTCTACCCTCAATCATCAGCAAAGAGATAGAAGGTTCACTGACAGTGCTGTCAAGCAGTATTAATGATGTAGAGATGCCGGCGTTGGTCTGGGGTAAACTCAGTAAGAGGTCTGGCAACACCAATTTTAAATCCAGCCGATTTATTTGATAGTAAATCTGCGAGCTTTTGGTGTTTGTGCCTTCGTCAGGCAAATGAGGTGTTCTGGTCTCCAAAAGCACACATATCAGCACAGACCTGTTGCCAGACCTCTTACTAAGCAGTATTAATACAGCTGTAACTTGCTCAACGATGCTCAGTTTGGGCTTCACCAAGATCACTCAGCTCCTAACCTCTTGGTTCAAACATGGACAAAAGAGTTAAGCTGAGGTGAGAGTGACTTCCTCTGACGTCGAGGCAGCATCTGTGTGATATCAATGTGCCCTAACAGAACTGAAGTCAGTGGAATTCAGGGGAGGTGGGGCGGGGAACATGACTGTTCACTGACTGGAGCAATACCTACCTCAAAGGAAGATAGTGCTAAAAGAAATAGAAATAGTGAATGCATTGATTGTAATTTTCCAAAGATCCTCAGATTCTGGGAAAGTACCAGAGGATTGTATCATTGCCAATGCGACACCCCCTGTTCAAAAAGGGAAGAAGGCAAAATGCAGGTAACTACAGGCCGATTAACCTAACATCATTGTTGGAAAAATGTTGGAATCAATTATTAAGGAAGTAATCACAGAATATTTGGCAACTTACAATCTAACCAAGCAGAGTCAGCATGTAAGGGAAATTGTGACTGACTAATTTATTAGAGATTTTTAAGGAAGTCTCTGAGTGGATAGAGGGCAACCAGTAGATTTAGACTTTTCGAAGGTGTTCGACAAGGTACCTCACAAAAGGTTAAGTCATGAAATCAGAGTGTATGGTGTTGGAGGTAATATATTGGCGTTGATAGAGAATTGGCAAATGGACATGAAACAGTCCATTTTTGGAGATGAGATACTTTTCAGGTTGGTGATTTATAACCAGTGGGGTTCCACAATGACCGCAACCGTTTACAATATATAAATCATTTGGAGAAGGAAACAAATGTATTGGAGCCAAATTTGCAGCCGACGGAAAAATAGATGGAAAGCCAAGTTATGAAAGAGATACAAACAGTTTACAAAGAGACAAAAACACTGAAAACCTCAGCAAGTCTGACAGGATTTGTGGAGCGAGAACAGAGTTAATACTTCCAGTCTGGATGACTCTTTGGTCAGAGACTTACAAAGAGATATTGATGCGTTCAGTATGTGGGGAAAGAAGTTGGCAAATGGCGTACAATATGGGAAAACGTGAAGCTGTTTATTTTGGAAGGGAATAAAAAGAACAGAGTATTATTCAAATGGAGAAAAACTGCAGACACCAGCAACACAAAGGAACGGGGGGGGCAGGGGGGGAATTTGTGACAAAACACAGAAAATTGTCACACTGGTGCAAGAGGTAATCAGGACGGCTAATGGAATGTTGGCCCTTATCTCGAGAGGGTTGGACTATGAGAGTCAGAAAGTCTCACTGCAACTGTTTCACAAAACACACAGAACATTACAGCGCAGTACAGGACCTTCGGCCCGCCATGTTGCACCGACCAATGGAACCAATCTTATGACCCTCTAACCTAAACTATTCCAATGTTATCCATCTGCCTATCCACTGACCATTTGAACGTACTTAAACTTGGCAAGTCCACAACTGCTGCAGGCAGAGCATTCCACGCCCTTACCACCCTCTGAGTAAAGAACCCACCTCTAACATCCATCCTATAACTACCACCCCTTAATTTAAAGCTGTGTCCTCTCGTGTTAGCCATCTCCATCCGAGGGAAAAGGCTCTCACTGTCCACCCTATCTAACCCTCTGATTGTCTTACATGCCTCAATTAAGTCACCTCTTAGCCTTCTCTCTATTGAAAATAACCTCAAGTCCCTCAGCCTTTCCTCATAAGACCTACCCATCATACCAGACAACATCCTGGTAAACTCCTCTGCACTCTTTTCAATGCCTCCACATCTTTCTTATAATGTGGCGACCAAAACTGTACATAATACGCCAAGTGCGGCTGCACCCAAGTTTTGACGTCTTGGCTCCGAAATTCAATCCTTCTACCAATAAAAGCTAACACACTATACGCCTTCTTAACAACCTTATCAATTTGAGTACCAACTTTCAGGGATCTATGCACCTGTACGCCAAGATCTCTCTGCTCATCTACGATATTAAGAGTCCTACCATTAGCCCTATATTCTGTATACATATTACTCTTACCAAAGTGAATCATCTCACACTTTTCCGCATTTAGCTCCATTTGCCACTTCTCGGCCCAGCTCCGCAGCTTATCTATGTCCCTCTGCAAACTGTAACATCCATCCTCACTGTCTACAACTCTTTAATGTTGTCAGCAAATTTACTAACCCATCCCTCTACACCCTCATCCACATCATTTATAAAAATAACTAATAGCAGTGGCCCCAAAACAGATCCCTGAGGTACACCACTTGTAACTGAACTCCAAGTTGAATATTTCCCATCAACCACCACCCTCTGTCTTCTATCAGCTAGCCAATTCCTAATCCAAACTGCTAAATCACCTTCAATCCCATGCATCTGCACTTTCTGCAGTAGCCTACCATGGGGAACCTTATCAAACGCTTTGCTAAAATCCATATACACTACATCAACTGCCTTACCCTTATCTACCTCTTTGGTCACCTCCTCAAAAGACTCAATAAGGTTTGTGAGGCACGACCTACCCTTCACAAAACCGTGCTGACTATCCCTAATCAATTTATTCCTCTCTAGATGACAATAAATCCTATCCCTTATGATCCTTTCCAAAACTTTCCCCACAAGGCTCACCGATTTAGAATTTGCTGGATGGTCTCTACTCCCCTTCTTAAAGGAGGGGACAACATTTGCCATCCTTCAGTCTTCCGGCACTATACCTGTAGCCAACGACGACATGAAGATCAAAGCCAAAGGCTCTGCAATCTCCTTTCTAGCCTCTCAGGAAATCCTGGGATAAATCCCATCAGTCCCCTTATTTGAGAAAAGACATTACTTTATAGGAGGGAGTTCAGAAAATGTACACTAGGCTGACCCCAGTACGGAGGGATTGTTTTATGAGAAAAAATTAAATAGGTTGAGATTCTATTCATTGGAATTTAGAAGAATGGGAGGAGATTTCATTGAAACATACAGGATTCTTAAGGAGCTGGACTAGGTCAATGCTGAGAGCATGTTCCCTCTCATGGGAGAGTCTACAACCACAGTCTCAGAATAAAGGGACACCAATTTAAAACCAAGATGAGGAATTTTTCCCCAAGAATCCCTACAGTACAGAAGGAGGCTATTCAGCCCATCAAGTCTGTACTGACTCTCTGATAGACCATCTTACCCAGGCCTATCCCTGTAACCCCACATATTTACCCTGCTAATCCTCCTAACCTACACATCTTTGGACACTGAAGTGCAGCTTAACTCTCTGAGGGTTGTGAGTCTTTTGAACACTTTGCCACAGAGAGATCGGTGGGGGCAGAGATCTTGTCTATATCTAAGGCTGAGAGAGATTTTTGATCAAAGGTTATGGGGGAAGGGCAGAAGAGTGGACGTGAGGTGTGTTGAATCAGCCATGATTATATTGAATGACTTGAGGGGCCAAACCGCCTACTCATGTTACTGTTTCTTATGGTCTAATAGGATACTGATGCAGACGTTCCACAGAATAGTGTCCTAGACCCAACAAACTGCTCCATCAATGACCTTCTTTCCATCATGAGGTCAGCAGTGGGGATGATTGCACTTCAGACACTGAAGCAGGTCCACATCCAAATGCAGTGAGACCTGGACAATATTAAGTCTTGAGCTGACAAGTGGGAAGTCACATTCACAACACACAAGTGCTAGGCAATAACCATCTCTAGCAAGAGAGGAGTGCTCTTGATATTCAATGGCATTAGCTTCACTAAATCCCCCACTATCAACATCTTAAAGGATTACAATCAGGCCCCATGGTAGGAGGGTGCACCGGATGGAAAATATTAGGACCTGCAGAACAGTGGCCCGGGCTTATTCCTTAATATCCCCCCCCCACACCCCACCCCTTAATCTTGCTCTCCCGAGCCCTTCCTGCCCCACAACAAAAGCAGATGGTGCCGGCTGTTGGGAGTAGTAATTTCTCAGTGTTTAGTTGTCAGCTTCTGCACACGTTCTGGGAGATAAAAGGGAGCTGAGGTAAGAGGTTACATGTTGGTTAGAGAATAATAACTTGATTATGCCAAAAGACTGTCAACAAAACTGCAGTTGAGTGCAGACGGATCTGGGAATACAGAATTCCCTAAAAGTAGCATCACAGGTGGATAGAGTCGTAAAGAGTGCTTTTGGTACATTGGCCTTTATAAATCAGAGTATCGAGTATAAAACTTGGAATGTTATGATAAGATTATATAAGGCATTGGTGAGGCTGAATTTAGAGAATTGTGTACAGTTTTGGTCACCTAGTTACAGGAAGGATGTAAATAAGGTTGAAAGAGTCAGAGAAGGTTCACAAGGATGTTGCCGGGATTTGAGAAACTGAGTTACAGAGAGAGAGATTGAATAGGTTAGGACTTTATTCCCTGGAGCGTAGAAGAATGAGGGGAGATTTGATAGAGGTGGATAAGATTTTGATGGGTATCGATAGAGTGAATGCAAGCAGGTTTTTTCCACTGAGGCTAGGGGAGAAAAAAAACCAGAGGGCCTGGGTTAAGGGTGAAAGGAGAAAAGTTTAGGGGAATATTTTTAAAGAGAGGCTTTTTCACACAGAGAGTGGTGGGAGTGTGGAATGAGCTGCCGGATAAAGTGGTAAATGCAGGGTCACTTTTAACATTTAAGAAAAACTTGAATGGGTTCATGAATGAGAGGGGTGTGGAGGGATATGGTTCAAGTGAAATTGGAGCTTGTTCAAGGAGCAGCTATTGCGAGTCCTTGATAAATATGTACCTGTCAGACAGGGAGGAAGTGGTCGAGCGAGGGGACCATGGTGTACTAAGGAAGTTGAATCTCTGGTGAAGAGGAAGAAGGAGGCTTATGTAAAGATGAGACGTGAAGGCTCAGTTAGGGCACTGGAAAGTTACAAATTAGCCAGGAAGGAACTAAAGAGAGAGTTAAGAAGAGCTAGAAGAGGACATGAGAAGACTTTGGTGAGTAGGATCAAGGAGAATCCTAAAGCTTTCTATAGGTGTGTCAAAAATAAAAGATTGATTAGGGCAAGATTAGGGCCAGTCAGAGACAGCAGTGGGAAGTTGTGCATAGAGCCTGAAGAGATAGGAGAGGCACTAAATGAATATTTTTCATCAGTATTCACACAGGAAAAGGTCAATGTAATCGAGGAGAATACGGAGATACAGGGTTGTAGACTTGACGCAATTGAGGTAGATGAGGAGGGGGTGTTAGCTATTCTTGAGAGTATGAAAATAGGTAAGTCTCCTGGGCCAGATGGGATTTACCCCAGGATTCTCTGGGAGGCTAGGGAGGAGATTGCAAAGTCTTTGGCTTTGATCTTCTTGTTGTCATTGGCTACAGGTGTAGTGCCAGAAGACAGGAGGATAGCAAATGTTGTCCCCTTGTTCAAGAAGGGAAGTAGAGACCATCCTGGGAATTATAGACCAGTGAGCCTGACTTCTGTTGTGGGCAAAGTTGTGGAAAGAATTATAAGGGATAGGATTTATAATCATCTGGAGAGAAATAAATTAATTAGGGATAGTCAACACTATTTTGTGAAGGGAAGGTCGTGCCTCACAAACCTTATTGAGTTCTTTGAGGAGGTGACCAAAGAGGTGGATAAGGGTAGAGCAGTTGACGTGATATATATGAATTTTAGCAAAGCGTTTGATAAGGTTCCTCATGATAGGCTACTGCAGAAAATGCAGATGCTTGGGATTGAGGGTGATTTAGCAGTTTGGATCAGGAATTGGCTAACTGATAGAAGACAGAGGGTGGTGGTTGATGGGAAATATTCAACCTGGAGTTCAGTTACCTCAGGGATCTGTTTTGAGGCCACTGCTGTTTGTCATTTATAAAAATGACCTAGATGAGGGTGTAGAAGGATGGGTTAGTAAATTTGCTGATAATACCAAAGTCAGAGAAGTTGTAGACAGTAAGGATGGATGTTACAGTTTGCAGAGGGACATAGATAAGCTGCAGAGCTGGACCGAGAGGTGGCAAATGGAGTTTAATGCAGAAAAGTGCAAGGTGATTCACTTTGGTAAGAGTAACAGGAGTACAGAATCTAGGGCTAATGGAAGGACTCTTGGTAGTGTCGACAAGCAGAGAGATCTCGGTGTACATGTGCATAGCTCCCTGAAAGTTGGCACTCAGGTTGATAAGATTGTTAAGAAGGCGTACGGTGTGTTAGCTTTTATTGGTAGAGGGATTGAATTTCGGAGCCGTGAGGTTATGCTACAACTGTAGGCCTGTTTCTGAGCTGTAATTTTCTATGGTTCTGAAATGAATCCATCACCTTTTTAGCTTTTCCTGTACTGAAATCATCATTTTCAAATTTTCTTTCAACACTAAAGTTTTGTTTTTGACTAATCAAACAGATGTTGGAGTGAATCTACACAAACAGCGGTTTCTACAGAATTGTACGAGGCTTGCAGTATTGAAAAAAATCAGTTGCAAACTTATGTGGGCTTGTAAAAGTGTGCTGTGAAACTTCACCTTCCACCAGATCTAACATAGTTCTGTCTTGGTTCAAACATGTGTGCTATGTCTTTATCAACAAAGCATCCCGTTAGACAGACACTAAGTGCTGACCGAGCCAGATATTGTGAAATAATAAAAGCAAGGCTGTCATTGAGGCATTCTGGCCGAGCTGACATACATTATAGAGCAACCCAAGAGCGTCCTGAGCCAACTCACAATCTGAATGACAGATTTCAATTTCCCTGCTCTCGTTACACTTTGTAACCCACTGCTCTCTGGAAAAAAATGTCCTCTGAACAAGGTGGTGAATATGAACAAGGGGGATGGGAAAATGAGCCGTAGTCCACAAGCCAGTGTTGACGGTCATGAGATACTGAGGAGGGTCGCAGGAGTGTACAGGCAGACAGGATGTTGGGTTGAAGTGCATCTACTTCAGTGTGAGAAGCATTAGGAATAAGGTGAACTTGGAGCGTGGATTGGTGCTTGGGACTATGATGTTGTGGCCATTACGGAGACGTGGTTAGAACAGGTTCTGGAATGGTTGTTAATAGTTCCAGGGTATGGATGTGTCAGTGAGAGTAGGGAAGGCAGTAAAAGAGGTGGAGGAGTAGCTTTGTTAATCGAGGATAGTTTAATGGCTACAGAAAGAGATTTCGAGAGCAATCTGCCTACTGAGGTAATATGGGCTGGAGTTAGAAATACGAAAGGATTGGTCACATTGTTAGGAGTTTTCTATAGGCCCCCAAATAGTAATAGAGATGTGGAGGAGGAATTGGCAAAGCAGATTATGAATCAGTCACAGGGTAGTTATCATGGGCAACTTTAACTTTCCAAATATTGATTGGGACCTTTTATATGTGGAATAGTTCGATATGATACTTCTTGTAATGTGTGTAGGAGGGTTTCCTGACATAATATGTGGGTAATCTGACAAGAGGTGGGGCTACATTGGACTTGATGCTGGATAATGAAGTGTTAGATTTGTTTGTGGGGGAGCACTTTGAAAATAGTGACCACAATTCGGTGTCCTTTATTATTGCAATGGAGAGGGATAGGGTCACACGACAGGGCAAGGTTTATACTTGGGGCAGGGGTAATTAGGGTGTGATTAGGCAAGAATCAGGGAGCATACGATGGGAGCAGAAACTGTCAGGTATGTCAACTCTCACGAAGAGTGGAGCTTTTTCAAGGAACAAATACTGCGTGTCCTTGATAGGTATGTCCCTGTCAGGCAGGGAGGAAATGGCAGAGTGAGGGAACCATGGTTCACATAGGAGGTTGAATGTCTTGTTAAAAGGAAAAAGGAAGTGTATGTAAGGATGAAAAACAAGGTTTAGTTGTGTTGCTTGAATGTTACAAGATAGCTAGGAATGAGTTAAAGAAAAGGCTTAGGAGAGAAGGGGCATGAGAAGTTCTTGGTGGGTCGGATAAAGGAAAACTCTTATGTGAGAAATAAAAGAATGACCAGGGTGAGGTTAGAGCCAGTCAACGATAGTGGTGGGAACATATGCATGGATTCAAAAGAGATGGATGAGGCGTTGAATGAATACTTTTCTTCAGTATTCACTAAGGAGAGGGGCCATGTTTTTAAGGATGAGTGTGTGAAACAGGCTGATAGGATGGAGGAGGTAGATGTTCTGAGGGAAGATGTATTAAAAATTTTGAAAAACTTGAGGGTCGATAAGTCCCCTGGGCCAGATGGGATACATCCTAGGATACTTTGGGAGGCAAGAGACGGGATTGTGGAGCCTTTAGCTTGAACTTTGGGTCCTCACTGTCTTCAGGGATTGTACCAGAGGACTGGAGAGTGGCAAATGTTGTTCTTCTGTTCAAGAAAAGAAATAGGAATGACCTTGGTAATTATAGGCCTGTTAGTCTTACTTTGGTGCTCAGTAAGTTAATGGAAAGGGTCTTGAGAGATAGGATTTATCACCATTTGGGAAGATGCAGCTTAATCCTGGATAGTCAGCATGATTTCGTGAGGAGTAAGTCCTGCCTCTCAAATTTGATAGAATTCTTTTAGGGTGTAACTAAGGTAGATGAAGGTAGAGCACTTGATATCGTATACATGGATTTTAGTAAGGTGTTTGATAAGGTTTCCCATGGTAGGCCTCATGAAGAAAGTAAGGAGGTGTTGTGGGGAGGGGGGTGGGGGTTCTTTTGGGTCGAAAGTAAGGAAGTGTGGGATAGAAGGAAATTTGGCCGATTGGATAAGTAACTAGCTGTCTCATAGAAGACAGAGGGTGGTGGTGGAGGGAGAATTTTCAGACTGGAGGCCAGTTACCAGCGGTGTACCACAGGGGTCAGTGCTGGATCCTCTGCTATTTGTGATTTTTATCAATGACTTGGAAGAGGGGGCTGAAGGATGGGTTAGTAAATTTGCTGATGACACCAAGATTGTTGGACTAGTGGATGAGGTGGAGGGCTCTTGTAGGCCTCAAAGAGACATTGATAGGATGCAGAGCTGGGCAGAAAAGTGGCAGACGGAATTTAACCTTGATAAGTGTGAGGTGTGTCATTTTTGATAAGACAAACTTGAATGTGGATTACAGGATCAACAGCAGGGTTGTAAGACGTGGAGAAACAGAGAGATTTTGGGGTTCGTATCCACAGATCTCTGAAGGTTGCCACTCAAGTGGATAGAGCTGTGAAGAAGGCCTATAGTGTGTCAGTGCTTATTAATAGGGGGTTTGAGTTTAAGAGCTGTGGGGTTCTGCTGCAACTATATCGGACCTTGGTGAGACCACATTTGGAATATTGTGTTCAGTTCTGGCCACGTCACTATAAGAAGGATGTGGAAGCATTGGAAAAAGTGCAGAGGAGATTTAGGAATACAGAAACATAAAAACTACAGCACAAACAGGCCCTTCAGCCCACAGGTTGCACCAAACATATCCCTGCCTTAGAGATTATGAGGCATACTTATAATTCTCTATCTCACTAAGTTCCACGTACTTATCTAAAAGCTTCTTAAATGACCCTATCGAATCTGCCTCCACCACCACTGCCGGCAGCCGATTCTACTCACTCACTACCTTCTGAGTGAAAAACTTACCCCTGACATCTCCCCTAAACCTGCTCCCCAGCACCTTAAACCTGTGTCCTCTCATGGCAACCATTTCAGCCCTGGGAAATAGCCTCTGAGAATCCATCTGATCAATACCTCACAACATCTTATAAACCTCTATCAGGTCACCTCTCAACCTATGTCTCTCCAGTGAGAAGAGTCCCAGCTCCCTCAACCTATCTTCATAAGGCCTGCCTCCCAATCCAGGCAGCATCCTTGTAAATCTCCTCTGAACCCTCTCAATAGCCTCTACATCCTTCCTATAATGAGGCGACCAGAACTGCGCACAATACTTCAACTGGGGTCTGACAAGAGTCTTATAGAGCTGCATCATTACCTCCTGACTCCTAAACTCTATTCCTCAATTTATTATCTGTTTGGTAGATGAGAAGAACAAATTCTCCATGGGTTTCCTCCAACTACTCCAGTTTCAAAGATCAAAGAAAATTACAGCACAGGAACAGGCCCTTCGGCCCCTCCAACGACTATGCTGCCCAACTCAACTAAAACCCTCTAACCTTCTGGGAACCATATCAATCTATTCCCATCCTATTCATGTACTTATCAAGACGCCCCTTAAATGTCACTACCATATCCGCTTCCACCACCTTCCCCGGCAATGAGCTCCAGGCACCTGCTACTCTCTGTGTAAAAAAAAATCTACCTCGTACATCTCTTTAAATCTTATCCCTTACACCTTAAACCTGTGTTCCCAAATAGTTAACTTATCAAGTTGGGAAAAAGCTTCTGACTGTCCACTCTGTCCATACCCCTCATAATCTCGTAGACTTCTATCAGGTCTTCCCTCGACCTCCGTCACTCCAGTGAGAACTCCCACAGTCCAAAGATAAGCAGGTCGAGTCGATTGGTCATGTTAAATTGCCCCTTTGTATCCCTAGATGTGTAGATTAGGGGGATTACTGGGACAAACATGTGCAGTTACAGGGATAGGGTTCAAGTTAAAAACTTCTTTCGGAAAGTTGGTGCAAACGTGCTGAGCAGAATGACCCGCTTCTGGATTGTAGACGTTCTTTGATTTTGACCTTTTCTGATGAAGAAACGTCCAGACTTGAAACGTTAGCTCTATTCTCTCTCCACAGATGATGCCAAGCGTTGCTGTTTTATTAACTTATTGTACATTTAGAGAGAGAAGGCAGCAGGCAAAGTAAGTGGTGATTTATCTCCAGTTACAATATCTGACCAACGATATTTAAATGTGGTATCAATGGAACTAAATAATCCAGGGAACATCATGCTTGAACCTTCTTACTGCAGAAGCACCACCTCCCACTATCCCTTTACTCTGTGATCTCAGCCTATCCCCAAAGAATGTGTCCACTTGTTTAAGTGGATACATTGAGAGACAGAGCATTTGTTAACAGATCAAAGGAAAAGAATCTACAAGAGAGAACGGCACTAAATGAAATGCTCATTTGGAGAGTTGATGTAAACATGATGGGCTGAATGGCCTCTGTCTGCACTCTAACAGCTCTGCATGGGGCTAGGTCGAACAGGAAAATAGGAGACAAAATTAGTCAACTATTCAGCTCCTCAAGCCTCCTTCACCATTCACTGATCTTTGATTTCAACTTCATTTTCTGAGCAAAAATTGATCAACCTCTGCCTTCAATAGACTCAAGGACTGAAAATCCTCACTCCTGGATGGACAGCAGTCAGGAAAAGACAAGATGAGAATGGCTAGGAATATGTTGAATGGTGGAGCAGGCTGAAGGGGCTACTATTGCTGTGCTGTGCAGATACATGGATTTGGGCCTGTGTCTATGGGAGTTTGCGCATTCTTCCCGTGCTTTCATGGGTTTTCTCCGGGTGCTCCGGTTTCCTCCCACATCCCAAAGATGTGCTCTTAGGCTAATCGGCAGAACAAATTCTCCCTAAATTGTCTCAAATTTGGTTTTTAATCCATAGATCTATAAACATAGACAGGGATCACGGGTAGAGGTGGGAACATCGGGATGACGGCGCGGGCTCATTGGGCCGAAGGACCTGTTTCCCACGCTATTTTGTTCTTTGTTCTTGCTCCTAGTTTTATTTTCAGATCCCTCTCTCTCAACCCTCTGATTAATAAATCTTTCCACATCTATCTAAGATAGACACCGACCTTTTCTGGGATATTGCATTTCGGGAGAAAGAATGTAGGGGGGAGAGGTATATGATAAAGGGTAGACCTATGAAGAGTATAGAAACGCAGAGGGACCTGGGGGTGCAGGTGAACAAGTCTCTGAAGGTGGCAGAGCAAGTGGAGAAGGTTGTGAAGGTTGTCCTGTCCATGGTGGGGGGGAAGGCAGATGTTTTCCTCGCCAAAGAGAACCTCTACCTGTGAGACCAAAATGGCAAGTGAGAACATAGAATGCAGAGCTCGGATGATGGAGCACCGGGGTCGCTAAACACATTAAAATGATTGCTTAAATAAATTAAGTAGCCTCTTGCTCATTTCTCTTGTACTTGCATGGGTTTTCTCCGGGTGCTCCGGTTTCCTCCCACATCCCAAAGATGAGCTCTTAGGCTAATTGGCAAAACAAATTCTCCCTAAATTGTCTCAAATTTAGTTTTTTAAACCATAGATCTATAAACATAGACAGGGATCACGGGTAGAAGTGGGAACATCTTGGTGGCGGCGCGGGCTCGTTGGGCCGAAGGGCCTGTTTCCCGTGCTGTTTTGATCTTTGTTCTTGCTCCTAGTTTTATTTTCAGATCCCTCTCTCTCAACCCTCTGATTAATAAATCTTTCCACATCTATCTAAGATAGACACCGACCTTTTCTGGGATTATTTCCCCTTGTTCTACATTCTCCAGGTAACAGAAACAGTTGTTCTGGATCTGAACTGTCAAGGATCGAGGGGATAAGAGATAATAAGTGACTGGGATTAGAATCAAGAACTGGAGTTCAATGGCGGATGACAGGGTGTATAGGAGGAGATAGCAAGACAGGGGACAGCAGGAGAACAAGTCAGGGAGAAAAAGACAATGAGAATGAAGGTTAAGAATTTGAGATACAGGTAGGAGAGAGGAGAACTGGGCTCAAGTAGGAATGATAGAAAGTGGCAGGGCTCTCTAATTCTGGTTTCCTTTCTAAGTGGAAAGAATCTCTCTACCTCTACCCTATCTAGCCCCCTTCATTATCTTGCATGTTTCTATAAGATCTCCCCTCATCCTTCTGAACTCCAGTGAGTACAGGCCCGATCTACTCAATCTGTCTTCATTAAGCTAACCCCCTCATCTCCGATATCAGCCCGGTGAATCTTCTGAGGAGCCTGACTGAAAAGTGAAATTCAATGGGAAATCTGATTGCAGTGTACGCTGCGTTGGGGAACTCCAGCTGCAGTTTCAGGATAAATGTTGTTAGCTGCACTCAGCAGGTGAATGGAGCATATCCCATCAAGTTCCTGACTTGCCTTGTAGGTGGTACAGAGCAGGCAAAGAGTGAGTTATTCATGACAAAATATATAGGGTGGGATTTTACACTTTCTAAATGTCAGTGGGCGTGAAACTGGGCAAGTTCCAGATCTGTTTTTTTGGGTGCAAAATATTTGCAAAATTTTGGACTCCTCTGCTTCTGGCCAGAGAGACTGTGGGCGGGGCTTACTGTAGAAGCAGGTAGTGCACATGTGCAGACCTCTGATGCTGCACATGCGCATTAATAATAGCAGGGAACTGACAGGGAAAGAGAGAGTTGTCAGGCCCCTGCTACTGCAGGCAGCCTCAAGCAATGCCCTTGTCCTCCAGTTCCACTGACAAGGCCAGCACAAGTATTTCCTGTCCATGGTGGGGGAGGGAAGGTAGGTGTTTTCCTCGCCAAAGAGAACCTCTACCCGTGAGACCAAAATGGCAAGTGAGAACATAGAACGCAGAGCTCGGATGATGGAGCGCTGGGCTCGCTAAACACATTAAAATGATTGCTTAAATAAATTAAGTAGCCTCTTGCTCATTTCTAATGAAAGGCTGACCGCGCCAAAAATTCGGCTGCTGTAGAATCCCATCAGTCGCAAAAACCAGCGCCATTCACGCTAGCCGCTTAATACCTGATTTTACAGCGTATCCCACCGTAAAATGGGCAAAAAGTATCTGTAAGACCCCGTCCCTAGTTTCTGACTTATTCAATGTGCCTTTTGTATGGTTGGTCCAATTCAGTTTCTAATCCCTGGTAATCCCTTGGATATTGATAGTGGAGGTTCAGCGATGGTAATGTCATTGAATATCATGGGATGATAGTAAAATTCTCTCTTCTGGAAATGGACATTCTAAATTGCTGTAGTGTATATGCTGGAAACCACACTGATCTGACATATATGAGCTGGATTTTGCTCAAGGATTCCTCAGGACTGGAAATGTTTCCTGAGAATTGGGAATTGAAGTCTTTATGCTTCATGTGGTGACACTGCTGGTCATGGAATGTGTAAGATTGTAGAGACATCAACAACCTGGACTTAGCAGAATCCACCAACCAGCCATAATCAAACAAGAGAAACAATTCCTTTCCCCTAATGATTCCAGCTCATAGGTTTCAAATCACAAGGCAGGATTTAACCACAATTGCCAAATGTCCAACATAGGTCCACCTTGTTGTCCAACAAGGGGTATACACGCAGTGGGTCGTGCCAGGGCTGCTCCTGGATGTTGCTTCGAGAGTTGCCTAGTCCTTCACGTCGTTAGTGTACGTTTAAACTGGACCATTTGATGGGCAACACGACAGCTCAGTGACTATCGCTGTGCTGTGCAGATACAGGGATTTGGGCCTGTGCCTGTGGGAGTTTGCACATTCTCCCCATGACTGCGTGGGTTTTCTCCGGGTGTTCCGGTTTCTTCCTACACCCTAAAAACATGCTCTTAGGCTGATTGGTGTAACAAATTCTCCCTAAATTAGTTTTCCCTCAATTTTCCCAATAGGTGTCGACAAAGGTCATAGATAGAGGAGGGTACTCCTAATGTTAAAATGGCGGCGCGGGCTGGTTGGGCCGAAGGACCTGTTTCCCCGTGCTGTGTCATTCTTTATTCTTATAGATTTCAGTTTATTTTGTTCTGATATTTCCATCCATTGACACAACATCAGTTTCACATCAATTCTAAATACAGGAATTCACTAGGACATATCAGTTAATTAACAGCAACATTTCTTTAGATTTTAACAGTTGGTTGCTTTACCTCCTGAAACTATGAAAATTAGTTTTAAGATTAAGATTAAGTTTTATTCCGGCATCTGCTGGAGAATTTAACGTGGCCAATGCACCTACGTCTTTCGGACCTGGGAGGAAACTGGAGCACCCGGGGGAGACCCACACAGACACGTGGTTAACGTGCAGGGCCAATAACCCAAGCCCAAAATCGGTAATAATCACTGTGCTACCTTGCCGCCAGTAAACATCCACAGTTGTAAACAGACACAGTCAGTATTGGCTGTAACAGTTAGACCAATATCAGAAATAATTGAGAATCAATTCTTACGTCAGTTGATGTTGTCCTCCGACATCACCGGGCCAGTTCACTTCACAGATCACTCTGCTCCCCACGTGCACAATATGGGCGTAGAAGCACTGTGGGAATGCTAAAGCCAGGGCCAGCAGCCAGATAACACCAACCACGATTTTAGTTGAGCTGGAGGACAGTCTGGGCTTCAGAGGGTGGATGATGGCAATGTACCTGTGCAGTCAGATACAGAAATGTCACTAAGAAGGTTATCAGATAGCACATCTCAATCCTCCATATTATCCTCATTTTCCATTAACAATTACGTAGAACATACAGAACAGGTTCAACTGGTCAACATCAATGATAGTTCCTTGACCTTATTTCATCCAAACTTACCCTTCTACTCTTTTCTCCCCCATTCAATTACACTGTTTCCCCTTTGAAAGCAGTGATACTGCCACTTGGCCGTTGACGTTGGCAGTATGCCCACAGTGCTTCTAAACTCGTATTGTGTAACTGGAAAGCAGAGTGCTGAGGATGTCAAAGCGCAATGTCAAATGTGCAGTAGCTCAGAGTTGTCTTTAGTACTCCAGTGTGCCAGGAGTACTGTATAAAGTGTCATTTCTCAGCTAATGATGTAATACGAAATCAATACAGGTTTGATGGAGCGTGTCAGTCCAGGGCATTGATCCATAGAACCACAGAACCATAGAAAATTACACTTTGCCTGTGCTGAACCATTTTTCTGCCTAGTCCCACTGACCTGCACTTGGACCATATCTTTCCACACCCCTCTTATCCATGAACCCATCCAAGTTTTTCTGAAATGTTAAAAGTGACCCCACATTTACCACTTTATCCGGCAGCTCATTCCACACTCCCACCACTCTCTGCGTGAAAAAGCCTCCCTTAATATTCCCCTAAACTTTTCTCCTTTCACCCTTAACCCATTCTCTCTGGTTTTTTTCTCCCCTAGCCTCAGTGGAAAAAACCTGCTTGCATTCACTCTATCGATACCCATCAAAATCTTATACACCTCTATCAAATCTCCCCTCATTCTTCTACGCTCCAGGGAATAAAGTCCTAACCTATTCAATCTCTCTCTGTAACTCAGCTTCTCAAGTCCCGGCAACATCCTCGTGAACCTTCTCTGCATTCTTTCAACCTTATTTACATCCTTCCTGTAACGAGGTGATCAAAACTGTACACAATACTCTTAAATTCACCAATGCCTTATATAACCTCACCATAACACTCCAACTTTTATACTCAATACTTCAATTTATAAAGGCCAATGTACCAAAAGCACTCTTTACGACTCTATCCATCTCTGACACCACTTTTAGGGAATTCTGTCCCTGTGTTTCCAGATCCCTCTGTCCAACTGCATTCTTCAGAATCCTACCATTTAGCCTGTATGTTCTATCTTGGTTTGTCTCTCCAAACTGCAATACCTCACACTTGTCTGCATTAAATTCCATCTGTCATTTTTCAGCCCATTTTTCTTTGCAAGCTCTGAAAACCTTCCTCACTGTCCACTATACCTCCAATCTTTGTCTCGTCAGCAAATTTGCTGATCTAATTTACTACATTATCATCCAGATCATTGATACAGATGACAAACAACAACGGACCCAACACCGATCCCTGAGACACTCCACTAATCACAGGCCTTCACTCATAGAACATAGAACATAGAACATTACAGCACAGAACAGGCCCTTCGGCCTTCGATGTTGCGCCGACCAATATAAAAAGCAATGCCCCTCCAAACTAAACCATTCCCTTCTCTTCCATATACTTATCAACTAACCTCTTAAACGCCACCAAACTTGGCGCATCTACAACTGCTGCAGGCAGGGCATTCCACTCCCGAACCACCTTTGGGTAAAGAACCTACCTCTGATATCCGTCCTATAACTATCACCCCTTAATTTAAAGCTGTGTCCCCTCGTGCTAGCTTTCTCCATCCTAGGAAAAAGGCTATCACTGTCCACCCTATCTAAACCTCTAATCATCTTATATGTTTCGATCAGGTCCCCTCTTAGCCGCCTCCTTTCTAACGAAAACAACCTCAAATCCCTCAGCCTCTCTTCATAAGACCTGCCCTCCATACCAGGCAACATCCTGGTAAACCTCCTCTGTACCCTCTCCAATGCCTCCACATCCTTCTTATAATGTGGGGACCAGAACTGCACACAATACTCCAAGTGCGGCCGCACTAGAGTTTTGTACAGTTGCAACATGACGTTGCGGCTCCGAAATTCAATCCCCCACCAATAAAAGCTAAGACTCCATATGCCTTCTTAACAACCTTATCGACTTGACTGCCTACTTTCAGGGATCTATGCACATACACACCAAGATCCCTCTGTTCATCAAGACTACTAAGAATCCTACCATTAGCCCTATACTCTACACATTTATTATTTCTGCCATAGTGCATTACCTCACACTTTTCCACATTAAACTCCATTTGCCACCTCTCGGCCCAGCTCTGCAACTTGTCCAAGTCCCTCTGCAAACTATAACACCCCTCTTCACTATCTACCACTCCACCGACTTTAGTGTCATCTGCAAATTTACTAATCCATCCTTCAATACCCTCATCCAGATCATTTATAAAAAATACAAACAGCAGGGGCCCCAAAACAGACCCCTGAGGTACACCACTAGTCACCGAACTCCACGATGAATATCTCCCATCAACCACCACCCTCTGTCTTCTATCTGCTAGCCAATTCCTAATCAATTAGCTAAATCACCCTCTATCCCATACATCTGCATTTTCTGCAGAAGTCTTCCATGGGCCACCTTATCAAACGCCTTACTAAAGTCCATAGAAGCAATGGAATTGCTCAGAGAAGCAATTCTCCACAACCACTATTTGGCTTCTTCCATTGAGCCAGTGTCTAATCTAATTTACTACCTCCCCATGTATACCTATACTGACTCTCAGAAACTCCACTGTTTATTTACCTTCAATCTTTAAAGCAAATATTCACCTTTGCTTTCTGTTTTGTCTCTGCCTCTATCTCCTTTAATCCAACGGAATTCAATTTTGATGTCATTCTCCAATCCTCTGGCACCTCCCTCATATCTAGGGGAGAATGGAAGATTATGGTAAACCTTCCACTACCTCCACTTCCACTTCCCTTAGCAACTCAGGTTTCAGGATATTGGGATCAGGGACTTATCCATTATAAATATAGTCAGCTTGTCCAGTACATTCCGCCTCTCAATTGTCACCCAAAGCAAAACTGTATTGTTTGTGTAGTTTCACAGTGCAGCATCTTAATAAATCTTTTCTGCACTCTTTCTTGTTTGATAATATCCTTTCTTTCAATAGGGTGACCAGAACTGTACACAGTATTCCAAGTGTGCTCTTACTAATGTCTTGTACAACTTCAAAAAGACCTTCCAATTCCTCTATTTGACGTTCTGACCAATGAAAGCAAACATGCCAAATGCCTTTTTCACCGCATAGAAGAAGCAATCTCCCACTGAGTAAAGTTGATGAAAACTGCTAAGTTTACATCAGTTTATTGCTAAAGTGGGACAGAGTACAATAAATTATGGAAGCTTTCTGTTTAAAGGGGATTTATCCTCATTTTTATCTGGTGAGGCAGGAAATTAATTGCTATCCTTCAGGATGCAGATCAGCACAGTTACTGATGTTGGCAGGATAGGAATTTATTTCCAGAAAATTTTGTAAATAAGAATGTATTAATGAAAATTATGAACCTGTTCTTTTATACAGAATTAATTTAAAATGTGGCTTAATTACTGATTTTGTAAATGTTGGGATGGTTCCAATTTACCTATTAACAGTAGATTTTTTTTTATGAGGAAGTATTTTGGCTGGAATATGGTATTCTCAGTGGTTTTCCAATAGTCCGTGGAAGCTATTGAAAATGAAGTTTTTCGGGAAAAGCAGATACATTTAAAAGAATCAATATGTTTCTGTAAACTTGCTGTAAAAAAATGAATGCTTCAACTAAAAATGTGTTGAAAGATTCGGAAGTTCAGCCTGTAAGTTTCAAATGACATTGAAAAGAAATAATTAATAATAGCTGGAGACAAGTTAAAGCTATCTGAATAAAAAGTGCACAAAAACATGAGCAAGATAAGATGAGGCAGATGTGTAGAGCCTCCTACTAGTGACCCAGTAGAGCTGTGAGGAAGGATATGTGTTCTTGAATATAAATTAAAATTTTAAAATGACAAGGTAATCGCTCTTGCGAGACAAAAATTAGACAAGGCTTGAACACTGTGGGAGGACAGAAAACAAAAACAAATTGGAAAAAACTGAATAAAATGAAGTATCAAACTTTCTCAGCTTAAAGTTGTAGAGGTTTACAGTAGGGAAACAAGCCCTTCTGCCCAACTTGTCCATGCCATCCAATTTTTGCCACTAAGCTAGTTCCAGCTGCCCGCATTTTGCCCAATCTTACCCATTAACTGCCTGCATGCTTTTGAAAAGACAAAATTGTACCCGCCTCTACTTCTACCCCTGCTAGCATTGCAGAGCGACTGAAAGCAAAGTAACTGCCTGAAACAGTCTAATAACAACACCAAATCACATAATCAGCTCTTAAACCAACCAACAGCATTTTAAATGTATTACATCCCTCCCCATTTACTGCTGTGTTCATGACAACAATTACAGACCTCTTACAGATAGGTTCAATAACGCTCTAGGTGTAGTACTAGGCACCGTTAATTATTATGCACAGTCAATAAGTCGATGAGGAGGACATCTTTGGTTGTGTACGATGTTCTGTAATTTGGCCGTCCTTGATTCTAGAAGTAGATGTGTGCAGGTTTGGTGGATTGGCCATTGGTCTATACAGACAAAGCATACTGTACATAGAGAGGGAAAGGAGAAGGTGCAGAATGTGGTGTTACAGTCATAGCTGGGTGTTATGAAAGATCAACTTAATACAAGGTAGATCCATTCAAATATCTGACGGAAGAAGTAAATGGGGAGGGATATTATATATTTAAAATGTTGTTGGTTGTTTTAAGAGCTAGTCATGTAATTTGGTGATGTTATTAGGGTGTTTCAGGCTGCTATTTACTTTCAGTCACTCTGCAATGCAGAGACCATCTCTTTCAATAAAAACAGTTGTATATTGGTTTGAATCTACATGTGCAACCATATCTTATTTTGTCAAAACCCACAACCCCAGCAGAGTTAGAACATTGATGGAAAGGATTCTTAAGGATAGGATGTATATGTATTTAGAATGTGGCAATTTGATTAGTGATAGGCAGCATGGTTTTGTAAAGGCAAGGTCATGCTTATGAATCTGGAAGTCTACATCCAACGATTCTCCTTGGCTAACTCTTCTAGTTACATCTTTAAAAAATTCCAATAGATTCGTCAAGTCTGATTTCCCTTTTGTAAATTCATGCTGACTGTGTCTGATTGTCCCACTGCCTTCCAAATGCTGAGTTATGGAATCCTTGATAATGGACTCTTGCAACTTCCCCAGTACCGATGGTAGGCTCATAGATCTAGTTTCCTGTTTTCCCACCACCTTTCTGTTTGAATACCAGGCTTACGCTAGTAACCCTCCAACCATAGGAACCAGTCCAGAGTCTGAAAAATTTTGGAAAATGACAACCAATGTATCTATTATTTCCAGGGCCACTTCCTTCAGTACTCTGGGATGAAGATTATCAGCCTCTGTAGATATATCCACCTTCAATCCCATCAATTTCCTCCAAACCATTTCTCTATTAATGCTGATTTCCTTCAGCTTATTCACTAAAACTGTTTCCTGTCACAACATCTGGTACATTATTCGTGTCTTCCTTTGTGAAGACTGAAGCAAAGTACGAATTTAGTTATTCAACCATTTCTTTGTTCCTGTACGAATTCTCCTGTTTCTAACTGTAAGGAGCTTATATAGAAACTTTTACAGTCACTTTTAATGTTCTCATACTCTTATTTCCCCTTCTTAATCAATCCCTTGCTCTTCCTTTACCGAATTTTAAATTGTTCCAATCATTAGGTCTATTGCTTTTGCTTTGAATCTAAAACTATCTCTAATTTCCCTCGAAAGCCATGGTTTGGCCATCGTTCACTTACTATTCTTGCGTCAAACAAGAATAAACAACTTTTGGAGTTGTTCTTTAAATGCCTTTAGAACATAGAACATAGAACACTACAGCGCAAACAGGACCTTCGGCCCACAAGTTGTGCCGAACACATCAAAACCTACCAGGCCAAAGACTTATCTATAACCCCCAATCCCATTGGATCCCATATACTCATCCAGAAGTCTTTTAAAAGACCCCAGCGAGTTCGCCTCGACCACCACCGACGGCAGCTGATTCCATTCACTCACCACCCTCTGAGTGAAAAACTTTTCCCTAGCATCCCCTCTGTACTTGCTTCCCTGCACCTTAAATCTGTGCCCTCTCGTCACGACCATTTCAGCCCTGGGAAATAGTCTCTGAGATTGAATTTAGGATTGAATTTAGGAGCCGCAGCATCATGTTGCAGCTGTACAAAACTCTAGTGCGGCCGCACTTGGAGTATTGTGTGCAGTTCTGGTCGCCACATTAGAAGAAAGATGTGGAGGCATTGGAGAGGGTACAGAGGAGGTTTACTAGGATGTTGCCTGGTATGGAGGGCAGGTCCTATGAAGAGAGGTTGAAGGATTTGAGGTGTTTTCGTTAGAAAGGAGGCGGCTAAGGGGGGATCTTATTGAAGCATATAAGATAATTAGAGGTTTGGATAGGGTGGACAGTGTTAGCCTTTTTCCTAGGATGGAGAAAGCTAGCACGAGGGGACACAACTTTAAATTAAGGGGTATGAGTTATAGGACGGATATCAGAGGTAGGTTCTTTACTCAAAGAGTGATTAGGGAGTGGAATGCCCTGCCTGCAGCTGTTGTAGATGCGCCAAGTTTGGTGCGTTTAAGAGGTTAATTGATAAGTATATGGAAGAGAAGGGAATGGTTTAGTTTGGAGGGGCATTGCTTTTTATTTTGGTCAGCACAACATCGAAGGCCGAAGGGCCTGTTCTGTGCTGTATTGTTCTATGTTCTATGTTCTATTCCACCCTATCTACTCCTCTCAACATCTTGTAAACTTCTATCAGGTCGCCTCTCAACCTTCGTCTCTCCAGGGAGAACAGTCCCAGCTCCCTCAACCTGTCTTCATAAGGCATGCCTCCCAATCCAGGCAACATCCTTGTAAATCTCCTCTGCACCCTTTCAATAGCTTCCACGTCCTTCCTATAGTGAGGCGACCAGAACTGCGCACAGTACTCCAAGTGTGGTCTGACAAGGGTCCTATAAAGCTGCAGCATTACCTCCTGACTCCTGAACTCAATCCCTCGATGAATGAAGGCCAGTACACCATAAGCTTTCTTAACCACATCCTCCACCTGGGAGGCCGATTTGAGAGTCTTATGGACCCGGACCCCAAGATCCCTCTGCTCTTCCACACAGCTAAGACTCCTACCTTTGATAGTGTACTCATTCATCCCGTTGGATCTGCCAAAATGGACCACAACACATTTATCCGCGTTGAAGTCCATCTGCCACTTCTCCGCCCAGTCTTGCATCCTGTCGATGTCATGCTGCAACTTTTGACATCCCTCCAGACCATCCACAACACCACCGACCTTCGTGTCATCGGCGAACTTACTCACCCATCCCTCCACTTCCTCATCCAGGTCATTTATTAAAATGACAAACAGCAAGGGTCCTAGAACAGATCCCTGGGGCACTCCACTGGTGACCGACCTCCATGCAGAAAAACAGCCATCCACAACCACCCTCTGCCTTCTGCAGGCAAGCCAGTTCTGGATCCACAAGGCCAAAGCCCCTTGGATCCCATGGCCTCTCACCTTCTCAAGAAGTCTTGCATGTGGGACCTTGTCAAATGCCTTGCTGAAGTCCATGTACACCACGTCCACTGCTCTTCCTTCGTCAATGTGTTCAGTCACATTTTCGAAGAACTCAATTAAGCTCGTAAGGCACGACCTGCCTTTTACAAAACCATGCTGACTATTTCTAATCAACTAAACTTCTCCAAATGCTCGTAAATCTTGTCCCTCAGAAGCCTCTCCATCAGCTTACCAACCACTGAGGTCAGACTCACCGGTCGGTAATTTCCAGGACTATCCCTGTTCCCTTTCTTGAAAATAGGGACCACATCCGCAATCCTCCAATCCTCCGGAACCTCTCCCGTCTCCATCGACGACGCAAAGATCATCGCCAGGGGCTCTGCAATGACATCCCTCACCTCCCACAATAACCTGGGGTACATCCCATCTGGTCCCGGAAACTTGTCTATCTTGATAACATTTAAAAGTTCTAACACATCCACTTCCTTAATATCTACATACTCAATGTTTTCAGTCTGCCGCAAACTTGTAGTGCATCCTCCCAGATCACTTTCCACCGTGAATACTGAGGCAAAGTACTCATTAAGCACCTCTGCCATTTCTTCCGGTTCCATACAGACTTTTCCCCCTTCACCTTTTATAGGTCCTATCCCTTCTCTTCTCATCCTTTTACTTTTCACATATTTGTAGAAGGCCTTGGGATTCTCCTTAATCCTACCAGCCAAGGCCTTCTCATGACCCCTTCTGGCTCTCCTAATTTCCTTTTTAAGCTCTCTTCTATAAGCCTTATACTTCTCTAGATCCCCAACATCTCCTAGCTCTTTGAACCTTTTATACACCTTTCTTTTCTTCCTGACTATGTTCACCACAGCCTTCGTGCACCACGGTTCCCACGTCCTACCAAAACCTCCTTGTCTCACCGGAACGTTGTCGTGCAGAGCTCCAGACAAGCATTCCTTGAATATCTGCCACCTTCCTTCTGTGCTTTTCCCCAAGAACACCTCCTTCCAGTTTATTCGCCCCAACATCTGCCTGATGTCTTCATATTTCCCCTTATTCCAGACAAACACCTTCCTAGCCTGCCTGATCCTATCCTTTTCCAATGCAAGGGTGAAGGAGATAGAATTATGATCTCCATCCCCAAGATGCTCTCCTACCGAGAGATCCATCACCTGTCCTGGTTCATTAGCTAGTACCAGGTCCAGTACAGCCTCTCCTCTCGTAGGCTTGTCCACGTGCTGTGTCAGGAAACCCTCCTGAACACACCTAACAAACTCCTCCCCATCCAAACCCCTTACCCTTGGGATATTCCAGTCGATGTTTGGGAAATTGAAGTCTCCCATCACAACAACTCTGTTATTTCTACATCTCTCCAGTATCTGTTTCCTTATCTGCACCTCAACTTCCCTGTCACTATTGGGCGGCCTATAGAATACACCCAGCAACGTCAACGACCCTTTGCTATTCCTAACTTCCACCCACAGGGACTCCGTAGACATTCCCTCCTCGGTATCCACCTTCTCTGCAGCCTTGACACTGTCCCTGATCAACAGTGCCACTCCACCACCTCTTTTGCCTCCCTCCCTGTCCTTCCTGAAGGATCTGAATCCCGGGACCTGTAGTACCCAGTCCTGTCCCTGAGACATCCAAGTCTCTGTAATGGCCACCACATCACAATCCCAAGCAGCAATCCACGCCCTAAGTTCATCCACCTTATTTACTACACTCCTGGCATTAAAATAGACACAGCTCAGTCCCTCAGACTGGACATTTCCCTTCTCCCCCACTCGTCTAACCTGCCTCTCATCCTGCCTAGAGTCCTTCCCTATCTGGGAGCTAACTTCCGTGCTCCCAGTCTCCACATCACTGTTCCCTCCCCCTAACCTTTCTAGCTTAAAGTCCCCCCAGTAGCCCTAGCCAGTCTTCCCGCCAAGATATTAGTCCCCCTGGGATTCAGGTGCCACCCATCTTTGCTGTACAGGTCACACCTGCCCCTAAAGAGGTCCCAATGATCCAGGAACCGGAATCCCTGCCCCCTGCTCCAGTCCCTCAGCCACGTATTCAACCTCCACCTCATACTATTCCTGCTCTCACTCTCCCGAGGCGCAGGCAGCAATCCTGAGATTACTACCTTCGCTTTCCTCTCTCTCAGCTGCCTACCCAGTTCCCTATAATCCCTTTTCATGTCCACTTCCCTCTTCCTGCCTATGTCAGTAGTACCTATATGTACTACAACTTCCAGTTCCTCACCCTCCCCTTTCAGGATGTCTGGGACGCGTCCAGAGACATCCCGAATCCCAGCTCCAGGGAGACATACCACCATCCGCGACTCCCGTCTGCGTCCACAAAAACGCCTGTCTGCCCCCCTCACTAGGGAGTCCCCTATAAGCACTGCCTTTTTGCTCTGTTTTTTAGGTTTATTGCCTGTCCTTCCGATCAGTAATGTTTCCCAGCCTTCAAAGCCAATCCATATCTCATAGTTACCTTTATAGAGATTTGGAGCTGTGCTCTCAGAATCAACTATGTCACTGTGCATTTTGTTGAAGAATTCTATCATGTTATGGTCATTCATTCCCAAAATTAGATTGCCAACCAATCTTTTCTCATTGCACAATATCCAGCCCAAATGGGCTGTTTCCCTTGTTGGTCCCTCAATATATTGGTCCAGAAATCCATCCAATATGAACTCCAGAATTTCTTCCTCTATTGGATTGTGACTAATTTGATTCCTCCAATCTATATGCAGATTAAAGTTAGATGTTCCTAACACATGATCTCTGATTTCCTATCTAACGCAATCCCAATATTTCCAATACAGTTTTGTGATCTGTATAGCACCACCGATGTTTTTTACCTCCTGGTGTTTCTTAACTCAACATTTATGCTAATACCTTCCCTCAGTATAGTATCAATATCGTCTTTAATCAACAATGCAACTCCACCTTATTTTCTTTTCTGTTTGTCTTTGCCAAACACTGTTCAGTTCCCATCCTTGCTCACGTTGGAGCCATATCTCCATAATGCCAACTATATCATACCCTATCACATCCATCTGTGCAACTAACTCATTCATTTTGTTTCAAAGTGTTCAAGTGCAAAACCTTAAAGTCAGCCCTTTTGACATTTCTTGTCCCATTCCGAATATTTTGTATTGTGTTCTTATCTGACTCTGGCCCTTGATTTATCTATTACTTTGCTTATTTTCAGTCAGTCAGAGTTTTACAGAACAGAAGGAGGCCCTTTGGCCCATTATGTCTGTGCTACCATCAAGCCTATCTAAATCTAAGCCCATTTTCCAGCACTTATTCTGTGTCTTTCAGTGCTATGGTATTCATCTAAATTCTTCTTAAACATTGTGACTGTTCCTGCCTCTACCAGCCTTTCAGGCAGAGTATTTCAGATTTGCACCACACTTTGGATTTAAGATTTCCCCTCTAAATCTCCTGCCTCTTAATCTTAAACCTATGCCCCTAGGTTATTGACCCTCTATTGGGTCAATGTTTTTTCCTATTTACCAATATGTCTTTTATATGTTTATGTACCTCAAACAGATCCCCATCAGCTTTCCCTGCTCTGAAATAACCCCATTCTAACCAGCTCTCATTGCTGAAACACTCCAGCCCAGCAACATCTTGGTGAATCTCCTCTGCGTCCTTTGTGGTGCAATTGCAATCAAAACAGCTCAAGATATTCTAACTGATGCCTAATGAGTGTTTTATAGGGCTCCATAATAATTTCTCGGCTCGCCTATGCCTTGGCTAATAAAAGCAAATACCCTATATGCCTTTTTAACCACCTTGTCTACCCGTCCTGCTCCCATCAGGGATCTTTGGACATATGCCTCAAGGTCCCTCTGTTTCTCTGTATTTCCTAATGTCTTACTATTCATTGTGTATTCTCTTGCCTTGTTAATCCTCCCAAAATGCATCACCTTTCACTTTTCAGGGTTAAATCCCCTTTACCACTGTTTCACCATCTGACCAGCCGTCCATATGTGACTGAACACATTGACGAAGGAAGAGCAGTGGACGTGGTGTACATGGACTTCAGCAAGGCATTTGACAAGGTCCCACATGCAAGACTTCTTGAGAAGGTGAGAGGCCATGGGATCCAAGGGGCTTTGGCCTTGTGGATCCAGAACTGGCTTGCCTGCAGAAGGCAGAGGGTGGTTGTGGATGGCTCTTTTTCTGCATGGAGGTCGGTCACCAGTGGAGTGCCCCAGGGATCTGTTCTAGGACCCTTGCTGTTTGTCATTTTCATAAATGACCTGGATGAGGAAGTGGAGGGATGGGTGAGTAAGTTCACCGATGACACGAAGGTCGGTGGTGTTGTGGATGGTCTGGAGGGATGTCAGAAGTTGCAGCATGACATTGACAGGATGCAAGACTGGGCGGAGAAGTGGCAGATGGACTTCAACGCGGATAAATGTGTGGTGGTCCATTTTGGCAGGACCAATGGGATGAAGCAGTATAATATCAAGGGTAGGAGTCTTGGCAGTGTTGAGGAGCAGAAGGATCTTGGGGTCTGGGTCCATAGGTCTCTTAAATCTGCCCCGCAAGTGGAGGATGTGGTCAAGAAGGCATATGGTGTACTGGCCTTCATTAATAGAGGGATTGAGTTTAGGAGTCGGGAGGTAATGCTGCAACTTTATAAGACCCTTGTCAGACCCCACTTGGAGTATTGTGCGCAGTTCTGGTCGCCTCACTATAGAAGGATGTGGAAGCTATTGAGAGGGTGCAGAGGAGATTTACAAGGATGTTGCCTGGATTGGGTGACATGCCTTATGAAGATAGGTTGAGGGAGCTGGGACTGTTCTCCCTGGAGAGACGAAGGTTGAGAGGTGACCTGATAGAGGTTTATAAGATGTTGAGAGGATTAGATAGAGTGGATTCTCAGAGGCTATTTCCCAGGGCTGAAGTGGTCGCTATGAGAGGACACAGGTTTAAGGTGCTGGGGGGCAAGTACAGAGGAGCTGTTAGAGGTAAGTTTTTCACTCAGAGGGTGGTGAGTGAATGGAATCGGTTGCCGTCGGTGGTGGTAGAGGTGAACTCGCTGGGGTCTTTTAAGAGACTTCTGGATGAGTACATGAGATTTAATGGGATTGGGAGTTACAGATAGGTCTGTAGGTATAGATTTGATCGGCACAACTTGTGGGCCGAAGGGCCTGTTTGTGCTGTAGTGTTCTATGTCTATGTGTCTTCCTATGGTCTAAGGCTTTTCTCCTCACTCTTTATCACACCACCAGTTTTCATGGCATCTGTGAACTTACTGATCATACGCCTCACGTTAATGTCTAGATCATTAATGTACACTGCAAGTAGCAAGGCCGCCACTGATCCCTGTGATACATCAATGGACACACACTTCCAGTCTTAAACACAATGCTTGACCATCACCTCTGCAGGTAAATTAATTTTGGATCCAATATGCAAAATTACCCTAGATAGCATGGGTTCTTCCCTTGTTAATCAGTCTCTCATGGGAGACCTTACTAAAAACCTTACTGAAGTTCATCATCTGTGCATCTAATCACCGACTCAGTAACATTCAATTAAATTTGAGAGACGTGATTTCCTTCGACAAAACCATACTGACTATCCAAGTGGAGGTTAATTACATCCCTCCGAATTTTTTTCCATTGATATCCCTCCCACTGAGAGGATTTGAAAATTAATGCCAGAACCCTTGCAATCTCCTCCTTTCCATCCCACAGCAGCCTGCGATGCATCCCATCTGAGCTTAGGGTTTCAAGCTTGCTAAAATCCCTAACCCTCTTTCCTCTTGATCTAATCTGTCCAATGATATCACAGAATCCTTCCCTGCTTTCTATATTTGCATCAGCCTGAACACAGATGGAAAATATTCATTTTAACACTCCACTTGTGTCATTTGGCTCCATCTGGATTGCCACTTTGGTCCCTAATGGGTCCTACTCTTTCCCTGATTATCCTTAATGTACTTACAACACCTTGGAATTTTCCTTCATTTTGCCACTAATGTTTTCTCATCCTCCTCTTCACTCTCCTGATTTTGTTTGAAGTTGCCCTGTGTATTTTCTATACTCTGTTTTGATGCTCTGGGTATTAAACTGGGTATCATTTTTCCTTGCTGTCTTTTCTTCTTGTTTGTGTTTAAAACCCCGCCTGTATGAAGAATTTCAAGGACAGCCTGAGTTGAGTCCTTAGGGCCCATGTCTTACAAAGTACAGGGCAAGATTGTCCGAAAACATTTGGACCATCTCAGGAGTAGGAAGGCTTAGCCAGTACAGGCCTCTTACTAACCATGAGAATGGCCATTGCTAGTGCGAATCCACAAATGAGGGTTGAGTGGTGCCTCCAGATGATGAAGATACAAACTCTAAAGTTTTTAAAAACTTATTTATTAGTCACAAATAATGCTTACATTAACACTGCAGTGAAGTTACCGTGAAATTCCCCCTAGTCCCACAGTCTGGCGCCTGTTCGGGTCAATGCACCTAACCCAGCGCGTCTTTCAGAGGAAACCGGAGGAAACAATGCAGACACGGGGAGAATCCGCACGGACCCAAGGCAGGAATCCAACCCGGGTCCCCGGCACTGTGAAGCAGCAGTGCTAACCTTTGTGTACCGTGCCACCCAGCTACATGCCAACCCAGTTCAGTGTGGAAGCAGAAGAGACCAGTGTCCTACTGAAATAAGACCTCGAGAAGAGCCAGAATGTGTGATAGTCTTTTTGGAAGTGAATGTTGCCTATCCGTGCCCTATCCCTTCATCTGCACTCCTCCAGCCAATGCCAGGCACAGCGGAGAAGGCCCCTGGTGGCAGGGCTGTGAGGGAAAAACAGATTTGAGAGGGGAGGTACGTTATAATAGCCATGGGGCATCATTAGCAGATATGAGCTCCCCATTAGTTCAGTGGGGGCCTGTCCAATAGGGAAAGGACAGTGGGAGGGGGTTTAAAATCAGCTGGCTCCACCCAAGCTGGCAGTCGATAGACTTGGCACTTATCTGCACATTGAATGGTCTTCAGATATCACTGTAAATAGCAGGGTGATTGGTGATGGAAGACTAGCCTTGGTAAGATTATTACAAGCCTGTTAAGATATCATCCCTCCCCATTGCAGTAATTAATCAATATTGCAACGCCTCTTCTTTTAAACACCCCAACCTCCCCAATGCCAGCTGAAGATTCTGACAATGCCAGAATATTGAGCTGCCAGTCTTGCCCTTCCCTCAATCATGTCTCTGTGATTGTAATAATATCACCCTCTCGTGTGTTAGTCAACACCCTCAGTTTTTAGTTGATAAGTATATGGAAGAGAAGGGAATGGTTTAGTTTGGAGGGGCATTGCTTTTTATTTTGGTCGGCACAACATCGAAGGCCGAAGGGCCTGTTCTGTGCTGTATTGTTCTATGTTCTATGTTCATCGGCCCGTCTTTATTCCGCCTTTTAGACTGACTCTTTTTTTTAATGTTTAGCTGTGCATCAGCTTCCACGCTGTAACCCATCCCCTGCCAAATTTTTTAACCAATCCTAAACCAACACCTACTCCCACCACTCTCCCCCCACTGCACCAGCAAAACTCCCCACAAGGATAATGGTCCCATTCTGATTCAATTACAATCTACCAGCTTGTCCAAGTCCCACCTTCCCCAGAAATGGACCCAGTGATCCAAGAAGCTCCCTCTGCATCATCTCTTTGGCCTTGCATCCATCTGCTCTATCTTGCTTTTCCTGTAGTGTCACTGGGGGTATTTAAAGAGATTGAGGTCCTGCTTTTTAATTTGCTACCTAATTCCCTAAATACTTGCCGCAGGACCTCGACACTCCTTGTGCCTACGCGCTTGGTGCCAAAGTGAACCAAGATCTTTGACTGTTCTCCCTGCTCTTTAAATTGTCCTTCAGCTGGTCAATGACATCCTTGACCCCGGCACCAGGGAGGCAACACACCAGCCTGGAGTCCCGTCAGTGGCCACACAGTCACAGTCTCTGCATCCCCTCAGTATCAAGACTCCTATCATTATTGCCCTTCCAGTCTTATTCCTCCCACCTTGTGCAGCGGAGCCACCCACAATACCAGAGCGGAGACTCTCACCGTTTTCCAACACAGAGAAGTGATTCTTGAGTGAGATGCACCCTGGGGCTCTCCTGGCTAGCTGCTTGTCCATCTTTTCCTGTACGGGGCTCACCGCTCCCTCTCTGGCTGCACTCCCTTCAGCTGTGCAATGACTACATCTGAAAAGGCGTTCTCCGTGAACCTCGCAGATGCACCGCTCCAGCCAGTGTTCAAGCTCTGAAACCCAGCTCTCAAGCTGGTTAAACCGGTGACACTTCTGCAAATGGGGTCATCCAAACTGCAAGGAAAGTCTGAGAATTCCAGCATTTTGCAGACAGTGTAAAACACCAGACTGGGCTCTCTCTGGTCAGACTTTTAGCTCACCCCAGTGCTACTGACTACAGAAAAAGGAAGATAGAGCAGATGGATGCAAGGCCAAAGGGATGATGCAGAGGGAGCTTCTTGGATCACTGGGTCCTCCCCACCTTCTGGGGAAGGTGAGACTTTTAGCTCAAAAAGACTCTTCTCTTACATTTTACTTCAAGTAGAAAATTATTTTTAAGTAACTTTTTTGATAGACTAGAACATTTACCTGTCCTTAATGTGGCTTTAAATTGGAGAAAACAGTTTACCAACTACCAACCAACCAGCTCTACCCCTTGTACCCTGTGGCAGAGTGAGACCCTCTCAAACGATTAAAATATTAGAGAATAAAAGAAAAGCAAGAGATTACCTTTTCCCTCACACTGAAGTCCCACTGTGCTCCAAATCCCAGATACACACATTCAATCTGCCTGGGTCTCACTCAGCCTCCTCCAACCGCTTGCGGGCAAACCTTACTCCACGATTTGATCTAGATCTTTGCTGTTTATTTGTTTACCGTTGCTAACTGGAGACATTTGTTCCCCTCCTGCTTTCTGACAGGTCTCCCAGTAAAGGTGAACACTCAACTCCGTCAAAGCTGCGAGAAAAGGACAAAGAGCAACACAAAGAGGGAGAGCAATCCTGGGATATTCCCAGGTAGGATCTTGTCCCGATCTTTGTCGCTTACCTATCCATGGCGATAGCTGTCATTGAGTAAATGGAAGCGAACACAGCAGTGATGGGCACGAGATTTTGGAAACGGCAGTAGTGCAGCCCAAAATACCAGTCACTGTGAGCGGCGTAGATGAAGTTAAAGGTGGTGTTAAAAGCGGCCATGGCTGTGTCTCCCACTGCCAGGTTAAGCAGGAAGTAGTTGGTGACAGTTCGCATCTTGCGATGAGCAAGGACAATCCAAATGACAGTTACATTGCCGCACACAGCAGTCAGCACAATAACCGAGTAAGCGATAGCCCAGAGGCACACCTGCCAGGCAGGTTGGGCAAACTTATTGCCCACAGTTCCATTCACGCTGCACTCAGTCACATTCAGATCCAATTCTTCTTCACCACTCATTCCCAACAAGTTTACCCCGAGCCAGAGCTCAGTCTGTCGGCCAACCTCTCAATCCCAGATCAGCTCCCACTCGCACCCAACTCTCTATCCCCGCACTCAACGCCCAATTCACTATCGCCACACTCAACACCCAACTCACTCCCCACACTCACACCCAACCACCCCCCCCACCCAACCACCCCCACCACCCAACTCACTATCCCCCACTCGCACCCAACTCACTGTCCCCGCACTCGCACCCAACTCACTGTCCCCGCACTCGCACCCAACTCACTGTCCCCGCACTCGCACCCAACTCACTGTCCCCGCACTCGCACCCAACTCACTGTCCCCCACACGCACCCAACTCACTGTCCCCGCACTCGCACCCAACTCACTGTCCCCGCACTCGCACCCAACTCACTATCCCCGCACTCGCACCCAACTCACTATCCCCACACTCGCACCCAACTCACTATCCCCACACTCGCACCCAACTCACTATCCCCACACTCGCACCCAACTCACTATCCCCACACTCGCACCCAACTCACTATCCCCACACTCGCACCCAACTCACTATCCCCACACTCGCACCCAACTCACTGTCCCCACACTCGCACCCAACTCACTGTCCCCACACTCGCACCCAACTCACTATCCCCACACTCGCACCCAACTCACTATCCTCCCTCGGCGATGCTCTCTCTGATCACGGGGATTCCCAATTTCCAACTCAACGGCCGATGAGTTCAGTGAGCGAGGTCCCCTCTGCAAAGGATTTCGAGCTGGCGAGCAGCATTGCTGGAATCAGTGAGTGCAGTATTGATCAGCAGCGACTCCGAGTGAAGTTTGCTGGAGTTGATCTGCGTGTATATATAAGAGGTGGGGCTGGAAACTGGGGGAACAGCCCAGAGAGGTGGAGACTCCGCCGGATACATTGAGTAAAATAACAGCACCATCATTTTACTAACACAGTAATTAGTATTCATACAGTATCTGGTACTAACACAGTTTGATCAAACCCACCTCACTGGCAATGTACCCGTCCTTTACCTGGAAGAAATTCTCCTCTTGTACATTTCGAAGCTTTTCTCTCAATTACCTCTCACTGGTGCTGCCATTTTAACACAAATAATATTCAGCAATTTGGTGACATTTCTAAAACGAGCAGTTTTCTGCACTCAGATTGTGGTGAATTTCCAATTGGTGAGTACAATTTGGGTTTGTGTTTTGGAGAATCGCAGCCCCATTGCTCTGTCCTGTTAATAAGTAATCCTGTCATTGTAAAGGGAAAGGCACTGGGGAATATTTCATCCATGTCCGGGATAATCCCCTCCCCAGAAATAGCCCCTCTCCTTATTTTTTAATAATGTGAAGGAGTACACGAATAATGTTTCATTTTAAAAAAATACCACTTGTAAATGATGCAGAAGTGAAAACAGAGAGGGAAAGGAATGGGGTAGTAGCAACACCATTTTCATTTGTGTCCACTCTAACCTGGGAGTGTTTAATGGAACAGTGGGGGGGAAAAATTATAAAATCGATTCATATTTTACAACAAAGTATGGCCACTAAGTCTACACACTGCAAACTCTACTTAAGTATTCAATCCAGAACTTGCTAGCCCTCATTCTCATGTAATCGTGCTGGGTTTATGATATACCCCACACAAGGGGAATATGTACTAATCGGATACTGCTCTGACAGTGTCCAACCAGGAGAACCGGCCACATCAGCACCAAGATTGTGCAAGCAGGGTTATCCAGGAGAGGACAGACATCCTCTATTACCCTCTTTGGCAGATTCTACTTCAACACTCCGCCATCTGAAATTTCCTTGGCACTGAAAACATATTGTTACAATATTGTGATTTTAGGAACTGTGTGATTTTTTTTCGGTGTGAAGGTTATGTTTTAAACTTCCTGTACCCAGGGGATCCTAAACTGTCCCCAGTTCTCTCCAAGAGGGGAAAGCACATTGCAATCTTTATTTAATGTTTCTGCTCTTTTCTTATTTCTCATGTTCTCCTGTCTCTGCCACTCCCGGACTAACGTTTACTTGCAGTCATTTCTTCCTCTGCACACGTTTATACTCCGTTTTTATCTTTCGAGTTTATTGCCATCGGGTTTTTTTTCTCTTTATCCCATTTCTTGGTGATTCTTTGCTGAATGCTAAAATCCTCCGAATCATCAGGCAATAAACAGCGTCTTTTAAACTAATATCACCAGAGAATTTCTCATTAGCTACGAATGGGGGTTTATTTCGTAAAAGAGTACATATTTTTTGTAAAATATGAATCGATTTTATAATTTTTCCCCCCCACTGTTCCATTAAACACTCCCAGGTTAGAGTGGACACAAATGAAAATGGTGTTGCTACTACCCCATTCCTTTCCCTCTCTGTTTTCACTTCTGCATCATTTACAAGTGGTATTTTTTTAAAATGAAACATTATTCGTGTACTCCTTCACATTATTAAAAAATAAGGAGAGGGGCTATTTCTGGGGAGGGGATTATCCCGGACATGGATGAAATATTCCCCAGTGCCTTTCCCTTTACAATGACAGGATTACTTATTAACAGGACAGAGCAATGGGGCTGCGATTCTCCAAAACACAAACCCAAATTGTACTCACCAATTGGAAATTCACCACAATCTGAGTGCAGAAAACTGCTCGTTTTAGAAATGTCACCAAATTGCTGAATATTATTTGTGTTAAAATGGCAGCACCAGTGAGAGGTAATTGAGAGAAAAGCTTCGAAATGTACAAGAGGAGAATTTCTTCCAGGTAAAGGACGGGTACATTGCCAGTGAGGTGGGTTTGATCAAACTGTGTTAGTACCAGATACTGTATGAATACTAATTACTGTGTTAGTAAAATGATGGTGCTGTTATTTTACTCAATGTATCCGGCGGAGTCTCCACCTCTCTGGGCTGTTCCCCCAATGTGAATGTCAGTGTGGTGTGTATTCATTACAGAGCTGCAGTTCCTTGATAAAGAACTTTTCATTGGGATGGTGAGAGGTCTTGAAGGAATGGCTAGAAGTTTGAACAGTGTTTTCCCTTCTTTATTAAGCTATAGTAACTGAAGTAAGCAGGCAGGGCAACAGAGTTGGAGAGTGAGTTTGGGGAGCAGACTCTGCTGTGCTCACTTGCCAGAGAATCAATTATATTTCTACATTCTCAGCGGATGGAGCAGACAAAATCAGCTCTGCAATCAGGAAGTTTAAAACATACCCTTCACACAAAACAAATCACACATCTCCTAAAATCACAATATTGTAACAATATGTTTCCAAAGCCAAGGAGATTCCAGAGTGTTGGAGTAGAATCTGCCAAAGTGGGTAATAAATGTGGTCAGCGACCTAAACTCTTCACCTAGGGCAAGATTCCAAAAGTTATTGTCGGCATCAAGTTTTGAAAACACTACTTAGTGTTTAGTCAGGCTTTCATCCACTAGAGACATCAGGTGAACTTTACTGAGCTGTGTCAAGACAATACAAATACAGATGGATCAGTTGACCTGTTTAGCTTTGGGATGGGGACTGTCCTGGAACACCATGCATCTAGATGTGACTCCCCTCTCCCCCGTTTTTGTTATCTCAACCAGATGTTGCTGCACTTGCTTCCTGAGTGGTGGGGAATCTTTTTTGGTATGAGGTTTAGTGAGGAGCATTGTCAGGCGATGCAGCAAGACATAGATAGGCTGGTAGCTTGGGCAGATAGATAGCAGATAGAATACAATCTTGATAAATGCGAGGTGATGCATTTCGGGAGAAAGAATGTAGGGGGGAGGTATATGATAAAGGGTAGACCTATTAAGAGTATAGAAACGCAGAGGGACCTGGGGGTACAGGTGAACAAGTCTCTGAAGGTGGCAGAGCAAGTGGAGAAAGTTGTGAAGAAAGCATATAGTATGTTAGCCTTTATAGGAAGGGGTATAGAGTACAGAGCTGGCCTTTAATGTTGCAGTTGTATAAAACGTTGGTTAGACCTCATTTGGAAAACTGCATCCAGTTCTGGTCGCCCTACTACCGGAAGGATGTGGAGACTCTGGAGAGAGTGCAGAGGAGGTTTACCAGGATGCTGCCTGGTATGGAAGGTCTGAGTTACGAGGAGATGTTAGGCAAATTGGGACTGTTTTCCTTAGAAAGACATAGACTTAGAGGAGATCTAATAGAGGTGTACAAGATTATGAGGGGTATAGATAGAGTAAACAGGGTTAAGCTTTTTCCTAGGATGGAATCGAATAGCACGAGGGGTCACGGGCTTAGGGTGATGGGGGTAAGGTATAATTTGGATGCTAGAGGGAATTTTTTCACACAGAGGGTGGTGAGGGTATGGAATGCGCTGCCAAGTAAAGTGGTGGAGGCAGGTACTCTGGAGTTATTTAAGAAATACTTAGATGGGCACATGACCAGAATGGGAATGGAGGGGTATAGAAAACTGATTTAAAATAGGGATCATGAGCCTTGGGAGTCCCTGGGAAGTGTGTAAATAGATGATGATATTGATGTACTTGTTTTTATCCTACAAGTGCTTTGGTTCACCTTGTTGTCTAATGAGGGGCATACACGCAATGGGTCGTGAGAGGATTGCTCTTGGATTTTTTCGAGAGTATCCTAGTGCTTCACATCGTTAGTGTACGCTTGACTTGGACCATTTGATGGCAACACGACAGCTCAGTGACTATCGCTGTGCTGTGCAGATACATGGATTTGGGCGTGTGTCTGTGGGAGTTTGCACATTCTCCCCGTGCGTGCATGAGTTTTTCTCCAGGTGCTCCGGTTTCCTCCCACATCCCAAAGATGTGCTCTTAGGCTAATTGGCAAAATAAATTCTCCCTAAATTGTCTCAAATTTGGTTTTTAATCCATAGATCTATAAACATGGACAGGGATCGCGGGTAGAGGTGGGAACATCGAGGTGGCAGCGCGGGCTCATTGGGCTGAAGGGCCTGTTTCCCGTGCTAAGAGGGGACCTGATCGAAACATATAAGATGATTAGAGGTTTAGATAGGGTGGACAGTGATAGCCTTTTTCCTAGGATGGAAAAAGCTAGCACGAGGGGACACAGCTTTAAATTAAGGGGTGATAGTTATAGGACGGATATCAGAGGCAGGTTCTTTACCCAAAGGGTGGTTCGGGAGTGGAATGCCCTGCCTGCAGCAGTTGTAGATGCGCCAAGTTTGGTGGCGTTTAAGAGGTTAGTTGATAAGTATATGGAAGAGAAGGGAATGGTTTAGTTTGGAGGGGCATTGCTTTTTATATTGGTCGGCGCAACATCGAAGGCCGAAGGGCCTGTTCTGTGCTGTAGTGTTCTATGTTCTATGTTCTGTTCTTTGTTCTTTGTTTAACATTGTGATCCTGTATTTGTTCTCAGTCACTATAATCCTGTAAAGAGCTTCAGGAATTCCTTCTTACACTCAGAGCCAGAGTCTTGTTAGTTGACTTTGTGATTTCTTTTCCAAAACCTTTTGGTTGACACAGACTTACAGCTGAGCAACGAACAGTCCTGCTTATGGACCACGAGCCATAGAATTCCTACAGTACAGAAGGAGGTCATTTGGCCATCAAGTTTGCACTGATTCTCTGAAAGAGCATCTTACCCTGGCCCTCCCTTCACCCAATCCACTTAACCCTGAGCATTTATCATGGCATATACCACATGGACAGCAGCGATTCAAGAAGTTAGCTGAATGTATCTCCTCGAGGGAAATTCAGAGTAGGTTACGGTTGCTGGTTTTGTCAGCAACAGTCACGTTAAATGAAAGAATTAAAAAGGAAAGGCTTCTTACCAATATATTTTGGCATTGACACAATTACTGCCCACACTGAGCCGCATGGACAAGGCAGTGGGTGGATTTTTTTTTTAGCTTCCCATCATGTCCTTGCTTTTCCTTTCTAGTGTCAGACATCACTGTGCTGTTAGAGGAAACTTAGCAAAGCAGTAACATGGGTCTAAGGCCCACAAATCTTTTTTCCATCCTTTGGTACGTGAGCAAGGGCAGAATCTAGTGACCATTTTAGAAGCTAGTGCTACTTTTTTGATTCGCTGCACTTGGTGTGGTGCACCTGCATCCTAACGGTGCTGTTAGATACAGAGTTCCACAGATTCAACCCAGTCAGGATCCAAGAGGAGGTAATGGAACACTCTGAAAATTGATGAGTGCTATTTTCCGGTTGCACTCGCCACTCTCCCCCCCCCCCCCAATGACCAAAAATCCCACCCGAGGTCAATAGACCTTTGCAGAGCCCTATCCCACCCACTACAATTTCCATGATGGGGCGGAACGGGAAAATTTCCCCCAGTATCTCTGATAGCAGAAGTGGACATCTCTCTATATCCTTGCCATGATGGAGTTGATGAGTTCAGTGCCCTGCGGAAGTACTTGTGTGGCAACAACAACAACTTATGATGTTAAAGACCATATTTAAATCTGAAAAGTCTCAAGGTGTCTTATAAGAGTGTTATAAAACAGTATGACGCCGATCCACATTCGGAGATATTAGATGAGTTGACTGACATAGATGTCAGTGTTAAGGAATGTGTTAAAGCAGGAGAGTGAGATGGACAGGCAGAGAGGTTTAGGAAGAATTGCAGATCTTGGGACCAGCCAGCAGTAGTGGAGTAATTATAACCGGGAATACACAGTGGGGAATACTATCAAATAAACTGATTGGACTTAAACTGGTGTTGTGAGACTTCTTACAACGTACAAAAGGCCAGAGTTGGAGGAGCGCAAAGATCTTAGAGACTGGAACAGATTACAGAGATAGGGAGGCAGTGGCACCATGGAGATTTTTAAACAAGGATGAGAAATTTAAAATCCAGATGTTACCTGACCAGGAGCCAAGTCGGTCAGAAAGCACAGGGGTGACAGAGAAATGGGACTTGCTGCGACAGGCAGCAGAGTTTTAGATGAAGTTTATGAAGAATAGAAATAGGAACCACTCTGAGTTGAGGATAGAGGTAAGAAAAGCATGGCTGAGGGTTTCAGCAGCAGGGAAGCTAAGACAGGGATGAGGTTAAGCAATAGGTGGTAGTAGGCATGAACATGAGTTGGAAGCTCATTTCAGGATCAAATGTGATGACAAAGTTGCAAACAGGCTGCCTTAATTTGAGACTGTTACCAGGGTGACATACAAAGGTCATTCATATTCAGAGGATTCATTCTGATTGAGGAGAAGAGATTGCAAATATCAGGAAGCTTTTCGCTGCAAGTCAATTCTTTATCCGATTCAACTTTTCTCTTGCCTCCTTGCTGTGCCTGGCCAAGGAATTCTAGAGTTTTTGCCTCATCTCTTAAAACCTCTCTCCCTGAACCCTTTCACCTTCACTGCAAGCAAGTATAAGGAAGACATGGAAATGTGAAATAGAACATAGAACATTACAGCGCAGTACAGGCCCATGGACCTCGATGTTGCACTGACCAGTGGAACCAATCTAATGATCCTCTAACCTAAACTATTCCAATGTTATCCATATACCTATCCACTGACCATGTGAACGCCCTTAAAGTTGGCAAGTCCACAACAGGGCATTCCACGCCCTTATTACCTTCTGAGTAAAGAACCTACCTCTGATATCTGTCCTATAACTACCATCCCTTAATTTAAAGCTATGTCCCCTTATGTTAGCCATCACTATCCAGGGAAAAAGGCTCTCACTATCCATCCTATCTAACCCTCCGATCATCTTGTACGCCTCAATTAAGTCACCTCTTAACCTTCTTCCAGAAGGTTAACGCACCAGGGTTTTGTACATGAACTCATGGCTCCGAAGCTCAATCCCTCTACCAATAAAAGCTAACACACAGTACGCCTTCTCAACAATCTTATCAACCTGGTGCCAACTTTCAAGGATCTTTGCACATGTACGCCGAGATCTCTCTGCTCATCCACATTACCAAGAGAATTTCCATTAGCCCAATACTCTGTAATTCTGGGAAAGGCTACACTGATGAGGCAGAGGACTCGGACAAGGTAGAAAACTCTTTCAAAGAGCCATTGCAGATTCAACAGGTGGAATGACTTCCTTCTACGTTGTAAATATTCTGTGAAAATTCAAGCAGTCTTGAATTTTCCATCACTTCTTTCCTCCTTTTCTCATCACCCAATGGCTAAATTTCCTCTAAAGCTCCCTCCTCCTCCTGAATTATATTGTTATCCAATTTCTCTGCTATCTCCCCCTCATTCCCTCTCAGAAATCATCTCGTCCATTTACTTGCTCTTCCTCTTTTGATCCTATTCCTGTTAAACCACTGACCATTTAACTTCCTTGGACCCATGTTAATTGATATTGTCAACGGTTCTCTATTTTCAGATACTGCCTCATTCCCTTAATATGTCATCTTCACTCCACTGCCTTTAATATCTCCGTCCTTGCAAATTATTGCTCCGTTTCCAATTTTCCTCTTCAAAATCCTTGAATGTGTCATCACCTCAAACACACAATGACCATCTTCTCTGGAACTCTCTGGTTGAATCCCCCCAGTCAGGTTCCTGTCTCTGCCACAGTGCTGAAAATGCTCTTGTCAAAGTCATAAATCATATGATGTGACCATAACAAAGATAAACTGTCTCTCTTCATCCTTCTCTTCAGAGACTTTGGAGGGTAAATCCATGCTAAGAGCGTGGGCAAGGAAACTTCAGATGATAAACCAGCACAAGAAGAGGAGACAGAAAGAGCAACAAGACTTGGAGGATAAATCAAAGGAGAGAGAGCCCATAAAGCAATGGAGAGCCAGCAAGATGGTTTGCAAGGCTTTTTCTCTGGGTATGAACTGATCTTGAATCAAAAGTCATATTCCGAGCCCTGCTTTGGTCGCGCAATCGGCTTCTATGGACAAGAAGCCAATTTCAATATTAATGACATGTTCGGCATGATATTAACGTGTCTGACACACTCATTCCCAGCATCCCCAATGTTTTCCCCCCCAATATGGACTTTAGTAAGGCGTTTGATAAGGTGGCCCATGGAAGACTTCTGCAGAAAATGCAGATGTATGGGATAGAGGGTGATTTAGCTAATTGGATTAGGAATTGGCTAGCAGATAGAAGACAGAGGGTGGTGGTTGATGGGAGATATTCATCTTGGAGTTCGGTGACAAGTGGTGTACCTCAGGGGTCTGTTTTGGGGCCCCTGCTGTTTGTAATTTTTATAAATGATCTGGATGAGGGTATTGAAGGATGGATTAGTAAATTTGCAGATGACACTAAAGTCGGTGGAGTGGTAGATAGTGAAGAGGGGTGTTATAGTTTGCAGAGGGACTTGGACAAGTTGCAGAGCTGGGCCGAGAGGTGGCAAATGGAGTTTAATGTGGAAAAGTGTGAGGTAATGCACTATGGCAGAAATAATAAATGTGTAGAGTATAGGGCAAATGGTAGGATTCTTAGTAGTCTAGATGAACAGAGGGATCTTGGTGTGTATGTGCATAGATCCCTGAAAGTAGGCAGTCAGGTCGAGAAGGTTGTTAGGAAGGCATATGGAGTCTTGGCTTTTATTGGTAGAGGGATTGAATTTCGGAGCCGCAACGTCATGTTGCAACTGTACAAAACTCTAGTGCGGCCGCACTTGGAGTATTGTGTGCAGTTCTGGTCCCCACATTATAAGAAAGATGTGGAGGCATTGGAGAGGGTACAGAGGAGGTTACCAGGATGTTGCCTGGTATGGAGGGCAGGTCCTATGAAGAGAGGTTGAAGGATTTGTGGTTGTTTTCGTTAGAAAGGAGGCGGCTAAGAGGGGATCTTATTGAAGCATATAAGATGATTAGAGGTTTAGATAGGGTGGACAGTGATATCCTTTTTCCTAGGATGGAGAAAGCTAGCACGAGGGGACACAGCTTTAAATTAAGGGTGATAGTTATAGGACGGATATCAGAGGCAGGTTCTTTACCCAAAGGGTGGTTCGGGAGTGGAATGCCCTGCCTGCAGCAGTTGTAGATGCGCCAAGTTTGGTGGCCTTTAAGAGGTTAGTTGATAAGTATATGGAAGAGAAGGGAATGGTTTAGTTTGGAGGGCATTGCTTTTTATATTGGTCGGTGCAACATCGAAGGCCGAAGGGCCTGTTCTGTGCTGTAATGTTCTATGTTCTATGTTCTAATCAGCAAGAGATCTCACCTTTCTGTGAGGTAGGGACCAATGATGGTCATGCAAGATGGGATGGGAGATTATTGAAGCCCCCGGCTTGTTGGGTCATGGTCAGGCATTGCCAGCCTGGCAGTGCCACCCAGAACCCACCAGGCACCCACTGGGCACCATAACTCTGCCAGAAGCAGAGGCAGCAAAGTTGATCTGAATGGGGGTGGAGGCAAGGAAGAGAGCTCTGTTGGGGGGGAGAGGGAGGGAGGAAAGGGTGAAGCAGGGAGGCAACAGGGAACCTGGTCAGCAAAAGGGCTTGTTGGGGAAGGGGGGAATTGATAGGCAAAGTTGGGGGGGGTGGGGAAGAGGGGCTTGCAATGCCGGTGTGCTGTGGAGTGGGTTGAGAAGGAGAAGGATCTTTGGAAGGGTTCCGATGCCTCAATACCATCGACCTATGCTGCCATGGGGATGGGCAGGTTACATTGCCATCGATGATGGGTGAGGGGTTGGGAGTGATGTTCACAGGTGGAGGTTGCTGGAGGTCTCCCAGTGCACTGGAGGATCAGGGCACCTGCGCAATGGTGCCCCGAGCAGTCTACAGCCAGCTTCTCCAGCAAGCTTAGGCTCTGCACCAGCAGCATGAAACTCCAGAGTGCCAAAAAAATTGACAAAGTGTAGGATGATTGAACAGGGTAAGTTGCTGAATAAACCGGGGTGAAAGATTGGGTTTTCAGACTTTTTTGACATTGCCCCTGATCACTATCGCTGCCGAGCTCCACCCATTTCCCAGTCACTGTCAATTAAACACCCCCCTTGCTAGAGGTCCTCCCTTCCCTCTCCCCACTCTACCGTAGTTCCCCACCCCCCCCGCCATGGCTCCACTCCTTCCCAGACCCCATCCCCTTAGCACTGTCTGTGACACTACTGGGGTGCCATGTAGGCACTGCCAGTATGGCACTGCCCAAGGACCATGCCTGGTTCAGCCCCCAACCTTAACCCTCACCCTTACCTAACGCAGCCCCCAACAATGGCCTTCATTGGTGGAGACTATATGTGACTTTTTTGCCAGTGAGGATCTCAACCGGTGAGGGATAAGAACAAGTGAGCCATGACACATCCAGGAATGTCCATGTGTGACATTCTAAGCTTGTCATAAATGTTTAAATCGGCTCCATTGTGAAGTAGTTCTGAGCCATAACTCCTTGCTCTTGGAAAACTCTGTGTTTTGCCTTGCCTTGTACTAGTTGTTGCTTTTGCACAATGTCCTTAGTTTTTGGAGGTTTCAAGAGATCGAATGCAGAATGCAGCTGCCTTTTCACCGTGAATAAGACCGGAGAGGTCTTGGTCATGGAATGTGAAGCATTCTGGTAGACGAGTAAAAATTTGTTCAAATGTTTAAGAAATAAAACTTGTTCTTTCAAGGTGCCTTTCAGGGTTTGGATGAAAAGCTCTGTGTGTTTGGATGAAAAGTTCTGTGGGTTTATTGGTAGTAGGGCGATACGGTCTATCGTGTACTGAATACCATTCTCTTGTAAGAAACTGTCAAATTCCTGTGAGACAAATCGAGATTTGTTGTTGCTTCTCAACTGTTCAGGAAATCCAAAGAGACTAATCACTCCTAGCTTCTCAAGAGTCTTCTCAGATAAGGTGGACGCCATCACAGCAACCTCTGCCCGTTTGGTGTGAGCATCAACTGTTACTAAGACCAAATGTCCTTCAAAAGATCCTGCAAAATTCACATGTCATGTTGCAAGCCTCTTCGAGCCATTCCCATGGATACAGAAGTGCTCAGGGCAGCTGGTTTTTTTATCTTTGCCCATGTTCGAGCTTTTTTTCTAATTTCTGCATCCAGTTCAGGGTATCAGAAATAACTTCTTGCTATTGTCTTCATGAGTATGACTCCGTACTGGCTCTATGTAGCTTCTCGGACAGCTGCTTTCTCAATGATGGCAGAATAATTATACTGAGCTCCCATAGAAGATATCCTGACTACACTTACAGCTCCAATCTCCTTGAGTGTTCGCATGTCACATTAGGTGCTGGGTCAAAGTTTTTCCTCATAAAATCATATTCATCACTTCTGAGAGCACAGGATCACTTCAAGTATGTTTTCTCATTCGAAGTGATGGGTGTGTGGTGTACTTGTTCAAAGCAGAAGATATTTCCCTTTGAACAATCCAAAAACTGTCTGGTTCTGGTAATCTTGAAAGTCCATCCAAGTTAGAATGTAACTTGCAGAAGAACTTGGAATAGAACTAGAATAGAACTTGGAGTGCTCAGTTCTGGTCGCCTCATTACAGGAAGATGTGGAAGCTATTGAATGGATGCAGAGGAGATTTACAAGGATGTTGCCTGGATTGGGTGGCACGCCTTATAAGGATAGGTTGAGGGAGCTTGGTCTTTTCTCATTAGAGAAACGAAGATCGAGAGGTGACCTAATAGAGGTGTATAAGATGTTGAGAGGTAACGATTGGGTGGATTCTCGGAGGCTTTTTCCCAGGGCTGAAATGGCTCCCACAAGAGGACACAGGTTTAAGGTGCTGGGGGGGTAGATACAGAGGAGATATCAGGACTAAGTTTTTCACTCAGAGGTCTCACTTAGGGGGTAAAGTAGCAAGAAAGTGTGTAAGAGTTTCAGACTTCAGAAAGTAATGCTTGCATGAAGACATTGTTGCATTGGTCTGGCCATTTCCACATCTTGTTCTGGAACAAGTAGTTATGTAGCGGTTTCAGAACTGTTGCCAAGTTCGAGACAAATCTTCCAAAATAATTCAACAATCCCAGGAAGGAATATGTGTGCTTCATAATCCGAGGTGCAGGTGCCTTTGTAATAATTTTAACCTTAGAAGAAAGTTTGTGAATACCAGTAGCATCAATCACATGTTCAAATCCTCAACAGAGGATTGTCCTCACAGACTCTCAGCCCATCATCTTCTCTGGAGAGTGGCGTCCAAGTTTCAAAAGCGTTTCTCCTTCTCTCTTCCATTGACGAGGGGATGTCATCCAAAAAGCACTGGACACTGCTCGGGAACTGATCCATTACCCTTTGAGATAATGAAGGAGCAGATGTAATAGCAAACAGCAATCTTTGGTGCCAGAGCGAGCCTTGTGTGTCACAATTGTCAGAAGTTCCTTTGGCTTCTTGTCCACATTCATTTGTTTGTAGGCCTGGCTCAGTCAGTTTTGCTGAAATTTTGACCTCCTGCCAATCATGCGAATGTGAGGTCAGAGCACTGTTCCAGCACATAATAGTGGATTTATGGTGATCTTGATGTCTCCACAAATCCTTCCATCTTTCTTGATGAGTGAAACAATAGGTATGACCTATTCACTGATGTTGACAGGTTCCAGAACTCCAGCCTTTATCAGTCACACCAAGTCAGCCTCCAACTTGAGTTCTTTGAAAATGTGACTGAACACATTGACAAAGGAAAAGCAGTGGATGTGGTTTAATGGATTTCAGCAAGGCGTTTGATAAGGTCTCCGCATGCAAGACTTCTTGAGGGGGGCATGGGATCCAAGGGGCTTTGGCCTTGTGGATCCAGAACTGGCTTGCCTGCAGAAGGCAGAGAGTGATTGTGGATGGCTCTTTTTCTGCATGGAGGTCGGTCACCAGTGGAGTGCCCCAGGGATCTGTTCTAGGACCCTTGCTGTTTGTCATTTTCATAAATGACCTGGATGAGGAAGTGGAGGGATGGGTTAGCAAGTTCGCCAACGATACGAAGGTTGGTGGTGTTGTGGATAGTCAGGAGGGATGTCTGAAGTTTCAGCGTGACATAGATAGGATGCAAGACTGGGCGGAGAAGAGGCAGATGGACTTCAACGTGGATAAATGTGTGGTGATCCATTTTGGCAGGACCAATGGGATGAAGGAGTATAATATCAAGGGTAGGAGTCTTGGTAGTGTTGAGGAGCAGAAGGATCTTGGGGTCTGGGTCAGTAGGTCTCTTAAATCGGTCTTGCAGATGGAGGATGTGGTTAAGAAGGCATAGGGTGTACTGGCCTTCATTAATCGAGAAATTGAGTTTAGGAGTTGGGAGATAATGCTCCAATTTTATAAGACCCTTGTCAGACCACACTTGGAGTACTGTGCTCAGTTCTGGTCGCCTCACTATAGGAAGGATGTGGAAGCTATTGAGAGGGTGCAGAGGAGATTTACAAGGATGTTGCCTGGATTGGGAGGCAGGCCTTATGAAGATAGGTTGAGGGAGCCAGGTCTCTTCTCCCTTGAGAGACAAAGGTTGAGAGGTGACCTGATAGAGGTTTATGAGACGTTGAGAGGAATAGATAGGGTGGATTCTCAGAGGCTATTTCCCAGGGCTGAAATGGTCACTACGAGAGGACACAGGTTTAAGGTGCTGGGGGGCAAGTACAGAGGAGATGTTTTTCACTCAGAGGGTGGTGAATGAGTGGAATCGGCTGCTGTTGGTGGTGGTCGAGGCGAACTCGCTGGGGTCTTTTAAAAGACTTCTGGATGAGCACATGGGATTTAATGGGATTGGGAGTTATAGATAGTTCTATGGCCTGATAGGTATGGATATAATTGGTGCAACTTATGGGCCGAAGGGCCTGTTTGTGCTGTAGTGTTCTATGTTCTAACTTTGGCCTAGTAGCATTTGGTTCAGATCTTGTTCTCAAGCACATCGCTTGGGCTCCCCTCTTTCAGTTTTACTGTAATATCCTTCATGCACCCTAATTCTCCATCAAAAACAACAATATGCTTCTTTAAAATTTGCGATGGCCAATGGAGAATCAGGCCCAATCAGTCCAGTTCAGTCGAATCTTCTCCAGCTATATCCAACACATCAACACTGGACAGTTTCCCTTCACTATCTGCTGTTTGTCCATTGAGTTGCACAATCACTTCAAACTGGCTCTTCAGAGGAACCACTTCACTTGTGTATGTCTTCAGAACTATCCTTGCTGGCCTTAAGGGAATGAGTTGGAGATCCTCATTGTCGGCAGTCTCTGGCACCAGCAAAATTGCTGTCTCGGTGTAAACTTCCATCCTTATTTGCTATCCATCCAGCTGTAAAGTAATCCAGTATCTGTCTGTAGTACCAGCAATGGCTGACACATGTAATGATAACTCCTCTTCTGACTGTGAATTGCTTTGTTCTTTTTGACATTGTCGTACAATATGGATATTTCTCCTTTTCTTTTATTGAAATGCAATTTTCTACGGCAGATGAGGGCTTAGAAGCTATCATTATCACAAAAGAGGTTGTGTTGGACAAGTCAATGGGGCTAAAGGTAGACAAGTCTACTGGCCCTGATGGAATGCATCCCATGATACTGAGAGAGATGGCGGAGGAATAGCAAATGCTCTAGAGGTAATTTACCAAAATTCACTGGACTCTGGGGTGGTTCCCACAGATTGGAAAACAGCAAATATGACACCACTGTTTAAGAAAGGAGGTAGACAAAAGGTGGGAAATTATAGGCCGGTTGGCTTAACTTCTGTAGGAGAGAAAATGCTTGAATCTTCATCAAGGAAGAAATAGCGAGATATCTGGATATAAATTGTCCCCTTGGAAAGACACAGCATTGGGTCATGAAGGGCAGGTCACGCTTGAATATGGGGAATCTGTGGATGTGGTATATCTGGATTTCCAGAAAGCACTTGACAAGGTGCTGCACCAAAAACTGTTACATAAAATAGATGTTACGGGTAATGTAAATTAGCATGGTTAGAGGATTGGTTAAAGAGTGGGGGTAAATGGATGTTTCTCTGGTTGGCAATTAATGATGAGCGTGTGCCTCAGAGATTGGTGTTGAGATTGCAATTGTTTATGATTTACAAAGATTTCGAGTTGGGGACTAAATGTAGTGTATCAAAATTCACAGAAGGTACTAAGATGAGTGGCAGACAAAGTGTGTAGTGAAACTGAAAGTCTGTAAAGTATATAGATAGTCTAAGTGAACAGGCAAGGGTCTGGTAGATGGAGTACAATATTGGGAATGTGAGGTCATCCTTTTTGGTAGGAATAACAGCAAAATTGAACACTATTTAAATGGTGAAAAATTGCAGCATGCTGCTGTGCAGGGGGTATCCTTGTGTGCATGAACTGCAAAACATTGGTTTGTAGATGCAGCAGGTAATTAAGAAGGCAAATGGAATTTTGTCCTTCACTGCTAGAGGGATGGAGTTTAAAAGCAGCGAGGTTTCTTGCATCTGTGTAAGGTGCTGGTGAGGCTACACCTAGAGAACTGTGTACAATTTTAGTCTCCTTATTTGAGAAAGGATGTACTTGCATTAGAGGGGTTGCAGAGGAAATTGACTAGGTTGATTCCAGAGTTAAGAGGGTTGGCTTATGAAGAGAGACTGAGTAGACTGGGGCTATATTCATTGGAATTCTGAAGAATGAGGGGGGAATCTTATAGAAACATATAAGATTGTGAAGGGAATAGATAAGATAGAAGCAGGGGAGTTGTTTCCACTGGTGGGTGAAACTAGAACTAGGGGGTATGGCCTCAAAATAAGGGGGAGCAGGTTTAGAACTGAGTTGAAGAGGAAATTCTTTACACAAGGATTGTGAATCTGTGGAATTGCCTGCCCAGTTGAAACAGTTGAGGCTAGTTCATTGAATGTTTTTAAGTCAAGGATAGATACATTTTTGAACAGTAAAGGAATTAAAGGTTATGATGAGCAGGTGGGTAAGTGGAGCTGTGTCCACAGAAAGGTCAGCCATGATCTTATTGAATGGCGGAGCAGGCTTGAGGGGCCATGTGGCCGACTCCTGCTCTTAGTTCTTATGCTCCTATTTCGTATGCTTGCATGACAAAGATGGCAACCCCAGATCAGTAAATCCTACTTCAGTGGTAGGGAAATTTTGGAAATCATAATTTGGGACAAAATCAATAGTCATATAGACAAGTGTAGGATAATTAGGAAAGCTGGTATGAATTTATTCACGGAAAATCAACCATGTGTAATTAACCTGCTGGAATTTTCTGCTGAGGTTAATGTGGGCAAGCATTTTCAAAAGGCATTTGATATATCTGGGTAGTGGTCACTGTCACAGCGTCAATCTTTCACCAACTCTCCTAGATGATGGCTACTGTCTCTCGGTCCCCATTTCATCCACTCTTTTAGATGGTAGTTACTGTTCTGGGTTCTCATTTCATCTAGGTGCTGGCTTCTGTCTCCCAGACCTCTTTTTGCCCACCTTCACATACAGGCCGTCAGTAACCTGTCAGATGCAATGTTATGCAGCTATTTGTGACACACCATCAAGGTCCCCAGCTGATCCTTGGAAGGGCTAGAGGTGAAAAGAGTCAAGGCCACAATGACTTTGCTGCTATTCTTTGGGTATGTGGTCAGTACTGAAAGGTGTGATGTTATCTGTCATGAGATCACAAATTGTGACCATCTGACTTGGGACCTAGTCGCCTGCAGTACTTGCTCTCTGAAATGTCTAGATACCTCGGTAAAGGAACATAAGGATTAGGAGCAAAATAGGCAAATTCAGCCCTTTCCTTTAAGCCTGCACCGACATTCAATCAGAGCATGGCTAATCTCTCTCTCTCTCTGGTCTCAAATCCAACTCCCCACTGATCCCCATATCCCCTAACATCATTTTCTGGGGTTGAGGCCTCCCTTGCTTTCTTGACTTTGTCTGCCCCCTTCCCCCCACATTTTCCCAGGACTCTGCCAGGGAGTGTTCATTCCGTAGAACCACGGAAAAGTTATGGTTTGGAAAGAGGCCACCGGGTCTGCACCAGCCAGTAAAAATACTCACTGTTCATTTTAATCTCATTTCCCAGCACCTGGTCGATAGTTTTGGTTCTTGTCAGCACCAATATCTGAGAATGATACTTCTATCACCAGCTGTTACCTTCCTTGTACTCAGTTGAATTCTCAATAATGTCTGAAAGGCTAACCCTTACTTGATTAATTGGCGCCATTCTCAAAGCAGGTGGGTTTATAGTGGTAGGATCAGCCAGCGTGCCAGCTGGCTGTTATATTTTTAGCAGCCACCCGCCTCTGTTCGTGCCCCTGTCGGAAGCTGATAATCTAGCCCTTACTGGGGGCAGAGTGAAATTTCACTCTGCATCTCTCTGACTACGCTAACTGGATAAAGGCAAATTGTTTGACAAGCACTAACTCTCTGTGGTAACTGTCTAACATTAGGAACATAATCAGTGTGTCAGGACATACGCAGCACTGATATTAAATAATGAGATGTAAGAGGCGATAATGATGTCGAAGTAGCTCCATATCAGATCTTTTCTGGTCCTCGGAGGCCTAAGTGCTGTGAGCAACAACAACTGAGCAATCATGGTACACAATGGGGTGAAATAGCAAACAAATTACAGGAAATTATATTTTTTACAATCTTTGAGAGAATCATGAGACAGGTGACAGGCGGAGCTGTAAATTCTATTTGTAACAAGTTTTATTTAATGTTAGCATTATCGTCATCTGAGCCATATCAATAGTTTGCATTAAAAATGTTCATAAAACACAAAGTTAAGATGAAGAATAACACAAAGGCTTTAATTTGTAGCTCTTGTTGAATTAAGTCACTTTCAATATTGTCTCTTTTCTGTTCCAAACTGCAATTCTACTCTCTGGGTTTTGACAGCCACATGATGTTGGCAGTGTCTGAGCACGAGTGGGGAATAATGGGGCATCATTTTTAGCTGTTACTCAATTCGAGGATGAGGCTGACTCAGAGGGTGCTATTTTACCATTTTTAAGTGCTGGACGGACCTGAAACTGGGAGAGTTTCAGATCCACCTTCTGGGTGCTTTCTCAGGCTCCCCGATACGCACTCTGCCTGCAAAAGTTTGAGCGATTCCGATCCTCGCTGCAGGGCTTAACGCACTCAAAACCCTGTGGCTCCAATCCAAGCCTCTAACTGCCCCCATGCGTGAAAAAAATAATGCTGCTCTCCTGCCAGATCCTTCCCCTTGGCCCCTACGGACTCCCTGCCAACATTACTGACCCTTTTATTCCTCCACGCACCATCCCCCCCATCACCCAGAGGGATCGTGGCCCTTCCTCCACTCCACTGATCACAGGCAGAGGATTCGCACCCCCTTCCCCCACCACAATCATCATCAGTGCACCTGCAAATGCTCACTTGCCTTTCCCTCAATGCTAACAAGCAAAGTTCATTTAGCTTGCTGGAACGCCCAGGCAAATTGCCTGTGGCTGATCTGCCCTAATGAGGGGCAGCTCCACATAAAGCCCAGTGAGGGAAAAAAAGGGCAAAGTCAGCACCCAGATTCACTGAGGGTGAACTCAGCAAGTGGCTGGATATTGCAGAGGCAAGGCAGGACACCTTTCCCCCCCAGCAAAACGTCGACTCAGGCAGACTAATGGCAATATAGATTGGGAGGCATTTGCCACGTAAATCAGTGCCACGGCACTGGCCCTCAGAACAGTGAAAAAGTGACACAAAAAATGTCAGTGAGTGCTTAACTCCATCGAGCATCTTCCCCAAATCACCCCCAAAATCCCCCATCCCCAACACCCAGGCCCTGACCCCAAGCACTTCCTTTCCCCACCACCCCACCCCAAGAGTATCATTGCGCTTCCCCTCTGAGGACCAGCCCCGATACTCTGCAGGAGTTACTCTACAATTTCTTTTATGGCTCCTTCAGTGCCCACAGGAGAATACCCCCCTGCCTCCCTCCTGAGGTGCCATGAGGTGCTGAGCCGTTGGTGGGCCATACCTGAGTCTGACATTTGCTCAAAGGATACTCAAGTACAGAACTGCCGGGGTCTCCGTCCCTCCTTTTCCCTTGGGGCAAATGGAGGCCACTTCCTGCCTCTGGTAGCTATCTCCCTCTACTTCCGAATGGTAAGGCCAGGGCTTTCTGTGCCTACAATTTATACTCCTGCTTCTCCTTCTCAATCATGATGTGGAGATGCCAGTGTTGGGCTAGAGTAAACACAGTAAGAAGTCTCACAATACCCAGGTTTAAATCCAACTAGTTTATTTGATAGTAAACTCACAAACTTTCGGAAACAGTGTTCCTTTGTCAGGTGTGTGAAAGGTTCTGACCAGAGAAAGGCATATAAAATCACACACAGTTTACAGATTACTGATTAAAATGCATGTCTTTACAGCTAACCTGCTATTCAAGTCTTAAAGATGCAGACAATGTGAGTGGAGATAGCATTAAGCAGGTTAAAGAGATGTGTATTACCTCCTGACAGGGCGGTAAGTGAGATTTTGCAAGCCCAGGCAAGACATGGGGGTTACGGATAGTGTGACATAAACCCAAGATCCTGGTTGAGGCCGTGATCATGTGTGCAGAACTTGGCTATCAGTCTCTGCTCAGCGACTCAGTGCTGTCGTGTGTTGTGAAGGCCGCCTTGGAGAATGCTTACACGAAAATCAGAGATTGAATGCCCGTGACCGCTGAAGTGTTCACCAACCAGGAGGGAATAGTCTTGTCTGACGATTGTTGAGTGATGTTTATTCATCTGTTGTTGTAGCGTCTGCGTACTCTCCTCAGTATACCATGCCTCAGGATGTCTTTTCCTGCAGCGTATTAGGTCGACAACATTGACCAAGTTGCAAGAGTATGCACCGTGTACCTGGTGGATGGTGTTCTCACGTGTGATGATGTCATCCATGTCAATGATCTGGCATGTCTTGCAGAGGTTGCTGTGGCAGGGTTGTGTGATGCTGTGGTCACTGTTCTCCTGAAGGCTGGGTAGTTTGATCTGTTTGAGGTTGTGCGGTTGTTTGAAGAGGGAGTGTGGGGATGGCCGTGGCAAGATATTGTCTTCATCAATGATGTGTTAAAGACTCCAGAGAAGATGCCATAGCTTCTCCGGGGAAGTACTGGACGACGAAGGGTACTCTGTCCAATGTGTCTATAGTGTCAGGATATGGTGTTCCTAGTGCACAAATTGCAAAAACCCAGTCTGCTGGCGCAGCAGGTGATCAAGAAGGCGAATACAATGTTGGCCTTTATAGTGAGGGGGGATAGAATATAAAAGCAGGGAGGTCTTGCAACTATATAGGGCACTGGTGAGGCCACAGCTGGAATACTGTGTGCAGTTTTGGTCCCTCTATTTGTGAAATGATGTATTGGTCTTGTAGGGAGTACAGAGAAGGTTCACCAGGCTGACACCGGAGGTGAGGGGGTTAGCTTATGAGGAGAGATTGACTAGTTGGGCCTGTACTCGGAGTTTAGAGAGTTGAGGGGGGAGCTTATAGTCATATAAAATAATGAAGGGGGCTAGATAGGGTAGAGATAGAGAGATTCTTTCCACTTCAAAAGGAAACCAGAACTAGAGGGCACAGCCTCAAAATAACAGGTGGGGGAAGGGGGGGTGGTGGTGTGGGTCAGTTTAGAACAGAGTCGAGGAGGAACAACGTCTCTCAGAGGATAGTGAATCTCTGGAATTCTCTGCCCATTGAAGGAGGAAGCTACCTCATTGAATATGTTTAAGTCACGGGTAGATAGATTTCTGATCAATAAGGGAATTAAGGGTTATGAGGAGCAGGCAGGAAAGTGGAACTGAACCACTTCAGATCATGATCTTATTGAATGGCGGGGCAGGCTTGAGGGGCTTGATGGCCGACTCCTGCTCCTATTTCTTATGTTCTTACGTCTCATGTTTTTTCTTCTGAGGAGGCTGGTGCAGTTTTTCGCTGTGGTGTGTTGGAACTGTTGATCGATGAACTAATCACCATATCCTGTTCTAATGAGAGCATCTTTCAGCGTCTGGAGGTGTCTGTCGCAATCCTCCTCATCTGAGCAGATCCTGTGTATACAGAGGGTTTGTCCGTAAGAGAATAGCTTCTTTAACATATTTAGGATGGAAGCTGGAGAAGTGGAGCATCGCAAGCTCACAGATAACCTCACGATGCATGCTAGGGTTTTAATAATTTTGATTTAATTTATTATTGTTACATGTATTAGTATAAGTAGAAAGTATTGCCTCTTGCATGTTACACAGACAATGCATATCTTTCAAAGCGAAGGAAATGAGAGAGTGATTAATGAAGTGTTACAGTCATAGCTGAGATGTAATGAAGTTTCAGAAACGTAAAAGAGAGTAAAGGATAGAATTAAAAGGCATGCTGGGCATGGCTTGCAAGAAGTCACCTCGTTCCAATGCCACCTTGAGAATGGAAGTGGCTGCAGAAATAGTGGACCCATTGGTTGATATTTTCCATAACTCGTTAAATTCCGGGAGGATACCAGAAGATTGGAAAATAGCCAATGTGACCATCTTGCTCAAAAAGGGATAAAAGCAGCAGGCAGGAAACTATAGGCCAGTTAGTTTAACATTTATTATTGGCAAGATGCGAGAGTCAATATCAAAGCAGAAGTAGCAAATCATTTAGGACAGCTATAATCAAATGTGGTTAAAATGGTTTTATAAAAAAGTAAATTTTGTTTGACATATTTGCTTGAATTCTTTGAGGATGTAACAGAGAAGACAGATAAATGCAGTGTATTTAGATTTTCAAAAGGTATTTATTTGATAAGGTGCCACATAAGAGGCTGATGCATGAAATAAAAGCCCATGGAATTGGAAAAAGTGTGTTAGCACGGATTTAAAAAATGGGGGTCACTGTTGCAGGCTTTGTCAATCTTTTAATTGATCACAACTTTTCCCGTCAAATCACAGAGTTCTCTTAAACAGCGTTTTAAAGCAAGCTTTCACCAGGTTGACCCTGTGATTTTTTTTTAGATACTAATACATGTGACAATAATAAATCAAGTCAAAGATCTGGAGAGAAAAACCAACCACTTCTCTGGAGAGAAACACACTGGTTTTCTCACTATAAACAACACTGCCATTTTTTTTGGTAAGATTTTGTGCCTAGATGTTTTGCAATTGAGCAAAAAGTTGACGCGACCTCCTTCCTCCCTCAAATTATCCATAAATTAAGGTAAAAAGACTGCCATCTATTTCCTGGTTCAGGTTTGTTCAACGTACAGCCCGCAGGCCATAACCTGCTCCTCCCTGAAGCCTCTGAATCAGGCTCATGGAGCCTGTGTTCAATCTACTGGGATGTTCAGTGAAAGATTCTGCAAGGAACCGCTCCTCCAAACACAGGCCATTCCCACTGGTGAGCCCATTGGCAGCAAATTTGGGAGAACAGTCTTTGGCTGGAAAAGCAGTGACAGCATGACTTCTTTGTTTCCACAACACATACTCACTCTACCTTTGGCGTGATCTCTCATCTTCCCAGGCAGGCACTGGCACCGGCACCTAAAACAGCAATGGGCTTAAGGTGTACTGCAGACTTAGGTAGACCACAAAACAGCAGAATTTTGAAAAATACACCCAGCCAGATCCGTGGCCAGCCAGGGCAGTTGGAATCTCCAACAGTACACAGTGAGGAAGTTGCAAAAACCCAGTCTGCAGGTGCAGCAGGTGATCAAGAAGGTGAATGGGATATTGGTCTTTACAGCAAGGGGGATAGAATATAAAAGCATGGAGGTCTTGATGCAACTGTGAGGCCGCAGCTGGAGTACTGTGTGCAGTTTTGGTTGCCACATTTGAAGAAGGATGTGTTGGTCTTGGGGGGAGTGCTGCAGAGAAGGTTCTCTAGGCTGATATTGGAGATGAGGGGGTTAACCTATGAAGACGGAGTGAGTAGACTGGGTCTGTACTCATCGGAGTTTAGAAGGCTGAGGGGGGAATCTTAAAGAGATATATAAGATAATGAAGGTGATAGGTGGGGTAGAGGTAGAGAAATTCTTCCCGCTTAGAAAGGATAGTGGGACTAGAGGGCACAGCCTCAAAATAAGGGGAAGCAGTTTAGATCAGAGTTGAGGAGGAACTTCTTCACTCAAAGAGTGGTGAATCCTTGGAATACTCTGCCTGTTGAAGTGGTGGAGGCTACCTCGTTGAATGTATTTACGTCACGGGTAGATAGTTTCTGATAGACAAGGGAATTAAGGGTTTATGGGGAGAAAACGGGAAAGTGGAACTGATCCACTCCAGATCAGCCATGATCTTATTGAATGGTGGAGCAGGCTTGAAGGGCTAGATGATGTATTTCTGCTCCTATTTCTTATGTTCTTAGAAGAACACTGACAAGACAACAGCACAAAAAGGCTGTGTCATCTTCTCATTTTGAGAATCTTCAGTGAACCAGTTTGAAAATCAGACTCTGAAAATGGCTGCAAATTATGAAACAGCCGGAATACTTAATCTGTTCCAGTTTCAAAGTTCACCTAAGAACCAACCTCGGAGATATTCATCTACAGGACATTTTGCAACCTGTTGTGAATCTTTGCCTTATGAGACTCTCAGTTCAATTTTACATCAGCGAATCCATGAAAGAAACCAGAGCCTGTTGCATTGGAGACAGGAAATAATAAATCAGAGTTTGAATTAATTGCAATCTGTATACTATTTTATCCAATTTTGTGTGTGCGCGCGCGAAATCCAGGCTGGAATTTCCAGATCATTCTCATCGATCGAATCTTCTGGTCCTGCCGACAGTGAACCCCCCACCATGGGTTCTCCAGCAGCAGAGGATGTATGTAATGGGAAAATCCATTGATAATGACTAGAAGACCCCACTGCCAACCAATGATGGGCCACCTCCACCACTATGAAACGTATCAGAGGCGGAGAATCCTGTCCCGAGTATGTGATCTTGTATTCATTTTTAATTTGAGGTAAGTACATGAGAATAAATAAATTTCTTTATTTTAAACTCACAAAAAACCTGCTGCTGAACTACTTAATTAGAATACACACTCCAAAGATAAAAGTCATACATTTTTCCACACAAAACATACTAATTATGGGCAGTAGGAGGTCAAATATATTGACTGTGACAGCAGTAACATTTCAATAAAGCAGTCAGTGCTTTGTTGACTGTCAGAGAGAAGACTATAGCCTGTAAATATGCAAGTAAATCTCCAACCACACAAACCCAGGATCCCTTCCCTCTCGTGGCTCCCTCTTTTTAGTATAAAGGCTGCTCATCCTTCACTTCCTAACCCAATTCTTTCCTATATTTGAATCATGCTCCTGTGTCTAAAAAACTTTCCAGAACAACTCTTTCAAAATGTTTATGACATAAAATCAATTTTATTAGACAGGTATTCAAAGACCTTTTTTTTGTCTCCCTTGTCTTGCTGTCTCTCTCTTGGACCTTGTGTTCTCTCTGTGGTTTCAATGGCTCTCTTTCTCATTCTCAATTTTGGTCTGTATCTCTCTTTCTTTCTTTCTCACAGTCTATGTTTCTTTCTGTTTCCATCACTGATACTAACAGAATCAGTGACGTTCTAATGGTGATGTTCCACTTGAGTGGCATTTGCTACCAAACAAACTTATTGGACTTTAACCTGGTGTTGTAAGACTTCTTACTATGTTCCACATCCCCAAACATTCTCTCTGTGGAAATGAACAGGATAAATTCAATAAACTGGACTAATTAAGGAAACTGAGAAAAAATAAAAATAGAGATAAGCCACCCATTATGTGTAAATTAATTGTAGTTAGTCATATGCTATGCTTGGAAGATTTTGACTTAGAACCGTCAATCAAAATGCCCCAAGATATCTGTTTGGTCACAAGCTCCTCAAACCAGAAATACTAGTTTAATAAACAGGAGCTGATGTCTCTATTGCTTCAAGCAATGTGGGTGTCACTGGTAAGATTTGCAATTACTGCACATCCCTAATCATCCTTTAACTGAGTGGCTTGCTAGGCCTTTTCAGAGGCCACTAATAGTCGAGCACGTTGCTGTGGGTCTGGAGTCACATGAAAGGCACACTGAGTCAGGACAGCAGATTTCTTTCTGAAAGGACATTAATGAACCAGATAAGTATTTACGATAATTGAAATTTCAGAAATTAAAACAAAAAATACTAAAATATCTGAGCAAGTTAAACAGTATGTGTTGCGAGAGAATACAGCCAATGTTTCAAGTTTGAATGGCGCTTCATTTTGGGTTTGAAGTTAGATAGGTCCCCTGGGCCGGACAGGATTTACCCTAGGATTCTCTGGGAGGCAAGAGAGGCAATTGCAGAGCCTCTGGCTCTGATCTTCAGGTCGTCGTTGGTTACGGCATAGCTCCGGAAGACTGGAGGATAGCGAATGTGGTCCCATTGTTCAAGAAGGGGAAGAGAGACTTTCCAGGGAATTATAGGCCAGTGAGTCTTACTTCTGTTGTGGGCAAAGTATTGTAGAGAATTATTAGGGATAGGATTTATAGTTATTTAGAGAGAAATGAATTGATTGGGGATAGTCAGCATGGTTTTGTGAAGGGTAGGTCGTGCCTTACTAACCTCATTGAGTTTTTTGAAAAAGTGACCAAAGAGGTGGATGGGGGTAAGGCGGTTGATGTGGTATATATGGACTTTAGTAAGGCGTTCGATAAGGCGGTTGATGTGGTATATATGGACTTTAGTAAGGCGTTCGATAAGGCGTCCCATGGAAGGCTTCTGCAGAAAATAGAGGGTGATTTAGCTAATTGGATTAGGAATTCGCTAGCAGATAGAAGACAGAGGGTGTGGTTGATGGGAGATATTCATCGTGGAGTTCGGTTACAAGTGGTGTACCTCAGGGGTCTGTTTTGGGGCCCCTGCTGTTTGTAATTTTTATAAATGATCTGGATGAGGGTATTGAAGGATGGATTAGTAAATTTGCAGATGACACTAAAGTCGGTGGAGTGGTAGATAGTGAAGAGGGGGTGTTATAGTTTGCAGAGAGACTTGGACAAGTTGCAGAGCTGGGCCGAGAGGTGGCAAATGGAGTTTAATGTGGAAAAGTGTGCGGTAATGCACTTTGGCAGGAATAATAAATGTGTAGAGTATAGGGCTAATGGTAGTATTCTTAATAGTGTTGATGAACAGAGGGATCTTGGTGTATTTGTGCATAGATCCCTGAAAGTAGGCAGTCAATTCGATAAGGTTGTTAAGAAGGCATACGGAGTCTTAGCTTTTATTGGTAGGGGGATTGAATTTCGGAGCCGCAACGTCATGTTGCAACTGTACAAAACTCTAGTGCGGCCGCACTTGGAGTATTGTGTACAGTTCTGGTCCCCACATTATAAGAAAGATGTGGAGGCATTGGATAGGGTACAGAGGAGGTTTACCAGAATGTTGCCTGGTACGGAGGGCAGGTCTTATGAAGAGAGGCTGAGGGATTTGAGGTTGTTTTCGTTAGAAAGAAGGTGGCTAAGAGGAGACCTTATTGAAACATATAAGATGATTAGAGGTTTAGATAGGGTGTACAGTGATAGCCTTTTTCCTAGGATGGAGAAAGCTAGCACGAGGGGACATAGCTTTAAATTAAGGGGTGATAGTTATAGGACGGATATCAGAGGTAGTTTCTTTACCCAGAGGGTGGTTAGGGAGTGGAATGCCCTGCCTGCGGCAGTTGTAGATGCGCCAAGTTTGGTGGCGTTTAAGAGGTTTGTTGATAAGTTTATGGAAGAGAAGGGAATGGTTTAGTTTGGAGGGTCATTGCTTTTTTCATAATTGGTCGGTGCAACATCAGGGGCCTGTTCTGCGCTGTGGTGTTCTATGGTGTTCTATGTTCATCATCCTGCCTTAACTCTCTCAAATGCGCACACGTGCCCTCTTTATCGCATGCATGCGCATCCCCCTCACTCTCTGCACATTTATGACTCCCCTCACTCTCTCTCGTGCATAGCCCTTCATTCTCTCATGCATGCCCCATTCACTCTCTCATGCACGTCCACTCACTCTCTCGAGCTCGCCGCGCTCCCTCCCTTTCATGCACCCTAACTCTCTCCTTCTCGCATGCATTCTCCCTCGCCCTCTTCCTCTCATGCGCCCTCTCCCTTCCTCCTTCCCCTCTCCTTTCTGACCCTTACCTGTACCCTCTTCCTCTCCCACTCGTGCACCCTTACGTTCACCCACTTGCGCGCCCTCACCATGACCCTCTCACATGCCCTCTTCTTCTTGTGCACTCTCTCCCTCACCTCTCACAAGCCCTCTTCCTGTCATGCGTCCTCTCCCTTTCATGCACCCTATCCCTGTCCCTCCCTTCTCTTGCATTCTCTTCCTCTCACATGCCCTCTCCCTCACGCCCTCCCTCTCATGCACTCTCTCCTCTCACACGCCCTCGCCCTTGCAGTCACGCACCTGTTCGCTTGCACTTTGCCCTCTCCCTCTCGCGTGGTCTCACCCCCTCACATGCCCTCTCCCTTGCCATCTCTCGCACACATAATCTCCCTTTCACACGCCCTGTCCCGTACCTGCACCCTCTCCCCCCCTCGCACGCAACCCCTCCTGTGCCCCACCTCCTCCTCCTATGTATAACCTCCCCTCGCTCATCCCCCCGTCGTGAGCACCCTGTCCCTTCCTCTCCCTCCTTCCCTTGTGCCCCGCTTCCTCCTTCCCGCACCACCTCCTTCCCCGCCACCTGCCCCCCTCCGTCATGCCCTACTTCCCTCCCTCCCATGCCACCTCCCTTCCTGCACGTCACCTCACCCTCTGTCTCCCTCCCACTCGTGCGTGCCCCCTCCCCATTTCACATGTCCCCTCACCCTCCCCCTCCAGCATGCGCCCCTTCCAACTCACCCCCTCACTCCATCCCATGCACCAGCTCCGTGTCCGCTCCCTCCC